>OY856414.1:645795803-646523303 GCA_963693085.1 Alisma plantago-aquatica | reverse complement strand
GCATAATGTCCTATTTCCTGACATATAAAGCATTTACATTCTTTTGGTTTCTTTTTATTATAATTTTTCTTTCTTCTATAATATTTTTGTTTTGGTTTAGGTTTAAATCCAAACCTTTTCCTTTTCTTGAATTTATATTTCTTTCTTCTATTGTACCTCATTGGTTCGCATCCTATGGTTATTGGATGAGTTAATTGAGAACAACAAAGTCCTTATTTTACTACTTTATTTGTTTTTCTGCTTAGTGTGGCTTCTGCACACCATTCTTCTAATTTCATTCTTAGAAATTATATGTGTCCTCCTAATGTATCTGCTCTTTGTCCTATATATTGAGGATATAATTGCATTTCTTTAAATCCCCATGGGTCGGGTACCTTTGTATAAAATAAATTTAATAAACTCTTACTGGTAACATTTTCTTTATCCGTTCTAGCATATATTTTATAAAAATACTCCTGAAATTTACATATATATTCATCAATTCGGCACATATCACAGAGTTTTAAGTTATATAATAAAAAGATAAATCTCTATTTTTCTTTTTCTTTTTCTGTGTCTTTATTTACATTCCACGTTTCACCTAAAAATTCCCTTCTTAATTCATTCTCATAATTATTTGCTACTTGGGCTAATGTAGTTGTTGTTCCTTTTACTGCTTCTTTATCGTTGTCAGTTAATCCTTTCCACCAATCTGCTACGATTCCTTGGAAGGTTAAATGAGAAAATCATGATGTTGTTTCTACATCATAGCTTTGTGATGTTATTGATAAATATGTGGCTTTTGCCCATCTTGTTATGGCTTCGTCTATATTTCTTACACAATTTAAATTTAAATAAATTCCGTTAGCACTAATATATTCTTGATTCATATAATCAACTGGGGTTTCTATAGCAATATTACTTGGTCTTCTATCTGATGCCCAGTTTATTCCTTCGTATCTATTTCTGTCAGTAGGTTTTCTCCTAAAACTAGGATTTGACTGGTATCTAGTTCTTGATTGTTCTGGTATCTCATCTTGTCCGCTAGGTATTGTTGTTGGTATGACAACCTGACTTCCAGAACTTTCTTCCTGTAGTGGTTTCATGTTTACTGTTCTAACTTTTTCCGTTAATCTTACTATTTCTTGACTTAGATTATCTAATTCTTTTGCTTCGACTTCTAAGTATCTATTTTCTAATTGTTCGATTCTAAAGTCGTCTGTTTCTTCTATTTGAAGAGGACATAGACGTATTTCATTTCCACTTGTTTGGAATAGGTTTATTTTTGATAAACATTCGTTATTTTGTTTTTCATACAAATATTCCATTGTTCTTTGTAATTCTACTATCATTTCTTGGATTTTCTGAAAGTTCTTTGAATGATTTTCATGAACATGTACATCTAATTTCTTATACATATTATTCAATATTAACTTCAAATTCCAGATCTAAAGCATCATATATCTTATTATCTTCTAACTCGTTAAATTCATTTCTCACAATTTTATCTTTGTGTTTTGAATCGTTATATGGCTTTGATACCACTTCGCTGGTGCAGAAATTTTTGATTCTGTTATCATGCTCCTGAAAATATACTCGAACTGTCCTTATGGGTGTTGTATGCTTTCTTAGCTTTATCATTTTGTCTACAATGATTACATTTACATTTTTTAGATTGGATTCTTAATATCTTCTCCCTTATACTATGAGGTTTTCTCATAATTAAATTCATAGTGTAAGAAACTAGCATCCAGAAAGAAGACAATAACTCTCTGAGTATCATAGATAGCAAGATAATCTGTATACCTGTGTTGCCCACCTCGCTTCCTCTTATCTTCAACGCCAGTCGGTCCTCTCTTAACGATTTCTAAGAGAAGTACTCCTTAGACTTCGACGTTCCGGATCTCAGACTCCTCATCATCCTATAGCCTTCATGTCCTCATGTCCTTATGCACTTCTTTGCTTGGTCGGACTTCTGAACGATGGCCTCCGGGATGGAATAAGGGAGAGATAACTCTCGACTCATGAAGATAGAAAGAACTGGGGGTGTAACGGGTTACACACTATCTTTCCTATTCTATGATAGTACAAGGATTATGATCTTCAGGCTGGAGCTTTCTTCCTACACTTATGAAATTAACACGCAAGAATCATCTCAAGGATGGAATCTAAAATAGAATTAGGAAATCGAGACTCTGCTCTTTTATTGCAAGACTTAATGTACATACATAGCTACTCTTGGGACTCTCTCCTACTACGAGTGAGTCTCCCTACTAGTCTTTGAGAGCTTATATAGATGCTCCCCTCATTACATTGATGCTTACATTCTTTTCTCTTTACATGTTTGTCGCACACTTGTCTGGTGGCGAGTGTTTTGCTTTTTGATGTCTTTCTCCTTCGCACATCTATTTGGTGGAGAGTTCTTTGTCTTTTTTCTCCTTATTTTTTGTAAATGCCTTCTTACGTCATTGCTGACGTATCTGATGTATTATCGTCATTGCTTACGTCTTCTTCAGCGGCTAGTGCTACTGTGGCTGTCTCTTTCCATCTTGTCTTGGCACACGAGACATATCCTTCCTTCGTGCTTTCTGAGCTGGCAAAATATCTACTGACATCTGTTGCTTGATCTGATTTGTCCGGTTTCTATTCTTTTTAGAAACCTCTCTAAATTGATTTTTGTGGATGTATTAGCTCTCCTTGTATTGGATAGAATAATTGTGTTATCTGAAGCTTTATGAAGCCAACTTCAGTTTGCATTAATTAATTTTTCCAATACTTGGCAAAGGACTTTTAATCCTAATGCCCTTCTTGTTTCAACAAATTCCTTATTAACCTTATTCTCTTCAAATTCTTTTCTGTAATCTGCATCAATTTCTTTGACGTATTCTGGGGAAGATACCCCAATTTGAATGCAGTGTATTGGAATGAATTTCTTTAGTTTTTCTCAGTCCTCCGATGCTGAGAAAATCTTGATATAAATGTCACTAGTAGGTTTTACTAGTGGACTATTATTTTTAAATTCTCTAATTGCTCTGGCAATATCTTGGGGGCAGTCCTTGTATTTCTCCAAGGTCTTGGCTTAAATATATTAAATTTGCTGCTCCGATTCTGAAACAGTCTCTGATGATTCTTGGATCAGCTCCTTTGTCAAAGTTAATCCTGGGATATATTCCCGTATGATCTGGAACACATGTTTCCGTCGTTTTGAGATTATAAACAATCTCTAATAAAGTTCTATATTCATTTTCATTTTTTGTTAAAAACTCTGCAAGACTCAATTGCAGGTCATACTCCTGCTCGTTCTGAGATATCCATAATTTAAATATCCTTTCGGGCATCAGTTTTATATTTTCCGCTTTATTGCGGGATTCTTTCTCCGAAGAGATCATATTTTCCGCTGTTAGGCGGGAACTATTTTCTGAAGAAATAGCAGTTTGAAAACTGCTTCTTGCCGCTTGGCTACTTTCTTTCTCCGAGGAGATAGTATTTTCAGCTATAAAGTTGGTCTTAGCAGTTTTAAAGTTGTTTTCTTTTGCCATCAGGCTTGTATTTTCAGTATTTTTTCTGACAGAATCAGAATCTGGAGGGATATATCTATCGGCCTTTTACCTGTCATTTTATCCGTCCTTGTTATTTCTGATCCTTTTTGTTGAATCTCCCTTCTGAAGCAGTTTAAATCTGCAATTATTCCTACAATGTCTTATTTACTTTCTTCTATGTTGTCAATAGTTTTATCTTGCTTTTGGATCATCTCTACTAATTCTACGTAATTTTCTTGTAAAAAATTATAATTTCGTTGCAGTCGAGCTTCCAATTCTGCAAGTTTTTTGTCAACCTGCTCCATTGTATTCTCTTGATAAAAAATCTACAAGAACATTAGTTTCTCCTTTAATAATTTCTATATCAAAAATATATTCTGCAAAGAATGTTTGCCATCTGCTTAGTCTTTTATATTCTAGCGTGGATGGTAAATTATTTTTAATAAAATCTTTTACCTGAGTATTATCAACTCTTACTAGGAATTTTTTAGGTAATAAAAAATAGGAAAACTTTTAATTCCCTTTTTTAATGCTAATAATTCCTTTTCGTTTGAGTGATATCTTTTTTCTGTATCTGTAAATGTTCCAGATGTATATCTGCATATTTTTTCCTTTTGTTCGTCTTTCTTTTTTAAGACTGCTCCCCAAAATTCTTCTGAGGTGTCAGTTTCTATAATTAAGTCGTCGTTTTCTAAAGGAAGATCTAATCTTGGTAGATTTTACATTTTTCTTTTATAAATCTAACATGATTTATGAGTTCCTCTGTCATAAGAAAAGTAGTATTTTTCTTTAATAGATTTTGTAAGGGATTTCTTAATTTTGCCAAATTTTCTATGAATTGTTCAGCGTAATTTAAGCATCCTAAAAATCTTTTTAATTGTTTTTTATCTTCTATTTTATCTAGAAACATAACAATTTTTTCTACAATATGTTCTTGTAGTTCTATTTTGCTTGAGTCCAACTTTAGTCCTAAGAATTCTATTCTGGATTTACAAATTTTTGTTTTCTTTTTAGATAATACTATCCCTACTTTTTGGCAAAAAGGGAAAATATTTGTAAATGTTTATAATGTTTCTTCCTCATTTTTACTGGCTATTAAAATGCCATCAACATATACTAGACAAAAAGAATTATATGGTTCAAATACTTTGTCCATTCTTCTTTGATATATCTGCGGAACATTTTTTTATATATGTATATATATATGTTTATGTATATGTATATATGTATATATATGTATATGTATATATACATATATGTACATATATATATACACCTATATATATACATATATATATATATATATACATATATATATGGGTATATCTTCGCTACCCATGTGGGTAACTAAGATTCGCTACCCGTGCATCAGTTTTGTAATAGGAAGGTATGCATTTGTAATGAGACAGTCCAAATTGTAATAGACATACTCATTTTATAAATACAGCGTGATGTTTGTATTCTCCGTCTGGAAACAGTAAAATATATATTTATGACTGTAACAGTGTTGTAATACAAAATGAGTCTTTGTATTACAAATTTGATCGTCTCATTACAAATTTGAACTGTCTCATTACAAATGTATGCCTTCCTATTACAAAATTGATGCACGGGTAGCGAATCTTAGTTACCCGCATGGGTAGCAAAGATATACCCTATATATATATATATATATATGTATACATATATATATGTATATGTACATATATATATACATATAGATATATATGTATACATATATATGTATAGATATATATACATATACATATACATATACATATTCATATACATATATATATATATATAATATGTATATATGTATATATGTATATATATGTATATATATACATATATATATATATATATATATGTATATATGTATATATATGTATATATAGATATATGTATATATGTATATATGTATATATATATATATATATATGTATATATATACGTATATGTATATATATACATATATATACATATATATATATGTATATATATACATATATATATGTATATATATATACATATATATATGTATATATATACATATATATGTATATATATGTGTATATATATATATATACATATACATATATACATACATATATATATACATATATACATATACATACATACATATATATTTACATATATATACATATATATATACATATATATGTATTCATATATATGTATAGATATATATATACATATATATAAATATATATATATATATGTATATATATGTATATATGTATATATATATGTATATATGTATATATATATATATATATCTATACATATATATGTATACATATATATATCTATATGTATATATATGTATACATATACATATATATATGTATACATATACATATATATATATATATATATATATATATATATATATATATATATATATATTTATATATATGTATATGTATACATATATACTTTGAAATTTTTGATTCTGTTATCATGCTTTGAAAACATACTCGAACTGCCCTTATGGGTGTTGTATGCTTTCTTAGCTTTTTCATTTTGTCTACAATGCTTACATTTACATTTTTTAGATTGGATTCTTAATATCTTCTCTCTTATACTATGAGGTTTTCGCATAATTAAATTCATAGTGTAAGAAACTAGCATCCAGAAAGAAGACGATAACACTCTGAGTATCATAGATAGCAGGATAATTTGTATACCTGTGTTGCCCACCTCGCTTCCTCTTATCTTCAATCGCCAGTCGATCTTCTCTTAACGATTTCTAAGAGAAGTACTCCTTAGACTTCGACGTTCTGGATCTCAGACTCCTCATCATCCTATAGCCTTCATGTCCATGTGTCCTTATGCACTCTTTTGCTTGGTCGGACTTCTGGACTATGGCCTCCGGGATGGAATAAGGGAGAGATATCTCTCGACTGATGAAGATAGAAGAATTAGGGGTGTAACGGGTTACACACTATCTTTCCTATTCTATGATAGTACAAGGATTATGATCTTCAAGCTGGAGCTTGTTTCCCACACTTATGGAATTAGCACGCAAGAATCATCTCAAGAACTTGAAATGGAATCTCGAATAGAATTAGGAAATCGAGCATCAGCTCTTTTATTGCAGGACCTAATTTACATACATAGCTACCCTTTGGGACTCACTCCAACTACGAGTGTCCCTACTACTATCCCTCGAGAGAATATATAGAGACTCTTTCGGTTACATTACATTGATGCTTCTCTTTTTTCTTTACATGGTTGTCGAACACTTGTCCGGTGGCGAGCGTTCTTCTTTTTGAAATCTTTCTCCAACGTACATCTGTCCGGTGGAGGGTTCTTTGTCGTTCTTTGCTTCTTGCAAGTGTCTTCTTACGTCATTGATGACGTTTCTTCTTCTAGAATGCTTTTTATCAGCTTGTGCTGCTATGGCTGTCTCTTTCCATCTTATCTTGACATGCGGGACATATTTTCCCTTCATGTCTTCTGAGTTGGCAAAATATCTGCTGACATCTGTCGCTTGATTTGATTTGTCCGGTTTCTATTCTTTTTAGAAACCTTTCTAAATTGATTTTTGTGGATGTATTAGTTCTTCTTGTATTGGATAGAATAATTGTGTTATCTGAAGCTTTATGAAGCCAACTTCGATTTTCATTAATGAATTTTTCCAATACTTGGCAAAGGACTTTTAATCCTAATGCCCTTCTAGTTTCAACAAATTCCTTGTTAACCTTGTTCTCTTCAAATTCTTTTCTGTAATCTGCATCAATCTCTTTGACGTATTCTGGGGAAGATACCCCAATTTGAATGCAGTGTATTGGACTGAATTTCTTTAATTTTTCCCAGTCCTCCGATGCTGAGAAAATCTTGATATAAATGTCACTAGTAGGTTTTACTAGTGGACTATTGTTTTTAAATTCTCTAATTGCTCTGGCAATATCTTGAGGTAGTCCTTGTATTTCCCCAAGGTCTTGACTTAAATATATTAAATTTGCAGCTCCGATTCTGAAACAGTTTCTGATGATTCTTGGATCAGCTCCTTTGTCAAAGTTAATCCTGGGATATATTCCCGTATGATCTGGAACACATGTTTCTGTCGTTTTGAGATGGTAAACAATCTCTAATAAAGTTCTATATTCATTTTCATTTTTTGCTAAAAATTCTGTAAGACTCAATTGCAGGTCATACTCCTTCTCATTCTGAGATACCCTGAATTTAAATATCCTTTCGGGCATCAATTTTATATTTTCCGCTTTATTGCGGGATTCTTTCTCCGAAGAGATCATATTCTCCGCTGTTAGGTGGGAACTATTTTATGAAGAAATAGCAGTTTGAAAACTGCTTCTTGCCACTTGGCTACTTTCTTTCTCCGAGGAGATAGTATTCTCAGCTGTAAAGCTGGTCTTAGCAGTTTTAAAGCTGCTTTCTTTTGCCGTCAGGCTTGTATTTTCAGTATTTTTTCTGACAGAATCAGAAATCTGGAGGGATATGTCTATCGGCCTTTTACCTGTCATTTTATCCGTCCTTGTTTCTAATCCTTTTTGTTGAATCTCCCTTTTGAAGCAGTTTAAATCTGCAATTATTCCTGCAATGTCTTGTTTATTTTCTTCTATGTTATCAATTATTTTATCTTGCTTTTGGATCATCTCTACTAATTCTACGTATTTTTCTTGTAACAAATTACAATTTCGTTGTAGTCGAGCTTCCAATTCTGCAAGTTTTTTGTCAACCTGCTCCATTGTATTCTCTTGATAAAAAATCTGCAAGAACGTTAGTTTCTCCTTTAATAATTTCTATATCAAAAATATATTCTGCAAAGAATGTTTGCCATCTACTTAGTCTTTTATATTCTGGCGTTTTAATAAAAGCTTTTACCTGCGTATTATCAACTCTTACTAGGAATTTTTTAGGTAATAAAAAATAGGAAAACTTTTTAATTCCCTTTTTTAATGCTAATAATTCTTTTTCGTTTGAGTGATATCTTTTTTCTGTATCTGTAAATGTTCCAGATGTATATCTGCATATTTTTTCTTTTTGTTCATCTTTCTTTTTTAAGACTGCTCCCCAAAATTCTTCTGAGGCATCCATTTCTATTATTAATTCGTCATTTTCTAAAGGAAGATCTAATCTTGGTAATTTTTTACATTTTTCTTTTATAAATCTAACATGATTTATGAGTTCTTCTGTCATACAAAAAATAGTATTTTTCTTTAATAGTTTTTGTAAGGGATTCCTTAATTTTGCCAAATTTTCTATGAATTGTTCAGCATAATTTAAACATCCTAAAAATCTTTGTAATTGTTTTTTGTCTTCTAATTTATCTGGAAACTTAACAATTTTTTCTACAATATGTTCCTGTAATTCTATTCCGCTTGAGTCCAATTTTAATCCTAGGAATTCTATCCTGGATTTACAAATTTCAGTTTTCTTCTTAGATAATACTATTCCTGCTTTTTGACAAAGAAGGGAAAATATTTGTAAATGTTTATAATGTTCTTCCTTATTTTTACTGGCTATTAAAATGTCATCAACATATACTAGACAAAAAGAATTATATGGTTCAAATACTTTGTCCATTCTTCTTTGATATATCTGCGGAGCATTTTTTAATCCAAAGGGCATTACCGTCCATTCATAATGTCCTTGTGGAGTACTAAATGTTGTTAATGGTATACTTTTTTCATCTAATCGTATTTGGTAAAATCCCGATTTACAGTCAAATTTTGAATAAATATTTTTTCCTCTTGTCATATTTATTAAGGTTTCTTTATGTGGAAGAAAATATCCATCAAATTGTTATATTGATTTAGTTGCTTATAATTTACTACCATTCTAGCTTTTCCTCTTTTTATTTCTGCATGGTTTCTTACCATGAATGCTGGACTAGAATGAGGGCTTTTTGATTTTTGTATTAGTTGTGATGTTTCTAATTCTTGTAATTGGGTACGGAATTCTTCAATATCAACAGGATTATATCTCATGGGTTTTACTCTAATTATTTTATTTTCATCAATTAGTTCGATTGTAGCCCATTCTTGACTGATATTCCAAAGGGCTAATGGATTATCATTATAGTTCTTTTCAAATAATGTCTCAATATCTTGTATATTGAGTTGTGCAATGATTCTCCCTGTTATTGGTTGTTTTTTATTTGTAATATAATCACCACGTTTGCTGCGAAAATTAAATTTGTTTCTTTTATATGCTTTTTGTACTCTTTTTACTGAATATAATTTTGATGTTGTATATATAATTTAAATTTTTGTGTGAAGTTATTTCCTAATAATATATCTTGTTGCGCATATTCAGGAGTATAGAATGGTGGACATGTAATTATATAATTTCCTAAAATAATTTTAGGTTTTTTAACTCCATGAGTTAATTCATGTCTTTTTCCCGTAAAATCTTTTCCATATAACGTAGGTAGTGTTGTGATATATTTTTCAGGAAAACATTGTCTTCGCGCAATGCAAGTTCCTGCACCTGTGTCTATGAATGCATGAAAATATTCTGTTTTATATTCCTCATATATAATTCCTGCTACTATGTAGACACTATATATACTAGTCATTGTCTTTTTTCCAAAAATATTTTTGGTTATTATGTGTAAAATATAGTCCTTCACTTTGCAGTGAAAATGGATCCATTTGTTGTAATGCACTCATTCCTAGTATAATTTCTATGTCGTCATTACGACTATCTGATTGTACATAAAGTGTAATATCAATTTTTATGTCTTGTATTTCAATTGGAACAATGGCCTGATGTGTAATTTCATATTCTTGTCCATCAAAATTCGTATATGCATAAGGTGATCCTATGGGTATTTTTTCTAAATAGGGTATCATTCCTTGTTGAATAAATGAAGCTCCTGCTCCTGAATCTATTAATATTGTAGTCATATTCCATTCTTGTCCATTGAAATATTTTCCATATAATTTATAATTTCTAGCATTTCTATTGTCTGCTAAAATTCTTAAACTTGTCGTTCTTGGCAAATTTCTTAATATTGGTCGTAATCTTCCATTATATCTATCCATGCTTGCTCTAGCTTCTTCTATTCTGTCTCCATTTGTTAATTGTAATTGATTTCCCTCATATTGTAATCTCCTTGGGATTTTATTATCTGTTACTAGGGGTTTTTCTGAAACATCTATGTTTATATTTTCTGGTATTTCTATTTTTGATATTATATCTGGCTTAGTAATTTTTCCTATGTCTTTAAATATATTAGGAAGCATTATAATATCTTTATCTTCAAATTTTTCAGAGTGATGTGTATTACTAAGAGCATAGCTTATTATATACGTTATCGAATAAGGAATGGATCCTTTTTTCATAAATTCTGTTCTTTGAAAATCCTGTATTAAACTTAGGGTTCTATTTATATTATTATCTCTAATATTTACACTTATCTTTGGATAAATATTAAAGATTAGTTTCTGATGACTAAGATTTCCCTGTAATATTCCTAATGTAGCATCTCTTCTATCATTAATTCTATTATCCATTAATACAATATTTATAGGTGAATCTATTCCTTCTCTAAAAGTTGCTTTAATCATCATTTGAATAGCCCCTATGTGAATCCATCCTATTTTAGATCTATCTTTTATTTTTTCCATTTTTCTCATTAAGTCTTCCTTTCGTAGTAAAGGTATATTTATTCTATTTCTAGTATATTCTATTTGCATAGGCATTTCTCTATTAGTTATTCCATAATAAAAAATATGTTTTCTTTGGGTAATTTTCTCAAAAATTGATGTTCTAAATCCATCAGAATTTTCTAATCTTAATTCAGTGTTTCTTATTCTATTAAATAATTTTCTATCTATTAATACTTCTTGCAAGAAATTTCCTGCTTCTTCCTGATACTCTTCTATTATTTCTTCTTCAGTCTGATTCTGTGTCTGAGAAATAATAGATTGATCCATCGGATTGCTCATCATCGGTTGTTTGGACAAATTCTTGAATATTTTCGATCTCAGAAAGTTCTTCTTCTATAATTTCCTCGAATTGCTTTTGATTAATCTTCTTAGATCCTCTTTTTGGACATTCATTAGCATAATGTCCTATTTCCTGACATATAAAGCATTTACATTCTTTTGGTTTCTTTTTATTATAATTTTTCTTTCTTCTATAATATTTTTGTTTCGGTTTAGGTTTAAATCCAAACCTTTTCCTTTTCTTGAATTTATATTTGTTTCTTCTATTGTACCTCATTGGTTCACATCCTATGGTTATTGGATGAGTTAATTGGGAACAACAAAGTCCTTGTTTTACTACTTTATTTGTTTTTCTACTTAGTGTGGCTTCTGCACACCATTCTTCTAATTTCATTCTTAGAAATTCTATTCTTCCTCCTAATGTATCTGCTCTTTGTCCGATATATTGAGGATATAATTGCATCGCTTTAAATCCCCATGGGTCGGGTACCTTGGTATAAAATAAATTTAATAAACTCTTGCTGGTAATATTTTCTTTATTCGTTCTGTCATATATTTTATAAAAATATTCCTGAAATTTACATATATATTCATCAATTCGACACATATCACAGAGTTTTAAGTTATATAATAAAAAGATAAATCTCTGTTTTTCTTTTTCTTTTTCTGTGTCTATATTTACATTCCACGTTTCACCTAAAAATTCTCTTCTTAATTCGTTTTCATAGTTGTTTACTACTTGAGCTAATGTGGTTGTTGTTCCTTTTACTGCTTCTTTATCGTTGTCATTTAACCTTCCAAAGTACAGGTTCATGAAAACCATTCAAAAAACTTTCAGAAGATCCAAGAAATGATAGTGGAATTACAAAGAACAATGGAATATTTGTATGAAAAACAAAATAACGAATGTTTATCAAAAATAAACCTATTCCAAACAAGTGGAAATGAAATAAGTTTATGTCCTCTTCAGATAGAAGAAACAGACGATTTTAAAATTGAACAATTAGAAAATAGATACTTAGAAGCCGAAGAAGAAGAATTAGAAAGTCTAAGTCAAGAAATAGTAAGATTAACGGAAAAAGTTAGAACGGTAAACATGAAACCAGTACAGGGAGAAAGTTCTGGAAGTCAAGTAACCATGCCTATTCCTACAACAGTCCCAAGCGGACAAGGTAGTAGAAATGAAACACCAGAACAACCAGGGGCTAGATACTGGTCAGATCCTAGCTTTAGAAGAAAACCTACTGATAGAAATAGATACGAAGGAATAAATTGGGCATCTGATAGAAGACCAAGTAATATTGCTATAGAAACCCCAGTTGATTATATAAATCAAGAATATATTAGTGCTAACGGAATTTATTTAAATTTAAATTGTGTAAGAAATATAGATGAAGCCATAACAAGATGGGCAAAAGCCACATATTTATCAGTTACGTCACAAAGTTATGATATTGAAACAGCATCAAGATTTTGTCATTTAACCTTCCAAGGAATCGTAGCAGATTGGTGGAAAGGATTAACTGACAACGATAAAGAAGCAGTAAAAGGAACAGCAACCACATTAGCTCAAGTAGTAAACAACTATGAAAACGAATTAAGAAGAGAATTTTTAGGTGAAACGTGGAATGTAAATAAAGACACAGAAAAAGAAAAAGAAAAATAGAGATTTATCTTTTTATTATATAACTTAAAACTCTGTGATATGTGTCGAATTGATGAATATATATGTAAATTTCAGGAATATTTTTATAAAATATATGACAGAACGGATAAAGAAAATATTACCAGCAAGAGTTTATTAAATTTATTTTATACCAAGGTACCCGACCCATGGGGATTTAAAGCGATGCAATTATATCCTCAATATATCGGACAAAGAGCAGATACATTAGGAGGAAGAATAGAATTTCTAAGAATGAAATTAGAAGAATGGTGTGCAGAAGCCACACTAAGTAGAAAAACAAATAAAGTAGTAAAACAAGGACTTTGTTGTTCCCAATTAACTCATCCAATAACCATAGGATGTGAACCAATGAAGTACAATAGAAGAAACAAATATAAATTCAAGAAAAGGAAAAGGTTTGGATTTAAACCTAAACCGAAACAAAAATATTATAGAAGAAAGAAAAATTATAATAAAAAGAAACCAAAAGAATGTAAATGCTTTATATGTCAGGAAATAGGACATTATGCTAATGAATGTCCAAAAAGAGGATCTAAGAAGATTAATCAAAAGCAATTTGAGGAAATTATAGAAAAAGAACTTTCTGAGATCGAAAATATTCAAGAATTTGTCCAAACAACCGATGATGAGCAATCCGATGGATCAATCTATTATTTCTCAGACACAGAATCAGACTGAAGAAGAAATAATAGAAGAGTATCAGGAAGAAGCAGGAAATATCTTGCAAGAAGTATTAATAGATAGAAAATTATTTAATAGAATAAGAAACACTGAATTAAGATTAGAAAATTCTGATGGATTTAGAACATCAATTTTTGAGAAAATTACCCAAAGAAAACATATTTTTTATTATGGAATAACTAATAGAGAAATGCCTATGCAAATAGAATATACTAGAAATAGAATAAATATACCTTTACTACGAAAGGAAGACTTAATGAGAAAAATGGAAAAAATAAAAGATAAATCTAAAATAGGATGGATTCACATAGGGGCTATTCAAATGATGATTAAAGCAACTTTTAGAGAAGGAATAGATTCACCTATAAATATTGTATTAATGGATAATAGAATTAATGATAGAAGAGATGCTACATTAGGAATATTACAGGGAAATCTTAGTCATCAGAAACTAATCTTTAATATTTATCCAAAGATAAGTGTAAATATTAGAGATAATAATATAAATAGAACCCTAAGTTTAATACAGAATTTTCAAAGAATAGAATTTATGAAAAAAGGATCCATTCCTTATTCGATAACGTATATAATAAGCTATGCTCTTAGTAATACACATCACTCTGAAAAATTTGAAGATAAAGTTATTATAATGCTTCCTAATATATTTAAAGACATAGGAAAAATTACTAAGCTAGATATAATATCAGAAATAGAAATACCAGAAAATATAAACATAGATGTTTCAGAAAAACCCCTAGTAACAGATAATAAAATCCCAAGGAGATTACAATATGAGGGAAATCAATTACAATTAACAAATGGAGACAGAATAGAAGAAGCTAGAGCAAGCATGGATAGATATAATGGAAGATTACGACCAATATTAAGAAATTTGCCAAGAACGACAAGTTTAAGAATTTTAGCAGACAATAGAAATGCTAGAAATTATAAATTATATGGAAAATATTTCAATGGACAAGAATGGAATATGACTACAATATTAATAGATTCAGGGGCAGGAGCTTCATTTATTCAACAAGGAATGATACCCTATTTAGAAAAAATACCCATAGGATCACCTTATGCATATACGAATTTTGATGGACAAGAATATGAAATTACACATCAGGCCATTGTTCCAATTGAAATACAAGACATAAAAATTGATATTACACTTTATGTACAATCAGATAGTCGTAATGACGACATAGAAATTATACTAGGAATGAGTGCATTACAACAAATGGAACCATTTTCACTGCAAAGTGAAGGACTATATTTTACACATAATAACCAAGAATATTTTTGGAAAAAAGACAATGACTAGTATATATAGTGTCTACATAGTAGCATGAATTATATATGAGGAATATAAAACAGAATATTTTCATGCATTCATAGACACAGGTGCAGGAACTTGCATTGCGTGAAGACAATGTTTTCCTGAAAAATATATCACAACACTACCTACGTTATATGGAAAAGATTTTATGGGAAAAAGACATGAATTAACTCATGGAGTTAAAAAACCTAAAATTATTTTAGGAAATTATATAATTACTTGTCCACCATTCTATAGTCCTGAATATGCGCAACAAGATATATTATTAGGAAATAACTTCACACAAAAATTTAAATTATATATACAACATCAAAATTATATTCAGTTAATAATACCCTGTGATCATTGGATTACAGTAAAAAGAGTACAAAAAGCATATAAAAGAAACAAATTTAATTTTCGCAGCAAACGTGGTGATTATATTACAAATAAAAAACAACCAATAACAGGGAGAATCATTGCACAACTCAATATACAAGATATTGAGACATTATTTGAAAAGAACTATAATGATAATCCATTATCCCTTTGGAATATCAGTCAAGAATGGGCTACAATCGAACTAATTGATGAAAATAAAATAATTAGAGTAAAACCCATGAGATATAATCCTGTTGATATTGAAGAATTCCGTACCCAATTACAAGAATTAGAAACATCACAACTAATACAAAAATCAAAAAGCCCTCATTCTAGTCCAGCATTCATGGTAAGAAACCATGCAGAAATAAAAAGAGGAAAAGCTAAAATGGTAGTAAATTATAAGCAACTAAATCAATATACCAAATTTGATGGATATTTTCTTCCACATAAAGAAACCTTAATAAATATGACAAGAGGAAAAAATATTTATTCAAAATTTGACTGTAAATCGGGATTTTACCAAATACGATTAGATGAAAAAAGTATACCATTAACAACATTTAGTACTCCACAAGGACATTATGAATGGACGGTAATGCCCTTTGGATTAAAAAATGCTCCGCAGATATATCAAAGAAGAATGGACAAAGTATTTGAACCATATAATTCTTTTTGTTTAGTATATGTTGATGACAATTTAATAGCCAGTAAAAATAAGGAAGAACATTATAAACATTTACAAATATTTTCCCTTCTTTGTCAAAAAGCAGGAATAGTATTATCTAAGAAGAAAACTGAAATTTGTAAATCCTGGATAGAATTCCTAGGATTAAAATTGGACTCAAGCGGAATAGAATTACAGGAACATATTGTAGAAAAAATTGTTAAGTTTCCAGATAAATTAGAAGACAAAAAACAATTACAAAGATTTTTAGGATGTTTAAATTATGCTGAACAATTCATAGAAAATTTGGCAAAATTAAGGAATCCCTTACAAAAACTATTAAAGAAAAATACTATTTTTCGTATGACAGAAGAACTCATAAATCATGTTAGATTTATAAAAGAAAAATGTAAAAATTTACCAAGATTAGATCTTCCTTTAGAAAATGACGAATTAATAATAGAAACTGATGCCTCAGAAGAATTTTGGGGAGCAGTCTTAAAAAAGAAAGATGAACAAAAAGAAAAAATATGCAGATATACATCTGGAACATTTACAGATACAGCAAAAGATATCACTCAAACGAAAAAGAATTATTAGCATTAAAAAAGGGAATTAAAAAGTTTTCCTATTTTTTATTACCTAAAAAAATCCTAGTAAGAGTTGATAATACGCAGGTAAAAGCTTTTATTAAAAATAATTTACCATCCACGCTAGAATATAAAAGACTAAGTAGATGGCAAACATTCTTTGCAGAATATATTTTTGATATAGAAATTATTAAAGGAGAAACTAACGTTCTTGCAGATTTTTTATCAAGAGAATACAATGGAGCAGGTTGACAAAAAACTTGCAAAATTGGAAGCTCGACTACAACGAAATTGTAATTTGTTACAAGAAAATTACGTAGAATTAGTAGAGATGATCCAAAAGCAAGATAAAATAATTGATAACATAGAAGAAAGTAAACAAGACATTACAGGAATAATTGCAGATTTAAACTGCTTCATAAGGGAGATTCAACAAAAAGGATCAGAAACAAGGACGAATAAAATGACAGGTAAAAGGCCGATAGACATATCCCTCCAGATTTCTGATTCTGTCAGAAAAAATACTGAAAATACAAGCCTGACGGCAAAAGAAAGCAGCTTTAAAACTGCTAAGACCAGCTTTACAGCTGAGAATACTATCTCCTCGGAGAAAGAAAGTAGCCAAGTGGCAAGAAGCAGTTTTCAAACTGCTATTTCTTCAGAAAATAGTTCCCGCCTAACAGCGGAGAATATGATCTCTTCGGAGAAAGAATCTCGCAATAAAGCGGAAAATATAAAATTGATGCCCGAAAGGATATTTAAATTCAGGGTATCTGAGAATGAGCAGGAGTATGACCTGCAATTGAGTCTTGTAGAATTTTTAGTAAAAAATGAAAATTAATATAGAACTTTATTAGAGATTGTTTACAATCTCAAAATGACAGAAACATGTGTTACAGATCATACGGGAATATATCCCAGGATTAACTTTGACAAAGGAGCTGATCCAAGAATCATCAGAGACTGTTTCAGAATCGGAGCTGCAAATTTAATATATTTAAGTCAAGACCTTGGGGAAATACAAGGACTACCTCAAGATATTGCTAGAGCAATTAGAGAATTTAAAAACAATAGTCCACTAGTAAAACCTACTAGTGACATTTATATCAAGATATTCTCAGCATCGGAGGACTGGGAAAAATTAAAGAAATTCAGTCCAATACACTGCATTCAAATTGGGGTATCTTCCCCAGAATACGTCAAAGAGATTGATGCAGATTACAGAAAAGAATTTGAAGAGAACAAGGTTAACAAGGAATTTGTTGAAACTAGAAGGGCATTAGGATTAAAAGTCATTTGCCAAGTATTGGAAAAATTAATTAATGAAAATCGAAGTTGGCTTCATAAAGCTTCAGATAACACAATTATTCTATCCAATACAAGAAGAACTAATACATCCACAAAAATCAATTTAGAAAGGTTTCTAAAAAGAATAGAAACCGGACAAATCAAATCAAGCGACAGATGTCAGCAGATATTTTGCCAACTCAGAAGACATGAAGGGAAAATATGTCCCGCATGTCAAGATAAGATGGAAAGAGACAGCCATAGCAGCACAAGCTGATAAAAAGCATTCTAGAAGAAGACACGTCATCAATGACGTAAGAAGACACTTGCAAGAAGCAAAGAACGACAAAGAACCCTCCACCAGACAGATGTACGTTGGAGAAAGATTTCAAAAAGAAGAACGCTCGCCACCGGACAAGTGTTCGACAACCATGTAAAGAAAAAAGAGAAGCATCAATGTAATGTAACCGAGAGAGTCTCTATATATTCTCTCGAGGGATAGTAGTAGGGACACTCGTAGTTGGAGTGAGTCCCAAAAGGTAGCTATGTATGTAAATTAGGTCCTGCAATAAAAGAGCTGATGCTTGATTTCCTAATTCTATTCGAGATTCCATTTCAAGTTCTTGAGATGATTCTTGCGTGCTAATTCCATAAGTGTGGGAAACAAGCTCCAGCTTGAAGATCATAATCCTTGTACTATCATAGAATAGGAAAGATAGTGTGTAACCCGTTACACCCCCAATTCTTCTATCTTCATCAGTCGAGAGATATCTCTCCCTTATTCCATCCCGGAGGCCATAGTCCAGAAGTCCGACCAAGCAAAAGAGTGCATAAGGACACATGGATTAGAAACATCACAACTAATACAAAAATCAAAAAGCCCTCATTCTAGTCCAGCATTCATGGTAAGAAACCATGCAGAAATAAAAAGAGGAAAAGCTAGAATGGTAGTAAATTATAAGCAACTAAATCAATATACCAAATTTGATGGATATTTTCTTCCACATAAAGAAACCTTAATAAATATGACAAGAGGAAAAAATATTTATTCAAAATTTGACTGTAAATCGGGATTTTACCAAATACGATTAGATGAAAAAAGTATACCATTAACAGCATTTAGTACTCCACAAGGACATTATGAATGGACGGTAATGCCCTTTGGATTAAAAAATGCTCCGCAGATATATCAAAGAAGAATGGACAAAGTATTTGAACCATATAATTCTTTTTGTCTAGTATATGTTGATGACATTTTAATAGCCAGTAAAAATAAGGAAGAACATTATAAACATTTACAAATATTTTCCCTTCTTTGTCAAAAAGCAGGAATAGTATTATCTAAGAAGAAAACTGAAATTTGTAAATCCAGGATAGAATTCCTAGGATTAAAATTGGAATCAAGCGGAATAGAATTACAGGAACATATTGTAGAAAAAATTGTTAAGTTTCCATATAAATTAGAAGACAAAAAATAATTACAAAGATTTTTAGGATGTTTAAATTATGCTGAACAATTCATAGAAAATTTAGCAAAATTAAGGAATCCTTACAAAAACTATTAAAGAAAAATACTATTTTTCGTATGACAGAAGAACTCATAAATCATGTTAGATTTATAACAGAAAAATGTAAAAATTTACCAAGATTAGATCTTCCTTTAGAAAATGACGAATTAATAATAGAAATTGATGCCTCAGAAAAATTTTGGGGAGCAGTCTTAAAAAAGAAAGATGAACAAAAAGAAAAAATATGCAGATATACATCTGGAACATTTACAGATACAGAAAAAAGATATCACTCAAACGAAAAAGAATTATTAGCATTAAAAAAGGGAATTAAAAAGTTTTCCTATTTTTTATTACCAAAAAATTCCTAGTAAGAGTTGATAATACGCAGGTAAAAGCTTTTATTAAAAATAATTTACCATCCACGCCAGAATATAAAAGACTAAGTAGATGGCAAACATTCTTTGTAGAATATATTTTTGATATAGAAATTATTAAAGGAGAAACTAACGTTCTTGCAGATTTTTTATCAAGAGAATACAATGGAGCAGGTTGACAAAAAACTTGCAGAATTGGAAGCTCGACTACAACGAAATTGTAATTTGTTACAAGAAAATTACGTAGAATTAGTAGAGATGATCCAAAAGCAAGATAAAATAATTGATAACATAGAAGAAAGTAAACAAGACATTGCAAGAATAATTGCAGATTTAAACTGCTTCAGAAGGGAGATTCAACAAAAAGGATCAGAAACAAGGACGGATAAAATGACAGGTAAAAGGCCGATAGACATATCCCTCCAGATTTCTGATTCTGTCAGAAAAAATACTGAAAATACAAGCCTGACGACAAAAGAAAGCAGTTTTAAAACTGCTAAGACCAGCTTTACAGCTGAGAATACTATCTCCTCGGAGAAAGAAAGTAGCCAAGTGGCAAGAAGTAGTTTTCAAACTGCTATTTCTTCAGAAAATAGTTCCCGCCTAACAGCGGAGAATATGATCTCTTTGGAGAAAGAATCCCGCAATAAAGCGGAAAATATAAAATTGATGCCCGAAAGGATATTTAAATTCAGGGTATCTCAGAATGAGCAGGAGTATGACCTGCAATTGAGTCTTGCAGAATTTTAGCAAAAAATGAAAATGAATATAGAACTTTATTAGAGATTGTTTACTATCTCAAAACGACAGAAACATGTGTTCCAGATCATACGGGAATATATCCCAGGATTAACTTTGACAAAGGAGCTGATCCAAGAATCATCAGAGACTGTTTCAGAATCGGAGCTGCAAATTTAATATATTTAAGTCAAGACCTTGGGGAAATACAAGGACTACCTCAAGATATTGCCAGAGCAATTAGAGAATTTAAAAACAATAGTCCACTAGTAAAACCTACTAGTGACATTTATATCAAGATTTTCTCAGCATCGGAGGACTGGGAAAAATTAAAGAAATTCAGTCCAATACACTACATTCAAATTGGGGTATCTTCCCCAGAATACGTCAAAGAGATTGATGCAGATTACAGAAAAGAATTTGAAGAGAACAAGGTTAACAAGGAATTTGTTGAAACTAGAAGGGCATTAGGATTAAAAGTCCTTTGCCAAGTATTGGAAAAATTAATTAATGAAAATCGAAGCTGGCTTCATAAAGCTTCAGATAACACAATTATTCTATCCAATACAAGAAGAACTAATACATCCACAAAAATCAATTTAGAAAGGTTTCTAAAAAGAATAGAATCCGGACAAATCAAATCAAGCGACAGATGTCAGCAGATATTTTGCCAACTCAGAAGACATGAAGGGAAAATATGTCCTGCATGTCAAGATAAGATGGAAAGAGACAGCCATAGCAGCACAAGCTGATAAAAAGCATTCTAGAAGAAGACACGTCATCAATGACATAAGAAGACACTTGCAAGAAGCAAAGAACGACAAAGAACCCTCCACCGGAAAGATGTACATTGGAGAAAGATTTCAAAAAGAAGAACGCTCGCCACCGGACAAGTGTTCGACAACCATGTAAAGAAAAAAGAGAAGCATCAATGTAATGTAACCGAGAGAGTCTCTATATATTCTCTCGAGGGATAGTAGTAGGGACACTCGTAGTTGGAGTGAGTCCCAAAGGGTAGCTATGTATGTAAATTAGGTCCTGCAATAAAAGAGCTGATGCTCGATTTCCTAATTCTATTCGAGATTCCATTTCAAGTTCTTGAGATGATTCTTGCATGCTAATTCCATAAGTGTGGGAAACAAGTTCCAGCTTGAAGATCATAATCCTTGTACTATCATAGAATAGGAAAGATAGTGTGTAACCCGTTACACCCCCAGTTCTTCTATCTTCATCAGTCGAGAGATATCTCTCCCTTATTCCATCCCGGAGGCCATAGTCCAGAAGTCCGACCAAGCAAAAGAGTGCATAAGGACACATGGACATGAAGGCTATAGGATGATGAGGAGTCTGAGATCCAGAACGTCGAAGTCTAAGGAGTACTTCTCTTAGAAATCGTTAAGAGAAGATCGACTGGCGATTGAAGATAAGAGGAAGCGAGGTGGGCAACACAGGTATACAGATTATCCTGCTATCTATGATACTCAGAGTGTTATCGTCTTCTTTCTGGATGCTAGTTTCTTACACTATGAATTTAATTATGCGAAAACCTCGTTGTATAAGAGAGAAGATATTAAGAATCCAATCTAAAAAATGTAAATGTAAGCATTGTAGACAAAATGAAAAAGCTAAGAAAGCATACAACACCCATAAGGGCAGTTCGAGTATGTTTTCAAAGCATGATAATAGAATCAAAAATTTCTGCACAAACGAAGTGGTATCAGAGCCATGTAACGATTCAAAATTCAAAGATAAAATTTTGAAAAATGAACTTAACGATTTAGAAGATAACAATATATACGAAGCTTTAGATTTGGAATTTGAAGTTAATATTGAATAATATGTATAAGAAACTAGAAGTACAGGTTCATGAAAACCATTCAAAAAACTTTCAGAAGATCCAAGAAATGATAGTGGAATTACAAAGAACAATGGAATATTTGTATGAAAAACAAAATAACAAATGTTTATAAAAAATAAACCTATTCCAAACAAGTAGAAATGAAATAAGTTTATGTCCTCTTCAGATAGAAGAAACATACAATTTTAAAATCGAACAATTAGAAAATAGATACTTAGAAGCCGAAGCAGAAGAATTAGAAAGTCTAAGTCAAGAAATAGTAAGATTAACAGAAAAAGTTAGAACGGTAAACATGAAACCAGTACAGGGAGAAAGTTCTGGAAGTCAAGTAACCATGCCTATTCCTACAACAGTCCCAAGCGGACAAGGTAGTAGAAATGAAACACCAGAACAACCAGGGGCTAGATACTGGTCAGATCCTAGCTTTAGAAGAAAACCTACTGATAGAAATAGATACGAAGGAATAAATTAGGCATCTGATAGAAGACCAAGTAATATTGCTATAGAAACCCCAGTTGATTATATGAATCAAGAATATATTAGTGCTAACAGAATTTATTTAAAATTAAATTGTGTAAGAAATATAGATGAAGCCATAACAAGATGGGCAAAAGCCACATATTTATCAGTTACGTTACAAAGTTATGATATTGAAACAGCATCAAGATTTTGTCATTTAACCTTCCAAGGAATCGTAGCAGATTGGTGGAAAGGATTAACTGACAACGATAAAGAAGCAGTAAAAGGAACAGCAACCACATTAGCTCAAGTAGTAAACAACTATGAAAACGAATTAAGAAGAGAATTTTTAGGTGAAACGTGGAATGTAAATAAAGACACAGAAAAAGAAAAAGAAAAACAGAGATTTATCTTTTTATTATATAACTTAAAACTCTGTGATATGTGTCGAATTGATGAATATATATGTAAATTTCAGGAATATTTTTATAAAATATATGACAGAACGGATAAAGAAAATATTACCAGCAAGAGTTTATTAAATTTATTTTATACCAAGGTACCCAACCCATGGGGATTTAAAACGATGCAATTATATCCTCAATATATCGGAAAAAGAGCAGATACATTAGGAGGAAGAATAGAATTTCTAAGAATGAAATTAGAAGAATGGTATGCAGAAGCCACACTAAGTAGAAAAACAAATAAAGTAGTAAAACAAGGACTTTGTTGTTCCCAATTAACTCATCCAATAACCATAGGATGTGAACAAATGAGGTACAATAGAAGAAACAAATATAAATTCAAGAAAAGGAAAAGGTTTGGATTTAAACCTAAACTGAAACAAAAATATTATAGAAGAAAGAAAAATTATAATAAAAAGAAACCAAAATAATGTAAATGCTTTATATGTCAGGAAATAGGACATTATGCTAATGAATGTCCAAAAAGAGGATCTAAGAAGATTAATCAAAAGCAATTTGAGGAAATTATAGAAGAAGAACTTTCTGAGATCGAAAATATTCAAGAATTTGTCCAAACAACCGATGATGAGCAATCCGATGGATCAATCTATCATTTCTCAGACACAAAATCAGACTGAAGAAGAAATAATAGAAGAGTATCAGGAAGAAGCAGGAAATTTCTTGCAAGAAGTATTAATAGATAGAAAATTATTTAATAGAATAAGAAACACTGAATTAAGATTAGAAAATTCTGATGGATTTAGAACATCAATTTTTGAGGAAATTACCCAAAGAAAACATATTTTTTATTATGGAATAACTAATAGAGAAATGCCTATGCAAATAGAATATACTAGAAATAGAATAAATATACCTTTACTACGAAAGGAAGACTTAATGAGAAAAATGGAAAAAATAAAAGATAGTTCTAAAATAGGATGGATTCACATAGGGGCTATTCAAATGATGATTAAAGCAACTTTTAGAGAAGGAATAGATTCACCTATAAATATTGTATTAATGGATAATAGAATTAATGATAGAAGAGATGCTACATTAGGAATATTACAGGGAAATCTTAGTCATCAGAAACTAATCTTTAATATTTATCCAAAGATAAGTGTAAATATTAGAGATAATAATATAAATAGAACCCTAAGTTTAATACAGGATTTTCAAAGAACAGAATTTATGAAAAAAGGATCCATTCCTTATTCGATAACGTATATAATAAGCTATGCTCTTAGTAATACACATCACTCTGAAAAATTTGAAGATAAAGATATTATAATGCTTCCTAATATATTTAAAGACATAGGAAAAATTACTAACCAAATATAATATCAGAAATAGAAATACCAGAAAATATAAACATAGATGTTTCAGAAAAACCCCTAGTAACAGATAATAAAATCCCAAGGAGATTATGATATGAGGGAAATCAATTACAATTAACAAATGGAGACAGAATAGAAGAAGCTAGAGCAAGCATGGATAGATATAATGGAAGATTACGACCAATAAGACATTATTTGAAAAGAACTATAATGATAATCCATTAGCCCTTTGGAATATCAGTCAAGAATGGGCTAAAATCGAACTAATTGATGAAAATAAAATAATTAGAGTAAAACCCATGAGATATAATCCTGTTGATATTGAAGAATTCCATACCCAATTACAAGAATTAGAAACATCACAACTAATACAAAAATAAAAAAGCCCTCATTCTAGTCTAGCATTCATGGTAAGAAACCATGCAGAAATAAAAAGAGGAAAAGCTAGAATGGTAGTAAATTATAAGCAACTAAATCAATATACCAAATTTGATGGATATTTTCTTCCACATAAAGAAACCTTAATAAATATGACAAGAGGAAAAAATATTTATTCAAAATTTGACTGTAAATCGGGATTTTAGCAAATACGATTAGATGAAAAAAGTATACCATTAACATCATTTAGTACTCCACAAGGACATTATGAATGGACGGTAATGCCCTTTGGATTAAAAAATGCTCCGCAGATATATCAAAGAAGAATGGACAAAGTATTTGAACCATATAATTCTTTTTGTCTAGTATATGTTGATGACATTTTAATAGCCAGTAAAAATAAGGAAGAACATTATAAACATTTACAAATATTTTCCCTTCTTTGTCAAAAAGCAGGAATAGTATTATCTAAGAAGAAAACTGAAATTTGTAAATCCAGGATAGAATTCCTAGGATTAAAATTGGACTCAAGCGGAATAGAATTACAGGAACATATTGTAGAAATTTTTTTTAAGTTTCCAGATAAATTAGAAGACAAAAAACAATTACAAAGATTTTTAGGATGTTTAAATTATGCTGAACAATTCATAGAAAATTTGGCAAAATTAAGGAATCCCTTACAAAAACTATTAAAGAAAAATACTATTTTTCGTATGACAGAAGAACTCATAAATCATGTTAGATTTATAAAAGAAAAATGTAAAAATTTACCAAGATTAGATCTTCCTTTAGAAAATGACGAATTAATAATAGAAACTGATGCCTAAGAAGAATTTTGGGGAGCAGTCTTAAAAAAGAAAGATGAACAAAAAGAAAAAATATGCAGATATACATCTGGAACATTTACAGATACAGAAAAAAGATATCACTCAAACGAAAAAGAATTATTAGCATTAAAAAAGGGAATTAAAAAGTTTTCCTATTTTTTATTACCTAAACAATTCCTAGTAAGAGTTGATAATACGCAGGTAAAAGCTTTTATTAAAAATAATTTACCATCCACGCCAGAATATAAAAGACTAAGTAGATGGCAAACATTCTTTGCAGAATATATTTTTGATATAGAAATTATTAAAGGAGAAACTAACGTTCTTGCAGATTTTTTATCAAGAGAATACAATGGAGCAGGTTGACAAAAAACTTGCAGAATTGGAAGCTCGACTACAACGAAATTGTAATTTGTTACAAGAAAATTACGTAGAATTAGTAGAGATGATCCAAAAGCAAGATAAAATAATTGATAACATAGAAGAAAGTAAACAAGACATTGCAGGAATAATTGCAGATTTAAACTGCTTCAGAAGGGAGATTCAACAAAAAGGATCAGAAACAAGGACGGATAAAATGACAGGTAAAAGGCCGATAGACATATCCCTCCAGATTTCTGATTCTGTCAGAAAAAATACTGAAAATACAAGCCTGACGGCAAAAGAAAGCAGCTTTAAAACTGCTAAGACCAGCTTTACAGCTGAGAATACTATCTCCTCGGAGAAAGAAAGTAGCCAAGTGGCAAGAAGCAGTTTTCAAACTGCTATTTCTTCATAAAATAGTTCACGCCTAACAGAGGAGAATATGATCTCTTCAGAGAAAGAATCCCGCAATAAAGCGGAAAATATAAAATTGATGCCCGAAAGGATATTTAAATTCAGGGTATCTCAGAATGAGCAGGAGTATGACCTGCAATTGAGTCTTACAGAATTTTTAGCAAAAAATGAAAATGAATATAGAACTTTATTAGAGATTGTTTACAATCTCAAAACGACAGAAACATGTGTTCCAGATCATACAGGAATATATCCCAGGATTAACTTTGACAAAGGAGCTGATCCAAGAATTATCAGAGACTGTTTCAGAATCGGAGCTGCAAATTTAATATATTTAAGTCAAGACCTTGGGGAAATACAAGGACTACCTTAAGATATTGCCAGAGCAATTAGAGAATTTAAAAACAATAGTCCACTAGTAAAACCTACTAGTGACATTTATATCAAGATTTTCTCAGCATCGGAGGACTGGGAAAAATTAAAGAAATTCAGTCCAATATACTACATTCAAATTGGGGTATCTTCCCCAGAATACGTCAAAGAGATTGATGCAGATTACAGAAAAGAATTTGAAGAGAACAAGGTTAACAAGGAATTTGTTGAAACTAGAAGGGCATTAGGATTAAAAGTCCTTTGCCAAGTATTGGAAAAATTAATTAATGAAAATCGAAGTTGGCTTCATAAAGCTTCAGATAACACAATTATTCTATCCAATACAAGAAGAACTAATACATCCACAAAAATCAATTTAGAAAGGTTTCTAAAAAGAATAGAAACCGGACAAATCAAATCAAGCGACAGATGTCAGCAGATATTTTGCCAACTCAGAAGACATGAAGGGAAAATATGTCCCGCATGTCAAGATAAGATGGAAAGAGACAGCCATAGCAGCACAAGCTGATAAAAAGCATTTTAGAAGAAGACACGTCATCAATGACGTAAGAAGACACTTGCAAGAAGCAAAGAATGACAAAGAACCCTCCACCGGACAGATGTACGTTGGAGAAAGATTTCAAAAAGAAGAACGCTCGCCACCGGACAAGTGTTCGACAACCATGTAAAGAAAAAAGAGAAGCATCAATGTAATGTAACCGAGAGAGTCTCTATATATTCTCTCGAGGGATAGTAGAGGGACACTCGTAGTTGAAGTGAGTCCCAAAGGGTAGCTATGTATGTAAATTAGGTCCTGCAATAAAAGAGCTGATGCTCAATTTCCTAATTCTATTCGAGATTCCATTTCAAGTTCTTGAGATGATTCTTGCGTGCTAATTCCATAAGTGTGGGAAACAAGCTCCAGCTTGAAGATCATAATCCTTGTACTATCATAGAATAGGAAAGATAGTGTGTAACCCGTTACACCCCCAGTTCTTCTATCTTCATCAGTCGAGAGATATCTCTCCCTTATTCCATCCCGGAGGCCATAGTCCAGAAGTCCGACCAAGAAAAAGAGTGCATAAGGACACATGGACATGAAGGCTATAGGATGATGAGGAGTCTGAGATCCAGAACGTCGAAGTCTAAGGAGTACTTCTCTTAGAAATCGTTAAGAGAAGATCGACTGGCGATTGAAGATAAGAGGAAGCGAGGTGGGCAACACAGGTATACAGATTATCCTGCTATCTATGATACTCAGAGTGTTATCGTCTTCTTTCTGGATGCTAGTTTCTTACACTATGAATTTAATTATGCGAAAACCTCATAGTATAAGAGAGAAGATATTAAGAATCCAATCTAAAAAATGTAAATGTAAGCATTGTAGACAAAATAAAAAAGCTAAGAAAGCATACAACACCCATAAGGGCAGTTCGAGTATGTTTTCAAAGCATGATAACATAATTAAAAATTTCTGCACAAACGAAGTGGAGTAGTAAAACAAGGACTTTGTTGTTCCCAATTAACTCATCCAATAACCATAGGATGTGAACCAATGAGGTACAATAGAAGAAACAAATATAAATTCAAGAAAAGGAAAAGGTTTGGATTGAAACCTAAACCGAAACAAAAATATTATAGAAGAAAGAAAAATTATAATAAAAAGAAACCAAAAGAATGTAAATGCTTTATATGTCAGGAAATAGGACATTATGCTAATGAATATCCAAAAAGAGGATCTAAGAAGATTAATCAAAAGCAATTCGAGGAAATTATAGAAGAAGAACTTTCTGAGATCGAAAATATTCAAGAATTTGTCCAAACAACCGATGATGAGCAATCCGATGGATCAATCTATTATTTCTCAGACACAGAATCAGACTGAAGAAGAAATAATAGAAGAGTATCAGGAAGAAGCAGGAAATATCTTGCAAGAAGTATTAATAGATAGAAAATTATTTAATATAATAAGAAACACTGAATTAAGATAGAAAATTCTGATGGATTTAGAACATCAATTTTTGAGAAAATTACCCAAAGAAAACATATTTTTATTATGGAATAACTAATAGAGAAATGCCTATGCAAATAGAATATACTAGAAATAGAATAAATATACCTTTACTACGAAAGGAAGACTTAATGAGAAAAATGGAAAAAATAAAAGATAGATCTAAAATAGGATGGATTCACATAGGGGCTATTCAAATGATGATTAAAGCAACTTTTAGAGAAGGAATAGATTCACCTATAAATATTGTATTAATGGATAATAGAATTAATGATAGAAGAGATGCTACATTAGGAATATTACAGGGAAATCTTAGTCATCAGAAACTAATCTTTAATATTTATCCAAAGATAAGTGTAAATATTAGAGATAATAATATAAATAGAACCCTAAGTTTAATATAGGATTTTCAAAATATATATCTATACATAGATATGTATACATATATATATATATATATATATATCTATATGTATATATATATATATATATATATATATATATATATCTCTCTCTCTATATATATATATATATAAATATACATATATATACATATATACATATACATATATATACATATATAAATATATATATATACATATATATATACATACATATATATATATATATATACATATATACGTATATATATATACATATATATATACATATATATACATATATACAATTATATATACATATATATACATATATATATATATACATATACATATATATATATGCATATATATATGTATATGTATATATGTATATATATGTATATATATGTGTGTATATATATGTCTATGTATATATATATATATATATATACATATATATATATGTATATATATATGTATATATATATGTATATGTATATATGTATATGTATATATATATGTATATATATATGCTAAAAGAATTGTGTACCTGAGTACATGTAGCTTACATGTACCCATGTACCCATGTCCATTTATGATAACTGTGAAATTCTATTCAACAATTTAACCTTATGGATGTCATTTATACCCCTTAGATAAGATGTGTATCAAAAATCACTGAAATCCGACATTCATATATCATCCTATGAAAGACAATGTGTATTTCATAATCAACGGTGAGTTGAAAAAACTACAGTAACCGTTGGATGATATATTGGTATATCTCATGATCCATGTAAGATACGATGATGATCTTTTAAATGCATCTAATCTATATAGTTTAAAATCAATCCATATGGTTGGATTTTGAGTGCAAACTCCACATATGCCATTTTAGTGGTAGGTACACATAAATTACATGTACCGGCCGGTACACACTTCCTAACCTGTATATATATATATATATATATATATATATATATATATATATATATATATATATATATATATATATATATATATATATATATATATATATATATACCCACATTCTAATCCCGTATTATCTTATCCATTCTAGTTCAACATAAATGTGTATCTTACTCAAACAAAAAACTTCTAATTAGAAAATGTAATCATATTCTGCTGGAGCTCCCTCTACCCATAAGGGAGGCTGGAGGATCTAGTTTATGCTGTTACGCTACAAAATTATTTAGAATGAGTTTCTCTCAATCGAGTGACGCACGGCAAAAAAATTTCCATTCCATCAACCAAACATGAAGCTAAATCTGAGCCAAGGTTGGTTGTCATCATGGGACTCCGGATGTCAAAGATACACTACAGGAAAAGTTAACAATAACGACGGGAAAAGTTAGTCGTAAATGTGAATAAGTTTGTCGTTAAAACTATTAACGATGAAAAAAAAGGTTGTCGCGTCTTGTCATTATTGGTCTTTCCGTTAATAAAGATAACGACGAATAATTTTAGTTCATCGCTATTACAAATCACGACGACTTATATAGTTTGTTGTTAATAGTTTTAACGACTATATAAAATGTCTGACGTTGATACTAGTTGCGAGCATCCAATCTTGTCGCTGATACTAGTAACAACGACTAGCAGGCTTGATCACAAAGGTCAACAACGACGTTCTTTTTCCATCGGAAGTAGCTATAATGACAAAAAAAATACAAAATTGCTAAATTTGTCTTTCATGTTTGCAACACACTTGGATCCTAACCTAGGAAACACGAACATGTACACGAGCATGGATTTATCGACAGACTAAGAGGCACCACAATTTTCAACAATGCAGGACATGACACGACAATGGGAACAATTAACTTATTATTATACATGTATGTATATTTATATATGAATATTTTGGCATATAATAAGCTTTCTGTATAAACACACAAATTGATCTAAATCAATGGAACAATTAGCATAACCCAAGCTATAAAAGAAAACAAGTATGGTCTGTAAGATGCCTTTTGATAAACTCTTTAAACAACACTATCTTATTAATGGAGCAATGTAAAATGTCATGTTCAAGTAATAAAACACTCCCAATTATAAGTCAAGTTCAAATCAAAATGGCATGGGATGTAATGCAACATTCATGCTCAACATCAAGAAGAAAGGCTATTCCAAAAGAAAGATACATATTAGATTTAGATACATGATTGGAAAAAAAGATGGAACCTATCACAATTACCTCATATGGATGTGATATGAAAATGATGTTGAATATATGGATATGTCACTTCTAAACATCCTGTATACATTAAAATGCAGCATACTCAATTAAAATCAGAATCAACCAAATTACCTATTGAAGATTTGTATGTTAATACATCTCATTTTTTCTATGTTTTGGTAGTTCACCAAAAATAATCAAGTATAATTACAAAATTTCTAGAGGAATAATGATGTTGGATGGGTAACATTAAAATGTGTGTACACCACTTTCAGGTGAAAGTACCTACAAAAAAGGTTTGAAATTTTTCTTCCATCCAAACAAAACCATTGGACTCATTCTCTAGTTGACTTGTCATTGGATCACTTGCATCATCACCTACAATTGTGAATTAGAAAATTTATATCAATGCCACCTCAAATATATATATGCATACCAATGCTACCCAAAATCTTCTCCTTTCATTTCTGACGAATAAATTAGAATAAGAAAAAGATAAAATTATAGCATAAACTACATAAAAATTTCTAATATTCATCTCATAAATGAAATTAACCTCGTACCTAATTTAAACTAGTCTTCGGATATAGATGGAGAACCAACTGAACCATCAACATCCTCTTCAAATTGTACAAGTTGCTGAAATTTTGGATTTTTGACTATCATCTCTAGTAGATTTTCATGTTAGTATACTTACATGAGCTTGGGATACCTCCATGTTAGCTAATGTATCACCTTTCTTGTGGCTCTCAAAATATATTGTTCCAAAGTCATGTGCATTCCCATCTTTCCCCCCTATAACATTACCAAAATAAGTTGTGTAAATAACAAGAATGAAGGTTGTACTGAAGATATATTTAAACAACCTTCTGCCACGAAATTTCTCTAAGAGGCATGCTGCCCGTGCGATGAAGTAGCTTCTTGTTCAATCCTTCTCTATTCTTAGAGTTTCTCTTACTCAAGGCCTGCATTTTTATTAATAAAACAAATATGATTAAGAAATCACAATCATAAGTTCAAGTAACTTGTACCAGTGTGAAAATGATTACTCATGAGATTACCATAAACTTTTCACTATGAAAAACTTCCTTTACGAGCCATTCCCAATCACCATCAACTTGAATTCCCATAGGCTTCTTCAATAATTGGTGCTTCATGTCTAGCCCTTTCACGGTATGATGCATTGCTGCCCTCCATTTCACCCATAACTCTTTCATATGTTTTATTGTATGGCTTTTAAAATCATCCATGTTGTTGTTAGAAAATTTATCCTATACAACAAAATATGCATTAAGGATGTTATTATCTTGTGAACATTTAAGAATTTAGATAAATATAAAATGAATTGATCCCACTCACCACAGTTGCTGCCCACATGTGATCCTTTTATCTTTCAGTGATATCATTCCATGAATGAACCTTCAATGGGCAAATGTTGCGATCACGAATAATTCTTCCCAAGTGTCTACTCCATACCTTATGGTTTTTCCCAACTGGCCGACCTTGATAAAATGTGATATCTATCTTGCTTCCTTCTTTAAGTCTAGAAACGTTTTTACATTTGTTACTTCCTCGACGCCTCACTATCTTTTCAAAGACATTACCTATCATCAAGTAGAAAAAGAAACCAGATACTAAATAACAAAATATATTGGGAAATCAGTTGTGTATACACTAGGAGAACATGCAACTTAATTGCTGCATGTTAATATTTCAAACTAATGCAAATCAGCAACAACTAGAAGGGGTCTTACATGTTGATATCTCACCAATAGAATGTGTGGAAATCGGTTCAGCAGCCATGCCATGTTGATTGGGAGATTCTTCAAGAGGTACATGACCTAATTCAATTGGTGGAGAATCATGTTGAATTGACAGAGCAACATTTCTAATTGGGGGAGGACTTTCAATTGGTGGAGGAGTACTCTTCATTAGTAGAGATGGAACATTTTTGGAGGTAGAATCATTCCATGTTTGTGGAAGAGAAGAACTTTTTTTGGAAGAGAAAGACTTTTTTCCACTATTTAAATCTAATAAATTACTATCACAATACCCATCCATACCATGGATATTATCTCCTTTGAGATTTGGTAAAGTACTTTTAAGTACCAATCCATGAACACGTCTTTTTCCAATTACACTTAGCTGTTGTGGCAAGAGATAATTCTTAGACCTAGACTTATTAGGATCCTTCTCATTTTTCGATCCTCTTGTAGACATTGTCCTGTACCACCAAGGACAATAATTAGAAGATCAACTATCAATAAATGTAGTTGATCAAACCAATAAAAATGACAACTATTACTTAAAAAATTGTAATGATCCTCATACCAAAATTAGAAATTAAGATTATGTCTCTACATGCCAATTTTCCATGTTCAAAAAAGAATGCAAACCATCATGAAACATAACAAAGTGATATTCAACAACAATATCATGTAGTCTAACTTCCCAAAACGATTTTCCCTACAGCTTGATGGATTGGTAAATAAACATACACTCATATCATTCATAGCATGGTTGTATAGGCATCTAGGTGACTAGGCGTTGCCTGGGGATGCCCAGGCCGCCTAGGCACCCAGGCAGAGGCCTGGGTGTTTCCAGGCATTTTCTTATATATATATATTAATATAATGGATATATGTAAAATTTATGATAAATAAAGTTAAATGAGTAGATGATTAAATAATATCAGAATCAGTACATAAATAAACACAAATCGATAGATAACTAAATAAAAAAACTATACATAAATAAATTCAAATAACTAGATGAATAAATACAATTAAGTGGATAAATAAATACAAATCAGTTGATAAATAAAATTACATCACTAGATGATTATATAATTTTAAAAGCAGTACAAAATAAATTCAAATGAGTAGATAACTAAATAAAAAATAGTATACGGATAAATTTAGTAGATGAATAAATACAAATAAGTAGATGAATAAATACAAATCAGTTGATAAACTAATATAAATCAGTAGATGATAAATTCATTCCTAAATCAGTACATAAATAGATAAAAATAGTAGATGAATAAATACAAAAAATATGAATCAGTTGATAAATATAATTAAATCAGTTGATAAATGAAGTTAAATGAGTAGATGATTAAATAATATCAGAATTTGTACATAAATAAACACAAATTAGTAGACAACTAAATAAAAAATAGTTGATAAATAAATACAAATAAGTAGATCAATACATAATGTTAAGTGGATAAGTAAATACAAATTTGTTGATAAATAAAGATACATCAGTAGATGATTATGTAATTTCAAAAGCAGTACATAAAAAAATTCAAATGAGTAGAAAACTATATAAAACAGTAGACAAAAAAATACATATAAGCAGATGAATAAATACAAATCAGTTGATAAACTAATATAAATCAATAGATGATTAATTAATTCCTAAATCAGTACATAAATAAATACAAATAGTAGATGAATAAATACAGATCAGCTGATAAATAAAGTTAAATCAGTTGATAAATAAAGTTAAATAAGTAGATAATTAAATAATAACAAAATTAGTACATAAATAAACACAAATCAGTAAATAACTTAATAAAAATGTAAAAAAAATCTCACCAGCAGCCTAGGCGTGCCCATAGTAACAAATTCGGCATTCGGCAACTTTTCGGCTAGCTGGAAAAAATCGGGATTCGGGAAAAACCGGGAAAAATCGGGAAAACATCGATAAAATTCGGTCAAAGTTCGTTCAACTATTCGGGAATAAGTCGGAAATAAATCGGCTATATATATCCGGAATCAGATTTTATCAGAATCAGATAAAATTTGGACCATTTCTCGATTTATGCGTGTCATCCTTGGGCAGGGGTCATGCTAATCTTCTCTGTATCGTTCCAATTTTATCAGATGTCTCCGAAGAGACCAGTAAAAGGTTGAAGTAAATGTTACGTATCATAGGAATTAGGAAGTAAGCAATTAAGAAACAGAAGTACAAGGAGATGGTCTTATCAGTGTTTGTAGAGACAATCCCTGAAGACATGCTTGTGGATGCATGTAATATTAGATGAAAAAAAAGAAACCTTGGAGAATGGTTAAAATGTGGAATGTCATTCTATAATGACGTGAGCAATCAATAGGTGGACATTATCATTAGTGAAGAGGAGCCAGGTTATGCAGATGGCGTGGTAGGGTGTGAACAAAAAACAATCATTCCTACATACATTAGAAACAAGCTACGGAACAAATCAAATTCCCAATTGACACTTCCATCTGATTCTGTTCCATTCATCTTAAATAGATGAAGGTCAAATCGGCTATATATATGTATGTATGTATGTATGTATATGTGTGTATATATACAAACACACACACATGCACACATACATCTAGAAAAGAATCCTTTACAATTCCAAGATGCAGTGACTTGCATTACATACATAACACAATGTGAGCACAAATATGAGCAACAAAAAGTAATTTTAAATGCAAACAAATATCGGAAAATAAAACAAATAGCAATTGCAAATGCATACATATATAAAAAAGCAAAGAAATACAGTAAACGTGAGAATTTTAAAAGAGGGGAGCAAACAGAGTTGGACACAGCAGTAGGGAAACCAAAACAAGGGGTCCGGAGGACTGAATTGCAATAGAAAAATGGGCAAAACAATAGGGGTAGCGACTGAGGAATACTGAAGGGGAGTAAAGGAAGAGGATAACGAAGGAAGAGAGTGGCATTAGGTATAAACAGGGTTGGGGGGGCCATCTGCCGTCAAAGAGAGTAGAGGAAGAAGATGAGGAAGGAAAGGGAAGAGGGAATATCAGGGTAGAGGAAGGGGAAAAAACAAAGGAAGAGAAGAGAAAAAACACCTGAGGAGCTGCCGTGAAATGTACTACCAGCACCGCCGTGAAGTTCAGCAACAACAACCGCCTTGAACACTGCCGTGCTTAAGCATCACTACAAGAAGGGACTCTTGGCGCCTCCTCTTGACCTTCGCCTTGTAGCTCTAGGAGCAACGACAAGCTCCAAAGCTGCAGCCGGTGAGCTGCAATCAAGCAGCAACCATCGTCGCGGGGTAGGGAGAACGCCGTCGCGGGGTAGGGAGAACGCCGTCGCGAGCGGGGGATAGGGCAAAGTGCAGGTGCGGGAGACTGGGGTGAGTGGGTGATTGTCGGGGGCTGTTGTAGGAGCGCTAGTGGGCCAGAGGTACAGCCGGCCCATTTGCCACTTAGGTGAGGCGAATCCAACCTGAAAATTCGTGAAGAAACATCGGTTGTGTTTTAACAAATCTGAAATAAAGTATGTAAGAGTGCATATGTGAATTTATTTATATATTAAAAGTTGTTGTGTAAGAAGGACATGGGTTTAACTCTGGCTGTCAACCCTCGGGGTGCAACTCTCGGGCTAGTTCCAGTGTTTACCCTTGCTTGGGTGCGGTTCAAAGCGACCGATCCCGGGAGGGGTTCCTCGTTATCAAAAAAACAGAGGGAAGAGTTTTAACGGCGGAAATTTTGTTTATTTACGACAGACAAAAAAGTTGTCGTTGTTGCCTACACCAACAACAGCGGAAAATTTGTTTATTTACGACAGATAAAAAAAGTTGCCGTTGTTATCTACACCAACAACGGCGGAAAATGTTGTTTGTCGTTTTTACTGTATTTATTATGACATGATAATAAAGTGGTTGTAAACTTTGACGTTAATACACCAGTTTTCTGTAGTGATATAGTTGGCCACTAGCTAGTGTGCATGGCATCCAGCTAGCATCATTTGTCTGATTTCCAGCAAGCCTCGTTCCTTGGGCGGTGTCATGGTGGAAATAAATGATCTTAGGAAGATGCCTGTGTTATAAAATAAATCGAGGTGACGCCAGATGCTAGGTCTCGTGATTCTTATCCTGATCGTTGTTCTGGCCCGCCGTTGCATTCATATCGATCCTCGGTCTGGATGTATGGGCAAGCAGGATTGACTTTAGCTTGCATCTCAAGCAACTGGTCTTATTGAACGGTGGCGATGCATGTATATCTTGGTTGATCGCGGCGACCAAACCTTAGCCGATGTTTGATTTTCCAAGCAATCTAGTACGTAGATCATGCATACAAGTTCTGTTTCATTAATGTCATTGAGCTATGAGATATGAATGTTTATCTTACGAATCGGATCCACATGTTACGTCGGCAGGAAGGTGTGGTTTTCGACCACACCAGTGTGGTCTACTGATTACACGGGCCCTCTAACTCTGCCGTTGTCTTCCTGATCGACTACCTCAACGTAGTTCCATTTCCATCTCTGCCCACCTCCTCGATTCTCTCGTGCCGAGTCGCGAATCCAGAGTGAGTGAGGAGTTAATTTGCGTGCATGGGCAGCTAACTAGTCTTAGAGCCACGTGACCCCTCACCGATCACGAGTCGTGCGTTGATGTGCCGTTGCAGGCTTCACCGACCGATCGATCGGGGCAGCTGCAACAGAGCTAGCTTAGCTAGCACAGCCAGTCAGCTCGCATCCCTAGCCACATCATCTGCATGGAAATCCACAGCCGAAGCCCCGCCGCGAATCGCGGAAGCCTTACTACTGGTCCGTGGCGCGCCTATAAAACGCCCGCCGGTGTCTCCACCAACCAGTGAGTGAGTTAGGGTAGTGTTTACGGAGGCAGCTGGAGTAAGGTAGACAGTATTAGAAGACTAACTACCCCTCTTACGTAGCTAAGATGACGGGAGCAACGTTTGTGGCTGTGTTCCTTTTAGCCACCATTGCCTGCCATTCTCAGGCCTCTCACGAACCTGAGCCGGCACCTTCGCACCTCCCACCACCGCCTGCCCCGACGCCACGGTACCCGCCACCATGCCCACCACCCAAGAGCTCCCACAGCACGACTCACGCCCCTCCGCCGTCCCACAAGGCCACGCCGCCCGTACATTCCCCGCCCAAGGTCGCACCTGCGCCGCCCCCAAAGGCCGTGGCGCCGGCTCCAACCAAGGTCAAGCCAGCACCTCCTCCCAAGACCACTCCGCCCACACCACCACCGCCAGCCAATGCCAAGCCTAAGCCTTCACCCCCGCCACCACCACCCAAGACCTCACCATCCCCATCTCCACCAAAGCCTAAGCCAACCACGCCTCCTCCCCCGCCGCAAGAAAAGAGCTACCACGTCGCTGTTGAGGGCGTCGTTTACTGCCGCACCTGCAAGCTCCCAGGTTACAACAAGGACATCCGGGCATCCCCGATCCCAGGTAACCGAAGCTAGCAACTTGCTGCAACCTCGCTGTCGTCTGTTTTCAGTCACATTCTTACCATCTCTGCTCCACAAATATATATGATTATTATGGATACATCCTAACTCATGCAATCTCTACTGTGTGTGTGACCGCAGGAGCCGTCGTCAAGCTTCAGTGCAACAGCACGTACTTCCCCAAGGCGCCTTACGCCGTCAACGCCACCACGGACAAGAATGGATACTACCTAATCTACGCCAGCCCCAAGATAACCAGCAAGGACAGCTGCAAAGTCTACCTCGTCTCTTCGCCACTGGCCATCTGCAAGAAACCCAGCAACTACAACGGCGGAATCACGGGTTCAAAACTCCGGTACAAGAGCAAGATCTCCAACGGCCAAAGCGTCTACAACCTCTACACCACCGGGATGCTCATCTTCGCACCGACCTACTCCAACTTGTGCCCCAGCGTCAAGCCATGAGGATATGTTGTTCTAAGAGCACACCAGGACTATTTCATCATGTCCCAATAAGAATTATCCACTCGTCACGAATGATGATGTTCGGATGAGTAACTTGGAACTTGTCCCACGATAAATTAGTCAGATTACTTGTCTCCACACTCTATGTAGCATCACAATGCAATGCCTATCTATGATACAAGGGAATAGCCTAAGTAAATGTTTTGAATAAAGACGAAATCGTGCGCCTCAATGCATGGCGAGAATGTACTCTAAACCACATCCACAGCCTCATCACTCATCAGAACCCCAATGTCAAATCTACATAACCTACCATTCGTTGTTCCTATGAACCCAATGTATTAAAACCCTGGCCCAACCTATAAGCATGGCCTTACGATTTGTTGTTCTTTGTTAATCAAGGTGTAGGTTGTTCCTAACTTTGGATGACGCCACATGTTAATTATTTCAAATCCGGACCCTATCCTTCGACGGGTGGGTAATGAAATGTGTCAAGCGATGTGGAAATGAGCAACCTACTCCTTATCAAACTAGGTACAGTGAATCCCAACTCATAAGCAAGGGATCCTTCCACACATGGATGCCCCTGAAAGTTCTCCAGATGACAAACATCGCAAAGAGTTGCTTTTTCCCCTGTGATCTTCAATTACCATCACATAGTTTGATTAATCTTCAACTCTTCAAATGCACACTACCATTGCTTCCCAACCCATTGCTAGGCCTACTTCACCCCACCACTGTACCATGTGATCTCCCCACAAGACAAATCCCTCACCTCCTAAAACAACCTTGGTATATGCTGACAACTACCGTCCTAGCCCCAAGTCATTCTACCACAAGTTTTTCGACCAGTAGCCGATCAAGACAACTCTTATCTTCCCTGATAGGTGGTCATACATGGTTCCCCGTCAGAGTGTTGAGTGGATAGACTGATCACTTACTGCATCCTTATAGAGCTCGATGAGTTTGGTTGTTTCTTTTGAAGTGATACATGGTACTACCTGATGGGGGAGTTTTTGAATGAAAAATGGCCAATTCCTCACCTTCAAGTGGAGGATCCCTGATGACTTACTAAGGCATGTTCACTAAAATGTGGTTCGATGGTTCAAACCTCATGGATACCAAAAACTTTGCAATGGTATATATGTGGTCAACAACTTGCCTATGTGGGATTCTAATTCCTCTAATCACGACCACGATAAGGAAGACCCCTACATGAGTGACGTGGATGATTATGTTTTGTTGAGCGTGTCAAATGTCCACCCCATCATTCTTTTCGAGTCACTCACATCACAAACATTCCTTAGCAAAAACTTCTATCTCCATTACACAACAACTTCATTCTATGGATCAAGCAAACATTGTTACCACAAAAACATTAGACAAAGTTACCAATCATGCTTCTAGCTCCAATCCTGATCAGGATGCGCTCTTACAACCTAATCAACCAAGTTTAGTGTCACATTTCTATGATGATTCCTCCATAGATGATGCTTCTTCATCGTTTCTTGTTTCAAGATTAGGTACATACTCTATAAAGATTAAACTTGTTAACCAAAGGAAAGTTGCGCCATATTTTCTTTTCTTTAATAGATCTTCATTGGGGAGTGAACAATGCTTCTTCACCGGCTTGCACCTTTAAGTAGCTTTTCCTTTGCACCTAATCATAGTTTCCCCTGATACATGTACACCATGATATCATTGATAATGATAGTTAACACACACACAAAAAGTCTTCTAAAACCATTAATTCTATAATCTTAGAATTGCTTTTGATATGATTTATCAGGAATAAATAAGTTTTTGTCAACTCTTTCTTTTCTATTTTAGATGTCACTCAAAGTCACACACTTTCTTTATATTTACCCCTTAGGAAAAAGTTAATGTCCCTCTCTCCCTAACCTAACCCTATGTCAACTCCTTCTCCACCCAGGTTATCTGATCCCAAACTGCTACCCTAAAAGCCTCTCTATAGAACCAAATATATAGCTTTCCTTTTGCAATTCATCTCAATTTCCCCCAAACATGTACACCCTAATTTCACCAATGACCAATCGTGAACACAAATAGGTCTTTTTAGAATTTTGTATATACTCATAAGTTTTGATTTGTTTTTAATGTAATTTATTGGGTCACAACTATTTTAATCGCCAAAGCTCTCACTCAAAGTCTCACCCTTACTTCAAATTCCCCCTTAAGAAAAAGTTTAATGCTAACTCTCTCCCTACCTCTAACCTTATCATCAACTCCTTCTCCCCCTGCATTACCTACTTCCAAACTACTTCCCTAAATGCATCTCTATCAAACCAATTCAAAATCCTTCTCCACCTTCTCAAAAAGAAGATAACCTCCGACCAAAGAAGATAACCTATGTCCAAAAACCCATGTAAAATCCTTCCCTACCTTCTCAAAAGCCTCACACCAAATAGACACATAAACCATCTCCACTTCCACAAAAACTTCTTCACCTACCACATATGTTCTACCTATGAGCCTCCAACAAGTAATAAAGGAACATGTTGCTCACATGAGCAATTTTATTGAATAGCTAGCCACAACCATTATGACGTATAAGTCCCCACACATGCCTTCAGATGAGATAATTGAGGACTCATGCTTGCTCTTTAAAAGATCCTTTCATAGATGTTTATAAAGAACCTTCCTTGGTGGTTCTAAATGCTCCTTGTTTGTTGACTTCAAGTTTTCCTTCATTCCCTTACATTCTCATTTCATAGTATTTACAAAAACCCATCTATCTCTCATGATTCTTCCATACTCTGTCCCACAAACAACACTCAACTTAACCTCAAAACCCTTCATAAAACATGACCTTTATGTAACATTCTTTTATTGACTCATATGGAGACATGACCAAACATTTGTGACATTCTAGGGCTAGTTTTGCCAATGAATATGATAAATAAGACTTGATGAAGCTAGTTTGCAATGATCACAAGGGACGTAAGAACATTGACATAGAGGATCACAACATGCTCTTTGGATCTTTATACCTTTAATGGCTATGACCTAACCTTTCTTTCACTAAATTGAATGATTATTTGCTCGTACAATATTAACAAATTTAGTCATTTGTATAGGAAGTGCTTAATATAGATGTCATCACTAGACAAGAAACTATGACCCTTCTCTCATCCATACAATGACTCACCCCTAGAAGAAATATAATTAACTCACGGTTACAATGTGGCACCATATCCCACTATCACACATGCAACGAGATAACACACAAAAATGTGTGAAACTACCATAAACCACATATTACCGAAAATACGGGTTAATTAAAACCGTTTGCGGAAAATAGATAAAAGAGAACTATTACATCTAGATCCTCATCCTACAAGTAAACATGTTATATAAATATTTACAAGCCTTGATATATGTCCATAGCTTAAAGGAACCAGTTGTCCTGTCAGCATCAGAGTTCATCACCTGTTTATACATACATAAAGGGCCACATCAGGCCAACAACATGATATACAAGCTACAATAGCTATACATCGTAAAATAACATCAAAACACCTCTGAGGACCTGAGAGTATAGGGATGACTTCTAGGACTCACTAGTACAGAAAGGGTCTGTAGTGTCAGTTTTTTAAAGCCTGTAGCGTCACTTTTTGACCGACGCCTAGCTGGTCGTCGCTACAGAATTTGATCTATAGCGTCGGATTATTTAACCAAATAAAACCGACCTTACAGAGTAAAAACCGACGGAAAAGGTTGTAAAAATGCAAGAAAAAAGGAGCCTGTAAGGTCGGTTATTTCATAAAATCGACCCTAAAGATTGAATAACATCTCAATGGTAACTCTCGGTTGAGAAAATTGTCGACCGAGAACGTTTACAGGGTCGGTTTTTATGAAATAACCGACCCTAAAGATTGAATAACATATCAGTGGTAACTCTCGGTCGAGAAAATTGTCGACCGAAAGTATTTCGGTCTCGACCAAGAACCCTCTATAAGGTCGGTTTTTTGAAAATAACCGACCCTAAAGATTGAATAAAACATTTCAGTGTAACATTCGGTCGACAAGTTTGTCGACCGATAGATTTTCGGTCGAGAATGTTGTCGACCGAGTCCTACACTGAAATGTTTTAATCAATCTATAGGGTCGGTTATTTAAAAAAACCGACCTTATAGAGGACATTATAGACTCGGTTTTTTTTATAAAATCCGACGCTAGAAGTTCTATTTCGGTCGAAAATTGTTCGACCGAAGAGTGTACAATCTCTAGGGTCGGTTATTTAAAAAACCGACGCTAGAACTTATGATTTTTTTTTAAAAAAAATTCTGTAGAAATTGATATAGAACAGAAGAACAAGAAGATTCATATATTCTGGGAGAGGGGAGCATTGATGCTCAACCGTCACCATTCAAAACCACACATTCATAACAAAAATGATAATCAATATCATAATTTACAAAATGATAGAGTGCAAGTCTGAGATGACATATTTACAAAAGTAAAAATATGAAAGAGTACGTACTCAAACCACATACATAAATGGAGCTGACATATTTAATCCAATACTATTTCGACTTCACTTATAAAACACTCTGACCACTCTTCTCGGAATTCATTCAAGTCCACATGTGTGTAAGGCTGAGTTGTAAAGATCTGTAACAGAAAATGCACATGTTAATATTTTATAAAAATGACTACAATCACTTGTAAATGTATGATGTTATTCTTTATTACCTGACTTATAGTCTGAATGTCATGTGATGCTTGTTTGACAATAGCTTGCATGTATTTCATTACATAGTAGCCACAAGCCCAGTCATTATTTTGCATAGGACACTACAAATAATAAATTATACTTAATGTTAGTAAAACTACTATAAACAACAATTGAGATAAGAGTATAAGAGTTGACATATTACAGTTGAAAATTAATACATAAAGAGTAAGCAGTTGTCAAAGTGGCTACCTTGACATTTTTCAAAGTCAATGTCTTTAATTTTGTGGGTATTTGTCCTCCAGCTTCACGAAAAGCCTTTATACCCCTATCAATTAAACGATATTTGGTAAAATATAAATTCTAAATAAAAATATCATGTTGAAGCAATTGATTAAATCTATGCTTACTCCATAGCTGACAATTTCAGTTTGTGACTCCTTGTTGTTTTACCCATTGGGTCAAGATAATAACGAGTCATCAATTTTGGGACAATCACCAGTAATTCCCAATGTCTAGCTCTGAGTAAGAGTAAAACAAACATTAAAATAAATAGTTTCATTCATTATTAAAATTATATTGAATAATAATACTTACTGGACGTTAAAAGGAATTAGGATAATTTCCTTCCCTTCACTAGCAAAATATTTGAATGCATCATAGAAGTACTCATTCACATCCTCAATATTTGTCTCCACCTGACTAGTGACCGAAGGAACTAAGAATGCAATATTCTTTATATCAAAGTTGGTGACCTCGGTATATAAATGGTTGTTAAACATTTGTAATTATTTTCATATGTAGAAATAAGCTAAAATGTGTATTGGAATTTTCTATATATTATTGATATATCCTTACCTTATCCATACTTCTATTATCGAAGTGTTCAGCCAATCATACCAGAACAACTCTATAATATCATCAAGAAAAATAAAATTCTCAAAGTCCCTCCCAACTGCATCTTCTGTTAACTTGACCATCATATTTGATCCCGATTTTTGGTTGGCTAAGCATCGACACAAACATTTAGATTTGCTTCCCAATTCGTCGAATGTAGTTTCGGGAATGAAAGATGTATTGGGCATAGGAGGACGACTAGCAGAAGTTTTACTTTTTGGTTTACAAACCTGTTAATTAAATTACATAGTTATATTACATGAGTTCATATATGCAGTCAAATATGAAAAATATGATAGAAATAAGGTATACCTTGTCATTGATAACCAAGTTTCTAGGCCAACCCACCATAGCACCCTCAGCTTCTTCAACTGTACTATATTCAGCATTAGGTATGGGTAGTGGTTTGTCCCCCATTCCGTCATACACAAGATGGATGGACACACGACAGATGTCATCAGTAATTTGTTGGCAATGCAATGTACCACCAAGGTTGTACACTTTGCCCACTGCCACAACATTATATTCTGGAACCTCCACTGCAAGTTTACAGTTCATACCAACCTAGATTGAAATAATATAAGTTATATAAGAAATAGTAGAACAGATACATGTTACAACTATATATATTATCATATATTTATCATACTAATAACACAACATATAGAACAAGAACTTACTGCAGATTGTTGTGGTGGTTCATCGAAAGTTCTCCCATGACCTTCTACAACTGTAGCATGGGCTTGTACCTCATCACTTGAGAGACGTGCAATATGAATAGGTTGAGAAGGTTGAGTAGGCTGATATGAAGACATTATTTCTTTTACTTTCTACGCTACTAATGCTTCAAGATCCTATTGTGTAAAACCTCCTACACGACTTCTTTTAGATTGTGAAGGGCCAAAATAAGACTTGAATCCTATGCCAGCTCCTAATCCCCTAACACGGCCAGGATGCTCCTTTGTACCAAGAGCAACTGCTAGTTCATCCATGTAGCCAGTTGGGATGAACTTTCCTTCCTTCCTTTGCTCGTGGAGATCAATCTATTCATAGTTAATAAAAATATTAAATCACAATATCAATTATATATAAATAAATCTAAGTTTGTGGAAATTACTCTTTACTTAGTTGGGATAAACCTACCATCTTTTGTGCCACCTCCTTAGTTGCAGGGTTGACAATTTCACCGCTCGATTCTTTCTAGCATAAATCCATGTCATGTGTCGGGGTGGTCGCTCAAATTGAGTTGTACTAGATTCTTCTCCAGAAGATGATTGCTTCTCTTGTAGTTGGCGGCGGAAGGCATAACCACCGGGCCCCAAGCGATGGTCATGCACATTTTTAGCCCGTCTTTCCTTTTGAGCCTGGTGAATAGCCTGATCATTTAAAACGAGGTATTGCAATTTAGACTTGGCAAACATGTATAAAAAGATTCACCTCCTTAATTGTATAAAAATATTCATACAATAAATCACAATCTTTATTACCTGAAACTCTTCCGATCTCCTAGCTTCAACAAATCTTTCCCACACCTCAGGATCAGTAAAAATATATACATATGTAGCTTTCTTCTTTTGTTTAGGATTATTTATAAATTCCCTTACAAGATATGTTTTAAAACCCCTCCATCGTACACCACAACGTTGTAGCACTCTTTTCTTGTGATCTTTTTCATTTAGATGAAAAACACCCTATACATACAAAAGAAGCAATTAATAATGTTGTTTTGAAAAGGAATTAATTCCAAGCAAACTAAATTAGAATCAATAGATAAAAAACATATTAAAATGATATCACTTCCACTCACAGATATATCTTTCCATATGAGGTCTTTTTTGGCATTAGGAACATCATGCCAATTTTCTATATCTATTGGCACCTTACTGCGCGTGGTCGCCCCTACGTAATGCTTGAAAGCACTAGCATGTTCCCCAACAGGTGCTCCTGTCATATCAAACTGGACTGGCAATTTATCCTCTTTAGCCCTGAGCTCCTGCAGCCTACGCATCAATGTAGGACATCTACTATTCTTAGCATCACCACTACCATCCTCATGGTGCTCATGCTCAGACTGTTCATCTTCATGGTGCTCATGCTAAAAATGTTCATCTTCACTCGCCATTTTAGAACCTGCAAGTATACATGATAAAAAAAATAAGTGATAATAAAAGCACAAGTGATAAGGTATACATGATAATAAAATAAATAATTCAAAGAATACATGCCTTTAGTATTGGTTGAGTTGTTAGTCAAGGAAAATTCCTTCAGCATGGTCTTGACGTTTATATTATTCATCGGTGTTATCTTCAACATTTACACTTGGGAAACCAACTGAGAATGGACTAGAATCATCATACTTTTTGTAGTATTCTTCTTCATTTATAGGATCTACAGTAAACTGTCTTTTTCCATTAAGAACGACAGGCCAATTTTTATTTGCCGGGTCATCAATATAGAATACTTGTTTTGCTTGGTTTGCCATGATGAATGGCTCATCTTTGAAACCAATCTTTTTAAAATTCACCAATTTGAAACCCAACTCATCCACTAAAACTCCTTTATTGTTGTCAACCCAATTACACCTAAATATAGGAACTTGAAAATTTGTATAGTCCATTTCCCATATGTCCTCAATGATGCCATAATATGACATCTCAGCTTCGCGTGGTCTTTTATCTTTGGCATTAGCAAAATACAATGAACAAGCTTTAACAGTGACCCCACTATTTTGAACTACACTACTTTCATCTTGACGCTTTGTGTAGTATGAAAACTCGTTAATGTCATAACCTTCATATGACATGACATCCATTTTTGGCTTAAAGGCGAGCCATTTTAAGTTTTGAACAACATTATTTGGCGATTCAGATAGTTGATTAAATACTTTCTCTTCAAACCACCTAATAAATGTTCGATTATGCTCTCTTGCAAGCCACATTGAACTGGATCGCGGATGATTTCTCTTGATAAGATCATTGTGTTCTGTGATGTAGCTACTAACTTCATCGATGTTGTGTAAAATATACAAATGCGCTTGTTCCCACAACTCACGACTGATTCCTTTCACTCGTCCTCCCAGAGTTCCTTTGCCATAATAAGATCCAGTGTGATGGGAATTTTTTTGATCACTACAAGTTTCATTGCAATTCAAAAAATCATTACAAAAATCCATCACCTCCCTAGCCACGTAACCCTCAACAATACTCCCTTCAAGACGATAACGATTCTGAACATCACCTTTAAAAACACTCATGTAGCGTTTAAATGGATACATCCAGTGTAAGAAAATTGGACCCAACATCTTCACCTCCCTTGTAATATGTACTATAAGATGAACCATGATATCAAAAAATGAAGGAGGAAATTACATTTCAAGCTGACACATGGTAACAATTACATCTTTCTGTAATTTATCGAGAGTATCAGGATGTATCATTTTGTTGCATATTTCATTGAAGAAGAAACATAGTCTTGTGATTGCAAACCTTACATGCTTCGACAATATAGATCGAATAGCCACAGGTAAAATTTGTTGCATTAAGGTGTGACAATCTTGAGATTTGAGACCTATCAGTTTCAGATCCTTCATTGATACCAATCTACGAAGATTAGAAGAGTATCCTTGTGGAACCTTAATATTATACAAGCACTCACAGAAAGTCTTTTTCTATTTCTTTGACAAAGTGTAACAAGTCGGTGGCAAATATGTGCGGTGACCCCTGATCTCCACTGATAATTCTTTTCTAATACCCATTAATTCTAAATATTTTCTAGATTTGATGCCATCTTTAGTCTTTCCTGGTATGTTCAATAGCGTACTGATGATGTTATCACAAATATTTTTTTTTAACATGCATGATGTCAATGCAGTATCTAATTGCCAAAGATCTCCAATAAGGAAGTTTCCAGAATATTGACCTCTTCTTGTATAGAGATTTGTCACATGTGAGTGTATGACTACTTGACCTCTTTCCAAATTCATTAACAATATGTTTCACCCTATCATATACAACATGTCCTGGTATAGGTTTAGGAGCACTTCGTTCGTCGGTTGACCCATTAAAGGTTTTGCGTTGCCTTCGATAAGGATGCACTGGTGGGAGAAATCTCCGATGACCAAGATATACGATTTTACCACCATGTTTCAGTCTGATTGAATCAATATTTTCCTCACAAACAGGACATGCTTTGTATCCTTTTATGCTATATCCAGACAAATTTCCATAAGCTGGAAAGTCATTAATCGTGCTAAATAACATAGCACGCAAACTGGAGATCTCTTTACGTGAAGCATCATATGTCATAATACCTTCTTCCCATAGTTTCATTAGGTCATCAATTAGAGGTTGAAGGTAAACATCAATATCATTTCCAGGTTGCTTGGGCCCTGATATCAATGTTGACAACATCACATACTTATTTTTCATACACAACCAAGGAGGAAGATTGTATATAACAATCATAACAGGCCACGTGCTATGTTGGCTGCTTAATGTACCATAGGGATTCATCCCATCTATACAGAGTCCAAGTCTTAGGTTTCTTGGTTCTTTACCAAATTGAGGGTATAATAAATCAATTTTCTTCCATTGTGGTGAATCAGATGCATGTCGTAGGACGCCATCATCATTGACCTTTAACTCTCCATGCCAAGACAAATTTTGCGCATCTTCTGTATTAGCAAATAAGCGTTGAAATCGTGGTATTATTGGTAGATACCACATCACCTTGGCAGGAGAGCCATTTGTAGCCTTAGCTGAATTTGTAGTCTTATACCTTGACGCACCACATTTTGGACAATTTATCAAATTACTATAGTCCTTCTGAAATAACACACAATCATTTGGACATGCATGAATCTTCTTAGCCTCCATTCCCATTGGGCACATTATTTTCTTTGCTTGATATGTTGAAATTGGAAGCTCGTTGCCTTCAGGAAGAATTTCCTTTAACAAAGACAACAGTGAAGTGAAACTCTTATCGCTCCACCGGTTTTGAGCTTTAAGAGTGTATAATTGCATCACAGCACTCAACCTCGTGAACTTAGTACAACCCCTATATAATGGTTTTTCAGCATCATGGACAATGTTTGCAAATAAAGAAGGTGGATCAATGACATTGTCCTGACAACTACGTAGCATCTCATTAATCATATCATCCTGAATCTGGTCATCTTCAATCGGTTCATCATTAACATTATCATCATTATCTATATCTTCTATGCCACAACTATTAGTATCGACATTTTCTGCTCCATAATTCAATTTCTCTCCATGCCAATACCATTCATTATAACCTTGTATGATCCCATTGCATATGACATGATTCTTAATTTCCTCACCAGTATCAACTTTCAAATTGTTACAACAATTTCTACATGGACAATGTAGCCTATCTGTAGGCAGTTTCCTATGTTCCTCAGCAAATCTGATAAATTCATCAAGACCTTTGGCAAACTCTGGACTGCAACGGTTCTTGATAGACATCCAACTTCGATCCATTTTCTATATCACATTAAAATTAATTATAAAACTAAAAGTTTAATATTGATACTATAATAATCTATAAGTTTTTATTGATAGAAAGTGTACCACCTATCCCATTTTTGAATATTTAATCTCACTAGTAACTGTATAATGTATGTTTAGTTTTGAAGAAAATTTTAGCAGCATTTCCCCTAAGTTCTCCAAGTACACCGATGTAAATGGCAAATAACCACTCACATATGTACCCAGAGAACAAATGGAGAAATCCTACTGAAATAATCTACAAAACTAAACATACATTATACAGTTACATCCTAAGTGAGATTAAAATATCCAAAAACAGTCCCAAACCGGGGACTATCCAAAGTTTACTCCTAATGAGTAAATTTTGAACGGGTTTCTAAGTTAATATATAAATGCATTATTTTCATATTTATATATTAAGTTAAACGTCATGCATCAACCCTAATGTGTCAATCTAGGAGTACACATGTCTAATCTAGTATTAATTTCTAAAATTTATATAATGATTACATATGAAAAAAGACATGCATGTTTTAATTACTTGTACAAATTAGCAAAGTAAGGCCGTTTCCAATAGTCCAAAGATTGAAATCATTATAATATTCAGAACTATTTGTGAACATTACAACAAATATGATTAAAACATTTATAGCTCCAACATAAATAAGTTCCAGGTCCATCTCAGTCGACAATTAGTCGACCGAGAGCCCACCTGCGCACAGCGTCCAGGTCCACTCTCGGTCGACAAATTGTCGACCGAGAGTGGACCTGGACGCTGCGCGCAGGTGGCCTCTCGGTCGACTAATTGTCGACCGAGATGGACCTGGAAGCAGCAATGGTGGCGGGTGGGAATGAAGGGGAACAAGGAGAAGAAAGCTCGAACTTACATGGAAATGGAAGCGAGCTTCGTGGAGGAAGAGACGAACTTCACGGAGAGGCGGCGACCTTTGTGGAAGAGTGAAAGACGGCGACGACAAGCTTCACGGCAACAAAAAGCTTCACGGCAAGGAAGAGATCTTCACGGCAAAGAAGAGAGCTTCACGGCAACGACGGGCTTCGTGGAGTAAGAGTGGAAGGCGGCGACGACGACCTTCACGATCTTCTTTACGACGCCGACGAGCTTCACGATCCTCTTGGCGGCGTGGAGAGACGGCAACGGCGGAAAAAGAGGTTTCGCGGCGCCGCGGGAGAGAGTAGAAAAGAGAAAAGGGTTTCGCGGGAGGAAGAAAGACTAAAATTTTGGCTTTTTGCACGGAGCGAAAAACTCTAGCGTCGGTTAACAACCAAAAACCTACTCTACATATAAACGGTGCTCGTGTCGGGTTGTTTAATAACAATCAATCGCACACTCGGTCGACGAATTTGTCGACCGAAACGATCTATAGGGTCGGTTATTATGTAAAACCGACGCTACAAGTGCTAATACGAAGAAATCTGGCTGGTTTCGATCGACGATTTGTCGACCGAAAAGGAGCAAGACTTCCTTCGTAAAAGCACCTCTAGGGTCATTTTTTTCGTATAACCGACCCTAGAGGTGCTTATACATGTGTGAAAAACTAAACTGGATATTGTCGGTTGACAATATTGTTGACCGAAACCATTATAGGGTCGGTTATTAGAAAAACCGACCCTAGAGGTGCTTCTAAAAAAGAAATCTGGCTTCATTCGGTCGACAGATTCGTTGACCGAATGTTTTTCGGTCGACAAATTTTTCGACCGATGATGCGTGAAAAACTGGATCAAAAATTCATGTCAGTCGACAAATTGTCGATCGAGTATCGTTCTAGAGTCGATTATAAAGGAAAAACCGACCCTATAGGTGATTATACACATAAAATCTGACTCTAACTCGGTCGACAAATTCATCGACCGAGGAGCTCTAAAGTGCTTCCACAACCCTAATAATGATGTTATGTGAAACTTTAATATATGGTGATGTCGTATGAAACCCTAATATTGGATAATGTTATGTGAAACCCTTATATGGAATGATGTTATGTGAAACCATAATATAGGGTGGTGTTGTGTAAAAACCCTAATATGGGATAATGTTATTTGAAATTTCAATATGGGATGCTGATATGTGAAACCTTAATTGATAAAGATGGGAAACTCTAACCCTAATGAGGGAATAGAGATGTTATTTTTGTATTGCATGATGTTGATGTGAAATTGATATGGTTGATATGAAATTGAGATGATTGTGTAACAAATATCTTGAATACCTTGGTCAGATGACCTGAAGGTAATAGTTACCTGATAAGTGATAACCATGTTTAGTGATGAACTAAGGGTTTAAATACCCAGAATCAGCAAATGTGATGATGGTGGTATTGAGGGATGTGAATTCCCAACAATGAGACAAAAGATTGAGATCCCAATGCTTTATAACATTTTGAAAAGTACTAAACTCTATTCAAAAATTCTGTCGGTCGACTATTTGTCGAACGAAAGAGCTCTAAAGTCACCCTCGGTCGACAATATTGTCGACCGATTTTTCTCGGTCAATAATATTTTCGACCGAAATTAACCCTGTTTCAATGTTTTAAATTAAGTATCAAGTGTGTGTGTATGAGATTAACCAAGTGATGCTTTGTCAAATTTAGCCATAATTTATTTTTCAATCATTTGAAATAACAATATTCTTATATAACATGTATATGTCCAAATGAAGCCATGGAAAACACTTTTATTCATAACAATTTAATGCCCATACACTTTATAAGATGAAACATTACATACTTGATTTATAAAAAGATAAACATTACATCATTACAAAGATATCTCATAATCTCACTGGAAAGAACGAAGGATTACATCAATGTCTGGGTCTTTTCCAAGAAAGGGCTCAGCTCCATAATATTTGACCAATGTCTTCCACTCCAAGGTACCTGTCATGGTTAAGGCATAAGCCTCCAAGAAGGTGGGAACACGATCAAAGCGAAAGTGGGCAGCAATGTCTTGAAGTTGAATTGGGGAAAACTGAGTATGTGTGACATCAGGAGATGGTGGAGGTGGAATTTGATAGTAGTTGTAGGAAGGATTGTAGGGATTTATCATGCCAGGATTAAGGGAATACGGATATTCATCAGGTTGGTTAGGAGAGAGAGTTTGCATCCTTTGGTATAAATAAGTCATGGCATGGTGACTATAATCCAATTGCCTACTTAGGTGATATTGGGAGCCAGCAATGTATGTCAAGGTATTTGTAATAGGATCATGGGGTAGGTTGGTAGGAGGAGGTGGTGGAGGTATGTCTTGGGTGGATGTCTCCCCTTCAGTCCTAGCCCTTTTGTGGCCAAAGTCAATTCCCATCTTTTCCCCGTATTTTTACTTATTTTTTGGGGTTTTCTATCCCATGTGTAACCTAAGTCGTCCTCAATATTCTTCTTAAGAAAATGTTGAGTGATTTGGCATACAAAGTCGGCATATGGTGGATTTCCAGAAAACTCAAACATATTCTTAATGATGATACGAATAAAGTTTATGGGAATACTTTTGAGAATGGCATAGATAACGTACATACGAAAGGTGGGTACCTCAGATTTGTTTGCTCTAGGATGGATATTGGTGGCAACAATGAGATTTATGATCCTAGCTTCAGATTTTAAATTTATTGCATAATAGGTACCCCTATCTTCATGACAAGTCGTATTGGATTGGAAGATGGTTGTTTTGACATCACTAAGGCTAATTGCAGTGTTATCTTGGGAGAGTTTGTTGAGTGGAGTTCCTCTAGTGAGATCAATAAAAAATTTATATTCTTCTATATCTATGTCAAGCATATCAAGAATACTCTCCTCAGTGAAATGGAATCCATACCCACCAACCATAGAGGAGAAGGAATCATGGTCAGGATGTTCGGCTAAATTGGCATAGAATTCATTAACTACTTTGGAGGAGTAGGAAGCGAAGGAGGGATTTAGAAAATCAGTCAAATGTTGCACCTCGAACAGTTCCTCCAAATCGACAATGCTTTGGAAGTCCATGACGTCGACCGGAAATCGTGGAAGAGGAGCTTTTGCCGATAGCCTGAGGTAGCGGTCGCCTGCAGCTGCGTCGATGAAAGGGACGTTGTTGATGAACGACAGTGTTGAAGGGGCTGTCCTTCCTTTCCTACCTGCAACTTGCTTCTTTCCACGCGTAGATGATGAGGCCATTTCATTGCAAGAATTGGATGTAAAGAAGCTGAAGATTTCCACAAGAATACACTAGAGAGGAGCTAGAGAAGTGAGAATGTGAAGGTGTGAAGAAATGGATCATTTTGGGTGTTATTTATAGCAAAACAAACCCCATTTCGGTCGACAATTTGTCGACCGACGCCCCCAACGGTCGTTTTCTGGACCGTTCTCCTGGTCGCCCAACGGTCGTATTTATGGTCGTTATGACCGTTGAAATTCTAGACGTTATGACGGTTGATTTTTTTAGCGGTTACGACGGTTGATTTTCTAGCCGTTGTGACGGTTGGTTTTTCTAGACGTTTTTTGGTTGACAAATTAGTCGACCGATATGATTCGGTCGACGATTCGTCGACCGAGATTGAGCCAGAATTCATTCGCTTAAGTACTTATAGGGTCGGTTTTTAGGTTAAAACCGACCCTACAGGTACTTATTCATGTGTGAAAAATACTAAACTGGATCCTAGTTTATCTCGGTCGACAATATTGTCGACCGAATGTGCTTCTAAGGTCGGTTATAAAGAAAATACCGACCCTAAAAGTTGTTTATACACTTGAAAACTGACTCCTTATCGGTCGACAAATTTGTCGACCGATAAATGCTCTAAGGTCGGTTATAAGTGCAAATCCGATGCTATAGGTGCTTATACATGCGTGAACTATCTGGATCCAGAATAGATATCGGTCGACGAATTTGTCGACCAAGTATATCGATCGAAATATTGGTCGACCGAGGAAGCTCTAAGGTCGGTTTTAAGTGCAAATCCGATGCTAGATGTGCTTATACATGCGTGAACTATCTTGATCCAGAATAGATATCGGTCGACAAAGTTGTCGACCAAGTATATCGGTCGAAATATTGGTCGACCGAGAAAAGCTCTAAGGTCGGTTATAAGTGCAAATCCGACGCTAGATGTGCTTATACATGCATGAACTATCTTGATCCAGAATAAATATCGGTCGACAAATTTGTCGACCGAGTATATCGGTCGAAATATTGGTCGACCGAGAAAGGCTCTAAGGTCGGTTATAAGTGCAAATCCGACGCTAGATGTGCTTATACATGTGTGAACTATCTTGATCCAGAATAAATATCGGTCGATGAATTTGTCGACCGAGGATGCCTTTAAGGTCGGTTTTGTAGAAGTAACCGACCTTAGAGGTGCTGAACCGAAGAGGACTGTAAGGTCGGTTATAAAGAAAAAAAACCGACCCTATAGGTGCTTGTATACGTGAAATTCAGCTCGTTTTCGGTCGACAAATTTGTCGACTGAGGTACCCTTTAGGGTCGGTTATAAGGTAAAACTGACGCTAGAGATCGAGGCGCGAAACTAAATTTTTGCCTCTGGAAAAATTGTCTATAAGGTCGCTTATTTTAGAAAAACTGACCCTATAGATGTACTACAAGGTCGGTTATTTTAAAAAAAGTGACTCAAAAGGTCTTAAGTGGTGCCCGTGTTTTTTACAGAAATATAAGGTCGGTTATTTGGAACACCGACCCTATAGAGATACACTACAAGGTCGGTTATTTTAAGAAAAGTGACCCAAGAGGTCTTAAGTGGTGCCCGCATTTTTTATAAACATATAAGGTCGGTTATTTGGAAAACCGACCCTATAGAGTTACACTACAAGATCGTTTATTTAAAAAAACGACCTAAGAGGTCTTAAGTGGTGCCCGCATTTTTTTTAAACATATAAAGTCGGTTATTTGGTAAAACCGACCCTACATGTAGTGACGTTATAACCCATTTCTGTACTAGTGACTCTACCAAAAAACAACTAAAATGGTAGCATATCCATCTCTTTCCTCCTACTGCTCTTCCTCTTGCTGCTCGGCCGCAACCTCGTGACTACCACCACGTCAAGCGTGATCACCTAAAAAGGTTGTAAACCAATGGGGTGATACACCCAATCCCAACAAGAAACATAACTCCCTGCCGAAACTATAAAACTCTAAAGAAAGCTAAAGCAGGTAAAGTAGATAACTGATATAAGCAGATTATATGAGTAGCATACTGAGCAGGTCTTACTGTATCATCAAACTTACCAAGATATCTGGGAGGCATATAGCCTGATTTCCTTTATGGAAGATGATTGCCAAGATAAGATTTATAAGATCTTACCACATAATATAAGGAACGTATAAGTAACTGCAAGGTATAACAAGATCAACTACACAAGCAAGGACTCAACCAATATTCTATATTTTGCCTTAAGAAATAAATACTATTCGGCTGGATTACGTATTATTATGCCCTAAGGAAGTGAGTCGTACCTCTCAAATCCAACCTTCGGTTGCGAAACCCCAGCTGGTGCCATAAAAGGTCAATGAAAGAGTCGGACTCCATGACCTCACCACCTCGTGGTCAGTGCACAAGTGAAAAACAAGCAGATTCGCATTCTCCTGCTTAAGTGGTCTCAACCACAGGGTCAGGCTACCCTCTGCCTAGCCCACCTCGGTACAGGTATCGATGCTAGTGAAACTGAGCCACAGGCATGTTCACCGTGCTCTGAGCCATGAACACATTCATGCTCTCTTATCACACATCCTGAGCCATGGGCATGTTCACTATGCTCCAACATATTGAGCCACGAGCCTGAAACTGTGCTCTGGAGTCTAAACCAAAGTTGCACTCTAATCCTCCTCATTTTTGGCTAGGAGAAACCACACATATTCAATAATATGCGCTTCCAAGTTAACCCGCAGGAGAACCTATTTCACCATCACCAACTACTGACGATGATGGATCTATGGCCAGGGCAAACTACATGATATGTTCCACTATAATTAATTAGTATATTTTAAGTGGATTGTTGAGGCAACCAAGTTGTAAAACATACATAGCATGAAATTACATTATCACTGTCACCATCACATTATCCTGGGATCTCAATCCCTCATCACAAGAAGCCACTGCCTCTCAAGGCATCATCATCTTGCATCATCACCTGGGATAACAATCCCTCATCTCATCATCATGAGGATAACACCTCACTAGGCACTTAGCCCTCATCAGGTCCTCAGACCTATCTCATCATACTGGTGATGCATGTTATCTCATCAGCAAGAATTATCATCATGCAGTGTTATTCAAACACATATACCTCATAGCTCTTACTAGGATATGAATTCACTTGATACACCTGCATAGCTAGTATGCACATCAAGAGAGATAACTCAAAATCACCAGACATAGATCTAACTGATTATCATGTCATTAGGGTTGCATATGTGCATGTCTTGATTATAATCATATGAGGCATACAGCTGTAGCAATTACATTATGGTTATCGAATCATAAGCATCCACTTATGCCATTTTTCATATAAACATAAACAAGTATCTTGTTATCGGATCTAGCATTATCTTTAAGCATCAAGCATAGCAATGGTTAACAACCCATCATCCATATAACAAAATAGGTGCGATTACAAGACAACACATCACTAGCTAGGATTTCCAGGTTAAGCATAACCCTCACTAAAGGTATCGGCTACCCTCACTAAAAGTGTGATAGGTAGTGCGCCCCTTACCATAGGTGGTATCGGGAAGGGTAACAACCCTCACTAAAGGCTTGTCGGCCTAGGCACTTAGCCACATTTGTCGGCCAACTCAAGCACAAGAGTGTATCGGTCAACAAGGCCTATGGGATGTCGTGCTACCAAGGTAACATGAATGCATCGTGTATCCGGGGTCAGGAGGTGTATCGTGCAACTGAGATATGTGTGCATCGGGCAGCTAGTTGATTCGGCTAAGACCCTATCATCTAGCTAGTCTTAGGGTTGTATCGGGCACCTATCTCACCACTGCAACAGCCAAGATTGTGGCGCCCAAGCCAACACTATAACGCCCACCATGTACACATCACCAAACGATACAAGGGCACCACAAGGAAGCCTATCATCCAACAAGATCAAGCACACCATATCAACCACCACTAAGGCAAGCACTAGGGTTTCGCCACTCGACACTATATCGGGCATCAACCTTACCAACCTGTGTCGCCCAAGGCACAACACAAAGGCACCTACAGAGATAACAACTAAGCACCATATCGACAGGGGATGACACCTACTAGGAGAAAGGGTCATCTCAGCCAAGGCATATCACCCAAGGTCACCAACAAGATCAAGATGGTCATATCGGGCATAAAGCCAACCAAACTCAACATGACCATATCGGCCAAAGCTAAACCCAAGGTGAGGGGTGTCAGGCAACATCACCACAAAGGTGTATCGTGCAAGGAATAAAGGTTCATCTCGGCTTGGTCATCACTAACCTCAAGATCACCATCATCAAAACCATAATAGATCAAGAGAGTTGGCTCACCTCTCAACAATCAAGAGAGAGGGGTTTTGCACAACCTCCATCACATATCTCAGGAAACATGATAGATCATTTCCATATCGGCCAAGCTCCCAACCTATACTAGGTCAACATCCAACCAAGGCTCACCTATCAAAACCATGGCGAGAGAAGAGTGTTGCCCAAGAAACTAGAGTATAGACTCAACTCTCAACAACCAAGTGAGAGGAGTGTTGCCCATACCACTAGAGCTAGACTCACTTCTCAAGACCAAATGGAGAGAAAGGAGTTTTTCCCAAGAAACTCTATACATATGGTTCGTCCACCAAGGTCAAGAACACATCTAACATGAACATATATCCACAAGATCAAAGATATCAACTAGAGCAACAAACATATCTAACAAGAAGCATATCCAACAATATACATGGACGATCAAGGTGAAACATAACATGCAACAAGAAAAGGAAGTAATATAGCTAGGGTTAGGAGTTATGTAACCCGCCTTAAGAAAGTTCCAAGCTCCTAGCACAAAGCTCCCAAGCTCAAGCACCACCTTCAACCACCTCAAGAAGAGAAACAAAACTTGTAACCACCATGGCCGAAGAGAAAGCAAGAAAGAGAAGAAGAAGAAGGTGCTAAGGAAAGAGGGAAGATGCTCACCACAAGAAGAAGAATAAGGCACCCTAGGGATCGACCACCACTAGAGGAAGAAGAAGACTCCAAGGAGAAGGAGGAGGATCAGCCACCAACTTGCAAAGGACATGTGTCGCCCACCAAGGAAGGAAAGGAAGCAACACTAACTAAAGGGATCCTAAGCAAGAGAAAGGAGGGGAATATATAGAAGAGGGTGAAGGAGAAAACAAGGCAAGGGTTTCCCACCTAAGGACACTTGTCCATGGGCAATGCCACCTCCTTATCTCACCCCATACACATGTCCAAGGCAATTGCCACATGCAAGCATCATGCACTAAGTGTCCATAAGGGTGGTGACACAAACGAAGCCAAAGGTCAAGGATGGTCAAAGGACGACACATCTCATGGGCGATACACTCTCTTGCCCGACACAACCTCATGGCCGACACAGCCATGGCTGACACAAGGCTCCCAAACACACCCTTGCCCGATACAAGGTCATCAAGGCAAGGCAAGGTCCAAACAAGGCAAAACAAGGCCCAACAAGGCTCAACCAAGCCCAAGGCAACTCAAGAATGAGCCTAACCCTTCCCCTCAACTCTAGAGGAAGCAAGGAGAGAGAGAGAAACACCTCTCAAGGTGATGAACTTTCTCATCAACCCTAGACTTGGGTTATTTGCAAGTAGCACCTCCAACTCTCAACAAAGCACAAGTAACCTTAATCACCACTATAGGTGATTAGCAAGCAACTAAACACAAGGTTTAGCCAAAGCAAATAGGATAAGCCCAAAACGAAGGTCGGGGTCCTTACATACAAATTCCGACTATGGGTATTAGAGGGGGCATAATCATGGGTTGGAATAAATGATATGTTACATTATAGAATAACACAATCATAAACTCCTCATATGGCACTACTTTTCTTGACTCCATGTTAAACATCACTTGGTCCATAACATGTTTATATTGTGAGACAATGAACATATCTTAACCCTAATTTTCCTCCAATATTACTATACTAGCATATTGTGTGATTTATTAAATTTTGTAATTAAGAAAGATCTCCAGTTTGGTATAATTTGCACTTTGATTTCCCCAATTCAAGTTCCTTGTAAGTTTTTGACTTAGTTGTAAATTTAACATAGTATAAGGAACTAATTGTGGATTATGTGAAAAGTATCTAAAAAATATAATTTTCATAATACTAATACTTGTTTGATATTTAAAATAATTTGGTTAAGAGATGACTATTATCATGCGCTAACTGTACCATGTTTGCCTTGATTTGTAGTTTCATATATAATTGTAGACTAATATGCATTTTAACCCTAGTCAATGACCCAATTGTAAAATTAAGTATTATTTATTCCTTATAAGTATACATAATTAGTTAAAATGTGAACTTGTTTAAATTGGTTTTCATCCTAGGATTGTCAACCCTAATCCTAGTCAGTGTGGTGGTTGATGAGGATAGTTGGAACTCTCAAGGAATGAGAGTCATGGACCTCTCAACCTATGGAGTTCCTAGACCTCTCAACCAGTGGATCTCCTAGACTCATCAAATGTTGAGAACTTTGGGATTTAGAAATATAAATGTCATGTACATGACAAATGTTGAGAAGGCATGCTTGACTCTATGAAATATGGAAGTTCTACATCGGTGAGAATTCTATAGATTGATGAGAATGAAGCCAAAACCAATGTGAATACTAGGAGGGTCAATCAAATGGTTTCTTTGATCAATGAAAATAATTTTTTGACCAATGATAGCTTTAGATAATAGTTATGGGTAGTTTTGAACTTTTGCACCCACTCTACTATATAAAGTCCATCCTTTTCAACCTTTACATTCATTTAACACCTCAAATTCTTGTGAAAATGATGGGGGAGACATGAAGGTTGATGAAATACCCTTGGAGGTCTATGTCCATGCATCGAGCTTGCATGTGGATGCATTTCAAAGATCAAGCAACTCCATGGTGTTTCCAAGCCTCCCATGCTTTTTATTGCATCACACATAATATATGTTCTCCTAATCTTTTTTTATGTATCTTCGTACCTTCTTCCTCCTTGGAAGAATTCTATAGTTCTCCATGGTGGCCACTTGCTCATATAGCTAATGTTCCTTTTTTCTCTCCTCTTCAACCCATTTTTGTTGTAGATCCACAATGGAGGAGTCATCTTGGATATCGAGAGGTGATATTGGGCATGGAAAGGAGGTTTATTGGAGGTTTTCTTTTTTCTCCTAAGCCCATAATCTTCCTTTTTTTGAGCCTCATGGACTGTTGATGAATGCATATTCATCACCTTTTCATTCTGAATTGTGGATTGATTTTTCTCATTGTAGTTGTTAATTGCATGATGTATTTCTTAGTATCATTATTTTTGTTCGTGTTCTTAAAATATTAGGATTTTTATTGAAATTATTATTCTTATGAAAGTATGCACACTTGAACTTAACAAGATGGATTTGCTTCCCCGAGCTCATGCACAAGATTTAGAAAGGATTTTGAAGTAAAATGGAGCTAAACAACAAAAATCATGTTGATTGGGAGACCATACATCTTGATTGGGTAACCATACATCCTGATTAGCCAACCAAACTACCTATCTAAAGCATCTTCAAACCAAGCATCGAATAGGATGTTCCCCATCGTGGATCGACTGATCAGAAAGTCATCAAAAGTGATAGTAAGTCTTATGAATTTCCAAGATGAAATGATCTATCGATCTGATCTATTGATTGACCGATTCACCTGTATAAGAGTGCCTCAAAGATGGGGCTAACTGGTCAATCCACCTCAATGTTCAACAAACCAACAAGTGTGCCTCCAAAGTCAAAATTCAACAAAATCTTCAAGTGTCCATTTGATTGGCCAATCCCCTCCTTGGAACGACCAATCTACTTACTCTTTAGAAGCTTATCAAAATGATGATTGGTCAATAATCCTTCTTGTTGGTCAACTAGAAGTCCATCACTCATATCCTCAAGTGGGTGATCGATTGACCTGACCGCCTAGTCACCCAATCAGAGTGGAAGATAGAGCAAAAATCACACAATCATCAAGAAAAGGCTATTTATCAGACATTGTATTCCCTATAAGTCCATAGTATATTTTATAACAAGTGAGGAGAAGACAAGGAAGAAGACCATACTAGCAGAGTTCTTTAGATCTAGATCATGGGGAAGGCATTCTACAAGACAATAAGAAGGTGTTGTGAAAAAGATAACCATGTAGCAACTTTGTGTAATTAAAGTTTGGATTTGAAAGTTAGAGTTTTTGTGTCTAGTTGTTGAGAAACTAGTGTGCTCAAAGTTATAATCTTTATCCTTTAAATTTCTCTTTTACATTAAAATTTTATATCTATGATGGATCTGACAGTTAGGGTAAAATGGGAAGACAATTTCTTTCATTCTGATGTGGCACCTTTCCTGAAAGACTACAAAAATGTAGGCTAAAACTATATCTTTTAGCATGGGGAGTTTGTCTGTTTTAAACCTTCTTATCAAATTTCATATACGTATGCATATGCACCAAAAACTACACATTGAATCAAAATCTCTTATTTATATTTCTACAAATCATACAAACATGAAAAACTTACAAGGAAAATTTCATATTAGGTGCATGGATTACGATGTTTACAAGAATCTAGTATATGACCGTTCTAGTGTGAATACCCAACTCACTTGAACCACAACCTCAAGTCTACTCACATAGTAGTAATATTAAATGATGTAAAATTCGATATTAAGTCCTACCACATATGGCTCGAGCACATTCAGAGAAAAGATCTCCCTCTACCAAGACATCACCAAAGCACAAACATCTAGGGAAGGGTTCAGAGTAGCAACTCCTATAATATGATTCTATACAGAAAAAAACACAAATGATTTATCCCTTTGAACAATCCTCACGGGATCTCAAATTTTGGAATGGTATGGTTGCCACTACAACATTCAACCAATGCATAGAAGATCCCATCCCCTTTGACGCTCTAAGTACTAGAGCTATAACTATATTCTCTTTTAGAGGATAAAAGTTATCATCTAAATATATAAGAAACTATTTAGATACTTCACCTTTGGTAATGAAGTGTTACACCACTTTATACCTTAATCTCATAAGATGCTTACCTAAGTTGTCATTCAATTGTCAAGCTTAGTCTACGATCGACATATTATTACAATGAACAAAAAGAGGAAGAGACATTTTGAAATATATGAAAGTGAAGCTAGTAGAATTTTTAGACAATAAAATTGATAACAAGAAAAACCTAGAGCTATAAAATCAACCTTCATAGTGTATCTACCTTGCATAATTTTATTGGATGATTTTCAAAAAATGTTGCACCGTGAGGGTAGATAATGACTAATGGAATGTGTTACATTAGAGTCACTAATCCAAACTAACAATATAAGACATATATAAAATTAGAATGTTGAATAACATGTATATGGTCCCATTAAGATACCTAGGGACTCGAATCAAGGCTTTTTAATGACCAGTGTTCGGAAAATTGGTGTATACTAAGCCTACTAACAACATAGGAAATATCCACCCAAGAACAATTGATAGGTACATCTCACTTTCTATATCTTAGGCATATCTATCTTGATCCAACAAAGTACCTTCATGTGCCTTTAAGGGACCAGAGGGATCACAAAGTGTACTTATAGGCACATAATGATACTTATCAAGCCTATGAAAAACTTTTTCTACATAGTGACACTAATCTGAAGAGTAATCCAGAGTAGATATACTCAAATTCATATCAAGTATAACATTGATGTTTATATAAATTGTTTATATAAATTGTTAATATCAAAAAAAATTGTAGTGTAAGATTCAAATAATTTCAACATTGGATCCAAATACTGATATCATCATACACAAAATATAACAACAAATGCAATATCAATAGATCTAAAATAAATGTATATATGAAAATATTTAGTAATAAAATGAGAAGATAAAATAATAACTTACAAGTTAATCATTCCACTATAAGGTTCATAGTTCATTCTATATAATGATTCAACCAATCTAAGTATTATGTTTTCTTGTATAGGAATTAATAGGGATGCATTTTGATCCATGAATATCTATTCCTCATAATTCCATTGAGGGAAACAATCTTGACATCCATTTGATGTATTTTAAGATAATGGATAGTGCATAAGCTGACAAGCAACGGATGGAGGTAGTTTTGGTTACAGGAGGATATATGTCAAAGTAATCAAGACCTTCATTTTTTTATAACCTTTAGATACCAATTGTGACCTATTACTTATTTATGGAATCATATGACCACAACTTTTTGCAGAATACCCATTTAGATCCAACATTCTTGTATTCAATATGATTGTTGGTTAGAATCAAAATGTGGTTGTTCATGATGGATTCTATTTCATCATCAATTGATTATCATTCCAAAATATATGGACTTCACGGATTAATCAAATATCTTGGGGTCTACTTCTACTAAGAAAGTGTACAATTAAGAATAAAATTTCATGGAAACTTTAGCCTTTTTACCAAAGCAATGTCACTAGAGTCTCGACCATTTCATGGTTTAAGGGTTTGAGATCTTAAAGTGTAGTTCTTAAATACAAAGGATATACTAATGATTCAAGGTTTGGAGAACTTTCTTTGACATGTTTAGGGAAACTATACTTATTAGTAAAGATGTTTACATAGTAAACAATATATAAAAATCTCATTTCTAATGTAAAGTGAATCCTAGTTTCATAATATTAGATTTAATAAAAACAAAACTATTAGAATTATATTTTCTACATATCCTAAGAAAATAGTATCTATAACTTCTGGACCAACTTTTCTCTTCTTGTTTTTATGGATCTTTGCTTTGGCCAAGCATCCACACACCTCAAGGTACCCTAAAAATGGTTCATATACTCAACCAATGTTTCAAGTTCTCTATATGTTTTGAAAGGTATATAGATCATCACATAACTTTCACCAAAGAGATCTTCCCCCATAGTTGTTGTTAAGACCAGACTCGACTAGCATGGCATCAGCCATATGAATCCCTTCATATTATTTCCAGCCACAACAATCGAATGAGGGTTATATATGGAAGTGGTTTCATGGATAATGCCATGTTCATCATAGAATTGGTTAAATTCCTTTGAGGTATACTCACCTCATCTACCTGAATGAATCTAGTAAATGATATTTTTGGTTTGATTCTCTAGACTAGTCTTATATACTCTAAACTTGTCCATTTTATCATCCTTAGACTTTAGTAAAAAAAATAAAATATTTGAAGAATTCCTCGATAAAAATTACAAAGTAAGCATATCTTATTATAATTAACATTATTGTGATAACAAACATCAACATGAACAAGCTCAGGCAAATAAAAAATTCTTTCTACTTTTCTAGACTGTTTCTTTGGAAGTTTAGTTTCACATAAATTTGCTATCTATCATTACCCGGAAATAGGTTCGATGAATCAAATCCATATGGACCTTGTTCTTTGTAGTATTCTTCTTCACATAACATGAATGAGCATGTTAAACAATTAAAAGATAGAAATAGAAAGAGCTTTGATGCAATTATAATTTATAAAAGGGGTACCTTTACATGAAGCAACATTAGGTTTAATCAAGCCACCACTTGTCTATCCCACACCTATGAAAGAACCAAAGATATATATTACAACTTTTTTTACCTAAATCAATAAATAATATCCATAAAAATTCACAAATGCTTCGCTACTAATATTCTATTAAAACTAGGAACATATATCATGTTGCATCTTTAAGACTACCCTAGAAGTGATCTTTAGGTCCACCTGTTCAAAGCCTACAATCTAATTTTTGGACACATCATCACCCAAATAGATCATATGTCTAGAATCTACATGATAAGTAGATAAAACAAAATGATCATGGCATCTGTGACATACAACTTCAAAGTCCAACCACAAATAATCATTTGAAGATGTATAAACATCAGGTATATGAGAATCAATGCCTAACCTTTTCGAAGAAGAAGTTTCCACCCCCATAATGGCCATGTTCTCTTCATTATTCCTAGGTAGTTGCCTTTTGGTTCTTGTAGTTCTTGCAAATGTTTGCAAGTTACCAAGCTTACCATATGTGTATTACATGTGATGGCTCCTAGAATCAATGTTTTAATTTAGATCAGGCTTTTTGTCTTTTTCAAAAGGTTTTTTGTGCTTAGTGTCACACTCATTGGGCTTCTATCTGATATAAATCACTACAATGCCTGATGGAAGGCTGATTTTTCATGTCTACTTCCTAGAAAAGGTCCTCACTTTGTAGGGTAGTGACAAGATTAGACTTTGTCAATTGTATTTGTCTTAAACAAAGGGACTAGGCATAGGATTTTCAATAAGGAGGTACCTTTCCAAATAGGCTTATGACTTACATCCTCTGTTGTATCCCAATTCCACTAGATGCACACTTAGAAATAAGGTTTTGATATTACATAACTTGATAAGAAACTAATGTGTTATCCACCATCGTATAAACAATCAATGTACAAAGGCATACTTTTTCATGTCATTATCATCAATATCAAAATTTTCATGTAAGGAACACAATAGCTAGATAGTAGTTAGAATGTTATGGTACATACATACATCTTGTCAAAAATATAGAAAGAATCCTACTATGTAAAAGATGATGGTTTTCTTTATATAACAAGATAGGAGTCATAGAAGAAGAGGGATACTAAAGAAAAATGCAAGATTGTCTATGGTGTTAAAAATAGAATATGGAAACAAACGTCCATTTGACTAGCTAGACTTATTTTTTGACCAATCCTAAGGATGCCAACCACAATGTCATCCTAAATTTTCATTTACACTACTAAAATATAGTCCTATACCAACGGTCAATGAAATGATCATATAGGCCCATAAATTCTGATATAGGACATAACAAAATGTTGGCTAAAATGGTGGTAGCATAAGCTTATTCCTACATTTTTAGACTATGTTTGCACTTGTACCTTTTATTGTATGTGTTTTAGGTTAGCATCTATCATTCATTATTCCGTTTAAGTTGTCACTTTATAGGTGTTAGTAAAATTGCAATATCACTGACATATATACTTTTGGTACCAAAAAACAACCAACTTGTGACCCATACGCCATCGTTGAGAAAATGCTGGTATAGATGTTATAACCACCAGTACATTTTTCATGACATAGTAGTAAAAATACCACTAAATCAAGAATTTTTAGTATAGAATCTTTGTATACTAGGTTGGGAAATATATGGAAGCATCCTGAGGTTAATCATACAATGTTATACAAATTTTAGCACATTATTTGTTGCTTGATAGTAAGATATAAAAATCACTCTAAAATATAAAGATCAAATTAAATTGGTATTACAAGTTGGGCACTAATATAACACTTGTCACTGGAGCATTCCTAACATACAAATAATACATACAAGAAACATAAATAAAATCCAAAGATGAAACAAAATATCTTTCATTTCTTATTCCAAAAGATTTTAACAACACATGGACATCATTCAAGTTGTTTTATGACACATTTACACCAGTATAGTACTACAAAATTAGGTTTTCCCTTCAACAAAATTCAACAGAACAAAGATAAATAACTTGAATCATTTGTTTCGTGAATAATGTTTTCTTTCTTCAACATTCTTCATCATTGATACATTTCCCTATAAATAGAAAACTAGGAGTTGTAACTATTGATAGCTAACTAGTTAAAATAGTTATGAAATATAATGATATATGTGGATTTTCTCATAACATACACATGAAGAAAACGTACGATACAATGATGTTTCAACCTTATACTAGTAAAATTCAACAACTTGCACCTTGTCAAATAATCAAGTGATATTTATAAAGCATTTAGACAATTATCAATTTTAGATAAAATTTGATGAGAAGCTCTCTTATGTGACATATGCTATAATATGCTAACAAATGTAAAGATGGGTATGGTTCAAAAAAGAAAATAACTAAATATGTCACTATAAAGTGCATAACTTTTTAAACTAAAGACCTATATGTTATTTTCATTATTAATCTCCTTTCCAAAAAATACGGAATACCAATCATCAAGAATTGGATCTTCTCTTGGATTCTTTATTATCAACATGTAATTTCTCTTCAAGTGTAAGTGACTTCTACAATTGTACTTCAGGATCTACTTCTTGACTTGTTGGCTCCTTCCTTTAAGTGTGGCCTCATGTATACAATTGAGCTAGGAAATATACATGTATGAAGACCCATGAAAATAACAAATATTTACATAAATGAAACATGAAATAGAATATGAAATTTTATGTAAGTTGGTTAACTTCTTACTTCTATGAGACTCTTTTTGATGCCAGTGTCATTTTTATCTTTAGTAGAAGCTTGAATTTTTCTTGGTCATTGATAACATGAGATTTTTTTACTTCCACATGTAGTGTGTTGCTAACTATTTCTACACCACTAAAAACTATATATGTATGTTATAAACCTAATTATGAAGAAGTAGCACATCGATATAAGTAAAGCAAGTACTAATAAGTGCCATTATAGCATTGAGTGTCATAACTCAAATATAAATTGTCCAAACCAGACCAAATGAAGAACATATTTTTTCTTATGCGCTATTGAAGTTTAGTCTAGTTTGCAATATTCCTAGATACAAAGAATGGTAAGTGACGACAATAGAAATAGAAAAGAGATTTAAAACATTGTTCAATATAAACATATAAGGAAAGATTTCAACTATCTTGGTTCTGCATGTCTAGTTAAGTCTTGGTCATTACTGAGAATCTTGTCATCCTTAATAGAGAATCATATTATGAGTTTCTATAGTCATACAAATACATTATATTAAAAAAGTTTTTGCCTCTAGATCAAAGTGAAATACACATGAAAATATGTGTATATATAAGCAAATAAAAAGGGAAATCAATCAATGAAGATAATAACATCTAATCACATTCTTTGTTAACAACAAGAGATCAAAATGAAATGAACCATGCTAAAACCAAAGAGTGTAGTTATCTAGGTCAAGCACAATTGGTCGTATCCAACATATTCAAGGTGGTTAACGAGCCCCATCTTTTGGCACAACATGGACAAGTTGTTGATATAGTTCTCATCATGACAATGCTATCATCGGGATGTTGGAGCTGCCATCCTTGATCTACATTGAGGAGGAAGATCTAAGTTTTAGATGAGGTACACTCATAATCCCTCATATCTTCATCTCCAACCGGTGGCCATATTCTGTAGTTGCTTCATGCAAAACACTTGTAGGTTGCACAAAATCTCACGGGATATCAACTAGGTGGTGTTGGTGTTATCAAGACATGGCTTCGACCTTCATGTTGTCAGACCAAACTCTGGTAGGATAAGGATTTATCCAAACCACCATAGTGTAGAGGCAAAGGCTAATTGTTACTAGCCTCCATTGTGTAGTGCCAAAATGTACAACAACTGGGACAAGCATCACGCGTATAATTCTCACAAAAGAAGAGGGACATTATTACCAACCAACGAGATGATTTGAAATGGTGGGTGAGGAGATAGAATATGTAGTGAAGAAAGAAATGCTTAAAGTATATAAATAGATGATTAGGGCCAGAGGAGAAAGCATGGGTGTTGAGATAGTAGTTGGATATTATATAAAAAATTATTTAATAAATCACTAAATAAATAAATGCCTAGGTGATGTTCAAAGCAGGACATATAAATGTGTCCCGCCAGTGCAAACCAATGCAGCGAGAATGAAAATTGAAGTGAATGGGTTAAAGATTAGGGTGGATGTATTTATTTATTATTTCTTAAATGTACATGTAGGCCTAATTAATATTTTAATACTTGAACGAAGTGGTCATTTTTAATACCAACAATAATTATGTGTCGGAAAATACGATATATACCAGCTCAAACCCAATATGTTGGAATAGGGTGCCAAAATTGACAATGATTCTTGTAGAGTTGTAGAAGTGCAGACAAAAAAAATTTAGGCTTGAGAGATACATGTTCTCCACATTCCTCATGCTTCTAGGCTCTATGGATACAAGTATCAATAGATAAAAAGGAATAGTTTTTGAAATAAGAATGTACCAAAGTAACTAAAAGCTATAATTTTTTCTTCACAAAAGCCAGAAATAGTAACAAATAATTGCTATTTTAGAAAAATATATTGTTCTCAAACTGAAGCAGACAACGTGTGATTTCCCACTAGAAATAAGAAATAAAGATAACACAGTTAGAAAGTGTGAGAATCTAGCAAAAATACATTTGAAGAATATTACCGTGAAGACAAATTCTATCGATCATATGAACAAGATATATGGTAGCTTGCCTCCCATTTTTGTCCGTCTCCCTATAACTCAAGTATTGTTCTTGATCCTGGCAAGCTAACTATGTCAAACTGTATATTGGAATTTATGTTGTCGGAGAAAAGTTATCATCGAAAGCCGCTTAGTCGCACAATGTAGGAATGAGGATATGGGAGAAGAAAATGCTACACTGGTTGATCTCATATATGCTTGCACTAGAATCAATGAGGGGGGAGAAGAATTGGAAAAGTTCACATATAAAAAAGCATCGATGTAACTATTTCACTGGCATTTTTGGAAATCGAGTATTATTCTTTCATTTGTAAGGTTATGTAGAATGAGAAGATGTTTCCTTATGTAGAACGAAGGACGAGGAAGATGTAGACACCATCTAATTAGTTATTCCCTCCTTCTGTAACTCCTCATTTTGTTCTAAGAATCATAAATGAATCATACACATTTCGTACAGTATTTGAAGATTGCATGCTTGCTGGAGCGGGGTTGTCTCTTTCCCTCCTTATCTTCCAGCGACAATAATTTTAGGTGCAGTGGTGGTTTTGGTGCCGATTTTTCTTGTGTTATTGGCTTTTTTCTAGGTGTGTGGGATTTTTTTGATGTCTCAACTGGGTGGTGGTCACTCTTGTTGCCCTGCTCGTCTCTTAGGTACTTAGGTTTATGCTTGAGTTGCAGGAGAGTCTTGGGTGGTTGTTTTGCAGTGGTGGTGGGGTTTTACTTGTTTTGTATCCCCTTCTTCCTATCACAGGTTCATTTGCACAGGTTGAGCAGTGATGCACACACCATCTGCACTATTACATTTCAGGCTGCTCTAAGTGTCCATCTGGTTCCATTACTGGTAGGAAGATCCTCGAATGCGCAAATGCTACCTATGATTATGGTAAGGTTTCGTTTCAAAGCTGCTTTGTGAAGAGCGAAGGGGAGGAATCTATGCAAAAGTATCTCACTTGTATCCAGTCTTACTTGCTTAATGGTGTTCTTTCTCTTGCTAATGTGTTACCATTTTAGAATGGATGTCTTTCCTTGTAAATGTCGTATGTATTTTCATAATACAATGACTTATGCTTATCTTAAAAGAAATGCCACCTTATGTAGAATGAAGAGTGAGGAAGATGCACACACCATCTGCACTACTACTCCCGCGCTTATGCTTATCTTAAAAGAAATACCACCTTATGTAGAATGAAGAGTGAGGAAGATGCACACACCATCTGCACTACTACTCCCGCCTAGTGTATGTTCTCGTTTTGTTCTAGGAATCACAAATGATAAATTAACGGTACTGATGGGTAATAAGAAACGACTCTCGTAAATGTTAACAAATGCTAAAACTGAACTTATAGATCTATACAAATATATAAATACATGTCGTATACTAGAAATGTAAACAATTGTACATATAAGTCATATGGCCGAATACAAGTATACTCAACTTGTTAAAGCATCCAATCGAATAGTTGTTGAATAGAGTTCGAATACGTACATAAAAAGAACAAACTCTTTGATATATAAGATCAACTAGTTCATAGTAACTAACGTTTTGTGTATTTACCAACTCCATTCGAAAATCAAGAAAAAGCAAAGCGTGGAAGCTCGCGCCAGTGGATATCCGGAAGCGGAAGATGACTCACAATGGGCTGTCATGTTTTCGCCTGCTTGGCCACCGGTATAACCCAGGGTTACCAATTATATGACTCCAGTGAAAGTTGAATAGTCAGAACCTTCTATCGCGCGCCGTTGGTTTCAGGCTGATAGCATTGTCGTCATTTCGGTGCTCTAAACCAACGAGCTGGCGTGCATGGCCTAAAACGTTACGTATATTTAGAACGCCCCTCCCATGCACATTAAGAAAATGTAGTCCGCGGCATCACGCGTCGGCGGTCAAACAAGATGGCAGCCGATGATCTGCCAACCCGACGGCCGCACAGCCTATAAAACCCAAATTGAGGTCTTGGCATCCTCATCCATCAACATCAGTTAACTAGTTGCTTTGCATCTGCATTGCTCTTTCGGTCCATTGAGAATCTGTGAGTGAAGAAAAAGCAGTTTCATAGGTAGCCTCTAGGTAGTTGATTAGCAGGAAGCAGAAGGACCGATCAGTACACAGCCGGTGGAAAGACCATGGCTGCCAGAGGACGCCTCCTTGTTCTGCTTCTCGTCTGCGTTCTAGCCGCAACCTCTAATGCCTATGGCGCCGTTCCGCCTGCTGCCAAGCGTTACCGCGCCTCCGTGGAGGGCGTGGTGTATTGCAAGACCTGCAAGCTGCCCGGGTACAACAAGGACATGATGGCCTCACCCATAGCAGGTATAAACTCGGTCTACAGTTGCTACTTTACTTTTGTGTCTTATCTCTGTTATTGCAGTTAGACATTTACACCGCAGAGCACTCATCGCTTTCGTTTTTGCTCCTGCAGGTGCGGTTGTGAAGTTGCAGTGCAATGTCACCAGTCCCTACAAGAAAACGTACGAGGTGACGGCCAAGACGGATAACAACGGTTTCTTCTATATTGAGGCCCCTCCTTCGGTGACCGACCGTGATGCCGACCAGGGAAGATGCAAAGTGCAGCTGGTTTCGTCCCCACTTTACTTCTGCAAGATACCTGCTACCCAAAACGCCGGCGCCCGTCTGAGGTATGAGAAATTGAAAGAGATAAGGGGGCGCTGGTTCGCACTCTACACTCCTGATGTGCTGTTCTTCCAGCCGGCATATCCCAAGGCATGCGCCAAGTACTGATCTGATGATCAGCATAAGCACACATGCCAGCCGATCATGTTAATCTGCTCAGTTAGCAGCACCGGTTGCGTCCTTTTCCAAAGTTGTTATTTGTACCCAAAGTTCCACTAGTTGTTCATGTAATAAGTTCAAGCAATGATTGACAAACTATTTACTAATTATGTAAAGCATGCATCAGTCTCACTGGCGTACTGTTCATGCCTTCCTGAACCAGCAGATCCTGCAGCAATAACTGGATATGGATTGAAAAACCCAATGAGTTACGCGAAGTTATTGTTGTACATTATGAGAGGTGCTTTGTTGGTATTGAAAGTTATGTAAGTTCTCTGTTCCGCATTCCAAACATGCCATAAGGGAATATGGATTGAAAATCTTACAGAGTTACACAAAGTTATTGTTAAACACTATGAGAAGTGCTTTTGTTGGTATTGAAAGTTATGTAAGTTCTCTATACCGCATTCTAAACACGCCATAAGGGCATGTGGATTAAAAATCCCAGTGAGTTATACCAAGTTATTGTTGAACACTGTGAGAAGTGCTTTCTTGGTATTGAAAGTTATGTAAGTTGCTTATACCACATACCAAACACACCATAAAGGGATATGGATTGATAATCCCAGTCAGTTACATGAAGTTATTGTTTTTTTTTAAAATAGCTCAATATCATTAAAAGTAAGCCATACGGAATCTACAAGATAGACATCTCAGAACAAATAACCAAATAACAACTCCTATTGCAGAAAGACATAGCACAAGGCTCAGATTGGGATGCGAAAGGTACACTTCTGCTCCATCCACCTCTTGTAGTGGCTATCTCAAACAGCTCTCTGGGATGGAATTTGTCAATCTACAAGAGCCTATGAGTACATCGGGATAGGAGTTTGCATAGCCGTTGGAAGAGATTACCATCATGAAGACAACGAATGGTCACCTGAAAAAGAACTTGACCACCAAGAACCAACACAAACACAGCACCCCACAAAATGGACAAGAGACACAACTACCGACTAAGAAAACAAAAAGAAAAACAAGCACAAGCAAAAACGTCGAGCACTAGGAGTGCACCAACCAGGAGACCCGAGAAGGAGGTCAAACCCCAACTGTGCATATACAAAGGAAGGATGGCTCATGCGGGTACAATGATGGGGGGTAGAGGGTGTCGAGAACCCCACCACCACTCCCGACCACCACTACGAGCAGGGATCGGAAAACCCGCACGAAGCACAAAACCCAGCTTCCTCCTCCTCTGCCTAAAGCATTAAGGGGCTCCCGCTCCCCGTCCGCCCACGAAGGAACCCGAGGCACGATGACACAAGACACCAACAACCTAGATAGGTGAAGACCGAAAGAAAAACAACATAAAAGCAAAGGTGTTTCTCTATCACGGTCGCAGCTTGGCATTTGTTTACTAATAACACCGTCGCAGGAGATTTTAGATCGCGGTCGCGACATGTCTTTTGCTTGCTAATACTTTGGTTTTGTGATGTCACGATCACGGTACCTTCCTCGACCGCAGTACTACTTTTTATCTAAGTTGTGGACGCGACACTTTGTGCTTTGCAAATATACAATAAAAATGATGATGAATTAAATTCTAATGAATTAAATAAAATATAAAATACAATTATACAAACAACAAGTTTAATGTTGAAACTTTCAGAATGTCAGCTTCGACTGGAGACACATTGATGAAGAAGGCAACCTCATTGAAGGGTGTAGAGGAAATCTTAGAGAAGATAACCAACACACTGAGGGATAATCAGAACCTCTCCCAACAAAAAGGCTTCAATTACAACTCCTGAAGAAGACGTATGACTATATTCTGGCCCACAAGATTCCAGAAGAGTCTGAGGAGTCCCAGGAGACATCACAAATGGAAACTTTTGAGTACCAGCCTCCTAAAACTGAGCTAAAGAAGCTAGAGAAGAAGAAATCTAAAGCCAAAGAAGTAAAAAGTGGCAATAAGAGGAAAGTGACAGGCACGGAAAAGTTAAAGGGGCGGGAGAAAGAAGCAGCCCCTGAAAAGGTCAAAGAGAAAGAATAGGAGGCCCTCGACCAACAGAGGCCAACATTTGTACCTAGAGATCAAACACACCAGTCACAATTTGACTGGATACTACAAAAAAGGGGGGTTCAAACTAACGAGATATTTTGACGTCGGGGACTTTAAAAAGATGGGGATCTATGACAGGGTGATCAACTTTTTAGAGGGAGCAAATCTACACACCTTGTATACCTCAGAAGCTCCTTCCCAGAATCAATTGATGGCTCGTTAGAGAAGCACCCTGTCAGTGATGGCGAACACAAGAAGGGCAGAGATGACTTGAAACTAGAAGTGATAATATGAGGAAAGTCTCACATGATCACTGAGGCTATGCTCAATATAATAATCACCAGAACGACTGAAGAAGCAAAAGCCTACTCCCTCGCGCCAGGAGAAAAAGACATCATCAGATACAACAACCATAGGATGTGGGAGAAGCTGACCAGAAAACAAGAGTATAACTCAAAGAACTCTAAGGTGACTCTCATCACCTCCTACTTCATCCAAGTGATGTAGAAAATAACAGCCAACACTATCTTTATGAGATCAAAAATCAGCAGTGTAACCAAAGAAGTCCTATTCATAATATGGTCCATGCTCAATAAGAAGTTAGTGAACATAGGAAGGGTATTGATTGAAAGGTTATCAGCCGCAGTAGGAGGGGGCAAAGCAAACGAAGAATTTCTACATGGGAAGCCAAATTAAAGAACAAGCCCCCAAACTACGGCTACAACCAAACCGAACAGACCCACAAACAGAAAGCAAGAAGGGGAAGAAACAACACCCACACCCACGGAGAACAACATTCCAGAAAACCAGACAAAGCTACCTCCTCACTCTGAAGAACAATGCCGACGTCAGGAAACGAAGCCACGCTCTAGGACACCTCCTCGCACCCAAGAGACCATGAACCAGATCTAGATCTGGGATGACGTCTAGTAAGGAGAAGGGAAGGTGTGAAGGCGAGGAAGTGGCGACCAACTAGATCCGAGGACAGAGAACACTATGAAAAGTGCTTTTTTAGTATTGAAAGTTATGTAAGTTGCCTATACCACATACCAAACACGCCGATATGGATTGAAAATCTCACTGAGTTGAACGAGGTTATTGTTTAACACTATGAGAAGTGCTTTGTTGGTATTCAAGTTATGTAAGTTCTCTACACCGCATACCAAACACGTCATAAGGGGATACAGATTGAAAATCCTAGTGAGTTACACGAAGTTATTGTTGGACACTATGAGAACTGCTTTGTTGGTATTGAAAGTTATGTAAGTTCCCTATCATGGGTCCATTTCAAAATCTTTTTGTTGCATAGATTAATGATTTTGAAGCAATTCCTACAACTAAAGAGCCAAGGAATGCACCTTTTGATCTTGGAAGTCATAAGGCACTTCATTTGATGGCTATTTTTTTTATCAAACACAATGGAATGTGGTGGGTGAATCTGTGTACAAATTTGTCTCGTATGTATTAGATGATAAACATATCTGTGAGAAAATTTTCCAAGCTACTACGATGCTCATTCCTAAAGTGGAACCCCCCTAGCTTGGAACCACCTTAGACCTATTAGTCTATGTAACCATCATACATAATTATTACCAAAATCATTGCTAGTATTTGTATTAAACTCATTATTAAGTCGGCCTCAGAGACACAATTGCCTTCATCTAGACAAGACAAGTTCATGATAACATTCTAATTGTTCAGGAATTTATTGACACTTTGAGGAAAAGGAAACATTGAAAGGCCTTAATGGCATTTCATACAAGCACCCCTTATTCATATTAGCTTTCCAAACTCTTTAATTGAACTCATTATGTCAATCCTTAGAGAAGGAACCTTCTAGATTCTTTGGTATGGTGAGTTTTCTTATTCAGTAAAATTGGATATGGGGGATTCACCAAGAGGATCCTCTATCTCCATATATTTTTGATATGTGTATGGAGAAGTTGTCACATGATTTATTAGATGGTAGCTCAAGGGGGGCTTATTTCCATTTTGAAAGATGGCCTAAAGCTAACACATTTTCCTTTAATGATGACATCATGCTCTTTTGAGAATCCTCTATCTCATTGATGGATTCTATCATTGAGTTCCTACACACCTTTGTGTGCTCCTTAGTCAAATTGTATCTAAGAAAAATAGTGATTTTTCATCTCCTTGTAATGCAAGGATATAAAGAGGGTGAATATGTGATATTGTTGGTCTACAATGTACTTATGATTTGGGTCAGTGTTGGTCCACTACGTGTCGATGATTTGAGGAAGTACTTGGGAGTCTCTCTTATATATAAAAGAATCAATCACAACACCTTCTCTTTCACTCTTGATTGGCTATAAAAAAACTTAGTTCATGGAAAGCCAATTTCTTCTCAGTTGTAGGCCAAAATACTCTTGTTAAGAGCGTGTTGTGCAATATTCCATATTATTTTTGCAATTTATGCAACTTACTACTAGTATATGCACCTCTACTGACCGCATTATATTTGGAAGAATAGCTTTGGCCACAAAGGGGTACATCTCATTCTTTGTTTAATTATTATTTTCTAAAAGACAGGGGAGGCATCAACATAAGACAACTGAGAAGAACACAATATTTTTTTCTGAAAGTAGAGAGGAGATTTCAAACTAAAAAATAAAGTCCATGAGTATGTGTTATGAAAAGTAAATATTTGAAAAGGGCTGACTCATCTATTGAATATGTTATAAGAAGAGAACTTTTCTTTGTTATCCCTTGAACAAACACAAATAAAAAGAGGTACATGCTAGAGTATTAATGATGGAGAGAAGGTCAAATTCTAGACTAACCATTGGATTTTGTAGGACAACCCCTTACAGAAGGTTTCATGACTGATCGTAATGTGGAGGACATTGGAATAAAGGTGGTGACTTATATTAAGCCATTTGTTATTCTCAGGATTGTGGGTATTCCTCCTCCTAAAATAAAGGATGAATATGATGATTTGTACCAATAATCTAGTGTTAATGAAAACTATAATGTCTCTTCTACTTACTCTAATATTATCATGAATTTTTATGACGTTCCTTCTACTTATTTTATTGGAGTACTATATGGGGTTGGGAAGGACCTGAAGGATCAAATTCTTCACGGCATTGGTTTATCATGGAAAACGTCTTACCAATATTTTATATAAATGTAGTAATACCTTTCTAAATGATCAATGCTCCATTTGAAAATGTGAAACTAAAGACGTTTACATGTTCCACTGAACTATTCTTAGGCTACATGTATTTGGAACAAATAGGGAGCTAAACTATGGTTGCTTGTTTTTTCCAAATTAATATTTAACACTACAAAAAATATGGGTTATAGTGAGGAACAATAGGAAAAAAAGTCTTGAAATATACTCCTTATCTGTGAAGGACTAACCATCATATCTGAGTACTTGTCTGTCATCTAAATCTTAAATACAAACTTGGAAAAACTATGGCCAAGTTGTTTGTCATGTATATATAAGTTGTCTTTCACAATAAATTTAGAAACTTCCTCCTTTGTTTTAGCTCCTACTATTGCCAATGTTTATACTATATTATCCTGTCTTCCCTAAAATCAACTACATTTCCCCCATTCTTCTCTCTTGCCTTCTATTGATATGTATGCCCAGAGAGCCAATCATATGATGATTGTAATGAGGAATAATGTAATTGATTTGGCAATAATGAAGGTAATTTTATTTATTCTCTTTTGTTCAATTATGAAATAATCATAAAACATAATAAATGTCTAAAGAATGATGTTACCCAATGACATATGTCTTCATGTTTATGACCTGAAAAATGAGATCATATGTATGATAAGAGTACATATATTCTTATTATTTCTGTAGTCAGATATTAGTATGGAAGAAAAATAAACGAAAATAATACCTAAGACTAGAATGTGTATTGGCTGATGACATAATCTCATTAGTCATGATATATGATATCAGGAAAAATATATAGGTACTTCAAAGAAAGTGGTGTACTCGACAAACTTACCTTGAGAGTGATACATGGAACTGTTAAATTTGTAATCAAAATCATCTCTCAAAGTGATAGTAGTGATTGTGGTTCTTAGAGTTAAAGTCAGTACACTCATCACATGTCGTTTGATGAATTTGATACCATTCAATGTGACCTTGAATGTTGCTTTCCATAAAGGTGATGCTTGGGTACGATGTGACACATGGAGATTTAGTGTGAGTGATGTATATGTGATTTGTCCCTCCTATCAAAGATGATATCTCGACCACTTAATAAGGGAGACTGAGAAATGCATGCCCATGCTCATGTGAGTCAATATGTGATATTGAGCTCATGTGTATCTCAACAGCCTGCTCTGGTTCACAAAATATGGATTGAGTATTAAGAGGATGACAATTCTATACCTCACATTCCAGTTGGATATTAGTGATAAAGGAACTATATGATCACTATAACACTGATCATGTATTGTAGTTTGAAGTTGTTCTCCAAGTTTTCAACTAATCAAGTAGTAATGATGTGTTTCTAGATACCACTCATTATTTGTGATGTCATAATTTGGTTTTGGACAATCCCTGCCAATGTCATTTGGGGCCTATACGGTCACACACATAGGATTCACCTTGAATAGGAGTTTACTCATGAATAAGGTTTGACTTCTTAGGTAATTAACATAAACAACATTGGCTAGCAGTTGGCTGACTTGAGTGTCCAGTCAACTTAGTGGGAATGTGAGTCGAGTAACTAAAGTGTTTAGTCGACCGCCAATTGACCTACTTTATGATCAATAAGACTTGATCAAGGATTGATGTTGACATCATGATGTGCATTGTTCGTCACATTGAAAGACAATATGTTTGTGAATGGGAAAACATTCCAATCAACTGATTATAGTGTCCACTCGAATGATTGGAGTTCCATCGTCCAACTAGGAGCCCAGTCAACCGACTCGTGATCTAAAACATCCAATACTTCATGAAGTTTGTCTCCTTGTGTCCCTGAGTTTGTGGAAACCCTATCCATCTACTCCTATATAAGGGGGGATAGGCTTTCAGAACAAGTCTTCTAATATCAACACTGTGGTAAGTGAGAGACAAAGTCATCTTACCTGTAAAAGGGAGAGATAGACAAAGGGGAAAAAGTGGATGCTAGCACGTTAACAACACAAGGGACAACTCCTTCCTGTTAGTTATAGAAGAAAGAAAGGAGTTCTTGGTGGTCCGAATGGACTAGTAGAGGTATGGAGTTCATTGCCACCACACTAGGAGAGCTCCGTCAATTTCCATCTGTGGTGCTACACCAAGAGTCCGACACCAAAGACCGTTCATGTGTTGCTTGAAAAAGAAGCATGACTCTATGAAGATTGTCATTTGACTTTCTCTAGGATGAGATATATGACTCGCACGCTGCTTTCCTAGATACATAGTTGGTGAAGCGGTCTGCTGGTTAGGAGTAAGGACAATTTTTTTATTTCAGCTACCATATTTTCCATCCTTATTTTCCTACATTGGTATTAAAGCCACGCCATTTACGGTGTGTCAGGATTTAAATCAATATAATTGGATTTAATTTTATTGCATATGGTGTGAATATTCAAAATGATTAATGTGCATATCCGATTAAATACCACATATGATCTCAATATATATACATACAGACACATATAGAAATGATATATATATGCATTATATACATGTCACCCCAAAATTGTTTTGATGGTGGATGAATGTGTGGTTATGGGCAAACTATGTGAGTGTGTGTACTTGGTTGAATGGTTTTAATCCTACCTTTTATTCAGTTTGCATTTCGAGCCTCTATCTCTATTCCTCTAAGTGTATTTAATGATTTTGTCTCTATACTCCCCTTGAATATAACTTGAGGTTTCACTTTTACAATGTAATAATTTAATAGGAATAGGATAGTTTTACTGTTTGTTTTGGCAAAGAGAAGACGCTCTACACCAGGCGAGTTGACCGACTAGAAAATCAAGTTGATCAACCAGAGGATCAAGGATGCCAGCCAAAAGGAGGTGTCAATCGATCGACTAAATGAGTACATTCAACCACATGACCAAGATCCAGTAGATCAACTGATGGAAGCCAATCGATTGCCTAACAGTCCAACTGATTGAATGAAGGGTCCATCCAATCGATTTGCTTGCTCCCTATAGCATATTTTCCACTAAAAATTGTTGCATATGATGTATGAACTTAGGTGAAAGCGATTCTTTGTGAATCCAAATAATTGCATTATTATGGCTATAACCGTCATTCATATGTTTTTGATTGTATATTTTCTTTGCGGATATAGTATGTATATGATACATATTACTATTATGTGGTGATTGGATATATATATATGTATTTATATATAAAATACCTAAAAAAATATTAAGTCTAAGATGATTTCCATAAGCGATACACATGAAGAGCTTGATCAACTAAGTGTTGGCATGCCCTAGAGTGGTGTGTCGTCTATTTCATGGAAGTGGCACAGTAGATATGTGGGTATGCCTCAGGAGTGTGCATATTTTATTGTGTTGGTTTTTGGGTCAGGCCTAACTAGGGGACCTTAATAGGATTAAGTGTCTTGAAGCATGTAGATGGAATGTGGTAAGAAGTTAAGCATACCATCTATCCAAGAATTTCATGAGATGCAATTGGAAAATATTGTCTTTCTTAACAATTGGTTGTGAGCATCAACATTTGTTGGATAATAACTTAATTATTTTTTATCTTGGCTTACTAGAATATTGCTCATTGTAATCTTATGAATTGATAATGAGGGCTATTAGTTTGAACAAAATAGTGGGAGCGATAATTAATTAAAGGCCTAATTAATATCCTTAATATTATCAAATCAAATCAAAAGTGTTTTGATAAAATGCAAATTTTTCTATTGTAAAAATAAATAGAAAACACACTTTCATTGTGATTGGTCCTTAATAAGGTCAAATTGAATGGGACCGACTTCCATGATTGGTTTAGTACTTTGAGAAACATTATCACTCATGAGCACAAGCTCTATGTCCCTAAAACACTAGTGCCAAAGGAACCTGCTCCAAATACGCCTAAGGTTGAAATAGATGCTTACTTGAAGCATGACAATGATGTCGCAGACATGAAAGACCTTATTCTGGGCTGCATGAACTATGAGTTGCATAGACAACATGAAATCATGGACATTCTCAAGATGGTAACACATATTAAGAATCATGTAAAGCAAGAAAGATATAATGTCCCCAAAGCACTGTTTGAGTACAAACTAACAGAAGGAGATTAGTAGAGCCCCATGTGCTCAATATGATTAGGCACGTGAAATATCAAGAGATACTAGGATTTCCTTTAGTCTAAGATTTGGCCATGAATATGATTCTACAATCATTTCCTGAATCATATAGCCTATTTATCAAGAGTTACCACTGGAATAACTTGGCCACATCACTATCTGAATTGCTTGGCATGTTGATAAATGCCAAATCAAGAATGAAGAAGGACAAACATTTGATAATGACCAACAGAAGGGAGTCTAAGGGAAAAGGCAAGGCCAATAAATGTTCTGAGGCTAAGTTGATGTCCAAGTCTTCTGCACTCAAGATAAGGAGAAGGGTAAGTGAAAAAGGAGTTTGTCCTTTTCACTTAAAGAAACTAAGGAAGATGAAGCAACAAATAGAGACATATACTTCATGTATATAAATAATTGAGATTAAAATTGATACTTCTTCATATTGGGTAATGGATACCGAATGTGGATCTCACATTTGCTCAAATGTTAAGGATCTAAAAAGAAGTATACCTTTGAAGAAATTTGAGGTTGAACTACGTGTTGCTAATGGAGCAATAATTGTTTCCAGTGCAGTTGGAGCCTATGAGTTATCTGTGCCAAGTGGACTTGTAATAGAGTTAGAGAACTATTTTTATGTACATGCCATTACTAGGAACATCATATTTTGTCTTTTTTGGACAAGAATGGATTTCAATTTCTTATAAAGAAAGGTCAATGTTCTATTCATAAAGATGAGATCTTTTATGGCATTTCCCTAATGTACTATGGTCTATACTTATTAGATCTGGAGACAACCATATATAATCTAAATACCAAAAGACTAACAGTCTAAAAATCAAACCAAACATACCTTTGGCATTGTCATCTAGGGAACATAAATGTGAAATGCATTTCTAGATTCCATAAAGATAGTTATCTAAAACATTTTGATTTTGAATCAATAGAGACATGTGAGTCTTGTTTGTTGAACAAGTGACAAAATCTCTCTTAAATGGTAACAATGACTGAGCAAGTGATCTATTAGGACTCATACATATGGATGTATGTGGCCCTTTTAGAACAAATGCTAGATGTAGTCACCAATACTTCATTACCTTTACTGATGAGTTTAATAAGTATGGCTATGTATACTTTATGGAACATAAGTCAGAAGCCCTTGAAAAGTTCCAAGGATTTCATGAGTGAAGTACATAACCAACTTGATAAAAGTATTAAAATACTTCATTGCAATCGAGGTGAAGAATACTTATGCCAAGAATTTGAGTACCTTCTGTGAGATTGTAGTATTGTATCAATATGGACTTTGCGTGGAACACCACATCATAATGGTGTATCAGAAAGAAAGAATCACACATTAATAGATATGGTACGATCAATGATGAGTTTTGTTGATCTTCCAACTTATTTTTGGGGACATGATCTACAAACTATATCATTTTCACTAAATTGTGAACCATCTAATTTGAATCAAAAGACACCATATGAGATATGGCATGGGAAGCTTCCGATGTGTCTTTTGTGAAGATTTGGGGATGTGAAGCTTATAGTAGGATTTTTTTTTTGAAAATCTTAGACCCAAATCAAATAAATGTTATTTTTTTTGGATATCCCAAAGAAACCATGGGGTACTACTTTTACACTCCATCTGACAATAATGCATATGTTGCCACGACTAGTGTATTCCTTGAAAAGGAATTTATTTCCAAAGGAATTAGTGGGAGAAAAGTAGAAGAAAAGTAGAACTCAAAGTGGTTTGAGACCAATAAGAAAACATTGAACCTATAGAGGTACAAAAGGAACAAGGAGACTGACAAACAATTATGGAATCTCAAGTTCCTCATGCAACGTAAGGCATCTCGTAGATAGGTTGGACACACCTTGAGCCTGAACGATTTGGTTATCGTGTGACTCAAGAAGGTGATGAGTTGGACATAGATGATGAGACAACAACCTACATAGAAACTATTAAGGTACCAGAGTCTAAGAAATGGCTTGAGGTCATGATATCTGGGATGGAATCCATGTACATCAACAAAGTATGGACTTTTGTAGATCCATCCAAAGGGGTTAAATCCTAAAGGGTGCAAGTAGTGGGTCTTCAAGAAGAACACCAACATTGATGGTAATGTACAACCTATAAGGACATATTGGTTATGAAGGGTTTTAAACAAGTTCAAGGTGTTGACTATGATGAAACCTTTTCACCGGTTTTCATGGTTAAATCTGTTAGGATCATGCTACCATTGTAGCTTATTAGGACTACAAGATTCAACAAATTGATGTTAAAACCAATTTCCTTGATGGAAATCTCATTGAGGATGTGTACCTGACACAACTTGAAGATTTTATAAATCCAAAAGATGCAAATAAAGTTTGTAAGCTACAAAGATCAATCTATGGATTGAAGCAAGCGTATCAGAACTAAAATCTTCTATTTGATGAGGTAGTAAAAGAGTTTGGCTTTAGTCAAAATATAGTTGAACCTTGTGTATACAATAACGTTAATGGGAGCATAGTTGTATTCCTCATGTATGTAAATGACATGCTATTGATGGGGAATGGAATCCCCTCCATAGTAATGGTAAAGAACTAGCTAGGAAGTACCTTCTCTATGAATGACTTAGGTGAAGCATACTATATCTTAGGAATCAAAATCTATAGAGATAGATATAGAAGGCTTCTTGTGTTAATATGTATGCCCATAGAGCAAGCCATATGATTGTAATGGGATAATTTGTAAATTATTTGAATAATAATAAAGGCAATTCCCAATCTATATGTTTTAACTGTTTTTGAAATAATAGTGTGATATGATATATGTCTAAAGAATTATTTTACTCAATGTCATACACTATTAGGTTAGGGACCTAAACAATGAGATCATATGAATGTTGAGAGTATACATTCTTATTTTGTCCCTAGTCGGTTGTTGTTGTGGAAATAACCATAGACATCAATAACACTAAAGACTAGATTGTGTGTTGATTGATGATGGAATCTCATCAGTCATGAGTGATATCAAACCAAGCACATAGGTACTTGTTAGAGAACAAGTGTATCGGACAGACCCATCGTGAGAGTGACACATGGAACCATGACTTGGTAGTTACAGTCATCTCTCACAGTGATGGTGGTGAGTTTGATTCATTGACCTGAAATCAATACACTCAACACATGTCATTGGGTATACTTTGACATCATCAAACGCAATCCTAAAATATATATTATTATAAAGGTGATGATTGGGTGACTTTGACACATGGGGATTTTGAGGGGTGAGTAATAGATATAGGATTTTTCCCTCCTGAGGGAGTTTGATGTCCATGGCCACTTGATGAGTATGATTGACAAAGGCATGCAGATGCATGTGTGAATCAATATTGATATTGATGTCACACATATCTCATCCAGTCTTCTTTGAGATCAAGGGAGTGAATGAACATTGAAAAGATGATTGTTCCATGCCTTGAGTTCATTCGGGACATCAGTGACAAAGGAATTATACATTCACTGTAACACTAGTCACAGATTGTAAGATAGAAAGTTGTTCTTCAACTTTCCTTTTCACTTGGGTAGCACTGATGTGCGACTAGGCACCACTCTTTTCTTGTGAAGTCATAAGTGTTATGGACTTTCACTACCAACGTGAAATGGGCCTGCAGGGTCACACACATAGGATTTAACCTGGAAGAGGAGTTTATCCACGAATGATGTTTAGATTGTTTACTAAATGTGTGTAGTAGTTCAATTAAACATTCAATCAATTGACTTGACTCAGAATCACCAAGTTCAAGTATTGGACTAACTGATTTGGGTGTCAAATTAATTGAGAACTGCATTGACCAATTTTTGCACAACTTGGACTGCCAACTGACCAGTTCAAGCTGTTGAACCGATCAACTCATGGTCAAGTGAGATGACCGGTTCTAGTGTTGAACCGATCGGTTTAGCCGGACCAAATGAGCCAGTTTGAGAAAGTTAGGTTGGTGAGAAAATATTTTTGTTTCACTTTTACAATTCAATTGGGACAAGTATTGATCTTTGGATTAATTAGAAATGGAAAGAACTAAGTCAATTAGGAACTACCCTAGGAAGTGAAATGAATGGTTCATGAATGAACCGATTGGTTCAGCTCCCCAAACGACTGGTTCATGAGATGAATCGATTGGTTTAGTCCCCAAATGATTGGTTCATTTGTGAAATGACTGGTTCACCTGCCATAGTGTATCGATTCGTGGAATTTCCAGACCCTTCTACTCCAGCTTTAGTCCCACATTGTCTCGGGCTGAGAAACCTGACCCTAACCCCTCCTATATATAGTGGGGTTTGGGGGCTTCTCAAAAAGACACAACTCATACAACGCCAGTTGCTCTGCAAAGTTGTCCTCTCTGGTTGTGAATTGGAAGAGACTGAGCAGGTTCTACCTGACTAGGGAGGCACATTGAGGGAAAGAAAACTGCAGGATGACAACTAGTGGTGGGAGAGCATGTCGATGACTAGTACGCCAATAGAAGGGGACGACTTCTTCCAGTGTCCTGTAGGATAGGACGATTGGAGTTCCTGATGGTTCGTGTGGACTACTATAGAGGATAGCCATCAATCTGTCAGTCCATGTGCGACCAGGAGCTGCACAGACACCGTCCAAGACTGGAGCTGAAGACCGCGCTCACTGCGAGGTTATGTCGCTAATAACACCCAAATTTAAGCATATATTCTAAGCATTTATTTATGGTTTTGTGTCACTATATCCTTAATATGCCTAAAATAACCCATGTTTTTTATCTTTTAGTAATTTATGTCTTTTTTTAGATCAAGTTTCTCAACTAGTCAATTTTGGGATTTCTAGGCACCGAACCTGAAAAGACATCGATTCTTCATGATTTCTCCCCAACACACGGTTTTTGCAGCAGCTAGACTCCCATCCATCACGAAAGCGGTGGACTAAGCATCACACTATGTGCACCAACTTAGGAGATGGTGGTCCCGCCAATTAGGATGCGTCCTCGCCAATTAGAAGGCTCATCGACACGAGCCCCTCGACCACCAGTAATACCACCCGGGGGTGGGTTTTTTCCATGATGTTGCGACCGCGGTAAAAAAGAAGTAACCTCGACTGCAACAGTGGTATCTACCTCCATCGAGACCGCGATCGAGGCATCCACCTCAACCCCGACCGAGGCCTACACCTTGACCGTGAGGTGGACCGCTACCGCGATGCTGGAAGATAGACCACAACTACAACCTCTACCGTGACTGTAACCGTGACTGTGACCTCAACCACGATCATGAGTGTGACCTCGACCGTGACCTCAACCTCGACCTCAACCACGACCACGACCATAGAGATAAGTCGGTGCACACCTCGATAGTGGTACTAAGTTGGTGATCTGCACCTATAAATACACACCCACTATGACCTGGAGAGGGGTTGGATCTGGGGAGTTTTCTAGCTATTGGTTCTGACCCAGTGAGGTTCCCAGAGCCCCGTGGGAGAGTCTAGAGGTGTGAGAAGGCTGAAGTGCTCATTCTACACCCGTCTCTTCAGCATGCTTCCATCTTCCACCCTGGTCTTAGACCTGCAATGGCAGAAGCTGAGGAGAGAGAAGACTGAGGATCCATCTTATTCGAGAGAAGGAGGACACCCACACCTTCATCTTCCACCTCCATACATCCACTAAGTTGTTGTTCGGGGTAGATGTAGAGTGAAAGGAGGTCGAGGAGTACAGAAGATCAAGGAGGACGACCCAAAGACAAGATCCGGCCCATACAGAGGCTAAGGAGCGAGAGCCACCTCTCCTCTATGGGCTAAATCTCTTCTTCTTCCTCTTTCTTCTACTATTTTCCTTTGTTTCTGTACAAATGATGTTCTTCCATCTTTGTTCGGTGCCAACTATGCTTGTCCATGGCTAGTTGAGCTCCTTCTTGGCTATGTAGCCCATTGTTTGGGCATGTTTATGTACTTTTACCTTAAGAAAGTAGATTTAATCCAGATCTAGTACGTTTTCTATTATGTCTTCTCTTTGTGGTTATGATTGCTAGTTTGGTTGATCTCTTTCTTGCTTGAACTGTTATTTTTGCTTATATCGAGAGATTCGTTATAGAAATAGACAAGAGATGATAGTTTGGATCGAAATATGAGAGGAGGATGATCTAGGGTCGTCTGTTCCTAACACCCCATGATATTCTAGACCTGAGAGGGTACCTAGAATATCCTTGGATGTTGGTTTATCATCCTCGAGAGAGGTTTCATACGATCGATGGGTTTTAGTCACGTTGTGCGAGAGCGAGTGGGATGACCCCACAAGGAACAGATACCACTGCACGTACCTGATTTGGGTGTAGATTGTTGGACAAGGTGTTCGAGGGTTGTCTGTGCCCGAGAATAGGTGCATAGACTTCCCAACTTGTGGTTACATAGCCATGAAATCCTTCTCTCTTGTTAGTAAAATCTCACGAACTCTGTTTTTCTTTCTTTTCTTTTGTTTTGTTTTAATTCGTGACAACCCGCTAGACTAGTTCAAGATCCTTACTTTTAATTGACTATCGTCTTGGCTTATCTAACTCAAGAATAAAATCTCAAGTGTCCTAAACATCACCACGTCCCTGTGTTCGACCCCGTATATATACTTTGACCCCATAATAAAAGTTGTGGGAGTCCTTGAAGGTTTCAAGTAATAAATTCAAAAGTTTGACTCCTTCCGAATCCGCCTCTGTATTCCGGTCATGCAATCTGGGACCGATCTGTCACCGAGCAAGCCTAAGGACAAGGTACGCATCTAAAAATCATCCTTCCTACTGTATAGATGTTGATGAGATCTCTTTGGGTTCTAGGTTGTGGGAGAAAATTTTTGTTTTCACTACCATCTCTACCTCCCCTATAACCCAACAGTGGTATCAGAGCACGCCAACGTTCTATACTTTAGGATAACCGATATGATCAGTTTTTGGTTTGTTGCCTTTTATTTATTGCATACAATGCAAATAATTAATCGACTTTACGCATGTCCAATATAAATCCATAAATCCCTAAATATACATATATGATAGGGTATATAATGCATTCGATACACGTTACCCTTAAATGAATTTTGTGGTGGATGCATAGCATGGTTATGGCCAATAAACCCTATGTTTGTGTGTTTGGTTGATTGTGGTTGCTTGCATCTCATTCTGCACACCAATTCCCTACCTCCTATTCTTGATGTAACTCGAGATAACTCAAGATTTCTTTCCTACCTTTTCTCTCCCCAAATGTAACTCGGGATTTCCCAACCCAATTTTAAATAGGATTAGTTTATTTCCTATTTTGTCAAAGAACTGTGGACACCTAGAGGATCACGACGATCGTCTCAGGAGTGACATGATCAGTTGGTGGACCAAGGTGGCCAGTTCTTGGAATGAGATGAGCGGGTGGCGACCTAAGGAGATGCACAACGACCAGTGAACCAATCGGCTAGAGGATCCAGTCGATCGGTTGGTGGCACCCAACCGACCGGCCTGATGGTGAGCCGATCAATCATGCAGATGAGTTGATCAAACCCAGAATGGAAAAGCATAGAGTTCATCTTGAACAGGTTGCATGTGATGTGGACCTAGATGATTGTGATTCCTCTTGGCTTGAGGAATCACATTAGGAAGACCATAATAATCACTTTTATCATTTCACATGTTTTCTATGGGATATAGCATGTGTATGATATGTACTATATATTGTGGTGATTGGATATGTATATGTACCTGTAAAACCAAATCTCTCAATAAATATTAAGTCTTAGATGCCTTCCATTATTGGAAGACATGAAAAACTTGATCGACCAAGTGTAGGTTACGTCAAAGCGTGGTGTGTTGTCTATCTCATAGATGTGTGATGGTGGACATGTAAGATCTACCAAAGCAGGGTGCATGTTCATCATGTCAGCTTTTGGGTTAGACATAACCGGTGATTCTTAGAGAGTCTAAGCTCCAAAGGCGGGATGACCATGAAAAAGAGTTGTGCGTGGCATCCATCTGAGAGTTGCATAGGATGCTATTGGCAAGTGTTTCCTACCTAAATAATCTATATTTTGAGCGATCAACTAAAGTTGACTCATGATTGGATGAAATATAGATCTTGGACCCACTAGAAGGTTGTACGCTACAATCTTCTGAATCGACGGTGAGGGCTATCAATTTAATCAAAATAGTAGGAGCAGTAATTAATTAAAGGCCTAATTAACTAGCATCAAATTTTATTCAAATCAAATCAAGTCAAATAAAGTTTTTGACAAATGCATTTTTTCTCTTGTAGAATGGAAAAAGAATCATTCTTTGAAATGGGAAAATTAATTGAGAATAAATTCCATAACTGGTTGAGGATGGTGAGAAGTGTTCTGCACAATTCAGATATACCAGTGGCCTTTGAGTCCACTCTATGTACACTTAAGGTGTTGTTTGAGGCAAATAAGAAGAAGGATAGTTCATTGATAGAGATCAATGGAATGGAGTCCAAGGACAAAGGTGACGGAGAGAAGCTCTCTCGCCAAACCAATGTCCAAGTCTTCTGTGCTCAAAACATGGAGAGGATGGAGGGAACAAAGGAAGAAGAAGCATGAGATAGAGATCTTGTCTTTTGGTGTATACATTATAGAGATTAACTTTACAACTTCTTTATCATAGTTACTTGATACCAGATGCGGATCTCACATTTGTTCAAATGTGAAGGATCTTAAGAGAAATAGTCCTTTGGAGAAAGGTGAGGTTGAACTACGTATTACCAATGGGGAAAGGGTTGTAACCAGTGTCATAGGAACCTTTGAGTTATCTCTACCAAGTGGGATAATAATAGAGTTGAAGAACTGCTATTATGTGCCTACCATAAATAGGAATATCATTTCCATTTCTTGCTTGGACAAGGATGGTTTTGAATTTCTTATTAAGAATGGAAAGTGTTCCATTTCTAAAGATGGGATTTTTTTATGACAGTGCTCTGATGTCTTATGGTCTATACGTAATAGATCTAGAGACAAGTATATACAACGTGAACACCAAAAAGCAAAAAAATCAACGACTCAAACAAAATATATCTTTGGCATTGTCGTCTAGACCACATAAATGAGAAGCACATTTCTAGACTCCATAGAGATGGTTATCTGGACTCTTTTGATTATGAATCAATAGAGACATGTAAATCTTTGTTGGGAAAGATGACCAAGACTCCCTTTTTAGGTAAAGGTGAGAGAGCTAGTGATCTATTAGGACTCATACATACTTATGTATGTGGCCCTTTTAGAACAAATGCCAGAAATGGGTATCAATACTTCATTACCTTCACTGATGACTTCAGTAGGTATGGCTATGTGTACCTGATGAAACATAAGTCAGAATCCCTTGGAAGGTTCAAGGATTTCATGAATGAAGTACAAAACCAACTTGGTAAAAGTATTAAATCACTTCAATCTGATCAAGGTGGATAATACTTGAGCCAGGAGTTTGAGGACCTTCTGTAAGCCCGTGGTATCATATCACAATGGACTTTGCCTGGAACACCACAACATAATGGTGTGTTTGAAAGAAGGAATTGCACTTTACTTGATATGGTGAGATCAATGATGAGTTTTGCCGATCTTCTAATTTCCTTTTAGGGTCATGCTCTTGAAACTGCCATGTTTACACTTAACTGCATACCATCTAAATCAGTTCAAAAGATACCATATGAGATATGGACTGGGAAGCATCCCAATATATCTTCTATGAGGATTTGGGGATGTGAGGCATATGTCAAGAAAATGTTTCCTAACAAGCTAGGCCCTAGATCTGATAAATGTTATTTTGTTAGATATCCTAAGGAAACTAAGGGATATTACTTATACCACCCAACTGACAACAAAGTGTTTGTTGTCAGGGATGTTGTGTTCCTAGAGAAGGAATTTATTTCCAAAGGAAATAGTGGGAGGAAGATAGAGCTTGAAGAGGTTCAAGACCAACAAGAAAGCATTGAACCAGTAGATGTACAAGAGGAACATGGAGATTCACAAGGTGTTGTGGAATCTCAGTCTCCTCAAGTAACACAAGGACCTTGTAGATCTAGTAGGACACACCTTGAGCCTGAGAGGTTTGGATACCTTATAACTCAGGAAGGTGGTGAGTTGATTATAGATGATGATCCAACTACCTATCTAGCGGCTATGGAGGGACCAGATTCTGAGAAATGGCTGGAGGCCATGAGATCTGAGATGGAATCCATGTATTCCAACAAAGTATGGACTTTGGTGGAACCACCCAATGGGGTAAAACCCATAGGGTGCAAGTGGGTCTTCAAGAAGAAGACCGACATGGATGGAAATGTGCAAACTTATAAAGGCAGATTGGTTGCAAAGGTTTTTTGACAAGTTCAAGGTGTTGATGATGACAAAACCTTTTCTCCAATTGCCATGATTAAGTCCATCAGGATCATGCTTTCTATTGCGGCCTACTATGACTATGAGATTTGGCAGATGGATGTTAAAACTACATTCCTTAACGGGAATATTTATGAGGATGTGTAAATGACATAGCCTGAAGGTTTTGTAGATCCAAAGAATGCCAATAAAGTATGTAAGCTGCAAAGGTCAATCTATGGATTGAAGCAAGCGTCTCGGAGTTGGAATCTTTGATTTGTTGAGGAAGTCAAAGTGTTTGGCTTTATTCAAAATGAAGATGAACCTTGTGTGTACAAGAAGGTTAGTGGGAGCATGACCACATTCCTCATATTGTATGTGGATGACATACTACTGATGGGGAATGATGTCATAGCCTTAGAGAAGGTAAAGACTTGGCTTGGGAATACTTTCTCAATGAAGGACTTGGGAGAAGCATCCTACATTCTAGGAATTAAGATCTATAGAGATAGATCTTGAACTAAGTCAGAGCACGTACATTGACAAGGTGATGAAGTAGTTCAGCATGGAGAACTCAAAGAGAGGCAACGTCCCCATGTTACATGCAGTTATTGTCTCTAGAGCTAAGTGTCCCCAATCTTGTAAAGAGAGGGAGCATATGAATGGGATCTCATATGCGTCATCCATCGAATCCATCATGTATGCTATGTTGTGCACACGCCCAGACGTCTTGCATGCCCTCAGCATGACGAACAGGTACTAGTCAGATCCCGAGGATGCTCACTGGACAGTCATGAAGAACATCCTAAAATACTTACAAAGAAATAAGGATCAGTTTCTTGTGTACGGCGGCGAGGAAGAACTAGTTGTAAGGGGCTACACCGATGCAAGCTTCCAAACTGACAAATAGGATTACAAATCACAGTCAGGATTTGTATTTTACCTAAACAATGGAGCTGTGAGCTGGAAGAGTTCCAAGCAAGAGACAGTTGTCGATTCTACTACAGAGGTCGATTATATTGTTGCTTCTCATGCGGCAAAGGAGGTTGTGTGGATCGGGAATTTCATCTTTGAACTTGGTGTAGTTCCCAGTAGTTGTGACATAATTGAGCTTTATTGTGACAACAATGGAGCTATTGCTCGAGCTAAGGATCTCAGATCACATCAGCAGTCCAAGCACATACTGCGGTGCTTCCATCTCATACGAGAGATCGTATAGTGAGGAGATGTGAAGATTTGCAAAGTACCAACCGAAGACAACATATCTGATCCACTGATGAAGGCCCTTTCTCAGCGGAAGCATGATGGTCATGCTAGGTCAAAAGGACTGAGGTTCCTAGGTGATTGGCTCTAAGTGCAAGTGGGAGTCTGTTGGTATGTATGCCCATAGAGCAAGTCATATGATGATTTTAATGGGATAATTAGTAAAGTATTTGAATAATAATAAAGGCAATTTCCAATCTATATGTTTTGACTGTTTCTGAGATAATAGTGTAACATGATAGATGTCTAAAGAATTGTTTTACTCAATGACATATTCTTTTAGGTTAAGGACCTAAACGATGAGATCATATGGATGTTAAGAGTATACATTCTTATTTTTTCCCTAGTCGGTTGTTGTTGTGGAAATAACCATAGACATCAATAACACTAAAGATAGATTATGTGTTGGTTGATGACAGAATCTCATCAGTCATGATATAGTGATATCAAACCAAGCACATAGGTACTTGTTAGAGAACAAGTGTATCAGACAGACCCAACGTAAGAGTGACACATGGAACCATGACTTGGTAGTCACATTCAACTCTCACAGTGATGGTGGTGAGTGTGATTCTTTGACCTGAAATCACTACGCTCAACACATTTCGTTGGGTACACTTCGAAATCATCAAACGCAGTCCTAAAATATTGATTGTTATAAAGGTGATGATTGGGTGACTTTGACACATGGGGCTTCGAGGGGTGAGTGATAGATATGGGATTTGTCCCTCCTGAGGGAGTTTGATGTCCATGTCCACTTAATGAGTAGGACTGAGAAAGGCATCCGCATGCATGTGTGAATCAATATGTGATATTGATGTGACACATATCTCATCCAGTCTGCTCTGAGATCAAGGAAGTGAATGAACATTGAAAGGATGATTGTTCCATGCCTTGAGTTCATTCGGGACATCAGTGACAAAGGAATTATACATTCACTGTAACATTAGTCACAGATTGTAGGATTGAAATTTGTTCTCCATATTTCCTTTTCACTTGGGTAGCAATGATGTGCGACTAGGCACCTCTCTTTGCTTGTGAAGTCATAAGCATTATGGACTTTCACTACAAATGTGAAATGGGCCTGCAGGGTCACACACATAAGATTTAACACGGAAGAGGAGTTTATCCATGAAATATTGTTTATATTGTTTACTAAATGTGTTTAGTAGTTCAATTAAACATTCCATCAATTGACTTGATTTAGAATCACCAAGTTCAAGTGTTGGACTAACTTATTTGGGTGTCAAATTGATTGTGAATTGCATTGACCAATTTCTACAAAACCTGGACTGCCAATCGACCGATTCAAGTTGTTGAACCGATCGGCTCATGGTCAAGTGAGACGACCGGTTCAAGTGTTGAACCGATTGGTTCAGCTAGACCAAATGAGCCAGTTTGGGAAAGTTAGGTTGGTGAGAAAATATTTTTGTTTCACTTGTACAATTCGATTGGGACAAGTATTGATCTTTGGATTAATTGGAAACAGAAAGAACAAAGTAAATTGAGAACTACCATGGCAAGTGAAATGACCAGTTCATGAATGAACTGATCGGTTCAGCTCCCCAAATGATTGGTTCTTTTTTGAAACGATCGGTTCACCTGCAGTAGTGTATCAATTCATGGAAATTCCAGACCCTTCTACTCCCACTTTAGTCTCACATTGCCTGGGGCTGAGAACCCTGGCCCTGACCCATCCTATATATAGAGGGGTATTGGGGGCTTCTCAAAAAGACACAACTCAGACAACGTCAGTTGCTTTGCAAAGTTGTCCTCTCCAGTTGTGAACTAGGAGAGATCGAGTAGGTGCTACCTGACTAGGGAGGCACAATGAGGGAAAGACAACTACAAGATGACAACGAGAGCATGTTGGTGACTTATACACTGACAAAAGGGGACCACTCCTTTGAGTGTCATGTAGGACAGAATGACTGGAGTACCCAGTGGTCCGTGTGCACTACTACAGAGGCTGGAGATTTCTACCGCTCAGAGGACATCCGTCAATCTGTCAGTCTGGGTGCGACCAGGAGCTGCACAGACACCGTCCAAGATCGGAGGTGAAGACTGCACTCGCCGCGAGGTTATGTCACCGAGCAAGCCTCGGGACAAGGTACGCCTCTACAAACCATCCTCCTTACCGTATAGATGTTGACGAGATCTCTTTGGGTTCTGGGTTTGGGGAGAAAATTTTTGTTTCTGCTGCCATCTCTGCCTCCCCTAAAACCCAACATCTTAGCCTAAGACATAGTACACATATTGAAAAAAAGTGTTGAAAAGGTTCAACATGTAAGATTCAAAGAGAGGAATTGTGTGCATGTCCCATGGAATTAACATCTCAAAATCTTAATGTCCTAGTTTTTGTGAAGAATGGGAACATATGAATAAGATATCAAATGTGCCCGCAATTGGATCTATCATGTATGCAATGTTATGCACTCATCCTGATGTCTCTTATGCCTTGAGCATGACAAGTAGATATATGTTAGATCCCAATGAAAGATAGTGGATTGTTGTAAATAACATCCTTAAGTGAGAATAACCAAGGATCAGTTCCTTATTTATGGTGGTCAAGAAGAGTTGGGTGTAAAAGGTTACAACGATGCAAGCTTCCAAACTATCAAAGACAATTATTGATTGCAATTTAGATTTGTGTTTTGACTTAAAAACATAGCTGTGAGTTGAAAAAGTACAAAGTAAGAAACACTTTTAGATTCTACAATAAAATTTGAGTACATTGCTTCCTTGATCGTAGTAAAGAAGTTGTTTGGATCAAGAAATCATCAGTAAATTTGGAGTGGTTCCAAGCATTAGCGATGCAATAGAGTTGTAATGTCACAACAATGAAGCAATTGCACAAGATAGGGAACCTAGATCGCATGAGCATTCCAAGGATATATTTTGGCGCTTCCATTTCATATGAGAAATCATACATTAAAGAGATGTGAATATTTGTAGAGTATCGGCTAAAAACAATATTGTTGACGCATTGACAAAACCATTTTCACTGCAGAAGTATGATGGACATGTTAGATCACTTGGAATAAGATTCATTGGTGATTAGGTCTAAGTGAAAGTGTAAGGCTATTGGTATGTATGCCCAGAGAGTTAGTCATATGATGATTGTAGTGAGACATAATGTAATTGATTTGATAATAATAAAGACACTTTCATTTATTCCGTGAGTGTTCAGTTATGAGATAGTGATATAACATAAGAAATGTCTAAAGATTGATGTTACTCAATGACATATCTCTTCAGGTTTAGGAGATGAACAATGAGATCATATTTATTATACAATTATACATGTTCTTGTTATGTCCCTAGTCGGATGTTACTATGGAAGTAAAATAGATGATAGTAATATATAAGACTATAATGTGCATTCATTGATGATAGAATCACATTAGTCATGATATATTATATCAAGCTAAACACATAGGTACTTGTTAGAGAACATTGTACCATACAGACTCGCCTTGAGGGTGATATATGGAACCATTGAATGGCAGTCAGAATCAGATCTCAAAGTGATAGTGGTGATTATGGTTCTTAGACCTTAAGTCACTACACTCATCACATGTCATTTGATAAGCTTTGAAACCATCCATCATGACCTTGAATAAGGGTTTCCATAATGGTGGTACCCGAGTACGTTGTTACACATGGGTATCGACTATGAGTAATATAGATGGGATTTGTCCCTCTTATCAGAGATGATATCCTGGTCACTTGATAAGAAAGACTGAGAAATGCATGGTCATTCCCATGTGCTTCAATAAGTGATATTGAGCTGTCGTGTATATCAACAACTTGTTGTGGTTTAAGAAACATAGATTGAGTATTAAGAGGATGATGATTCCATTCCTAATATTCAATCTAGATATCAGAGACAAAGGAACTATACGATCATGGTAACACTAATCATAGATTGCAGGTTGAAGTTGCTCTCCAACTTTCTAATTATTTGTGTAGTAATGATGTGCTGCTAGATATTGCTCATTCTTTTTGATGTCATAATCTAGTAAGGGTATATTTGATAGGATTTAATCGGATGACAAAGTGTGTGTTTGATGTACAATTTTACATTGCTAACTCACTAAACTACACCCTACTACAACCAACCGAACCAGCCCTTATGGACATTCACTACCAATGTAATTTGGGACCAATAGGGTCACGCACATAGGATGCACTTGTAATAAAAGTTTACACATGAATAAGGTTTGACTTGATTACTAAAGTGTTTGGGTAAGTAACTTAAACAACATTGGTGATAGTTGGCTGACTAGATTGTCTGGTTGGCTGAATGGGAATACAAGCCGACCGAATGACTGGAGTGTCCATTCAACCGACTAGATGATCATTATGATTAGATCAAGGATTGTTGTTGATGCCATGTTGTGTATTGATCATCGCATGGAAAGACAATATGTTTGTGAATAGGAAAACATTCCAATTGACCAGATGGAATGTCGACCGACTAGGAGCCTAGTTGACCAATTTGTGATTCATAACAGCCAAAAATTCATGAAATTTGTCTCCTCGTATCCTTAGGATTTTGGAAACCCTAACCCATGCACTCCTGATAACCTCCTATTTTTAGTCGATTATCTTAGTCCTTTTCTTTAGTTTTCCATACTCTTTGTAAGTTTAAACTATACATAATCCTATTTTTACCCTTTTTTGTAAATACACCATCAGACTAACTTTCCTTTCTATATATGCAGAAAAAGCACAAAAAAATCATAAAAATAACTCAACCTCAAGACCGCATGGATTCAAACGGTCCCAAGACCGCATGAAGCCAATCGGTCTCGAGACCGCATGGAGTCAAACGGTCCCAAGACCGCATGAAGCCAACCGGTCGTGAGACCACATGGAGTCAAACGGTCCCAAGACCGCATGAAGCCAACCGGTCCCGAGACCGCATGGAGTTAAACGGTCCCAAGACCGCATGAAGCCAACCGGTCCCGAGACCGCATGGAGTTCAACCAATCTCAAGACCGCATGAAGCCAAACGGTCCCGAGACCACATGGAGTTCAACCGGTCTCAAGACCGCATGGAGTTCAACCGGTCTTAAGATCGCATGAAGCCAACCGGCCACGAGACCGCATGGAGTTCAACCGGTCTCAAGACCGCATGAAGCCAAACGGTCCCAAGACCACATGGAGTTCAACCGGTCTCAAGACCGCATGAAGACAAACGGTCCCGAGACCGCATGGAGTTCAAACGGTTTCAAGACCGCGTGAGGTCCAAACGATCTTGAGGTCCCAAACGGTCTTGAGGCCCAAACGGTTTCCAAACCGTTTGGACCTCACTCAAGACCTATAAATAAGACCCCAAGGGTCCTCCATCAGATATCAAGTTTTCAGACGTCCAAAGGCTGCCCCAATTGCTCTAGAGCTCCTGCCACTTCCATCCTCCGCCCTGGGGTTGTCGGTCTGAGATCCATACTACATCCTGAAGCTGCTTTCTCCTTCTTCGCCAAAGAAGGTGGGAAGGGGAGACCTCCTCATCGTGCAACCTATGAAGACTGGTGGATCGTTGCTCTCTCTCCAAGGGGTTGACTTTCCTCCCTCCATTGTGGGGATGATGCTCTCTCTCTCTCTCTTCTCGCCTCCTTCTTTGTCCTAGTTATGAGGGAGTAGTCTTCTTCACTAGGGTGCATGGAGTAGCCCCGCTACCCATGCTTTCATATCATGTAAATGTAATCCTTAGGTTGTAATATAGAGTTCTTATTTTTGTCAGTTCAACATCAAACGATTAAGGAATACTTGTTGCTTGATCTCCAACTTGTGTTATCTTTTATCTTTTAGTATGAATTTTCTATGTTTGTACTATTAGATTCGAAACTTGTTTGCATGTTGGTTCTTGGTGCATGTATCCACCATGCATCTGTTTCGGTATCCAGAAGTGTATCTCAAGAAGTGGAGTAAACTCACTATCATCCGTTGCACTTTCATACTATGAAATGGAATCAGTTGACGTATGGAAGTGCAACCTTGGTAAGTCGAGGAACACACTTTACGAGGGGAATGATGTAAAGTAATGTGACCATTTGATCGGGAATGGCTGGCGTTGCAACATTCCCTCACTTCTTGTAGCTAGATTATCCGAAAGGAGGCTAGGTCTACAAGGATACTAACTGACCGAACTCTTTTTGTAGGTTAAGTTTTGCTTTGCATGTGTCGATCGATGTGTAGTGGCGGTGAAAAAGTGATCACACCCTAGTGATCTTTTATCATAGTTTAACTCATTAGCTTTACTTGCTTTCTTTACTTTTTATTTTCTTAGTTTAAAGCCATCAAAATCCAACTTTCGGTATAAGTGCCTGCTAGTAAGTAACTAAGTGAAATTCTATACGTTTTCTATCTTGTTGCTTGCAACAAGACCGTTGTCTTTTGGGTTCGATCCTAAATTTGTACTACGATAAGGCTTCCATACTCTTATGGGGTTGGAGCATTTATCTAAGCACCAGTTCTAGGTAAACCTAGAGAAGACATCAACTCTCTAGGGTTTTTTGTGCAAATTTGGGACTCCCATTGGAAGAGTGAAAATATTTTGGTGTAAGTCCCAACTCCATCAAAAAATGGCACCATTGCCGGGGACAACGGAACGTTGTAATTTCACTTAGTACCTTTCTAGTTGATTAGGATTTTACACTTTCCTTTTAATCATAACTCTATATATTCTTGAAACTTTCATATTTTCACTATTATCTAAAGGTGTTCTCTTTTCTCTACTCAGGTAGAACACGTGCATGCAATCACCGCATAGTCGTGGATTCTCCCCTGATCCGGAGTTCGACTCCGAAGTAGAGAGAAGTTTCCACCGCCGAACCCGTCTCAATCGCCAACGAGCCAGACAAATGGCTGACGAACAGCACCAGGCTGCTTTGGTGATGGAGAGGGTAAATGTTGCCATCGCCGCACAACGGGCACAACTCATCGTAGACACTCGTGCCCAAATACAAGCGGAGATACGAGCAGAAGAGCAAGCCCGCATAAGAGCGGAGACCGAGGCAGCAACCCAAGCTGCTCAGCTTGAGTTACGAAACAAGCAACTGAGGGACTATGCTGTCCCAAAAAATTACGAGGATAACCACCCGGTCCGGCCTCCGATTATCAATATACCAAACTTTGAGATTCAGACCCAGTGGATCCAAATTATGCAAGGCATCTCCTTCTCTGGAGGCTCAGGAGATGATTGCATGGACCATTTGAAAAGGTTTAAGGCATTATGCCGCCTGGTCCCGCAAGCTGGTATCGCTTTCGATGTGATAATGCTCCATCTGTTCCACTTCACCTTATCTGGGAGGGCCCTGAGTTGGTACAACTCATTGGACAGAGAACCCATAATAACCACTTGGGCCCCTCTAGAGGAAAAATTCTTAGAGAAGTTCTTTCCACCCTCGCTGACCTATGAAATCAGAGGGAAAATCAACCACTTCTCCCAGCTACCTAGAGAAACCCTTACTGAGGCATGGGAAAGATTTAAGGAACTTCTGCGCAAGTTCCCCCATCATGGAATTTCACAGAATCAACTGATAGAAACTTTCTACCGGGGGGTAAGCGATGATATAAAACAATTCTTAGATTCCTCATTTGGAGGAAACTTCATGAGGAAAAACTATGAAGACGCCTGGAAGATTGTTACATTAGGAGATGAAAACCAGTCCAACTGGGGACGGTCAGCTGGAAAAGGTGTCCTTAAGGTTTTCAAAGCTGAGGAATCCATAGAAATGAAGATAATAGCTGAGGCCTTGAAAACAATTGTTCATAAATAGCAAGCTCTCGAGACTTCTCTAGGAGAGATTGATAAAAAGAAAACTCCGCTAGTTCAACAAGTTAAAGCCGTCACAGGATCCTGTGAGGCTTGTCATTCTTCTGAACATCCGACTCTGTCCTGCGGTATGCTGTATAATGTAATGATGGATCTACATCCACCACCACAATCTTATGAACCTATCACTGATCAATCTGAAGATCAGATTCCAGAGAAAGTCAACTCCATCCACACTATTCCTGGACAAGTCTACTACAATCCCAATCAACTGAGGAATCATCCTGGATTCCAATATGGGAACCCTTCTGGAACTGCGAATCCACAGCATCAGACACAGGGGGGATCTGACAGTAGGCTACCACCTGGGTTCTCAAACAATTTTAACCAAAATCAAGGGAACTCCAGGAACAACTTCCCTAGAGCTAACTACCCTAGGAACCAATCAGCCTACTACCAGTACACTCATCCCCCGCTCCATCCACAGCTGCATACGCTACCACCTCAACAATCTTAACAAATCCAACAACAAATTCCTCTAAAAAACACTTTTGCCCAACCGGAAAATGAAATATCCTTGATAAGGCAAATGTTGCAATCGTAGCAAACTATGCTTGCTAACCAACAGGCTCAGCAGAAAGCAGTCGAGGCTCAACTCGCTCAAATTGTTGCGCAATTAAAGCCCCCAGCAGGAATGTTTGCTGGACAGCCTAAATCAAATCCTAAGCATGGGAAGAACGAACATGAACAATTGAATGTCGTCACCACAAGGTCGGGACGCATTCTTCCTGAGACAAACAAGATCACTCTGGATGATGATGATACGCCCAGTTTTATGACAAAAGAGAGCCCGCAACAAGGAATTAAGAAACCCATCCGAGGGCACAAAGGACAAAAATAAAGAACAAGTGCCCGCAGAACCCGAAGTCTCGCAATTAAAACTGAGGATCCTGTATCCGGGCAGACTGCAAGAAACAAAAATGGACGCCATGTTTCAAAAGTTCAAGGAGGCAATGAAGAAACTATACATTGACATCCTGCTCCTTGACGCTCTATCCGAAGTGCCAGCATGGGCAAAGTATCTCAAAACCTTGCTGTCAAGAAAGTATATCACCAAGGAGCTGACATCATCCTAAACAAATTGCCCAAGAATAAGAAGGACCTCGGTTCCTTCGGAATCCAATGTTGCATCAAAAACGCATCCACGAAGAAAGGATTAGCTGACCTTGGGGCCAGCATATCCATTATGCCTTACTCAATGTGTAAACGTCTGGGCTTCACCGAACTGCTACCTATAGCAATGACTATTCAACTTGCTGATTCCACCATAACCGCACCCATGGGGATCATTGAAGATATTCCGGTGAGAATAGGCAAAGATGTTTACGTACCATGCGATTTCATTATCATGGATATTAAAGAAGACCTAAGGTACCCAATCATTTTTGGAAGACCGTTCCTCGCTACAGCCAGAGCGCTTATTGGCGTCGAAGCTGGGACCATCATTCTTAGACTCAGAAAAGAAGCAATTCAATTCCGAGTCCTTGATAGCATGAAAGGTCCCAGCATCCAAGAAGAAGTCTTTCTTTTGGACGCAATTCAACAAATGTCACAATCAGAAATCTCCGAGCCAATTGACGAACTTGAGAATGCTCTTATAAATCCGGAGGTTGAATTTTCTACAAATGAACTAGTTCAGCAATGTCTCCAATATCTAGAAAAGATCGAAGAAGCACCAAAAGCCACTTTTGAAGAGCTTAAAGTCGTTACTATTATAGAAGCAACCAAACCACCGAAAGCCCCCGAATTGAAGACTTTACCTACAGGGCTTAAATATGTTTTCCTAGATAAGGAAGAGCTATGCCCGGTCATCATCAGCTCCACCCTTACCAAAGATCAAGAAGTAAGGCTTCTAGATGAGATGAGGAAGCATAGAAAGGTCATTGGATATAAAATAACTGACCTTACGGGCATAAACCCGGCTCTGTGTATGCACAGGCTTCCTATGGTTGAAGAATTCAAACCCTCTCGCGAACATCAAAGAAAACTGAACCCAAATATGAAAGAGGTAGTTTGTCTGGAGGTCCTTAAATTACTCAAAGCTGGCATGATCTATCCTATCTCTGACTCTCAGTGGGTCAGCCCAGTTCAGGTTGTTCCAAAGAAAGGGGGCACTACTGTAGTGATCAACGATAAAAATGAGTTAGTGCCTACCAGGACTGTAACAGGATGGCGGATGTGCATTGATTATAGGAAGTTGAACAAAGCCACAAGGAAAGACCACTACCCTCTGCCTTTCCTTGATGAAGTCCTGGAACGCCTGGCTCACCAAAAGTATTTTTGTTATCTCGATGGTTACTCCGGGTTCTACCAAATACCCATACACCCGGAGGATCAGGAAAAAACCACCTTCACCTGTCCCTTTGGGACATATGCATTCAGAAGAATGTCGTTCGGGTTATGTAACGCGCCCGCCACCTTCCAACGTTGTATGTCTGCTATCTTCGCCAGTTTAACGGAATATGTTATGGAAGTCTTTATGGACGATTTCTCAGTTTACGGAGACTCCTTCGATAACTGTTTAATCAATCTTGGCCGAGTTCTGCAGCGCTGCGAGGAAACGAACCTTATCTTAAACTGGGAGAAATGCCATTTCATGGTAACAGAAGGTGTCGTCCTCGGACATAGGGTAAGTGATAGGGGAATTGAGGTTGATAAAGTGAAGATCGATGTTATCTCAAAGCTGTCACCTCCAAAGGATATAAGAGGAGTTCGATCTTTCCTGGGTCATGCAGGATTCTATAGAAGATTCATCAAAGATTTCTCGAAGATAGCTAAACCCATGACCCAACTCTTGACCAAAGATGTTGAGTTCATATTCAATTAGGAATGTATGCAAAGCTTCTCCACCCTTAAAGATGTGTTAATCTCCGCACCTATTCTCAGAGCTCCGGATTGGTCGCAGCCCTTCGAAATCATGTGCGACGCAAGTGATTATGCCATAGGGGCTGTTTTAGGATAGAGAATTGATAAAAAAAACCCTATGTTATCTATTATGCATCAAAAACGCTAGACGAAGCACAGAAAAACTACACCACCACGGAGAAAGAGTTTCTGGCTATCATCTATCATCATCATCATCATCATCATCATCATCATCTAAGACTCAATCCCAACTATGTTGGGGTCGGCTACATGGATCCTTCGTTTCCATTCAGCTCTATCATGGGTCATATTCTGATTGAGATGTAGAGATTCAAAATCTCTCTTTATAAGCTCATCCCATGTTAATTTAGGCCTTCCTCTTCTTCTATTTATAGTGTTTGGCTCAATAGCATTGCTTTGTATAGGCGCACTAGTAGGTCTGCGTTGCACATGTCCGTACCATCTGAGTCGGCCCTCACGCAACTTGTCCTCAATGCTCGCCAACCCCACTTTATTCCTGATATAGTCATTTCTCAAACGATTTTTCTTGTCTTCCCACACATCCATCTCAGCATGCGCATTTCAGCCACGTTCATCTTGTTGAGATCTTGTTTCTTCACCGCCCAACATTCACTCCCATAGAGCATGGCTGGTCGTATAGCTGTTCTATAAAACTTACTTTTTAACCTGAGAGGGATCTTCTGATCGCATAAAACTCCAGTTGCACTCCTCCATTTCAACCATCCTGCAGTAATCCGGTGACAAACATCATTTTGGACATCCCCGTCTATTTGAATAATAGAACCTAAGTAACAAAATTTGTCACATTTTGGTATATCTACTCCGTCCAACTTGGCTCCATCATTCACACTGCGAGATTGGCTGAAATTGCAATGCATATACTCAATTTTGCTCCTGCTAATCATCAATCCATTTGATTCCAATGCCTTTCTCCAACATTCAACTTTATCATTCAATCCATCTTTTGTTTCGTCAATCAAAACAATATCATCAGCAAATAACATACACCAAGGAATATCATCCTGAACATTCTTTGTTAACTCATCCATAACCAGAACGAATAGATATGGGCTGAGTGTGGATCCTTGGTGTACCCCAACTGTAATAGGAAAAGTTGGTGTCTCTCCTCCAGGAGTCTTGACACTTGCAGTAGAGCTATCATACATGTCTTTGATCAAGTCAATGTATTGGATAGGCACACCCTTTTTCTTCAAAACCATCCATAACAGTTCTCTGGGTACTCGATCATAAGCCTTCTCTAGATCGATAAACACCATATGAAGATCTCTTTTGCTTTGTCTATACTTCTCCATAAGCCTTCTTATCAGAAAAATAGCCTCTGTTGTTGATCTTCCAGGCATGAAACCAAATTGGTTGTTTGATACATGTGTTATAGATCTTAACCTCTTCTCAATAATCCTCTCCCAAAGCTTCATCGTGTGACTCATCAGCTTGATACCTCTATAGTTTGTACAACTCTGAACGTCTCCTTTTTTCTTGTAGATTGGGACTATAATACTATTTCTCCACTCATCCGACATCTTCTTGGTCTTCATAATCTTGTTAAAGAAATTTGTTAACCATGTAACTCCCTCATCCCCCATACTCTTCCATACATCAATGGGAATATTGTCTGGTCCGCATGCCTTTCTCATTTTCATCTTTTTCAAAGCATTCTTGACCTTAAATGGTGAAACTCGTCGTGTGTAAATGATATCTCTCGTATTCATGTCACACGCCATTGAAAAGCTTATGGAAGTAATTTCTCCACTGGTTTTTGATATCATCGTCCTTCACCAATACTCTACCATCTTCATTCTTTATGCATTTTACTTGACTCAAGTCTCTTCCTTTCCTTTCTCTTATACAAGCCATTTTATATATATCTTTTTCCCCTTCTCTAGTGTCCAGCTTCTTATACATATCATCAAAGTATCTAGACCTTGCCTCCCGAACCACCTTTTTAGCTTCTTTCTTTGCTTGCTTGTATCTTTGGAACGTTGCATCATCTCCAGATTTGGGCAAGCTCCTATAGATCTCCCTTTTCAGTTTAATAGCCTTTTGTACTTCATCATTCCACCACCAAGTCTCCTTCTGTGGAGGTCCACAACCTTTAGACTCCCCCAAAACCTCTTTGGAAATTTTTGTTATGCAGGAGCTCATGTTATGCCACATAGTGTTAACATCAGACTCCAAGTTCCAAGTCACCTCCTTGATGAGTTTATCATGAAAAGTCAATTTCTTTTCTCCTTTAAGATTCCACCACTTGATCCTGCTATCTTGGTTTCCGTTATGTTTACCTTTATTGATCTTCATGTTAATATCCAAAACTACCAACCTATGTTGGGTCGTGAGTACTTCGCCAGGAATCACTTTACAATCCTTGCATATGTTACGATCCACCCACCTTGTAAGGAGGTAATCAATTTGGCTACAGTTGTGCCCACTCTTAAAAGTAATCTTATGAGATTCTCTTTTCTTGAAATGGGTGTTTGCCAAAATCATATCATATGCAACTGCAAAATCTAATATCCTCTCTCCTTCTCCGTTCCTGTTGCCATATCCAAAACCACCATGAACTCTCTCAAATCCAGCATTACCACTCCCCACATGGCCATTTAAATCACTCCCAATAATAATCTTCTCCTCGATCGGTATTCCTTGCATCAATTCATCCATGTCATCCCAAAAATCCTTCTTCGCATCCTCGTTAAGGCCAACTTGGGGGGCATAAGCGCTAATAATGTTAAAAATATTTCCCCCAAGAACAACCTTGATATCTATGATTCTATCACCCATCCTTGTAATCTTGACGACGTCATCCTTCAACATCTTATCAACGATAATACCTACGCCATTTCTATGTTTATCAATACCTGTATCCCAGATTTTGTATCCTGTGTCTCCAATCTCTCTACAGCGTTCCCCTGTCCACTTGGTTTCCTGCAAGCAAGCTATATTGACTTTTCTTCTCATCATGGTATCCACTATCTCCAAAGATTTCCCTGTCAAAGATCCAATATTCCAAGATCCAACTCTAAACCTTTTTTGTTGAACTTGCTTCTTTACTTGCCTTCGTCGAAAATGTTGCCCCTGCACATTTTTCACTGCATCTGGGCAATGATGCGGCAGGACTAGCTTCTTTACCCACACCCGTCCAATATGTGGAAACCCTTGCACATTTTTCACTACATCCGGGTGATGATGCAGCGGGACTAGCTTCTTTACCCACACCCGTCCAAGATGTGGAAACCCTTGTTTATCCTTCAACACAACCAGGCGTCATTGTGTCGAAACCCCTTGCATATTTATCACTGCACCCGGGTGCCGGTGCAGCGCGTCGCTAGGTAGGGACGCTCCAACGATATTCTTATAAGGATCCATGTCATAGAAAGAGTGACAAAGTTTTTATAGGCTGGCTGTCAACCTACCACCAACCCTCCTCCTTTACCCGGGCTTGGGACCGGCTACATTTACACACAAAAAATGAAAACATAGGCGGAGTTCTGGCTATCATCTATGCATTTGAAAAATTCCACTCCTATCTGATTGGCTCTAAAGTCATCGTTTATACATACCATTCTGCTATCTGATACCTGATTCAGAAACAGGACGCTAAACCCAGGCTCATCCGCTGGGTGTTGATGCTTCAAGAATTCGACTTGGAGATCAAAGATAAAAGCGGCGTGGAAAATGTTGTGGCCGATCACCTCAGTTGGATCGAGGTTGAAGAAAAAGATAAAATCCCTATCAGGGATTCCCTTCCTGATGATCAACTTATGAAGGCCACTCACGGTTTCCCTTGGTACGCTGATATCATTAATTATCTGGCCACAAGAATTATCCACCCATCTACTTCCTACCAGGATAAAAGGAAGTTCCTTCATGACATAAAACGTTATCACTGGGACGAACCCTACTTGTTCCACCTTTGTGCCGACGGACTTTTTCGTTGCTGCCTTCCAGAAGAAGAAATAACCCCGGTCCTAGAACATTGCCACTCCGGACCCAAGGGGGGGCATATGAGTGCCAAGAAAACTGCCATAAAAGTTTTACAATCTGGTTTCTTCTGGCCCACCATATCAAAAGATTCTTATGACTTCGTAAAAGCCTGCAACAAATGCCAATTTTCGGGCAACATATCAAAAAGGGACGAAATGCCCCTCACTATGTGGCAGGAAATTGAACTTTTTGATGTATGGGGGGTAGACTACATGGGCCCTTTCCCCTCATCTTATGGCTTCTCTTATATTTTGTTCACAGTGGACTATGTCTCAAAGTGGGTCGAAGTTGTACCCACTGTGTCCAGTGACTTCAAGCCGGTTATCAAATTATTCAAAGATATTATTTTCCCAAGATTTGGAGTTCTGAGAACTGTCATATCAGATGGCGGGACCCATTTCTTGGAGTGAAGTTTTGAAGCCTTACTAAGAAAATACGGAGTCAATCACAAAGTCGCCACGCCTTACCATCCACAAACTAGTGGCCAGGTAGAGGTATCCAATAGACAATTAAAGGCGATTCTTGAAAAAACAGTGAACAAAAACCGCACAGATTGGTCCACCAAACTTCCTGATGCCCTTAGGGCATACCGAACTGCATATAAAACACCAATCGGAACAACCCCATTCCGTTTGGTGTACGGGAAGTCTTGTCATCTTCCAGTCGAGCTGGAACATAAAGCCTGGTGGGCCATTAAGCAATTAAACTTCGATCTCAAAAGTGCGGGAGAAAACAGACAACTCCAGTTACAGGAGTTAGAAGAACTCCGAATGACAACCTATCACAGTGTCAGGATCTATAAAGAGCAAACAAAAATGTGGCACGATGGTCATCTTAAGAGAAAAGATATCGCCCTTGGCGACAAAGTGCTCCTTTTCAACTCCAAAATCAAATTATTTCCCGGAAAACTTAGAACAAAATGGTCCGGGCCCTTCACTATAAAACATATCTACCCAACTGGAGCTGCCATTATGATCGACAACAACAGCGGAGAACGAACGGTCAACGGTCACCGTTTAAAATGATATTACACTCCCGAAGACAAAATGCCTCGACAAACAATCGATATCAGAGATGCTACGCCAACAGGATAACAGCTCTTCAGCCTCGTCGAGCCAGCGACGTTCAACCAAGGCGCTACTTGGGAGGCAACCCAAGATTTCTCGAGTTAGTCTAGCCGCAGCCCTTGTCCTAATTACTTCTCACCCTATCACTTTGACACTCTGAGGACAGAGTGAGTGATAAGTTAGGGGGGGGGGTACATTAGACAAGAGCAAGGTATCTTTCTTCTTCTAAAATCCCTCTTTCTCCTTTTTCTCCTTTCTTTAACCCTTTTTAAGTAGAATCACCCTCAATTAACTCTAGAATCATGTTAGTCCCTAAATGTAAATATCTCTTAGACATTTAATGGCGATTTAAATAAATGTCCCTCCACTACTGATTTTCATGCTTTTGCTTCAATTCTTTATCTGACTCTCCACAGGTCAAAATCAAGGCAGAAATATGACAAGCTCTCAAGGATGAGAGGGGAATCAGACAACTTCCAAATCAAGAAGTTCTGCAAGTGGACCACAAACCAAATAAGTGCATGTTGAAAAACTCTAAGAACAGCTTTCCTCTCTTCAAAATAAAAGAGGCTTGGCCGCCCAAAATATTTTCCCAAACAAAATCACAAAACCCAAGCCTGTGAGTTATCGAATAAAAGCCAGAGAGTCGAATAAAATCATGAGAGTTGTGCCATGAATAAGGATCTATATAAAGAACCGATGAAGGTTTCACCCGGCCGGTACATTCCGCTGCCCTCACAAAGGTAGATGTGTCGTGCCCGGCAGTGAAACCCTAAGGTCTCTAAATATATGAAAGGCTCATAAAGGACTCACCCGACCGGTACATTCAGCTTCCCTCACAAAGGCAGATGTGTCATTCCCGGTAGTGAGATCACAAAAGCATAGATAGCCCCTCCCCCACTTGAAGGGGGAGCTACACCTCAAGCCTTTAGCCAACCCTCATACCCTCTCTAGCTTCCAGTAGGTCTTTCATAGAGATATAAAGCTGATTAGAGTCAACAACATGCACAAAATAAAGGTGGTCCCAATGCAAACTGCGAGATGCGGAAAGGACCTGAGACCCAAGCAACTCTCGAAACCTGAAAGAGTCAAGGCAAGCAATAAGACTTGATATGATCTCAGGGGAACTCATGTTAAGAATTGAAGCAAGAGTATGTAAATCCTAATTAAATACGATTGCCTCGCTATTACATGTCTAAGCTCTATCTAACTTGAGGACAAGCTAGACTCTAAGTTAGGGGGGTGATAACCTCCTATTTTTAGTCGATTATCCTAGTCCTTTTCTTTAGTTTTACATACTCTTTCTAAGTTTAAACTATACATAATCCTATTTTTACCCTTTTTTGTAAATACACCATTAGACTAACTTTCCTTTCTATATATGCATAAAAAGCACAAAAAAATCATAAAAATAACTCAACCTCAAGACCACATGGATTCAAACGGTCTCAAGACCGCATGAAGCCAATCGGTCTCGAGACTGCATGGAGTCAAACGGTCCCAAGACCGCATGAAGCCAACCGGTCCCAAGACCGCATGGAGTCAAATGGTCCCAAGACCGCATGAAGCCAACCAGTCCCGAGACCGCATGGAGTCAAACGGTCCCAAGACCGCATGAAGCCAACCGGTCCCGAGACCGCATGGAGTTCAACCGGTCTCAAGATCGCATGAAGTCAAACGGTCCCGAGACCGCATGGAGTTCAACCGGTCTCAAGACCGCATGAAGCCAACCGGTCCCGAGACCACATGGAGTTCAACCGGTCTCAAGACCGCATGAAGCCAAACGGTCCCGAGACCGCATGGAGTTCAACCGGTCTCAAGACCGCATGAAGCCAAACGGTCCCGAGACCGCATGGAGTTCAAACGGTTTCAATACCGCGTGAGGTCCAAATGGTCTTGAGGTCCCAAACGATCTTGAGGCCCAAACAGTTTCCAAACCATTTGGACCTCACTCAAGACCTATAAATAAGACCCCAAGGGTCCTCCATCAGATATCAAGTTTTCAGACGTCCAAAGGCTGCCCCAATCATTCCAGAGCTCCTGCCACTTCCATTCTCCACCCTGGGGCTGTCGGTCTGAGATCCATACTCCATCCTGAAGGTGCTTTCTCCTTCTTTGCCAAAGAAGGTGGGAAGGGGAGACCTCCTCATCGTACAACCTACGAAGACTGGTGGATCGTTGCTCTCTCTCTCCAAGGGGTTGACTTTCCTCCCTCCTTTGTGAGGATGATGCTCTCTCTCTCTTCTCGCCTCCTTCTTTGTCCTAGTTATGAGGGAGTAGTCTTCTTCACTAGGGTGTGGGGAGTAGCCCCGCTACCCATGCTTTCATATCATGTAAATGTAATCCTTAGGTTGTAATATAGAGTTTTCTTATTTTTGTCAGTTCAACATCAAACGATTAATGAATACTTGTTGCTTGATCTCCAACTTGTGTTATCTTTTATCTTTTAGTATGAATTGTCTACGTTTGTACTATTAGATTCGAAACTCGTTTGCATGTTGGTTCTTGGTGCATGTATCTACCATGCATCTGTTTCGGTATCCAGAAGTGTATCTCAAGAAGTGGAGTAAACTCACTATCATCTGTTGCACTTTCATACTATGAAATGGAATCAGTTGACGTATGGAAGTGCAACCTTGGTAAGTCGAGGAACACACTTTACGAGGGGAATGATGTAAAGTAATGTGACCATTTGATCAGGAATGGATGGCGTTGCAACATTCCCACACTTCTCGTAGCTAGATTATCCGAAAGGAGGCTAGGTCTACAAGGATACTAACTGACCGAACTCTTTTTGCAGGTTAAGTTTTGCTTTGCATGTGTTGATCGATGTGTAGTGGCGGTGAAAAACCGATCACACCCTAGTGATCTTTTATCATAGTTTAACTCATTAGCTTTACTTGCTTTCTTTACTTTTTATGTTCTTAGTTTAAAGCCATCAAAATCCAACTTTCGGTATAAGTGCCTGCTAGTAAGTAACTAAGTGAAATTCTATACGTTTTCTATCTTGTTGCTTGCAACAAGACCGTTGTCTTTTGGGTTCGATCCTAAATCTGTACTACGATAAGGATTCCATACTCTTATGGGGTTGGAGCATTTATCTAAGCACCAGTTCTAGGTAAACCTAGAGAAGACATCAACTCTCTAGGGTTTTTGGTGCAAATTTGGGACTCCCATTGGAAGAGTGAAAATCTTTTGGTGTAAGTCCCAGCTCCATCAACTCCTATATAAAGGAGGGAGAGGGGTGGACCAGTCTCTCAGAACAAGTCTCCTAATCACAACATTTTGGAAACAAGAGATTCATAGACATCTTACCTATAAAAGAGAGAGATGGCCAAAGGGGAGAAAGTCGACATTGGCCCATTGAGAATATGAGGGACATATCATTTGTATTAGTTCCAGAAGAATGACAATAGTTTTCAATGGTTCTTGTGAACTAGGTAGATTCGTGAAGGATGTTTCCACCATGCTATGAGAGTTGTCAACTGTCTTCCTTGGTGCTACACCAAGAGGTCGACGCTTATGATTGTTCCTGTGTTGCTTGAAGAATAAGCACAACTCTATGAGGATTGTTGTTGGACTTGCTCAAGGACCAGGTATATGCCTCACAACCTTCTTTCCTAGATACATATTTGTCGATGCAATCTGCTAGTAAGGAATAAGGATAAGATTTTCATGTTCAATGCCTTATCTACCATCCTTATTTCCCTGCACTTTCCTCATATGCCTCCAATATGCCTTGCTCTCTCTCTCGTGATCTCAATCTTTGAGTGTGCCATAATAATCACTATGGCCAAGCGAGTACAATCCTTGAGGTTGAGCCCACCCTCACAATCACTATCAAGCTCTCTTCTAAATACATCATTGCCTTTTTCCCTTTAACTTTTAGGAACATTGTTCTTGGTTACTATACTACTTCCCATGTGGATGCCTCAACTTCTTTATATGTTATGTTCTCCTATGTTCTTTGATATATTGTCCCCTTTAACATTTTTAGTTGTCATGTGCTTTTCCCTTTTGATGATTATTCCAAAAGATTTGTCAAGTAAAGCCAACACAAGATGGGTGATCATAGGAGGCTTCACTTCAGATTCAAATTGAGGCAATGTATACTCCCTTGATTGCAAAATATTACTTAGTAAGCATGATTGTCCATCACCACAATGGTTCATCTATCGGCAACTTGTTTATACATTACCAAATTCACTTGTCTTGTAGAAATTCCTTTCTTTTGATCCCCATTACCTCTTAATAGTGATCTCATTTCATGAAAAAGCTACAAATTATTGAGGTTATTTTCTAATGTTTCTTCTTGCACTATCTTCTTGAAGTTCAACACAACATTTTTGTAGTAAGATTCTCTATAACGACTAGATAAAATTTCAATTCTAATTTTAGAAAATGTTAACAGTTCAACAAAAAAACCAAAGTGTTTAACCAATATCTTGATTCAACATGTCGGCATTCTATTCATAAGGTTCCAAATTGAGAATGAATCATTGGATATGGATGACTATTCCTTCTTTAAGAATCTAATATATTGTTTGACATGGAATAAAAAAAGAATTTTGCATGCTCCTATTTGACACAATTTTGGGGATGTTCTTGCTGAAATGCCCTTATTTGGGAAAATATATATTGAAGTTATCTATCCCTAGGGATTCATGCTTATCTAAGAAGGGTGTAGTTTGTAGCAGTGATAACGAAATGGTGACCATGACAAGAGGAAGAATTGGACTGTTGAAAGTGAGTGTGAAACAGAAATGTTGAAGAGGCATGAGAAAGATAGATTTTCTCAAAGTCACCATCCCCTTATCCTAGCAATCCATTGACCGAGAAAGGGGCTTGGAACTGTGCTAACCAGAACTTATTTTTCCTAATGCTTTCATTCAACATTATGTTATCTAAATCTACTTGATCTAAAAAATTGTTATAATTCATAAAATATTCCAAAATTGTTTATAAACATTATTTCCAATATTAGCATAGTATGTTTACTTTTTTTATGAAGTATATTTGATAATAAATGACCATTGATTGGTTGGTGTTTTGAAAAATGTTTTGCACTCTTCAATGAACCTTCATAATTGCATGCAAACTTACGGACATATAATTACACACAAACAATCCTACACAAGAATAAGTCTTGTTTCAGTACACTATCTATAAATGTACAAAATCCTGAACTTTTATTGGATCTCAAATGTTATAAATAGCTTGCTTCCAAGTCAGTGTTGACACTCCTTTCCCATTCTTTTTTGTTTTTATTAGTAAAGTCATAATTGGGCCGTGGCGACTTCTGTATCATGTTGGCTCAAGGAGTTTTGGGTAGCATCTTTGATGTCAATTGTTAGAAATAATTACTTTGTATTTATAATTAATCATCAAGTGGTCCAAGACATCTATTTTTAATGTAAAGTGGTCAATGACATCTAGCCATTAACAAAGGTGTTATTATGCTTAATACCATAAACCACTCTTTCAATGTATATCACAAAAATAGGCATGGTTATTTTCAATAATTGTACTTCATTCCTTACCTAAAAATGAAGTGATGACCGATGATCATTAAAAATCTCTTACATTTTTGGTTATTTTCTTTGTACATGTTGGATTCTTGCACTATCCATGAGACTTTTGAAAATCCATTATAGTAAGGGACTTCTATTGTGTATTTGTTGTATGGTTCTAGTTGAGTTGAAGATTATCGATTAGCTCAAACATTGGGAATTAATATGACCAAACATATCTTGAGAAAGGAAGAATTGGGTACTTATTATAAACTATTACTAATAACTAGTGAAGTAATTTATGCATCCTCTTAGCTTAAACAATCTCTGAACTAAGCTTGATTTTTTTGTGTGTAAGTAATACCTTTAATGATGCTAATATACAATTATTTTTTTTTGGTAAAAAGGTGGTCAAATATAACTCTTTAGTCAAGGAGTAGATGTAGAAAAAATACCATGAACACAAGTAAGTTTTTTATACATATAACATATGTTTATGTAGAAAACCTTCGTTTTGTAAAAGTTATATAGAAGTTATTTCACCATATAGATCACTAAAAATCATGGTCTTAATGTTCTTTTTGAGTTCTAGCAGTTGGAAAATTGTTTCTTGTATTCTACCTTGTTACTCCTAACTTTCAGTTTGTCATTTAGCCTATCTTCATGCTGCCAACATCCACCCCCATGATCAATCATTTTGTTCAACTTGGACATTATGTGGTGAGGGCAGTTTCTTTTTGGCATGAAGAAATCAACATGACTTGTGTCAGTACTACTATGTGCCTACTCGATATTCATTTGTTGTAGTTTCCCACAACTAGCCACAAGCAAGAGTAGTGAGTACCACTTTTCTTTCCATTAACTTTAAGGATATTCATTCGTACGGATTCTCAGGTATGTCAATATCTATGTGATATGCAAGAACAATTTCTGTTTCTAAAAGTAAGAGTAGATTTGATTAATGGTGAACCTATCATTTTGAAATAGGAGCTTGTCATCAAAAGTAATACATATGTAGTTGAATACTATTTGGGCATCATCTTACCTCTTATTCTTCAAGAAAAGTAGGAATAAATGAACAAGGATACTTGTAGATGTGACTTGGGAAATGAAAGGTAGATGTCTAATGAAATAATGATAGATCAACATTAGTTGAATGATCTTCCTAATTTACCTCCATATTCTTCTTAGGTTGGTGGATCGAATCGTGCACCTTCTCAAGAGAAGTTAATAAAAGAAGGGGAAAGGTGGATAGTAGTTATTCTACTCATCGAAGCAAACTTGTTAAGGATACTGAACCTGATGTGGAAGCTTTCCAATTGGAAAAAGTTACAACCAACAATGACCCTAGTCTTGATTTGGATTTTGGGTGTAGAAAAAACTTGATCACCAAGTGTTCAATTTGTGGTTCTTCCTTTAGTTATTAGTTTAACAAAACATTTCATAATAAGATATAGGATGCAAAAGGTTTATATACCATTAAACTCCATTACAACCATGATGATGTATAGAAATTAGAAGGGGGATTCTAAATTTAAGGATAATAGACCATTTCCACATGTATTCGAAACACTACTTATGAATTTGGATAATCAGAATAATGAAGACGATGAACTATGCTTGTCTATCCAAAATTTATATGTGGTTGTGTTCATCATCCTTCAGACACAAATGAATGGTTGGCTTATCTTTTTTTCTTTCAATTTATATTAGGTAGGTGAAATTTCTTCCAAAGATGGATTTAGACCCTCAATGCACCTAGGTTTAGACTAAAATAAAGGTGATTTGTATTATTTTGAAAATTGGCAAATCATTCATCTCGTTACCAGGGGTTTCAAACTTGTGACCTCTTAGTCATGGAATATCAACTTTGCCGCTAAGGTACCACAACATTGGCTTCATTTTTGTACTTTGATTTATGTATTTACCATCCTTTCAAGTTATATTGATATAATGATTTGTGTCATTTTCAAGAGTTGAATAGAGCTAATTGTATGCAGACTAACATTCATGAAGCGCATCACACCGGTTAAAGGAATCTAAAGAAACTATAGATCTTAGAAGTTTTAGATATGATATGCTCATTGTTATCAATATTAGATTTTATTTTTTTCTTTAATTCTATTAACTTTGACCACACAATGTATGGATAATATTTTGGTTCAATTGTATATATTGGTTTGTGGTGACTTGAGATTCTTATGTGAATTTTTTTATGAACTTTCTTATGATGTCCTTTTAATATTATACAATTTTTTTCAGGAATTTACATTTTAAAATTTTCATTAAAATTGATATTTTTTCAAGTAACAACTACACAAAAATTGATGCATCAGTAGACAAATAAATAATGTTTGTTAGTCCCTCATAAATATATCTATGAAGGTTTTAGTTACTAAAAATGTAGTGATTACAACCAAATCAACCATCGAATGTTTTTATTGAGAAGGACCAAACAACCCCTCAAAAATATATTCTTTAGGACCATCAAGTCCCTCAAAAATTATTTGTGAAGGCTAATAGCCCCTCAATATAACATTTTTAAGGGTCACTTAGTCTATGAAAAAATTAATTTTGAAGCTCACATGTATTTATCACAAGGTGTCTCTTCACAATCCATTTCTAATGACCAATCCCACGATTGTTCCTGTTTGTGAGGGCCTGCATAGAGGAGTTTGTCCCATGATTGTATTGTGAAGAGAATCCAGTTCTGTTAGTGTAGGAATGACTGATTGGGAATACCAAGTCGACCAATATAAATTGTAAGATGATGTTTGGAGTCAGTTCATGGTGTATATGAACCAATTAGAATAACATATCTTTCAAGATATTGTTCCTAGTATTTATATGTCAATAAAGAAACTTAAGCTTGTTTTGCAGGCATTGTAAGAATTATGGAGATTTTTCTTCCATTATGATGGGCATGACACTCAAAATTGCATTGTGGAATGGAATCTACCTGGTGCACATTGAGTGAAACTTAGCATTGATGGTGCTTCTAGTAGGTAAAACTTTTCAACTTATGCAAGTGTCCCTATTAGGGATCATAAAGGATAATTGTTGGGATCTTCTTTCTTAGTAGTGGGTCGTGTTCGTATATGATGTTTGGACTTTGGGGTCTCATATATGGCCTTAATATGCTTGGAGGGGTAGTTTTAGGAAAGTTGTTTCGGAATCTAATCGTAAATTGGATTTTGAAGTTGTTAATGAAAAACTTCATATAGGGAATGATAACAGACTAGGAATATGGGAAATCATGGCCTATTTGTAGTAGGACTATGACATACATACCCCTTTGTATGCATTGCTTTGCATACAAGTCTAGGGTTTAATAGTTCTATTTAGTTAGTTATGTGTTTCTTATCTAAGTTAAGGTATTCTTGTGAAAGGGATTTATCTGCAACCACACACTTCCTCAACTTATGACTTGGTTCTTAGGACCATTGAAAAAATCAAGAATACTTATCAATTTTATATATAGTTTTATAGTGGGAAGTAATCTTGATGATGAAAACTTTACAACATAAATTTGAAATATGGCTCAAAAATAAATGTGAGAACCAAGATAATCTATTTTCACCATTATACACCATTACTAATTGCTTCACCATTCCTCAAAGAGTTTAGGAACCTATAAAAAGATCATGTCTAACTAATAATGTGGGATAGAGGGATAAGGTTAACAATTGTATTGTGTTAATATCTATCAAGTCCCTCTATGGTACAACTTCCAATGTATGCCATTTCATCCTAATCCTTACTTGTCCATGTATGGACACAAACTTCATAAGGAAATAGTAGGGAGTGATGATAACACTGTGTGAGGTTATTTTCTCTCAATTTGGATCCTTTAACATTGTCCATACAACCATTGGGGACCATAAATGCATCTATTTCCATTACTTAGTTCTTTTAGGTAAGCATGTCTCCATATGTCTTCTAGGATTCCATTAGAATCAAACACAAATTTGTGGAATGAGAAATATGTACTTATAGAAGACTATGTTGAGGAATCCATAATGTGGGAATAGAGTACCCACTCTACTAGCCAGAGGTCAATGGAAAAAACTACAAGTGAGTAGCACAAGATTAAAGGAAATACATGCCTATATATTATTTGTTATAATCAAAGTGAACGTAGTTGAGAGTGTACTTGAATGTCACCTAAGGAGAGGGTTAATACAGAAGATAAGCTTCATCATAGCTAAGAGTATGTAAATTACTTTCTATAGTTGTTGAAATAATTTCTCATTGAGCTAAAAGATATAATCTAATAACAATAAAAATCATCTCTATCATACACAAAGTTACACTAAAGAGAAGGTATAGGTAGTTAGGGTTATCATAAACTAAGTCACAACTATATATGTTGTCTAGGAATAATGATAATCATGTAAAGTAAGGGCTAAAATCCTAATTAGTAATCCACAACTCAAGGATATGTCCATCAACAACCTCTATTGGGTCATCTAAATGCCTAATCAAAATCATATGCATGGAAATAATAGAGGATAACTTGAAATAATAAGAGAGTTCTCAGGATCTCATACCATACTTATAAGTGGTGGGACCAAAGAGGGGATGCACTCCTTACTTATTGAGTAATTATCCATATAAATACAAACACACTATTGTGTATCATGGAAAATAAGGATTTTATTTCATCAATGTATGATACATACAACATGATAAATATCTAATATTAGAAAATTTAACTATTACACTATCCAAAATATATACATTGTTCATCACCATAAGGGTAAAATATATGAAAGATAAAAGTGCAACAATTTATAGAATGGATCAATCGCAGAGGAAAACCTGGACATTCTAAACTATCCTTGAGTACACATCCTTGGAATGAGTTCCTCATTAGTCACCAAACTCTACACCCACATCTGGTGATTAGGGAACAACACCCACATGAGGAATAAATAAGAAAAGGTATCCATCAAAAAAGCATTGTGTATGTGCATAATTTTCTTGGGCATTTAATAGAATTTTATATATAGAGGAGGTGGTTTCCTAAAGAGAGGGTTATCTACATTTAGGCAAGTTCAAATAAGGTGTTTATCAAAAGGACATAGCCTTTCAATTCATCAGATTAAGAAATACTAATAGTAATATGCCATTTATGATTTCACATACTCTAAAACTTATATAATTACATGAACATATAGTATATAGTAATGCAAGCTGTAGTAGGGATAAGACATCATTGAATCATTGGACTAAAGTTTGTTGGAAAGGTTCTCTATGGGTCTAAATGACGTCCCCCTATATATATTCAAGATGAGAAAGGAACATCTAGATGAGAAAGAGGTGTTCTTATAAAATACTTTGCATGAGCATCTATAGCAGAGAGATTAGTCTAAATACCATATACTCATAATAGAGTGGAAAGACTATAGTACTTGGCCAATATCACATTCAAAAGACATTCATCATGTTTAATGACTTATACAGAAGAGGGTATAAGCCCTAGTCAATAGGAATATCTCAATATCCACAATCACAAGTTTATACATCAGGAGAATCTAATGAAGGATTCAAAATGGGTATACATAAAAGTATGTTTCATTAAGGAAAATTATATTCCTATTCATTGAAGTGCTCAAGTATAATAGGGGATTACACATAACTAATCTTCAAGACTAACCCTATTTCTAGGGAAATTCACAATTTTAAGGTATCTAAGGATTGGCAATGAGGGAGATACAACGTAGAAAAATATTGTTACAACTTGGCTCATTATCAAATTCTTTTCATTTTATGTTATTTATAATTAGATTCTCCATTTAGGATTTTTTTATATATTTTACTTATAACATCCATCTATAATCATAAATGTCTAGATATGTCTAGGTTGTGTATATGTGCAACTAATAATATATGTTATATCTAATTTAGGTCTTGGTTCACATTTTTGTCTTTGATCTACATTCCTTTATTAAGGTGACCCTTCCCAATGTTCCACCTTTTATTTTTGGTGATTATATATATATGAACATAAGTTCCCTAATGGCCATTCATTTATCCAAGTCATGTAGGGTATTTTTTACTAGAGGAAATCATGTGATTTAAATGAAGTCTCATCTAAGTTTTATTCCTATATATAGTTATCTACTGTGTTGTTCTTTTGAGGAAAGATCTTCCTTACTAGATTTCTATTTTAGTGGAAGCATGCCCATATGGATTTAAGTGACTTATAAATTGCTATTCAATTGTCAAAAGTGTACTCACTATACATTTATTGGGTTTTTTAATATAGTATTTGAGCTACATTTTTTTGAGTGTTCACACACACTTATACATACATACATCAGAATTAGGTAAATATATTCCGCCTTCCTTCTACCAAAAAATAGAAGGTCAAAAGTTACATGTAGGCCCAACACCATACACTCATAACACAACAACAACTCACTCATCTAACTAATGTGTGACTTACCTTTAGCACAATTACAAATTTTTACAGCACTACTCCTTTCATTTGTAGCTACACCTTGGTGTCTTATAGCATTATGTTCCTCCCAAATATGATAGCACAGAGTAACAAATAAAATCTTCTTTATGTCCTCACTTCCGCAACTCGTTAGCATTTTCCTTGGGTCTGCTTCTAGCATGAGTTGGAGTTGTAACTCTTCACATATGATCCTCCAAACCTCCTTTTTAAAGATGCATCCTTGCATCAGATGATCATGGGACTCTTCCTCCTTCTTGCACAACAAACACTGCACTTAGACATCATACTTCCATCCACGTAGCTTGTCTAAGGTGGCCAAGACACCATGTAGAAATTTGTACACAAACATGCTCCATTTCAAAACATGCACACTCGTCCAAATCTGCTCCATACATGTGTCTTTTGCTGCCCTTAACCATGTTACTTCCCAGAGATTTGTCTTTATGTCTTCAAGAATGTAGTTCCCTATAGAGTGTGGCTCAAGAAGATGTATAATCTTCTGCCATACCTCCTTCATGACATTGATGGTACGTGAGTATCCCTCCCTTGTTCTTGGCTTGTAATACATCCCTCTAGGATATCTCTTTCTCATCCATCTTCCCCATGTCGAGGATCTTTCCTGGTAGATGATGATTCTTCACACTGTCCCCCACTTTGCTATAACTCTGGGTGTTTTTAGATTCAATCGACCTTCTTCTTTAAAAAGAGCCAGTCTTGCATATCTCATTGGGTGATGATCACTTTCCGAAAGAAAATTTTCCATCTTCATGTTCATTCTATCCAGAACCAAACTAGGAATCTCACCTTGCTAAACTCAAAAAATAAGAAGCCCCTCAATAGCTGCTTATTTTAGAGTTTCTATCCCCGCCATGGAAGTCTTCTATGATGACCATTTGTTAAACATTTCCTCCAATCTATCCATACAATCAACAAAGTCCTTAACCTACAAATTAACCCCCGCTAGAGGGAAACCAAGGTATTTTGTAGGAAACTTTCCTTTCTCTACACCCATAGCCTCCAGTAATCTATCTTCAACTTGGATGCAATTCTTGGATAAAAAAAGATGTGTTTTGTTTGTATTCACACATAGGCCCATCTGTTTCTCGAAAGCTTTGAGAAGATTTTGTAGACATCCTAGCGTGTTTTTTTTTTGCTTCCATAAATACCAATACATCATCCTCAAATATGAGATGGGTCAACACCTTTGTGTCATGTACAATATAAGGCTTTATCTCCTTCCTTTTTTCCTCCATATGCATCTTCTATGTAAAGTACTCCATAACAATCACAAAAAGGAGAGGAGACAAGGGGTCCCCTTGGCGCAACCCATTATCACCCTGAAACATCCATGTAGATGTACCATTGACCAGAAATAAAAAAACTTGTATTTTCAGCACACTTCTTCATCCAGATAATCCAATGCTCACTAAAACCCATTTCCCTCATGGTCCACCATAGCTTTTCCCACCTGACACTGTTATATGCTTTAGACACATCCAGTTTGAGCCACACCTTCCTGCTTCCTCTCATGACATTGTAGTCTAATAGGAATTCGCCTGCCAAAAGGACACAAGCAATGATTCTCCTTCCTGTCACAAAGGCTCCTTGATTTATCAATATGAGATAAGGGAGGATCATCTTCAATCTAGCAGCTAGAATTTTTGCAATGATTTTATATGTGTATTGAACAATATGCAATGGGTCTAAAATCAACAAGAGAAGATGTCACCTTTTTCTTAAGGATGAGAACCAGAAAAGAATGATTGACCTACCTCACCATGTTTCCGCCCTCCATGAACCAGTTGATGTAAGCTATCAGATCCTCCTTGATGATGTCCCTAGTTTTCTTATAAAAATAGGCATTAAAACCATATGAACATGGAGACTTATTTCTACCAATACTTCATACTACTTCTTTGACTTCCTGCTGATTGTTCTTTCTCGTAAGTATGTTGTTGTGTGTGCTAGTGAGTTTGAATTTCCATTCTAATTCCTCCTCTTCTATTTCTTCCTTAAAAAATTTATTAAATAGAGAAGAATAAAAATTTACAGCCTGTTCTTCTAGGTCCTCCTACCTATTAACCACTCTTTCCTCCTAATCAATCAACTCAGAAATAATATTTCATGCCTCCCTTCTCCTGGAAGTTGTATGGTAGATTTTGATATTTTTGTCCCCATTTGCCATCCACTTCTCTCTTCTCCTTTTCCAGTAGAAATTTTCCTCTACTTTCTTCAGGTCCTCTAGCATCATCTTCAGCTCACCATCCTTTTTTATTAAATCAACATTGATTAGATCACCTAGTAATTTTACTTTGACATCTCTGCAGTCTCTTTTTGTTTTTGCCAAAACATTCATTGGGCCATCTTTTAAGTGATTCTTTGGTATTTTCCAGCTTCTTTGTGAAAATATACATTGGGTTCCATGTCACCTGCACATCCCATGCCTCTTTTATGAAGTTGTTAAAGCCCTTCCAATCAGCCCAATAGTTTAGGAACCAAAACTGTCTTCTTTTCTGTAATCTGGACAGAAATAGGAGCATGATCACTTACTCCAGACCCACCTACCTTCACATGTACCTTAGGAAAGATACGTAGCCATTAATCATTTACCAGTGCTCTGTCTAGCTTGCTTGCAATTTTGTCTTCGGGGCTTCTTTCATTGTTCTATGTGAAGATATCACCACCGTTCATTGGTAGCTCAAACAAACCAGCTTTATCAATAGTATGATTGAAAGCGTCAATCTCTACATTTAATGGTAGTCTTCTACCTCTTTTCTATGCCTGCATTTGAACACTATTGAAATCTCCAATCACCAACCATAGTAATGTTACCTATCTGGAAATAGAAATCAGCTCCTTTCATAGATCCAATCTAGCTTTTGCATCATTATGTGCATCCTCAGATGTCACCCACATCTGCAACCCTCCATTATTCCTGTAGTCTACTGTAATATGCTGATCTGACATTTGTATCATTATCACTTGCCAAGCATTTAGTTTCCATGACACGCAGACTCTGGCCACCTCAGCACATGCAACATTGGATACATGCTCCCATCCTTACGGAAACAAATATTTAATGTTGTTTTTGTTCTTTTCTTTTATTTTTGTTTCCACCAATGCAGTCAATGAGTGACCACTAGTATCCATCCATTCCTAGATCTCCTTCTCCTTACCCCTATCACACCCCTCTTTAATATTCCACAGAAGCATGGACAATATTAACGGGTGATTTTTTGAGATGTAGTTTGCCTGCTCGGCTCCTTTTTGTTATCCTTTTTCCTTTCCACTTCTTTGTCTAAGTTGCTTAGATCTTCAAAAGTATTTGATGTATCTATGACTGACCCAACTCCTTGTGATTTTGGGATGCCTATCTTCCTGATCCCTTTCCTTCCAGAAGCTGTATTGTACTCCTCCTCCTCCTGTTTCTTATGTACCTTTCCAATAGTGGAGTTTTCCTTTGCCGTAGAAGTATGTTCCCTCGAACTAGCTGTCTCAGCATCTTCAGATCTATTAACCTTGTCATGGCTTTCTCCACAACAATGGTAGAAGCTTCCCTACCTTCTTTGCACTCCTCATCCTTGTGTCCAAAGGCCTTACACCTCTTCCATTTGGCAGGGAGTTAGTCGATCTAGATTGAAAAAGGAATAGGATCACGTCCTCTCACATTCAGCTAAACCACATCCTTTGTCTCCTCCTTGACATTCAACTCCACCAAGACGCATGCATTGTCATCCTCGAGTAATCATTCATCTATATGGAGCTCCTTACTGACACCTATTACAATAGTTCCCGTGACCTACTTTGTCCATGACCGCTCGAATGATTTCAACGAGACCCAGGTAGGTATGGTGGTAAAGATCTCCTTCTTTAGTTCGTCTCTATGGTTGTAGTCATTTGCCACCACCGATGGTGAATGGAACCACCGAGGTCTAAGTGGTGAAGATCTCTGCAGATCGCAGTAGTGGAGATAGACGATGACAATACCTATCACATGTTATGGGGCACTGCTTGTATACCTTGGAGGTTATCTCGTGTTGCTAGTGAGTTGAAGAGCTACATGGAGGAAGAAGGCATTGTGGGATCGCTTATACACAGGGCTATCAATTCCATTCCTAGAGAGATTGGAAAGTGGGGTGTTCTCAGTCAGGAACCGTTTGTGATCTCCGATCCTAGCAGATTGCCGGCTAGAGTCCGAGGTATGGCTATTCTTGAGAAGAACCACACTCCCTACGTGGTTTTGAAGTTTAAGCATCCTTAAAGGCTTTTTTGGTTGGAGTTCTTCTTGGGGTCTGCCTTGGTGTGTTTTTTTGTGTTTGCTCGGGGCCTGTGCGGTGGTTTCTTGTTGTGGTGTGGTGTTGTTGGGTTTCTTGTGGGGGTTTGACCTGCGTTTTATCAGCAGGAGCTGTAATTGGTTTCTTTTTTATGCTCACACGAGGAGGGTGAGATGAATAGATGACCTCCTGACTTAAATTAAAAAAAAACCACCGAGGTCTAAGGTCAAGCACTGCTTTCTTGTCTGCCAAGTTGGAGAATTGCACAAGAAAGATCTCATTGTCCCTGGAGAGGAGATCGAAGCTCCCCTTCGGCCTCCAGGTCCTCTCTATCCATGCTTGAAGATGAGGGTAGAATGGGAATTTATCGACCATATAGGCCATGATGGTAAACTCTCAGACATTCCTCACTCCGCTCAAACTCATAGGCATCCAGTTCCGCCTGGATCTTTCCTTCTGTCTGCATAGGTATTAGGTATTCTTCTTTCTCTCCTCGGGCTGGTGGATGGTTGAGAACATGTATCCACTCACTACGAGGGACCAGGGGAGTTCCACTCATAGCGAGGGATCATCCTCCATTCTCTTTCTTCGGGTGGCTAGGGTAAGGTCTTCCACCTCCGCTAGACGTTCCAGCCATAGCAGTAGCAGCTTCACCGATGGGGTTGGTCATGGTGAGTGTTGGGGGTAGGGTTCTAGTTGGGGGGTGGTAGGGTGGACAATGAGAGAGGGAGTCTCCCCCGTCGTGATACTCTCTCCATGAGGGGTTGCTCGGTTGATCTCCAGAGAGCAGCCTAGAGTGAAGACAGGTTGTATGCATATGTATATGTATTTATACATACATACATATATATATATACATACATACATACACATACATATGTATGTATATATATGTATATATATATATATATATATATATATATATAGAGAGAGAGAGAGAGAGAGTCAGGCTAGTGTACACTCGAGTGTATCGGAGGCACCGTACACCTGTCATTTTTGAAGATGCAGTAAATTTTTGAAAAATATAAACTGTTGATCTTCTTAATTATCATAAGAACATACTATACAATAAATTTTAGCTCATTTCGACACTTATAGGTCATGCATCTAAAGGAGGCAAAAATCATGTATTTAAAATTAGTTTTGTGCGTCGATTTTGTTGTCCTTGGATTAGTGACTTACACTCATCCAACTGAGTTCAAATTTGTATGTGACCTATTATTATTGTAACCATGAAGATCAATGGATTAGATTATGGAAAACATGGTCTAGATAGGCAAACACCATTGGGGTGTATGACGTGATCTATATACTCGAGTGTATTCTAGCCTGACTATATATATATATATATATATATATATATTTGTAAGTTTGTAAAAGAATTTATTTGTATTCTGTTCCCCTTTTACCATTTAATTCAGCCTCTGTTAATATACTTCTTGGATCCATTTATATTTGAAATAATCATGATTATCATATAATCTGATACTTAACATATCATATATAATAGATCAGAAAATGATGATTCTACAATATAGAATTTTTATAGGTTGATACATTTGTACATGCAAAAACATTAGGGGTTAAAATGTTAGTTTTCTTATATAATGACTTCCCTTCCTTTTCTTGCTCAATGTACATGCAAGAGGGTTAAAATGTTAGTTTGCTCATATAATGATTTCCCTTCCTTTTCTACTTAGTGTACTAAACAAATACATTTGAATCTTATCAACCAATTATAGATAAACCCAAACATGACTTGCATATGTTGGAACTAACATTGATCTTTATAGATCAATAATAATGTTGTGTTGTTATTGTTAAGGTTGGATTGAACCTCATCATAAGACTCCTCGGACTTAGTTAGTTAACCTTTGTTTTTCATATTGGATAAACGTTGGGGAAGACCTCCCATATATATTAAGTTGGTCTTCTTTAGTTGGACTCTAGCTATCATTGCAGTAGATAGGATGAAGAGGAGGGCTCCTCCTTCCACTGACTCCTAGGTCTTAGATAATATGTAATACCCTGACCTAGGTTATGGCTTAACCCTAAGAGTTTTGCTTAAGAAAGTTACTTACAAACTGATTCTAATCTTTTTAAAAGTAATTAAGACTATTTGTGCATTAATGGATAGTCTAAGTGAAATGTGCAATTTGCCCAAGATGAGGGGTTACATTACAATATATCACATGTTGAATGTGTTCTAAGTGTTGTAGTATCATAAGAGAGATAATGATGCTAAGTGGTGTCTTGTGGAAAGCCTAAATCCCAAGTTATAACTTGTTTGAACAATGCTAGTACTATGTGCACCAATTTTGGTACAATTTGTCATTTACCCAAAATACAGGATAGAAGTGCAAATTACCACCTATGGAGTGTCCTTACTCCCTCTATGTATCTTTCAAAATAAAGAGAAAGGAGGAGACTTTATGTTTCAATCATCTTTGAAATGATGATACTCCTAGTGATGAATAGACCAAGGAAGAATTACAGGTACATCATTATATATGTTGTATCGAGATGTGGACTTGATATATGAGTCCTATCAACCAAGGAGCCGTAGTACAAGTCTCCTATCAGTTTATTGAGCCTTGGAAAAAGCCATTACGGGCAAAGCATCTCAAGGGGGTGGCCCATGATGAGTTGCAAGCCCCTTGCTTAAAGTGTATCAGGTTGCCTTGTTGATTAGATAAAGATGGGGAAACTTATCCAACAAGATAAAGGATGGCCGAGATATTGTCCCTAGCTTATCCTCAAGACTCTTTCATAGCAAGATATGTATGTCTGCATGCATGGCTACGTGTCAACCATGCATGGCCATGTGTCATCTAGTAGCTTGAGGTGAAGACACCTCTTATATAATTTATCTCATGAACCCAAGTATATATACTTCACCTTCCACCTACTTATGGAAGTTTACGAGCCCCATAACCCTCCTCCTCGTAGAAATCATGCATAGCCCCTAAGATATCATGCAAAGTAGCTCAAAGAGAAAGTAGAGCTTGAGCATCAAGCTTAAGGTAAGTCTTTGGTCATCTTCAACCTTGGTTGAAGTAGGATATCAGATTATCGATATTTCTCTCTTTCCTTCTTCACCAAGTGCTTAACTATGGTGATTTCTTGTCTATAGAAGAGTTGTGAACGAGCTTTGGACCTTGAAGAAGTTCATCTTCAACCTTAGGAACATAAATATTTGGATCTTGGAGCTTTGAAGTTGTTCACAAGGTGGGTTATATAACTTGAACCCAATCATGTTATTATTTACCACCTAACTTGCTACACTAGATGATTTACTTTCAATTCTAAGTTTTTATTGAATACTGATGAATCCATGAGTTATGAGAATTTCCTAGACCTATTATTCATAAACTAGAATAGTTAGAATGAAGGTCTAGAGCATGAAGAAGATGGTATCACTTTATGAAGTGATATCAGGTTCAAGCATACAAACTAGTACCTCTAACCCGATATGGTTACATACAAACATCACATACACGATATGTTTATAAGTAGATCTCCTTGCACAATATGGAGATGAAGTTCACACCTTGGAACACGATATGGTGTTAACCATATACCCATTGCACGATAGGAAGTCAAGAAAAGACTCCATGCACGATATATGGTCAAGTGTATACTTGTAAGTCAATATGTCAAAACCCTAGTTTGGGTAACTCGATATGAGTAAGATAAGCAAGTACCTCTTGCACGATATGATCATGTAGTACACACCTAATACACGATATCTTGAAGCACAGACCTGGTTCATGATATGATTGATTGAGCATACACTTATACACATATAAGATATGGTTTCAAATGCAAGGTATAACCCGATATGGTTGAAGTACCTCAACCCGATATGAAACCCAAGATGGGGGTTAACCCGATATGGGGATAGATGTTATCTCATACACAATATCAGCCATGTTTTATGAACAACATGGGAGATACCTACTTACTCCTTATATACGATACAAATCTAGAACTATACCTCTTACACGATTTAGAGGTAGTAAGCACTCTAATCAACATAGAGTTGGAAACCCAAGGTGCTGGGTAAATGGATATAAGTGGTGAATGATACCACATGTATGATATGATTGATATTCCTTGGATGAAAGGAATATCATCTACTTCTATATTGTGGCTTGATATGAGGTCCAACTCATGCCTCATGCACGATATTTCCCATTCTATCTAATATGATGGATAAACCTAGATGATGGATTGAAATTCGATATCCCTATCCTTTGAGTAATAGATTGTGATAAGGGAATTCAATTAGACACCTAGCTTGTCATGTAAATATATGATAGGGCTGATCATTGAAGGTATACAGAGGTTATGAACCTAAGGGTCTACCAAATATGGTAACCCGATATGTTACCCAACATGGAGACCCGATATGATAATCCTAGATGGGAAGTTGATATGGTATCTGGTATATAACACTTAAATGATACATGATGAGATGTACAATCTATGCCTGATATGGTTCACACCTTGTGCACGATATGGCATCAAGCACATAGCTTATACCTGATATGGGGTTAAGCACCTAGCTCATACCCGATATGAAGTTATCTTGAGATGATAAGAACTAAGTGATAGTCAACTTGATATGGGTACATGATATGATGATTAGGGGATACACCCTAAACCACGATATGGTGATGTGGTTATACCACATGCCCGATATGGATACACTGTGTGAAATAAGAATGAATCTTAAAGCATAATATGTTAACATACACACATTTTGATACACAATGTGGAAGGGACACTTCAATCATCAGTAATTGATTGAGTGACATATGTTGCATTTCAATATAAAAGATGATGTGAATTGTTAATAATGAATTAATATTCCTCAAGAGGAGGATTGAACCAAAAGTATGATGTAATCAGTACCCTAGTAAGAAACTCATACTTTGTGTTGATAATCATTTAATGTTAACTGATGAAAATAGATAAGTATGATTGCATACTTATGATATCAATATATGCTCCTAGATGTGTGTATCAATGTACTAGGGTTTGGAATGATAATATGAACCTGAAACCCTATTCGGCTATAAAGAGAAACCCTAACCATAATAATGGGAAGGTTGTACTTCTCTTATTATATAAGCTTTGTGAAGCATGATAAATACTTGTATAATAAGTATAATGTTTATGTGGTATGATGACTTAAAGGATATTGTTTCCTAGTGAGAGGTGAGAAGATGTTCAATAATCAATGTGAATAGTTGTTACCTAGTGAGAGGTGACAAGATGTTTAAATGGGGCCTTGTGAGCCATGTGAATAATTGTTGCCTAGTGAGAGGTGACAAGATGCTTAATCAAACCACGTGAGCTATGTGAAATACTTGTACAAAAAGTGAAATGAATACCTTGGTCTGAGGACCTAGAGGTAATGGTTACCTATTACAGAAGCAATAATGGTATGTGGTGATCTAAGGGTCTGAATACCCAGATCTAGTAATCATGATAATGATGATGTGAAGGGATGAGTATTCCCAGTAATTTGATAAGGGACGGAGATCCTAAGTATCATGTGTTTTAAAGATTTGAAAAGTACTTGATAGATGTATTACACCTTTCTTTGTAGCATTTGTTGTGATTAATGATTATAACTTGTTTGATGCTAAAAGAATGTTGTAATGCACGTAATATATCATTAGAAACCATAAAATGTTGCTCTAACTATAGATCCATCAGTGTCAGGATTTGTTGAATGGTGAAACGGCTTTCCCATGACATAACCCGGAGTGCATATTTTTGAATATGTGGGGGCATAATATTGGACGACCAGATGTGAGATGATCCCCTTACGAACTTGAAAGAAATGGGGATTTGGCTATATGCCATATCCTGGCTCGACTGCGACTACGATCGTAGACTCTATGTTGAGCACGGTGAATTGGCTCATGGCTTAGAGTATGGCTATATGCCCTAACTCAGTAATTTCATAACTGGGGACGGTTGTTAGTAGATGTTCCCCTAAGAGAGTACATGCTGACGCAATAGCTCTGAGCGAAGATGCCTTGTACCCTGGCATGCTCTTTTTGCAAACTGACATGAGATGTCACTACCAGTAGTCTCGTACTGACCGAGACAGGTGAGGTCTTGGCAGCCGGCTCTTCCATTGACCTTGTATGGTACTGACTTGTGAGAAGTTTGTTGTCGGTTGGAGATGAACAGGGTATACTTCATCTCCTCAGGGCATAAGTGTGATTGTAAAATATGATCAGCCGTGTAGCATATTTGATTAAGGATCGAATATAGAAAACATTGTTTGATGTGCAATTCAGTTATACATCTTAGCTTGATAGATGTTATTTATATTTCTTTACAAGCCTTGTAAAGTCGATAGATGGTTTATTACTCTACCATGGGTAGATGCATCATTTTCCTTAATTAAAGAGATTACTTTATTCTGTTCATACAATGATTAATCTTGCCTATTAATATGAAAGAACCTCTGCTCAATTTTTAATGCTTATCTTTGATAATAATATGGTCGGTAGAGAGTTATATCTCTCACTGGGACAATCGTCTCACCCCGTGGGATCCACAATTTTTAGGTGGATGTGCATGAGGCAGTGGAGACCTTTCTACAAAGGAGGAATAATAGTTGGGACAACAGTAACATCTCAGGTTGAGTGTACTATCTGTCGTGTCTTGTAAATAGAAGTCCTATGTGCCATCTCTATACTCTCAGGTCCTTGGAGTCGGTTCGTAATGGTTTCATGAACAATCTGATATTTTGGCTTGTATGCCTAGAGGTTTTATGTTGCTTCAGTACATGTGTTGATAGAGAGATTGTTATATGTTGTCCTCGAGATGAGATGAAGCAATTTGTACAATGTAAATCATGATATGTATGAGTTTTGGATCTTTCAATAAGAGTTTTCTGGAAGAGGATCCACTTGCAAAATGGTTTTAAATTTTAGTGATTTTTGTTAATCTGTTGTTTATGATTATTCTGCATAATTAGTAATGATTTTCCTGTCGATTGGATGGCAGTTGTTTCAAGTTTGGTATCAGAGCTTAAGGTTCATTGAATCTACAGAGACATAGGACTAAGGTGTTAAGTCTGTTCTAGTGTCCTCCAGTATATCTTATAGTGACTTCTGCTTATGCAGAAGATAGAGTAAAGCTTAAAGATGTCTAGAGAAAATAAGGAACACATTGCTGAAAGCAATGCTATTGCACCAGGAGAAGGTGCAAGGAATTAGGCGAGAGAAGAACGACTGCTTGAGAATCCGTAGGTTGATCCAACCATGATAGAGAACCCTTCTTTTAATGCTCTCACCGGATTGGTTATGACAACATTAGCGCGTATTGAGGATCAGATACAAGCTATACAACCTAGATTACCAGCCCCCAATGATGAAATTTTAGGCACTAGCAAGATTCCTGATCAACATCAATATGTTGGAGCAATGGGAAATGTCGAATGAATTAGGTTACGACCCAAAATCAAAGTTTTCTATAGGTGTAGGAAACCAGTTAATCTCATAAAGGACAGTCTAGAAGATGATAATGAGGTAGGGATTAAGAAAAGATCTATCCAAATTCAGGAACAGATGCCTAGTAGTTCTAAAAAGGGGAAGTTTTTTATACCACCAGTGCAACCAATGTCTAATGCACCAGGGTAGTGGTTACCAAGAAATGGTAAAGGACCTGATGTTCCACCAGTTAGAACTCTTGATTTGTCCTCTACATCAGTTATATGGCCGACAAGGCCAGGGGATGCTTATAAGATGTGTAATGAGTGTAAATATATTGGGCATATTAGATCCTTTTGTCCAAAAAGGAAGGAGGAAATGACCCAACCGTTGAGGCAGATTCGACAAGACTCTCAAAGGAAATGGTTTTGCAGTGGCACGTGAGGACATGGGAAGACATCCCGAGCAAGTCCATCTACACCGAATAATAGAGCACGACGTTGGAATCGGGCAACAACAAGATTCTATGAAAAGAATCAGCCGGAGGCAATAAACAATCCACAAATTGAGACATGTGAGATGAAATAGTGTCATTCTGATATGTCAATTCATGATTCTATTTGTTATATAAGAAAAGTAGTTGTTATTGAGCTTCCTTTGACTAGTCCTATGAGGACATAAGGAATATGAGGACTTACATTTTTCTCAGTAATCTTTTAAATGCTTTACAATTTCTTTTATCTGTATGAAAGAGGATGAGGTGTAGAAGTGATTCCTGGAGAAAATCTAGAGATGTTAAGTCCTATGTTTTGATGGTGAAAAGTTAGGAACTTGATAGTAAACAAAGTTCATACCACCTAATCTCAGTACTTGTATAATAGCTAGGTATTCAACAATTAAAGATAAGGTAGGTATGGAACTCTTAGATTGTTATCTTTCTGATTACTCTAATCAAGTAGTCATTCTATGACAATCTAGTGAGCATGACGAAATTGGAAATATGGCATGGATAATTTTATCACATCCCAAGTGCAATAAAGTGGAATATGAGATGATCTCAGATAAATCTGTGTGTATGAGTAGGTAAAAAGTATAATCCTCATAATAAGAGAAAGAGAACAAGGAAGATGATCCATGTTTAATAAAGTATGTGTGAATAGTAAAGATCTTTTCCATAATGTGGAAATGGAAAATGTGATAAAAATCATGACATGATCATGAATATGATAGGCAATAACAAAGAAAGGGATGATGATATGTAACCCTCCATATAATTCATATGCATATGGCAAGGAACCTAAGAAGAAAAAGGTGTAAATGACTCATGAATAGTGAAATTTCATGTAATAATCTTCAGAGATGATGTCTCCTCTTTGATGAACAACCCTATGTAATGATGGGGTAGTGAAAGGAATATGATTCTTTGTGTTCTTTCCTTTCAGGGACATGGCAATCAAGTGAGTCTGAGGACACTTGATGTGCATGAGTTAGAAGTGATATTTTGATGGATACTTAGAGAAATTATCAGTTTGTCTTGGACTTTGGTTCCAAGATAAAGATATGTGTAAGATATTATGTCCCAAGATAAAAGAAAGATCCTTTTGTATGTTTGACTTTGGTATTAATGATAGAGAGATGGAAATGATGAGGATGTGATGTGTTTTCGACACATGTGAAGCATACCAAGGTAAGAAATTATGATATCCAAGATGTGCCAGGTGGTATAGGAAAGTAAGAATATGACCCTTGATAAGATGAAAAATGTTTGGGTATCTAGAAGGTCCAACATTGAGATGACTCTAGTATGGAGATTATATGTTAGGAGTTCATGCTCTGCATAAACATAACATTGATAAGGATGTATTAATTGAAGGAACAATTGCAGAATCATTTTCAGAGAAAGCTTATCAAGCTAAAAATAATTCCTTAAGAGTATCCCTATATAGATCTGTTGAGGTAGTTTATTCATAACATCTAGAGGTATCTCTGAGATAAGTTCTTCTTTAGTAAGTGACCTTTCCTTATGACAAGAGGATGTACAACTAGGAAGATAGTTGGTACGAGTCATAAGAAAGTTTTGTGATGTGTCAACATATTAGAGTGGCACTAAAGATGTACGATAACACTTGTATCCCCAAGTGGATGATAGAACGTAACCCTGGTCTTTCCTTGGAAGTAAAATGCTAAACTAAGTGAGAAGTATGGAGGACTCCCTAGAATCAAGAATCTTATCACAAAAAAGATGTCAGGAATAAGGTTTGACACCTGAATTATTTGAAGTATGAATAGTACTTCTCTAACTTAGAAAGTGTTACTTGATACAGAGTTGACTTTGCAGTCAGTAATGGATAGGACATCTGAGTGTGTGTCATGTGTAATAGATCTTATGATAATCATTTATGTAAGTAATTTGTGCTGGTCAAATTTCTATGGCATCTCCATAACATCAATATGTTATGTGGAGACTTGATGATATAATGCGTGAATGACAATTGTCTTCCTTCATTTGGGATTTCAGGACGAAATCCTTGTTAGGGGTTTATAATTGTAATACCCCTGACCTGGGTTATGGCTTAACCCTAGGATTTTTGCTTAAGAAATTCACTTCCAAATTGATTATAATCTTTTTAAAAGTAATTAAGACTTCTTGTGAAGTTCATTGTCAAGTTTGAGCTTAATTGCAAACTATTTGTGCATTAATTGATAGTCTGAGTGAAATGTGTAGTTTGCGCAAGATGAGGGTTAACATTGCCATATGTCACATGTTGAATGTGTTCTAAGTGTTTTAGTATCATAAGTTAGAGAATGATTCTAAGTGGTGGCTTTTGTAAAGCCTAAATCCCAAGTTATAACTTGTTTGAACAATGCTAGTACTATGTGCACCAATTTTGGTACAATTTGTAATTTACCCAAAATATAGGGTATAAGTGCAAATTACCACCTCTAGAGTGTCCCTGCTCCCTGTATGTATCTTTTAGAGGAAAGAGAAAGGAGGAGACTTTATTTTTGAATCATGTTTGAAATGATGATACTCCTAGTGATGAATAGACCAAGGAAGAATTAAAGGTAAAGTTTTATATATGTTGTATCGCGTTATGGACTTGATATAGGAGTCCTATCGGCAAAGCATCAATAGTAGAAGTCTCCTATAAGTTTCTTGAGCGTTGGAAAAATCCATGACAGGAAAAGCACCTCAAGGGGGTGTCTCATGACGAGTTGCAAGCCCCTTGCATAAAGTGTATCGGTTTGCCTTGTTGATGAGATAAAGATGAGGAAACTAATCCAACAAGATAAAGGATGGCTGAGATATTATCCCTAGATTATCCTCAAGACTCTTATATAGAAAGATATGTATGTGTGCATGCATGGATACGTGTAAACCATGCATGGCCACGTGTCATCTAGTATCTTGAGGTGAAGACACCTCTTAGATACTTTATCTCATGAACCCAAGTATATATACTTCATATTCCACCTACTTATGGAAGTTTACAAGCCCCATAACCCTCCTCCTTGAAGAAATTGTGCATATCCCCTTAGATATCATGAAAAGTAGCTCAAACAGAAAGGAGAGATCAAGCATCAAGCTTAAGATAAGGCTTTGGTCATCTTCAACCTTGGTTGAAGTAGGATATTGGGTTATGGATATTTATCTCTTTCCGTCTTCACCAAATGCTTCACTATGGTGATTTCTTGTCTATTGAAGAGTTGTGAACGAGCCTGGGACCTTGAAGAAGTTCATCTTCAACCTTAGGAATGTAAATCTTTGGATCTTGGAGCTTTGAAGTTGTTCACAAGGTGGGTTATATAACTTGAACCCAATCATGTTATTATTTACCACCTAACTTACTACACTAGATGATTTACTTTCAATTCCGAGTTTTTATTGAATACTTGTTGAATCCATGAGTTCTAAGAATTTCCTAGACCCGTTATCATAAACTAGAATAGTTATAATGAAGGTCTAGAGCTTAAAGAAGATGGTATCACTTTATGAAGTGATATCGGATTCAAGCATACAAACTAGTACCTCTAACCCGATATGGATATATACAAACATCACTTGCATGATATGTTTATAAGTGTAGATATCCTTGCACAATATGGAGACGAAGTTCACACCTTGGAACACAATATGGTGTTAACCATATACCCATTTCACAATAGGAAGTCAAGAAAAGACTCCATGCATGATTTAGGGTCAAGTGTATACTTGTAAGTCAATATGTCAAAACCCTAGTTTGGGTAACTCGATATGATTAAGATAAGCAAGTACCTCTTGCACGATATGATCATGTAGTACACACCTAATACATGATATATTGAAGCACACATCTGGTACATGATATGATTGATTGAGCATACACTTATGCACATATAAGATATCGATTCAAATACAAGGCATATCTTGATATGGTTGAAGTACCTCACCCAGATACGAAACCCAAGATGGGGATTAACCTGATATGGGGATAGATTTTATCTCATACATGATATGAGCCATGTTTTATTAAGAACATGGGAGATACCTACTTACCCCTTATACACGATAAAAATCTGGAACTATACCTCTTACACGATATAAAGGTAGTAAGCACTCTAATCAACATAGAGTTGGAAACTCAAGGTGATGGGTACATTGATATAAGTGGTTAATGATACCACATGTATGATATGATTGATATCCCTTGGATGAAAGGAATAGCATCTACTTCTGTCTTGTGAATGATATGAGGTCCAACTCATGCCTCATTCATGATATGGCCCATTCTACCTAATATGATGGATAACCCTAGATGATGGATTGAAATCTGATATCCCTAACCTTTGAGTAATAAATTGTGATTAGGGAATTCAATTAGACACCTAGCTTGTCATGTAACTATATTATAGGGCGGATCCTTGAAGGTATACAAATGTTATGAACCTAAGGGTCTACCAAACATGGTAACCCGTAATGTTACCCAACATGGAGACCTGGTCTGATAATCCTGGATGGGAAGCTGATATGGCATCTGGTATATAACACTTAACCGATACATGATGAGGAATACACTCTATGCCCGATATGGTGCACACATTGTGCATGATATGGCACCAAGAACATAGCTTATACCCGATATGGGGTTAAGCACCTAGCTCATACCCGATATGAAGTTATCTTGAGATGATAAGAACTAAGTGATAGTCAACTTGATATGGGTACATGGTATGATGATTAGGGGATACACCCTAAACCATGACATGGTGATGTGGTTATACCACATGCCCCATACAGATACACTGCATGAAATAAGAATGTATCGTAAAGCATAGTATGTTAACATACACACATTTTGATACCCAATGTGGAACAGACACTTTCATCATATATGATTGATTGAGTGACATATGTTGCATTGCAATATAAAAGATGATGTGAATTGTTAATAATGAATTAATATTCCTCAAGAGGAGGATTGAACCAAAAGTATGATGCAATAAATTCCCTAGTAAGGATGAGAGAGAAAGTCATACTTTGTGTTGATAATAATTTAATGTTAAATGATGAAAATAGATAAGTATGATTGCATACTTATGATATCAATATATGCTCTTATATGTGTGGAGCAATGAATTACAGTTTGGATTGATAATATGAACTTGAAACCCTATTCGGCTATAAAGAGAAACCCTAACCCTAATAATGGGAAGGTTGTACTTCTCTTATTAAATAAACTTTGTGCTGCATGATAAATACTTGTATAATAAGTATAATGTTTATTTGGTATGATGACCTAAAGGTTATTGTTGCTTAGTGAGAGGTGACAAGATGTTCAATATGCTATGTGAATAGTTGTTACTAAGTGAGAGGTGACAATATGTTTAACTGAGGCCTTGTGAGCCATGTGAATAATTGTTTCCTAGTGAGAGGTGACAAGATGCTTAATCAAACCATGTGTGCTATGTGAAATACGTGTACAACAAATGAAATGAATACCTTGTTCTGAGGACCTAGAGGTAATGGTTACCTATTACAAAGGTAATAATGCAATGTGGTGATCTACGGGGTTGAATACCCAGATCAAGTAATCATGATAATGATGATGTGAAGGGATGAGTATTCCCAGTAATGTGATAAGGGACTGAGATCCCAAGTATCATGTGTTTTATAGATTTGGAAAGTACTTGATAGATGCATTACACCTTTCTTTGTAGCATTTGTTGTGATTAATGATTATAACTTGTTTGATGCTAAAAGAATGTTGTAATGCACGTAATATATCATTAGAAACCATAAAATTTTTCCCTGACCATAGATCCATCAGCGTCAGGATTTAGTGAATGGTGAAATGAGTTTCCAGCAGCATAACCCGAAGTGCATATTTTTGAATATGTGGGGGCGTAAGCTTGGATGGCAAGATGTGAGTTGATCCCCTTACAAACTCAAAATAAATGGGCATTTGGCTATATGCCATATCCTATATCGAGTGCGACTACGGTCGTAGACTCTATGTTGAGCACGGTGAATTGGCCTGTGGCTCAGATAATGGCTACATGCCATGACTCAGTAATTTCATAACGGGGGACGGTTGTTAGTAGATGTTCCCCTAAGAGATTACATGCTGATGCAGTAGCTCTGAGCAAAGCTGCCTTGTATCCTAGCACGCTCTTTTTGCATATTGACACGAGATGTCTCATACTGACCGAGACAAGTGACGTCCTGGTTGCCGGCTTTTCCATTGACCTTGTATGGTACCGATTTATGAGAAGTTTGTGGTAAGTTGGAGATGAACGAGGTATACTTCATCTACTCAGGGCATAAGTGTGATTGTAAAATATGATCATTCATGTAGCATATTTTTCTTAAGGATCGAATACAGAAAATATTGTTTGATGCACAATTCAGTTATACATCTTACCTTGATAGATGTTATTTGTGTTTCTTTACAAGACTTGTAAAGTAGACATATGGTTTATTACTCTACCGTGGGTAGATGCATCATTTTCCTTAAGTAAAGAGATTACTTTATTTTGTCCATACAATGATTAATCCTACCTATAATATAAAAGAATCTCTGCTCAATTTTATAATGCTTATCTGTGATAATAATATGGTCGGCAGAAAGTTATATCTCTCATTGGGATAATTGTCTCACCCTGTGAGATCCACAATTTTTAGGTGGATGTGCACAAGGCGGTGGAGACCTTTCCGCAGAGGAGGAACAACAGTTGGGACATTAGTAACAACTTAGGTTGAGTATATTGTTTGTCGTGTCTTGTATATAGAAGTCTTATGTGTCGTCTCTATACTCTCAGGTCCTTGTAGTCAGTTTGTAATGGTTTCATGAATGATCTGAGATTTTGTTATGTATGCCTCGATATTTTATGTTACTTCAGTACATGTGTTGATAGAGCAACATTTATGAGTTGTCCTCCAGATGAGATGAAATAATGTTGTACAATGTAAATCATGATATGTATGACTTTTGGATCTTTCGGTAGGAGTTTTCTGGAAGAGGATCCACTTGCAAAATGGTTTTAAATTTTAGTGATTTTTGTTAATCCACTATTTATGATTATTGTACATAATTAGTAACGATTTGGTTGCCGGTTTGATGGTGTTCGTTTCATAATATTAGGCAAGTAAAGGAATATCTAAAGAAGGAAACCGATGGGGAAACATCATAGAGGCTAGACAAGACACTACTCTCCTTAGTGGGAGGTTTTAGATGTAGCCAAAGGTTGATAGGGATGAAGGTTTGGGTCTTTCAGGTCTGTTGCATCATATGTTTTTTGAGCTTCTAAAATATGGGAGGTCATGTGGAAATGATGGGGATACAAAGGAATGCCAATGAAACTTGTAATCTTGGTGTGGGTGAGGACATTGTTGGAAGTAGTGAGGAGGGTTGAGCACTTCCAGTAGGCGTCAGTGTTGTTGGCCGTCAACTACTGTTGTATGACATACTAGGTTGTATACACATGCTAAGAATGATGATGATGATGATGGGGAAGTGAGGGAGAACATACGACTAGAAAGTGAGCAGTTGATCGCAAAGGTGAAAGGAAGAGGCAATCTATAGGTGGAGTCATAATGGCCATGGAAGTTGGTGGTGGAGGTCTACTTTCTAGTCATGTCCACATGTGTAATGGAAGAGAGGGATTTCTAGGGCTTTTAGGAAACAATAAAAAGAAGAGAGATAGAATAAATAGAGAAGAAGAGCAGAAGAGGAGGAGGAGAGGCAGCCAAAACCATTGTGGGATCCTGGTTCCAAGCAAGGAACATAACTACAAGAAGATAAGTCAGGGATGGGATGTTACATGTGAAAAATAAAAAATGGATGGACTTTGATATATGTATGATGTGAATGATATTTTTAGCATGTAACTTCAATTAATTCAAAGAATGGTCAAACAAACTCTATGTGAGATGAAAACTAAGAGAGATGTATTCTACAGGTTATACGACTTAAATAAATTGCTAATCTTATTTTTTTTTTATCTAAAATAATTAAGTAGCTTAGGGGCATTTTCGTCATTTTAAGGATTTATATGAGTATTAAAGTCAATTCATGCTCTAATATTATTCTCTAAGGTATAGTACATAACTTATTAATTATATAAAACATATTCTACATGTATTACCGAGTTAAATTTAAGTTTAAAGATTTATAAATAATGTATAAATAATCTATTTGTTAAATAAGTAATTATCTTAAAATATTTTTCCAACAAAATTGAGTAATTATATTAGACAGGAAATCATATAAATAAAATAATACATTGGAGTTTTAGGAAATTTGAGGAACATAATTACTCTATGGACAAAGTGGAGATTCTAGATGTAAACTATTGTTGGTAAATTAGTTATATCTCCAAACTTGAGCTCAATGCTAGTATTTTAGTTACAACTAAATGTGCTAACTATTTTGAAGTAAATATATTCATTATCATGAGTAAACAAAATATTTATGAAAATAATCAATTAGACTAAGTTGTACCTAATATTATTTCAATCAAGCAACCAAGGATAAAAACTATGACACTTATTCAATTTATGTTGACATAAATATATAAGTGATATTCATACAAATAATAAATAGTTAAAAAAATGTTTTCAGATGTATTATTATACAAATTAAGGAAACATGCATATTGTGGCATATATTATTAATTATATGAGATCTAGCTTAGCATAAGACACATATCACCATCTAATTCAGGTCAAAACAGGATTGAAACCAATCCCAGAGGAAAATAAATAAGAAATAAAGTGATAGGAGAAATTTTTAGGTTTTGGTAGGTTACACTATGTAAATCGTCAAAATAAGTAAATAAAGTTGTTTGGATATCAATTGTAGAAAAGTCAAAATCAAAATAACATTATTAAACTAATCAAAGGTATTCACCTTTGCTAGTTGTCAGATACTCCTTTATACAGTCAACTAATAGATTTCTAGCTGGGAAGGACTTAGGTATGTTATGTTCATTACTACTCAAGTACGCTTAGATTGTCTTTGATTTGCAATTTCAACATGCGCTGATGAATTAATCATTTACTGACTGGTATATTTACATAAGAGGCTGCCTTTGGGAATGACCAATAAAATGCAAGGACAAGATCCTACGTGAAGGCCTTTTTTCATTCTCATGCAGGGTCAACAGTAAATTGACCAGGTATGGTCGAGGCTCAATTCATAGATTTGTACATCATTCTCCAAAAGAATGAGTTTGTTGTCTCCAAACTGGCTACAACAACTCTTTTTTAGTGGCTTCCTCGACATTAAAACCTTTTTAACACCATGGTTGCAGCAGCATGCTTGCCTAACTAGGCTATGATGCTCTTCTCATGACTAATAAAGTTAATACGTGAACGATGACGTGGCAAGGTAAACGATGATGGTGAAGACTATTATTGTGAAATTGACATAGATGCATGTAAGTAAGGTTTGAAACTGAAGACCAGTAGTCTTGTCGACTAAATGTAGGATGTAGCAGAGGAATATAAGAGAACCAGAGTTGACCACATTGCATGACCTATAGAAAGAAAATTGTTATCTAAAAGGGAAATAAACAGGAATAAAAGAGAGGAGAATTCATGAAGAATAAAGACAACGAGGTGTGATATAAAGAAAGATATGGGAGTGGATAATATGAGTTCGTGAATGAAAAGGAAAAAGACTACAAATTGTAGACACGATATTAGGAAGGTCTTAATTGGATACTTTTTCTTTCCATCGAAGATTATATACCTCGGTTAAAAACTTAGTTGTATTTAGTGATTGGAGCATTTAAGTGTATTCTAGCCTCTCTCATATATAGTTGAGCTACAATAAATTGCAGTGCATCAGAGCCTCTATACACTCAAGTTTATATACCCAATATATAGTTGAACTACAATAAAGAATGATATATATAACAGCTAAAAACTTAGTTGTATGTAATGTTTGGAGCAGTTAAGTGTATTCTAGCCTCTCTAATATATAGTTGAGCTACAATAAACTGCAGTGCATCGGAGCCTTTATAGACTCAAGTTTATACACCCAATAATATATAGTTGAGCTACAATAAAGAACTATATATACAGATATATACAAACATATATATATATATATATATATATATATATATATATATATATATATATATATATATATATATAGGGCGTTCATTCATTGCTCGCGCGGGTAGCCTGGATTTTTGCTACCTGGCAGCCAAAAAAGTAACTCTCCTAGCTAAGAAAGTAACTCTGCTGTAAAAAAAAGTAACTATGATGTCAAAAAAGTAACTCTGCTGGCCAAAAAAGTAACTTTGTATAAAATATACATTAGATATATATAAGGATGAGTTTTTTTATTTGGGAGGGACAAATGATATTATTTTTGACTAATTTGTTTTTGGAGAGCTAGAAAAAATAGTCATCTACAATTGTGAAATTCTTTTTTTTGAAAAAAAGTGGTCGGAAGGGTGGGCAGATAGCTACTCGTGCGGGCAATAAAGATAGGCCCATATATATATATATATATATATATATATATATATATATATATATATATATATATATATATATATATATATATATATATATATATATATATGCTTATTCAATGCCCCTACGGGTAAATTAGTTATCTACCTGTGTTCTAAAAATATGGTAGTAAATGTCGTAAATAAATAAAATAACAACCGAGAGACCCCTCTCAGTCTCGGTACCTCCGCCAGTCTCTCAGTTATCTCTAATTCTTTGTGGATCCATGGTCGCAGTGAGGAGCATTCACTGATTTGATTTTCCGACTCGTGTTTTCTAAGTTTCTTTCATGTATGAGACAAAATTTTGTGGTGCTTGAACTTCTAAGGAATCTGGGGATCCATTGAGTCCCTTTCCGACAACTTGCTTGCATTTTTTCTGAAACTGGCTCTTTATTTCTCCGAGCTTGTTGTTGACTGCCGATAGCAGCGATACCTTCTCTGTCAACGTTTAGCTATGTGTTGAAAAGGGACAGAGCTTGATGAGGCCCTTCAGAGGGAATATTTCAAAGCAAGTGGAAATGATAAGAAGGGCAGACATGATCGGAACATGAGGATTGGGCATAAAATCATATGGCAACATTTTTCGTACTGCGAGAAAATTGGGCGGCACCGTGCTTGAGACTCTCTACGACGAGGTGAAGGGAGGGGAGCCTTAGCTGATTGGTTCTGGAGGCGCCGCATTGCGCTTATAGTGAAGAAGAAGATAATTTACCTTAATCCTGACTACTCGCTTAGGATCGTGAAAAGGAATATAAAATCAAGTAATAATAGGCATCCTGCACATGATTATTATCATGTTCCCACTGATACTTTGTCCATGAAGTCTAGACTAGTACACTGTGGGTGAGTGATAATTGGAGATAAAAAAATCTCAATTAAATATTCATCAGGGGATAACTATTTCTTTTCCTATGCTACTGAAATTGGAGGTTGATTCCCCATGATGAGATCAACATTATTGTGATTGTGTTGCTCCCACGAAGAGGCAGGCACTATGGATATAGCTTTGCACCTGAACTGGTACATATATACAAGCCTTTAGGTTGTGACAGTAGAATTACTACTTCTCCACTTTTGAACTTGAGCGGTTGAACTAGTTAAATTTTGGCATACAACATATTTACAGAGCTTAAAGCTGAAGTTTATAAAAGTAAAAAGAAAATTGTACTGGAAAGACAAGCACCAAAATATAAGATACTTTGGTTAAACAATAAATGCCAATGATAGGCTCCGATCAAAACAGAGGGTAAATGCTAGGTGGGCGAGTGCATTAAATTATAGTGAACCTTTACATTGTAGATACGTTCATGTGGAAAATAATTCAAGACAGTAGCAATAGTACTTTTCCATCTTTAAACTTCAGTGCTTGAGCTAGTTGATTTTGACAAGTACATACTTAAAGAGCCTTCATCTGGAGTTGGTAGACGAAGCAGACAATTGTATTGGTTCTAAAGTCAATCGATCGATACAGTAGCAGTGGCAGCACAAACAACAAAATAATAGTATAAATGTGAAATTCGTGCTAACCAATCTGTAAACAATGATCAAATCAGGACTTAGCAACCCATATTGTTTGAATACAAATCTGTTTGCATGTGCTTGATCAAATCATTAAATTGAAACAAGTTTTTAAGGATGATAAGTGGTTTCATTTGTATACACATAATTACTGTTTGTATGTCTCTCTAAAATTATATCACCAAAATTTACATTCTATGCATATGAATCAGAAGAAACATATTTTCCATTAAATTGTTGAATGAGTTACAATATTATGATTTCAGAATATACTCTTGTTTGGGCACATTCTAGAAAGCGAGCGACCAGGACAATGGTATATCCTGAAAACAAGTGTTCCATTGTTTTAGATTAGAAATAATGATCGTGAGTCTATTTTTATTTGTTTTGTTCCTTGCAGTTTCTTTGTATTTTCTTGATAGACATCCTTAGGAAGGGAGAATTCAGGTGTTTCTTTGGTTCTTAGCCGTCCACAGTTACTGGACTAAAAGTCAGGTCTCTATATTTGAAAAATATGCACAAATATGTTTAAAATTTGAACATAAATTGTTTCAAAATTTGAGTGCAATTGAAAAGTGCTCCAGCCTGTGACCTTTAGAATAGATCAGTTGAAGATAAAAATGAAGATTGTTGACAGATTGCTTTCTCACTAGCTACTACCTTTTTGTCTCACCGGAGTAATTTTCTATTTCTATATAGTTACTTTTGGTATCAAATAATTACGTTTTGTGTAATATAGTCACTTTTGGTGTCAAATAATTACATTAAACGAAATTTTTATTCTCAATTGTAATTGTTGTCATTAATTTATGAGTACCTTGAATGAGAAGAAGACGAAGTTCTAATATGTCAACATCATGTGAGTGTTTTGTCACTGCTCTCACTCTTGTTTCTCCCTCCCCTTGACGTGCTCATAGTTGGAAGGCAGGAAGTTTACACTACGGAGGTTGGGTCACTGAAGTGACCCTATCGAAGATGTGGTCCCAACACATGAAATTATAGCGTGGTGATACTTCCATCATCTCGAATGACGCAACGACTAAGAAGGGCTTATTGTCGGAGATCCTAGGTCCTTGAGTGCTTACTTCTTTTGGTCAATTACGGTACAAGTAATTGTGGTATATTTGATTACGGTACAAGTAAATGTGGTATACTTTTTGTTACTACACCAAATCATTGGTGCTACTTTATGTTACTTTTTTTTTTGTTTTAGTATTACTTTTAGAGCTGATAGTTACTTATCATACTATATAGTTACTTTCGTGTCTTGATCGTACTTCCAGTGTTAGATAGTTACTTTTTGTGTCTTATTGTTACTTTTATTATCTAATAGTTACTTTTCTTACCATATAGTTACTTTTTGTATCATATTGTTACTTTTCGTGTCTGGTAGTTACTTTATGTGTCATGATGATACTTTTATTGTGGGATAATTACTTTACTTACCATATAGTTACTTTTGGTATCCCAATATTACTTTAAGTATCATATAGTTACTTTTTGTGTCATGATGTTATTTTTAATACATGATAGTCACTTTTAATGTCTAATAGTTGCTTTCTCATCGTGCTCTATATAACATTAAGTTTAATTATTACTTTACATTTCCTCTATTTAACAATGAGTTTAGTTATTACTTTACATTTACTATGTAATTTGCAGTTAGTGGATGATATTAAAAAGGCTAAGAATAATTTAGCATGGTCGGAGCAATCCTAAGGGCACTGAAAGATCTTTATTTGCATGTAGTTCGGAGCGTAAGATCTATAGTGGGAGTATACGACCACCCAAAGACTACGTTCGGAGTGTAAGATCTGTACTGGTCTATTTTAGCTTCTAAATACGACTATGTTCTTGGGTACCATGTGTTTGAGTCCATTCTGGTGGATGTTTTAAAAAAAAATCTTTTCATCTTATAGTGTGATGGCTGCACATTTTTCACTAGTTGGGTGATTAGTTTTGACTATGTAGCTTCACCTCATTGTGTGCACCATTAGTTCAATAACACTTTTAACTTCTTACATCAATTAAATCTTATCAAATGAACACCATCATCTATCTTTAAACCAACAATTGTATCTATTCTAATTTCTAAACTATGGGTAGTAGTTGATGTAGTTTTTTCAAACAAATCTAAATTGCCTATGTAAAAGCCAAATTAAGATATTGACCACGAAAACATGATGCTTGCATGACTAACTGGAAAGGAATCTGACCATTAAATACGTAGGATGCATATTGTATTTCATATTTTTCATAATATGAAACACGGTGAATCTATAATACTCTGATTCATAATTCTGGAACGGTGTTTCCATAGAAATACATATACGACTCTGTAACTTGTCTAGGTAAAATGACAAACTGTTAAAGTAGAGTAATTTTAGCCGTAACCTGCTACCCATCCGGCCACCCACCCGACTGGGTCGGCTGCAAAGTCCAACATGGACCAATTTTATTTAATTTTAAATAGGAGGGAAGTAGAAACAAAGTAAAAACTTGTATTGATCATAACTTTCAAGCCACAATGAATTTTTTAATGAAATAAAAAATACTGGATTCATAATAAGAAATACTTTTCAATAAGACCAATGTTGACATATTTTGAAAAAAATAATAATATGAGAAAAAGATTATGAGAGAAGTAGAAGAGAGAGAAAATGTTTTTGTCCATAACTTTCACTCTAGAGTATATTTTTTAATGAAATAAATTGCATTAGAATCATTGTAAAAAATACTTTCCAACAAGACTAGTGTTGACATACTTTAAAATAATGATAATATGACAGAAATATAGTATACATATTTTAGGATACCATACACATGCTTTGAGTATAGACGTACATTACTTGTGAGTATAGTACATCACATTCGTGTTTCTCCCAAATCATATACAATATTTACTTGTATGAATTCGATTGAGTAACATTAGCAATGAGTTTAGTACTATACTTTTGAATGAATAAGATCAAGGATTAGTTGTTCTTAAACATAGGTGAAAGTATTGTAGTTTAGTAAATGTGTATATTTTTAATGAAACGTGAATTAGTTTATTTAGGTACAGTATGTGGTTATTGACAATCTTTTATACATGATATGTCTCGTACTGTACCAACAAGATCATCAAATCATGTGTTGTTGGTATATCTCGTACGGTACCTCTAGTACTGTACGTCTAGTACAATATTTTGTATTACAAAATGTGGATGTTAGTACAGTACTTCTTGTACTAAGATCATTAAATCATGTATTGTTCTTATGTCTCGTACGGTACCTCTAGTACTATACGTTTGATATTATACTTTATATTACAAAATGTGGATGTTAGTACTGTACTTCTAGTAACAACAAGATCATCAAATCATGTATTGTTGGTATGTCTCGTACAATACCTCTAGTATTGTACGTCTAGTACTATACTTTGTATTACAAAATGTGGTTGTCCGTACTGTACTTCTAATAAAAACAAGATCATCAAATCATGTATTGTTGGTATGTCTCGTACAGTACCTCTAGTATTGTACGTCTAGTACTATACTTTGTATTACAAAATGAGGCTGTTAGTACTGTACTTCTTGTACGAACAAGATCATCAAATCATTAATGTATGTCTCGTACAGTACCTCTCGTACTGCACGTCTAGTACTGTATGTCTAGTATTATACTTTGTATTACAAAATGTGGTTGTTAGTACTGTGCTTCTTGTACCAACAAGATCATCAAATTATGTATTGTATGTCTCGTACAATACCTCTAGTACTGTACGTCTAGTATCATACTTTGTATTACAAAATGTGGTTGTTAGTACTGTACTTCTTATACCAACAAGATCATCTGTGTCTCGTACAATACCTCTAGTATTATACATCAAATAATATATTTTGTATTACAAAATGTGGTCGTTAGTAATGTACTTCTAGTAACAACAAGATCATCAAATTATGTATTGTTGTTATGTCTCGTACGGTACCTTGAGTATCCTTGTTTATGATTATTGTCAAACGTTACATTTTAAATGTATGCAAAAATTAATATGAATGATAACATGTACAGTATTTATGTATGTATGACATAATATGGAATATGAAAAAATAAAGAGGCAATAAGTACTGTACCTGAATGGTCAATCTTAGTACAGTATCCAAAAACGTACTGTACTTTTGTATACTTCTCTCCTCTTTTAATATACTTCTAATATTATTTTTTCTAAAGTATGTCAACATTGGTCTTGATAGAAAGTATTTTTCATTAGGAATCTGTTGTTTTTTATTTCAAAAAAAAATTCATTTAGAATTGAAAGTTATGAGCAAAACCGGTTTTTTTTTTTTTTTATTCTCTTTTTAACTTTCCAGCAATTTTTTGCCACATCAGCAATGTCTCATTCCCAACTACCGGGTAGGCTCCCGGCAATTTTTTGCCACATCAGCAATGTCTCATTCCCAACTACCGGGTAGGCTCCCGGGGATGTAGAGGGGTATGTGTAGCGTTACTTTTAAAGTACAACCAATATGAAGAACTAGTACATCAGCTCACTCACGGCCATGGATATTACTAACACTATTTTCAGCATCGATCTCAACAAGGACTTACATTCTTAGTGATCCACACATTAAAGTCTATGTCATCTATTGCTTGGTCAATTCCTTGAGATTGTCTCCCTACGCGGAGGATGGCTGTTTGTAAATCAATTCCAGGAGAATCTGTAGCTATTCAAGAACAACAGAGACGCCCAATCCTTGGACGAAGCCCCAACATCGTCCCACACCATAATCTGTAGCTATTCATCTGTGGCATCACAAATAAACTTTTGACCAACTATATAGTTCGATCCATGATTGCATCCGTATTTGTGTTCTTATCCATCCATTCATAAACAACAAAAACCTAGATTCAAACTTTCGTATCGTGCATCCATATTAATCAAAGCTGTTTTAGTGACAATATCATAAGAAAACATCAGCCTGACAGCTTCCACGAGAAAGTTGTTCTAATTGAACCATGGACGAACACCTGTCGTGCCACTTCCACATACCCAGACATGGTCGTCATAATATAAAACAACCGGAAGCAGAATGCAGGCGGGCATGATACTAGTGTTCCTGGGATGACCGTGGCCGGAGACGATGATGTGGGCGTGGAGATACTTTGCCTACCAGAGAAATTTGTATTGGGTGAAGGCTTGAGGAGGTAAAGGGATTGAGTGCCGTAGAGAGGAAAGGAAGCAGAGGAGAAGATTAGTCTGTATTTGACCGTCATTATTCTAAAGGGCAGCGGCTCAAGTGCTCAACATTTCCATGGGCGACATCATGCGTGCAGCCTCCGTTGTGAGGACTAATATGTTACGGACAACAACATCCGACCTGTCATCATTGAATCTGTCCACTCCAGTTCCTCCTGCGTACGATCCCGCCAAGAGAATGTTGCCAGTGTCCTCGTTTCCCACCGCCTTTCTGTAACCTAGCATCGTCGCCCTATTTGTCCTGGCAGTGTTGCCATACTTGTGGTCATGTGGGCTGACGAAGTACCGGTCGTTGCCCTTGCCGTCTCGGAACTCTTTCACGGTGCACAGCCGAGGACATTGCCGGCCATCGAGGAAGAACAAGATCGATCGGCGGATTCGGGACTGAGCCAAAACTTGAACTTGACTCTACTCGTCACCATCGGCCTTGGCAGCGCGGTCGTCAGACCCTCCCCTACGTCAAGCTTTAGAAGAAGCCCAACCATGGCGAATGGAATCATGCCCCTATTCGTTCCTGTTGCAGCGCCGACAGGCCTACAGAAGTCCACACCAGTCAAGACACTCCCATGTACAAATTGAGGAATTGATATAGGGCGGCCGTCAGCTGCGCACAACGTCGTGAGACAATGTGATATATTTACAATTATGCTACCACTAATCCGAACGGGTAGCAAACTTAAGATACCCACGCAGCCAATGAAAACAATCCCTATGCCCATGTTTGGCAACGGATTGGGATTTCGTAATCTGAATTGGATTCGATGACAGTCTGATTCTGCTTGACAACTCAATTTGTTTCTATTTGGTAACCCAGCCTTTAAGTAGTAAGTATCTGCTGATTCTGTACTGATATTGCAGAAGTGTTTTAACAAGAGTAAGGATTGTGTAGTTGTGATGTCGCTTAAGCAGAAGGGCAAATTTTTTTGAAAAAATCAATGTAGATTTTGTGAATGTCAGTTTTGTACTTAGGGAAACTAAACATAATATATGAGTATGGTCATAATTATGTGATGATTTAAAATAAACCAAACGGTATTGTTGTCTTCGATTGCTGTGTATGTTGTAAATAGGTAGTATTTTACATATTTGATCCAGGAAATGTAAATAGACAAGATTATTGAAATTGTCATGTTATCTTGTTATATACATATAAATAAGAGAATGTGCCGTGTTTGTGTGTGTGTTATTCCAGCATTGTGTGTGCTTTCTTAAGTAAGTGATGAGTGCGACTTAGCAAATATATTCTATCCGTGAGCTCTAACTCAAAAACATAATGTATCACTAGCCTCTCTACTTATCTAATTTACTTCCATTTGTATATTTGGTTTAATCTTTGTGGACTGCTCTATCTAATTTTCTAAATTTTAATCAGTTCGTTCTCTTTTAACATGTTGTACATAAATTAACGTGAATATTAATACATATGCAAAAAAAATTGTGATATCTCAACTAATGTGTGTAACACCTTGATATTGTTGTTGTTTCAATCAAAGATAACCATCAAAGATAATTGCATAAAGAATGTATTATATAATAAATAACAAATAAATAATATATAAAATGCATAATTTATGAATTTAAATTCAATGGTAGAAAATGCGCGTAAAAAAAATAATAGCATGTCTCCAGCAGAACTTAATACCACATAAAAAATAGATAATAACTTAGTGATTCCCGGGCAAATACATCTCTAACATACAAACTGAGGGATACAAATGAGAGTTCTTCCCTGGACCTAGACATAGACACCGATACACAATCTAAGATGGTGACCAGCCACTGTGGGGGACATGCTTTGATGTGGAGGAAGATTTATTTTGATCCCAGGTAGGAACGTCCTAGTCGGTCAACTTCATGGTCTCGTCATACTCGTCCCATGACACAAGACATGCTTCGTTCAACAACTTATTGGTTTCTTATTTGATGTCATCTTTTGGCCACTGAAACAGCAACGACAGATGGTGAACAAGACGAGTAACACCCTTGGCTTGTTCATAGCTCCCATTTGTGCCCTCGTCATGTGTAGGCTCGCAACATTGTTTGTTGCAGACAAGGTTTTTTTCTACATATTTTCACATCTTCGACGGAGACATCAATATTTTTTCAAACTTTGTCGTTGCCTTTGACCACGATGACGACATCTATAGTTAATAAAAAATATAAGTATTAGCAAATATCAATAATAGTAAGATAACTGTGACAATATTGAATACAAATAAATGCTTCAACCAAACTTAACTACAAATAAGTAAGAATGTGATGTATGCCTTCAATACATTACAATAAAGTAGAAGTTCTTCAAGTGATGGTCCAAACAAAATAATGCAACACATAAGTTTTGCAACTAAATGTTGAGAAGTAAACACAAAAAACTACAATGTCGTGAAAATATATTACAAGTTCATGTGCTATTTTCACCGTCTAACTTGGTTGTTTGATTCACTCATTGGTGTTAAGGTATTCAGCAACCCCAGGTGGGTAATTGCGAGGAGTCATCATGAAGTTGCGCTGCATCGCCAATGGCAGGGGAGGCAATAAATCTCCCAAAATAAAAAGATTGTCTCTTATGAACTCTCTCCTTATGTGTTGTCATCTCATCTGAAACTCAGTTAAAGATATGTAAGGCCCCCAGTTATGTTTCAGAAGTCACGCCATGCCTCCATCCAAGCCTGTGTAGTATATACTCCATTAACACATCACCCCAACTCATATTGGTTTCTCATCATACCTCTGAGAACCATATCAAGCTCCATACACCACATAAAATAAGGCGTCATTGGAGGCCCAACCATATTACAGATTTTGTAAGTAATATATTTTAGCCGTAAGGGTGTATGGAATAATTAAGGGAATATAATATGCACATTCGGTGTTAACTAACATTCAACAACATCACAATGAAAAAGCATACACCCTCCATAAAACATACACCAACATTACGATAAATAAAAAAAGCTTGTTAATGTAACACAACAGATGAATTAAGAAAGATTTAATGTTAAAAACATCAAATGGTAGACAATGTAAATGGAGAAGACAAACTAAATGTAGCTCTGCCATTCAACATTATGGTGTCATCGTGGGTGAAGGAATGTCCAAAAGAAGACTACAATCTTCCTCTAGACTAGCAACGTAGCGTTCTAGAACCTCATGCTCATACTTTTTTTGTTGTATATATCATCATAGTTGTGATGAATTTCAACAAAGTCCTTCATGTTCATTGCCTGGCTCCACAGTGACTTGCACTCGATAGTTAGTAACATAATCTCAGCTTTCAAAGAATCAACTGTTGGGGGGAGATCGACTACCCAACGGAAGTATCTGCACCGATCTTTTCCCTAAAATGTATTATCAAGTTTGCGCAAATGACAATGAATGTGCAGCGTACACAAGGGCAACCTATTATGTATGTATTTACTAGCACACCTCACGAGAAGGACCTTTCACTCAGAATGCCAAAATCATACAACCCTGCATCCTTTGTGTTAAGCCGCAAGGCTGCATCTAACCCACAATCACACCTCAGAACTTCAGATGGATTCATCGACATCTAAAATATGATTGATGATTAGTAAAATAATGTCAGATTCTGAACATAGATTTCAAATAAAAATTTCTGAACATAAAATCGGCATAGCTGCTTGTTCAAACATAAAAGTGAAGGTTGTTATACATCTATGATGTATTGTATCCATCCTCGTTTGAAGAGTCGTTATCGCTCGTGATGTGAAGTCGTTGGAGAAGATATTGGCACCTCTCCCATAGAGTGGAAATATCTTATTGGAGCCTATTGGTGTCTGATGTTGTCGAACAGATAAAGTCACATTGTTCATACCATAACTTGCGTTCGTTGCGTGCATATGCAAGTTGTGATAGCATTGCATCCTTAACTGTAGTAAGCATGGCCACTTTGGGTTGAACACGCTGCGCGGGCAACCTCATTTGACATCTGTTCGACACAAGACCCCTACCACATGTAAAATACGGTCTGTGGGGGTTATTGTCTTCAAAACGTCCAATTCCCACATCTGCGACATCCATATACACGCGTATAGTGCATTTAAGGCTGCATGTACATCAAGGCATTCCATTCTCCATTTCAAGACAACCTACAAAAAACAATGTGACGTTTATGATTAGGATCCATAAGACAGTTCGTGAAACAAACAATTTAGAGTTCCAGAGTCACATGGTCGATGAGTTATCATACAAGTTAAAAAAGTATGACAAGTACAATGCTAGGTCAACAAGTTTTCCAAAGGAGATTAGATATGGTTTCACATAAAAGATTGCCCTCCCTTGAATCGGCCGGAGTTGTTTGTTGGAGGGAACTCAGATCAACCCCAAAAGGGGGAACGACAGACGTTGAACTGTCATCTGGGAGTTCATTCATGATAGTGTCGCCATCATGTTGGCGTCGTATATAATTGTGGAGGGTACAACAAGCCAGTACGAGGCGACAATGTGGATGTATAGGATATGTCACCCCCTTTTAAGGTAGGCAAACCGCCTCTTCAGTACCCAGAATGCTCTTTCAACAACACTGTGTAGTTGAGCATGGCGGTGGTTGAAAATCTCCTTCTTGCTGGTGTAGGGATGTGTCTTTCCTCGGTATTTAGATATATGGTAAGTTGTGTTGCAATAGGGTGCTAGAAATTGACGAGTGTTGGCATACCCTGCATCAACTAGGTAAATTTTTTTCGGCGGAACTTTAAACCTGCCAGTGGTCGTTGCTGATTGTAGGACCCGTTGGTCAATAGCTGACCCCTCCCTCCCAGTTAGGATAAATGTAAATTCCATCGAGAAGTCTACTACAACCATGACATTCAGAGAGACATTCCCCTTTCTGTCACAGTAACAATTTTACTTGTCTCGTTTGACCAAGACTGGGATGTGTGTTCCGTAAATTGCCCCGACGGCATTCTATAACACCAAATTAGGTTGTAAACATACAAAATATTTGAAAAACAATTATAAATTTATAGGGGCTAACTATTACCTTGAAGTAAGGGTAGAACCTTAGGGTCTCCAACATACGAGAATGTGTTGTCGTTCATGTCGATACGGTTTGCATGACAATATAGTCATGGGTCAACGCACATATAGTATCCAGCACTTCGTTGAACTTTATACTTATGGTCTCACCAGAGTGAATGTAGTCCTTTGCCAAAGCATGATTTGTATGTCTATGGCCAACCATCCGTTGGAAGTAGCATACAGCCTCAACTGAAGTGACACATCTACTACTTCGTAACAAGCCACGACTCTCAAGCTTGTCCACAAGGGCCATTTTAGTATGTGGTCACATACAGTATAGGTCATAAGCCCTTTGTTCATGACTGGTTAATATTTCTAAGACCTTTATGTGGCCACTCCTTATGCTAACTGACCTAGGTATTGTGGGTGGTATGTCGGCATCAACTAAAATGTTGTCTATGATGGAGTTCGCAATCGACTCAGCAATTGCATCGACAATGTGATTTGCTGGACCAGACAAGGTATCTAAAATGTGTGTGAGGGGGTCAAGTGATTGTGTTTGGTCACTGGAAGACATGATGCCTACAAGTAAAATGATATCAACAAGATAATAACTACTTGAACATAATATAAACCAATTGACATGTGAAACAATGACTTGAAGGCTACAAACAAATTAGATTGTACGGAAAATAAATGTCTATACAGTAAAGCAATTATTACAACAATGAAGCAAATTGAAATGTCTGTACGGGAAAGAAATTATTACAACAGTTAAGCAAATATAAATTGATTGTCTGAAACATAGAAAACATAATGGAAAAAGGTAGTTCCCACTTATGATCCCGAAGGGCCAACATCATTGGATGGAGTATACCACATGGAAGGTATGCTTGATGTGTTGTTGAAGTTGGGTCGTGGGGTGTGCGACACAAATGGTTGCTGAGATGGCACAAAATAAAATGACATTGAAGGTATTGTTGTTGCATTGCCGACTTGGGACCTTTCCCAAAGGTCTTATAACCATATTGTTATCTTTTGAGGGGTGTGTTGAAGGCTGAGGTAGATGTTGTGGTGTGTTGAGTCCTTTACGACGTTCACAAGTGTTGTAAAAATAGCAGTGGGGGCATCAGGGAAAGTGTCATTGAAATGTTGTACAATGGTTGTAAACTCTTCTTTTTCAAAGGCTCTGGTTGCCACACATGTGCCTAACTCATGAACCTTTGCGTACACTTGTGTGAATTCAGATAACACTTCATTAGAAAGCACTCATTGCTCCTGCACCATTGATGGTCACTTCCTGCGCCTATGGGTAGGAGGATTCCTCCCCCTAACACTCGGGGTATCCATTCTGCCTCCCCCGATGTCACCCTCACTTTGCATCCCAGATGTGTGTATGTTCGGTTCCCTTGATGCGGTTTCTGTATTCATGGGTGTATCAGACACATCTAAGTCGACAGTAACATCATCCTCGAAGGCAACGTCGGAAGGGATTTGTGTGTATGTGGAAGACATTGCATGGTGTCTTCTAGAAATGTTGCTCCACGCCATCATCTCGATGTCGTAGTAGTGGGGAAAGGGGTGCCTAAGCAACCTAGCAAGGTCCTTATTTGCCTAAGTATTTAAAAAAATTGTATTCGTAAATGTAAATATAGATGCAGGACATTACTTTGTTGGGGTCAAGGGTGTGATTATTGTACATACCGCAATGCTCTGCCTCCACTCAGGGGTGTCAAGTAGTGTGGGCATGTGCCTTGTGTCATCCCACCCAACACCACTCTTGTTGGTCACAAGCTTCAAAGCGGCATTGTCCTTCCTCAGTTTCTTCCACTGAGTTTTGAACTGTTCTAACTTACCCGCATCCTTCTCCATCCTATTTTGCACATCAAAAGTTGCCTCCCTCCAAGAGTCCTTAGTAAAATGATCGTCAATACACCTGCCTAAGTCACATTGTCTTCGCAGTGTTGTTACTAGAGTGGCATCAGACTCTCTTGACCAAACAATGCAGTGCTTCGGGTCTGCGTAAGACATACTCGCATAGGTGTTGCAGTATATAATTATAGTGAGCGGTGTTTGCAATGATAATTACTATATAACATGTATGGTTTTCAAGAGGCACATCAAAATCGTTATGGTAAGAATAAATTAGTATCTGACATGTGTTACTTCTACCTTTGCACAAAGCAGAGCATGGCCTTAAATACATTCCCTTAAATACAATCTTTCCAAACTATAGACAGTAAAATTTTGTAGGATAGACAATAAACATACAATCAGACTACAGAGAAACAAACACATATTTGAGCAATCACCACATAGGGGTCGTATGACATATGTCTTGATGGACAAATGTGCATATAGTTAAGTTGATGTAACACACACAAACCTAAAATATTGTAATACTCAACACTAGATGCAACATTTAAAAAGTAGCAGTTCAAATGACAACAAGATGACTTTTACTTAAATTAAAGACACATAAAAATGAACTGATTAGCCCATAACAAACTATTCAAATGTATAAATTGATTGGATAAATGTGCATACAATTACGTGTTGTAATTCATAGACCAATCACTAAATAACAGCCAAGCAAGCATATATAGGGAGCTCAATCAGCAACCGAGCAAGATCATAGCTGAACTAGAAACGCAAGCAAACAACTGAAAAACTAAAATAAGAAGTAAGTAGGTGCAACAACTCAAAAAGCTAGCACCACAGGTGTTCTGTTGTATAGGGTTACTAGAAGAATGCATGTGCTAAGCATTTTTATAGATAAATATTCAACTAGATGTATATATAGGCAGCACCATAGTTGCTCTGTTGTGAATTAGTACAATTCTATTTAAAATATTCAACTATATGTGAATTTCCGTATCTATCCATCATTTTGGGATCGTTTCCATCATATCCAAGCATACATAAAAAAATATTAAGGAATATAAAAATTTCACCCATTTTGATAGCTTATACCATGTATAATAGTAAACTATTAGTATATTTTCATGAATTTTGAATAATTGTTCTAACTCAAACCACTTGCCCTAAAAGATTCTAGAATTTATGTAATAGAGGTCATCTCCATGAGGAGTCAAATGTTGTTAAGCGCAAGAATTCAAATGTTTCAATAAACTTGATCTTTTTTAAGATTAATTGGTGGTTTACATGAATTGAAAACAATTTAACAAAGAAGAAATAAAACATATACTAATGTCTTTTATGAAATGAAGAGAAAAATCTTGAGTAGTGGGTTTCACCTAGCCACATATCTCATGGCAAAATACCACACAATAAAAAAAAAATTCATTTGTATAGATAAAAACTTTTCCAGGCATCACGCTGTAGATGCAGGGATTAACCTAACCTAGACCTCACACTTATTTAGTTTGACAAGTTTTAAATCTCATGTTGTTCCCCCTCTTAACCTAACCATTATCATAGAATATATTGATATGTTGCATTCAAATTTACTTATTGATCCATTTACAATCTCAAAGAACATAGAAAGATGTAAGAAATGTATTATAGGTGATAAATCAACAACACATAAAATTAAGATCACAAAAACTCAAGAGTGACATCTATTAGATACAACATTTAATTCATTAAAATAAATCATAAGCATGAAATAACCATGAGTTTGCTCCCGCATGCCAAATCAAAGATACTACCTGCTCATGGTGAGCTAATGTAGACAAAAATTAGGTTCATCCATGGTATATTTTGTAGGATTAATAATGGATACTCTAAATGCAAGATAGAGAGGAAAGTTGATTGTAAAATCAATGAAACCTCAAATCCATAGTAGAAGGGTTCCAAGGAGATGTCTTCATCCTCCTACTATGATATGGGCACAATCTACCATCTTTTTTTCTGATATAAATTAGATCCTTAACCTGAAAAAGGGTCAAATTCTTTTAATAAGATGTAAATATGTCAATTTCCCTTAATTACTCCATTACAAAATTACACATTGTATATTTGACTTTATGGAGTGACTTTCTGGAGTGCAGTTCATCGATTGGGGGGACATTGATCATGAGTAGATATATAATGGGAATTATGACATGGACTCTATAGCATATAGGTTAGTAGCTGACAATGAATCAATGCTATTAGAGTTACTTTTATGCCATGTAATTTTTAAGGATTTTTATCTCGGTTAACAAATGAGGAACATAATATGTTTTTAGGGACATGCAATAACATCTTTTGTTCATCACAAATGTCATATGATCTTCACAAATTCTGACCATTCTTTCCTGGGATCAGATTTGTTGCCTACCCAAGTGGGAGATATGACAAAATAATGGGAACTGCTATTAAAGCCATGTGGATAATAAATAAGAAACAAGATAGCATAATTGGACATATATTTCCATCTAAGGTTGATACAATTGGAAATATATTTCCGTCTAAGGGTGATACAATTGGACATAAACACTCAATCAAGCAAATAAGATGCAATACAAAGTGCACTTATCGAATTCCCTAATCTTAAACCATTTCATTCCCTCAAGCAATCAGACACAGATAATGAAATGGAAAATCAAGGAAGATGCATATCATGTATCAATTGGCCTAAATAAGAACTATTCAATTTTCAAATTGGCAAAGAATTAGGGTATTAGAAATCCCATCTCAACTTCTCAAGGTTGTCAGGTAAATTTACTTATCATGTATAACAAATTTACTACTCTTGTATAGTAAAGATAGAAAGAAAGTGCAGTCATCCCAGGTAGTAAGCATGAAGTATATTTTTGAAAACTAAATGTATCATAAGAAATCTATTTACTTCATCACTCTAATATAAATTATTTATAAATTAAATCTCATGTTTTGGAAAACATCCACTATTGTTAAAAGTTTCCTACACATAATTTTAGTTGGGACCAATCAACCCTCTTTATTAAGTTGCATCTGAATATCACGAATATATTGGTAAAATTCAAGCTAGATAGGCATCTTATGCGGGTAGTTTTGACTCTTTTTTTGGGGTTTATCTATACATGAATGATCTTTCCCAGAATACCAATTTCCAGATTCATATCCACTTTGAAACCACATGAGCATATTCTATATTTAATACCAACACACGCATACATGAATCATATGAATAATTGTGCATAAATTTAATTTCATTTGATTAAAAAATCATTGGGATAAAAACAGATAGGAGTCCACATTTTTATATGCAAAATTCACAATAACATCCTTTTCACTTGATAAAATCAAAAAATTAAACTAAATAAGTACTAAAATTCAAGATAGCTTTCAATAGAGAACCAACAAAATTTGTAGAATTGTGCCCTACTGGGCTCACTTGTTCTTTCCAAAATTCATATGGAATTGATGCTACTATTATGATATCATAATATATCATAAAAAATAGAACATTAAACAAAGGTATGGAAAAGAGATATGTCCAAGACATTAACGGCCATTACCTGCCAAATCATGTTAGAAAAACAAAGAAAAAGTCATAGCAACCAGGGTGAGGAAAAAATAAATGACAGAAAAGGAAATCTAGGATAAGACTAACAACTACTTGCTCCCTAATTATGGTCTAGTAACACATATTGATATCCTCAGAATAACCTGGCCGACAAAAATCTCAAAAATCAGGCATGCTAGTTGCTTTTATTTGCTATAGGGTTACTAGATATTGCTCTAACTTAGCACACAGACACATAATAGAGGTAAATTGATGCATTTCTGGATAATAGTTAAATCAGTGTCATACATAATGATTTAAATGGTTGCAGCTAATGTCGTCTCATTTGCCACTTAATTGATACACATGCCTGATTATTGTACGTCTGCCCTAATCGACCTCACAAACAAAGCACCCTCTACCCTAAATTGTAGAAGGGGGTGAGAACGACGAAAGAGTGTGGAATCGTTGGTCTGGGAAGGGCCGCTGGAGCACGAGGGAGGAGAACCGCCACAGTTCAGCAACATAGGATGACGACCAGCTTCCCCGGACAACTCCTCTAAAAGGTGTATGTGGAAGTGAACCTCGCAGCAGAAGGAGAGGAATAAGAAGGCACACAAACACTTGCTAGGATTTCTTATTGCCTTGGGAAAGCTAGGGTTTCTTCTGTGCATCGACAAGACAAATCAATGTTAGAGCAGGTAGTAGAGAAGAGCAAGGTAGGGCATGGGTACCTTGCTTTTGAGCGATGTAGCCGCCCAGGTAGACTGGAGGTGGCAGGCGGTAGTATTGATGTTCCATGCAGACGCTTCACCCGAAGATGACTAGACTCCATCTGCGACCTGCTCGAGGTAGCATCCTTCACTTTTACTTATCACACGGACCAACAGTTCTGAAGATGGACGACTATAGCGAAGCGTCGTGAGGAGGGAGAGCGTCGAGAGGAGAAGGTTAGGGCAAGAGGGAGAGGGAGGGTTGCAAGGGATTGGGGTCGGGGCTGGGGGGAGGGTGGTGTCGAGGAAAACCAGACTGAGAATTGTAATCCTTCCTCGAGGGGGACTGAGTAAACCGGATAATGGGATTCCATTATCCCAAAATGGGGATAAAAATGGGTTGGTTGCCAAATGCGTTTATCGCCCAAGACGGACCGGATTTGGCCGACCTCGTGCTAGGAGACACGGCCTAATCCTGATCCAATCCATTGCCAAACACGGCCTATATATATATATATATATACACACACACACACATATACATATATATACATATATATGTATATATATAGACATATATATATACATATATACATATATATACATATGTATATATATACATAAATATACATATATGTGTGTGTATATATGTACATATATATATGTGTGTGTGTATATATATACATATATATATAAATAAATATATATATATATATATATATATATATATATATATATATATATATATATATGTCTCTGTGTGTGTGTGTGTATCTTTGTGTGTGTGCGCGCTTACAATAGATACATATATCAGTGTGTGAGTATATATGTATCTATGAAAGCATGCACACACACAAATATATATATAAAAATAAGTATATATATATATATATATATATATATATATATATATATATATATAGAGAGAGAGAGAGAGAGAGAGAGAGAGAGTCAGGTTAGAATACACTCCATTGTACAGATCGCACAGATACACTCAAATGTATTTGTGTATCAAGACAGTTTTTTGCAAGATGTAAACCTAATTAGGCTACATACAAAATTTCATCCCATTTGGATGAGTGTAAGTCACTCATCCGAGGGCAACACTATCAACGTACAAACTAATTTGAAATGCATAGTTTTTTGGTCTTTATAACATCACCTATAACTATCCAAATGTGCTCAAATTGTTTATATGAGTTATTCACAAGATGATTAAGAAGATCAATGGATTAGATTTTTGAGAATAATATTACATCATGAAAAACTACTTGAGTATATTCTTCTCGAATACACTCAGGTGTATTCTAGCCTGACTATATATATATATATATATATATATATATATATATATATAGTTTATCTTGGCTGCCCGCGCGGGTAACCAACTATTCTACCCGTGTCTAAGTAGCGGTGGCAGCTTTGTAAATATCAAACTTCCGTCTTTTTTAGTATGATGAAGCGGTGGCACAAATATGTAATTATCAATAGTATTTCTAATTCGTTTGTGGGGACAGGACGGTGGTGAGTGGATCTGTAAGGCTGAATAAATTATTATTCTTTGTTCTTGATTCATTTGCAATGTGGTTTGGCAAGTTAGAATGTATAATATTATTTTTATAGCAGCATCACGTGTAATTAATGTGGATGAAAGTATAAAAAAAACCCCAACAACCTACTACTTCCATACGTAACAATTGCTATTTTTTAGTTGATTACACGTATGGATCGGAGTCTATATAATATGATACAACATGTGATACAAGCAGGTTGTATTACAAGACATCATCCTTAGTTACATTTTCCCATTCTCATTACAAATTTTCAATTCAAATTACATAAGGTTACTTACTATTACAAAATGCCTTCTCATTATAAATTTGTATTTAAATTACAGAATGCTCATACTCATTATAAATTTGTTCATGTTTGTTATAGTTTTAGTTAGAGAGATTATCTATATATTGGATAACTGTATATTTCATCTTCTTCTTGTCAATGGTTATTGGTGTCTTTGTGTATATGCTCAATTTTGGTCATTTGTACTATAATAAGCAAGTGTCATATGTAACATAGGTAATGGACAGTCTCATTGTAATAGACAAGAGCCTACTATAATGTAGATGATAGTTTTATAATATGGATAGTCATAATGTAATAAGCAAGTGTCATATGTAATATAGACAATCACATTATAATAGTCAAGTGTCAACCGTAATGTAGGTCACAATTTTGTAATATGGATACTAATATTGTAATAAGCAAATGTCATATGTAATATGGACAATCACATTGTAATAGGAAAAAGCCGACTGTAATGTAGGAGACAGTTTTGCAATATGGATACTCATATTAATATGGACAGTCACATTGTAATAGCAAGAGTCAACCGTAATGTAGGTGACAATTTATAATATAGATAGTAATATTGTAATAAGCAAGTGTCATTTGTAATATGGACAATTACATTGTAATAGGCAAGAGCCAACCGTAATGTATGTGAATGTTTTGTAATATGGATAGTCATATTGTAATAAGCAAGTGCCACTTGTTTACTTGTTTCTATTTCTTATAATTTTTTTCAACACCTTTTGGATCATCTTTTATATCATCAAGCATCTACGTTTGTTATAGTTTTCTTTTGTTATTCTAATTTTTCTTCGCTCAACTCTCCTTACAAAATGTTACACATGGTTATATTTTTAATTTTTTCTAGCATATTACATTCTAGTTTCTTGTATTACAAAATGTCTATTTTAGTTACAATGTACTCTTTTGTATTACATTTTTTCTTCACGTGTTACAGTTTCTCTTTACTAGTTACAGTTGTTCTTTGCTATTTACATTATTTCTGATTATCAAAACTCATTATAAAATATTTCTTTTTATTATAAATTATTTATTTTTGTAGGCATATTCTTTCTGTGGGCATCTACATTTATGAAAATATGATTCAAAATACAACTATGATATGATTTTCTTTTGTGTGCAATAATATGTTGTAGAATTTAAACACTCTGTAAGGATAACTGATTAATTGTAATGAGAATAGAGTATCCGTAATAGAAAATAAAAATTTGTAACTAAGGATGATGTTACGTAATACAAGCTGGTAGTATCATTTTATTTCCTATGTGTTTATTTATCTCCATAAAAAGATGCCACTATAATAGTTTTAGACACGTTATGTTAGCATGTGTATACTCCAAAATTGATATATGATCAGCTAGAAATTTAGTTTTATTTCTTCTATCTTTTGCTTTCATGATCCGATTAAATATGATACGTGGTTTGGTGAGAAATATAATAAAAATATCATCAAGTTTTTTGTCCTTTTCAAGATATCAAAAGACCAATTTTACTCGATGTGCATGCATGACCATACGTGTCCAAGACTTATTAGGATATCAGCTTCTATCTTTATAATTGGATCAGGCTTTGCACCGCTACTCCATGTATGTGTAATTGTTTATAATATAATTACTATACTTCCACCGTCACTCCATGCACATGTATTGATTTACAGCATATTTACTAATATTGCCACCGCGTAATCCATGCACGTAAAACACTTGCACACATATTTACAATTAGTGCCACCGCTCCCATATTAGCACACTGCAGCGTGAAATAACTAGGGAGCCGGGTAACTTTGCTTATCTACCCGCGCGGGCAGCAAGTGAATTCCCATATATATATATATATATATATATATATATATATATATATATATATATATATATATATATATATATATATATATATGACTGTAACAACGTAGTAACACAAAACGAGTCTCTGTATTACAATTTTGGTCGTCTCATTACAAATTTAGACCGTCTCATTACAAATACATGTCTTCGTATTACAAAACCGATGCACGGGTAGTGAATCTTAGTTACCCACACGGGTAGCAAAGATATACCCCTATATATATATATATATATATATATATATATATATATATATATATATATATATATATATATATATATATATATATATGGCTTTCATTCAATACCTATGCGGGTAGTCTAAATTTCACTACTCCTCAACTCAAAAAGTAACTAAATGGTCAAAAAAGTAACTTGTTAGGTTTATGATGATAAGAAAGGAAATATATGACTAAAAAAGTAAATCTGGGCAGAATATGTAGTATATATATATAATTATATATTTATTGTAGATGTTGCAAATATAACTATTTATGCATGAAAAATAACAGTTTGTAAGGAAAAGTAACGCTCTACATGTGAAAAGTAAGAAACTTCAAAACAAGTAACTAAAAGTGGACATGTAGCTAGCTGCTCCGGTTTTGTAATAGGAAGGTACATAATTGTAATAAGATGGCCAAAAATATTATACAAAGACTCATTATATAAATATAGCATGAAATTTATATATTCCCTTTGAATACAGTAAAATTGATATTTATAACAGCAGTTTATGTATAAATATGTGTCATCCTATTACAAAATAGATGCACGGGTAACTAACTTTAGTTACCCGTACAGGTAGTGAATGAATGGCAATATATATAAGGTATATATTTACTACCGGTGTGAGTAACCAACTTTTATTACCCATGGATCTACTTGTGTAACAGGAAGACCCATAATTGCAATGAGATGACTAAATTTATAATAGAAAGACTCATTCTATAAATACAACATGAAATTTTCACTGTCCCTTCGAAAACAACAAAAATGATATTTATCACAAAATAGTAAAACAATTTACACTTTACTACAAAATGAATTTTTCTATCATAATTTTGGTCATCTCATTACAATTTGGTATTCTCATTACAATTATATACCTTTATATTTCAAAACATATCCACAGATAACAAAAGTTACTTACCTGCACGAGTAGTGAATGAATTTCCATATATATATATCTTAATATATATATATATATATATATATCTTAATATATATATATATATATATATGACAATGATCCACTGAGAAACATATCTTTGTGAGATCATGTGAGGCATTTGAATAACTATGCACAGAGACCAACCTTTTGTAATCCAACTGTATAGATTAAAAGTATACCTTAAATGTGCCTGCCTACAAAATTTCATCATGATCCAATTTATGTAGCACTAACAACAAGAAAAAACTTTCCAACACTCTATATTGAAATTTAGGCTGACCATAAGATATAGAAAGCATCTATTGTACATATAGACATGTAAACAATATATTATTGCAATGATTTTTTGTGGGAAGGTAAATGAATTGATTCTTTTCCCATGTATATGATTGGATTTGAAAAACAACTATAAAGTTTTACTTGTTCAAATTCCACTCATTCTCTCATAGAAGGATGTATATATATATATATGTATATATATATATATGTATGTATATGTGTGTGTGTGTGTGTGTGTGTGTAGCATTAACAACAAGAAAAAACTTTCTAACGCTCTGTATTGAATTTCAGGCTGACCATAAGATATAGAAAATGTCTATTATACATATAGACATGTAAAAAATATCTGATTGCAATGATTTTTTGTGGGAAGGTAAATGAATTGATTCTTTTCTCATGTATATGATTGGATTTGAAAAAAAACTATAAATGTTTACTTGTTCAAATTCCACTCATTCTCTCATAGAAGGATATATATATATATATATATATATATATATATATATATATATATATATATATATATATATATATATATATATATGTATATATATATGTGTGTGTGTGTTTATATATATATATATTTATATATATATATATATATATATATATATATATGGCTAAAAGAAATGTGTACCTAAGTACATATAGCTTACATGTATCCATTATCATTTATTATGATTATAAAACTACAAAAAATAATCCAACCTTATGGATGTGATGCATACCCCTTAGATAACTGAGATTCCTAGATTATAAAATGAAAGAAAATATATATTTTTCTAATCAACAGTAAGTTGCTAACATTGCAGACGTTAAATAATATATTGTTATATCTCATCATATACATGAGATATGGTTGTGATTTTTTTAACACGTCCTCATATACATGAGATACGGTTGTGATTTTTTGAACATGTCTTACTTATTTAATTTTGAATAAATATGCACGGTTGGATTGGATTAATGTATTCGACATATGTAATTTTCATAGCAAGTACAGATAGATTGCATGTATCGGGCAGTACACACTTCCTAACCTCTCTCTCTCTCTCGTTATATATATATATATATATATATATATATATATATATATATATAAATCTGTGTGTGTAGATATACATATATATATATATAAATCTGTGTGTGTAGATATACATATATATATATATATATATATATATATATATATATATGCATATACATATATTTATGTATATATGTATATATATGCATATACATATATATATATGTACATATATATATATATATTAGTTTTTGTGTAACGTGTATAAAATTAATATCTTAGGGTCATTTCGTTAGTTTGAATTAAAAGTTAAGGTAATTCTTAACAAACATAGTAGTGTATGACTTCTACTTATTATGCTTATTTTCTAATGCAAAGTTAGTAAAACATAGGTTTTAATATCATCTATTTATAACAATAAGTTTACATGTTTTCGTATCACTAAACAATGTATGAACGCATGTTTGAAATCAGACCTCTAATAAAAAACTATAAATTTTATTTAGTAGGTAATTTTTGTAAGAATTTACTAAAAAAGATTATACAATGACAATTCAAATTTTATTTCAGATATAATAATCCATACATTTATACATATAATTTTTGTAGTATAATGATTTTAATGGTTTATATGAATAGGGAAAGATATATTAGTTATATACTAATGAGAATGATTATGGTTCTTATATCATACGAATGATATAATTTTTATTTGCCATAACTATAAGGTGGTTCGTAATTTTAATTTAAATAATTGATGTTATTTGTTATGAAAAATAACACATGTTTGGTTTCCTTATTAGAACTTTCATGTTGAAATTAGTTATAATATGCATTTGACGTGCAACTAAAATATTATTTTTATAAAAATATGAACTTGAATTCATTTTCATATCATAATAATATTAACTTGGTATCTAAACACGTTTCTACTGATACCTATTCATGTTGCACATGTGTTTAGTTAGTGAGTATTTCTTTTCCTTTCTAGTTACAAATATAGAATTTGCTAGCAAATATGTTTATATATAATATAAATACACTAGTTCTACACAGCCGAAATGGTTGATATATTTTATATTGTATGAATAATTAAATAGTTAACATATCTTATAGCATAAGGTAACTTTATAATATTTAATTAAGAAAGACACAAATTATATGAACAAATACATAGTTCAAGTTTTTGTTGATAGAATTATTTAATATAACAAATAAATCAAAACATTAGTTTAATGCATGTTACTGAAATATTATTTATGACTAATGAAAATTTTTGTTTATCGAATTCTTGTGGTCATCTTCAACATTGGTTTGTATATCTACTCTGTAAATATATGATTTATTATTATATTGTCATTATAAAGTTGAAACATTCTTGATCACATGAAATTGATTCAATTTTAGAAGATGAGATTGTCATGTGTGTAGCTAGTTATGTATTTTGAGGTTGTTAATATAAATAACTTTTTTGATTACTTAAAATTTGTTCTACTTGTGAAGATGAGTTTATCATGCATGCAGTTAAATGTCCATCTTTAACACGCCACCGCAAAGAAAGTTTCTTGGCCACTTCGAATTCATCCTACTTGAGAATATGTGGTTGCCATTTGTGAATCTAATTGTCTGTCTTGACCTAAATCCACCACGAAAAAACTATTTATTTGTTTCCCAATTATTCTCCAAATACCCCATCAAGCTTCCAACCTCCTCCAACTTTTCTCTCACTTGTGAAACCTTAAAGAATCATAGAGCAAGTGATTATTTACTAATCACAAGTTGATTATATGTTTACATTACAAAAAGAGTAACATGGTATCAATACATGTTTATAATGATATCTATTGTAAAATATAACACATGTTTAGGTTAGTAGGGAAATATATGCTTCGAAAAAACAAAGATAATTAAGGAAGTAAGACCTAATAGCATGTACATATTCTTAAAGAAATGAGGATAATATTCATATATTGTTTATTTAATAATGATAGTTTGAATTTCATGTTACTCATTATCGATTACTCACAATTTCAATATCATAATATCACAGTAGTGTGTCTTAAATTTATTAATCCCATCATAGTATCAAACACTTCATTCCTTTTCAATTTAATTTTGAACGTATTTATTCATGTATGTTATAAAATGATAAAAAATTGAAATTGTCATACCTAACTTTTTTAGGATTATTAACATAAAACAACCTTGATATAATAAATAATGGTTGTTGGGGAAATAAAAACAATATATTGTTTTGTAAATCTTTTGTAGAAAGATAGTCTAAAGAATAATGAGTAATCGTGATTTTATTTAAAAAATTTTGTGAAGTGTTTAAAAGAAAAGAATGATATAAAAAATTGTGGTTTTTATCATACATTTAGAAATGAGAGGGATATTGGTATTATTTTATGGCCAACATAGTTATATTAGGCAAGAAAACTATACATGTGTCTAAAGAAAGCTTGTAAGTGTTATGAAAGTTTTTATTAAGATATTAATGAATATATATGATGAGATTGAGTTTAATATTCTGTATATAATATGATGATATACAATATATAATATTAATATATAATATATAATATATAATATATAATATATAATATATAATATATAATATTATACATTTAATATTTAGATTATATTTCTTTCATTTGGAGTCTGATGAGGATGGAGTTTTCTGTAAATGTAGGGGTTGATTTTGAATTTTTTATTTCTAAAATTGTAATTTAGAAGTTATTAAAAATTAGGAGAGGAACGTGTATGTTGAAAAGTATTAGTGATTATAAATTTTCTTAGGGTTGAGGAATATGTGAATGATTTTTGGTTATAATAAGGAAATATTTAATGGATTCAAAATAAGGCAATTATTTCCATACAGTGTGAAAGGAGAGCCAAATTGATGGCTGTGGACTAACTGATCAAGTTTTTAATAAAGAAGATATATAAGGCATAGGTCACCTATTATGGATCAGGAAAACGTAAAATATCCATTACTCAAGGGAACAAACAAAGTTTGCCTTCACATATAAAGACAAATCTTGGCCAGAATGCACTATTTATGCATTATTTTCTAATTAGCACACTCCTAGTGTGGTTCTCCCTTTTTTTTCCCTCTCATTTCCTCTACTGGGTGAAATGAAAGTATTAGAGGGTCATATCCCCCTCTCCTAAGTTTCATGAGTGCAGCACTACAACCCACCTTTCCAGCAAAGCCAAGTGAGGAAGAAGCTTGATAACCACTATGTATTCCTAGTAATGTTTCCCTGAAGTTCAGGAACGAACATAAACTCATGCTAGACAGATAGGATCAAGTCCTTACTATTGGATAACTCACACTGTGATACTGGGACAACATGCCCATCAACCCATTGACCCCTAGTAGTGAAGCCCCATCTGCCCTCTTTCCTATTCCTCCAAGTACTTGCTGACTTTTGTGGTGCTCTATTCTGACCAAAGAACAAAGGTACATAACGCGTTGAGGGAAGATCCCCAATTCAGAAAACGAGCGAGAAAAAGAAGAAATCGCAGGAGGCCTATTGTAAGTGAGCAACCAAGGGATAGAGGTCGGACATAACCGGCTAGAGGATGCGGCCCAGACAAAACCCAATAATTCAAGGCCCAGATGCATCTTAATCTAGTATGGAACAGGTCCAGTAGGGGCGTGACTTGGCTCAACTCATGGCCTAACCCCAGTTGTGCCACCTAAATAAGGTAATTGTTGTCTAGATTCCTAATATTAGTAGGAGTATTGTTTTATGCAGGTGATATATTAACTTTGATCAATAGAATCTTACCTATGACTTTATACCATTAATTTTAGATGTTAGCATTGTTATAATCTAGAATGTTTAGGATGAAGATAGATGTGATGATATATGTTGGGCATGATGATTACTAACATATTGATCGAAAAATGATTAGATGTGTACGTGTTGACAGTGATCGTGTTACTAGATGATTACTTATATATTGATCTTAGAGATCCTGTAAAGATTGTATAAAAATGTATAAAAGAACCCTAATCTTGATGAAAACACTAAATGATGTTACTATATTCATATAGTTAGTTTATCATGACCTAAGTGGTGTTTGTAATAGATAACCACATGGATTTGGACTAGGATGACCCTAAATAAAATGAGGAAGTAATATATTTGTAATACTCTTTAAGATAGCAAAGCTAATACATATATGCTTTGACCAGATTGATTGAGTGGTATGTCCCCAAAATTGATAGGGTCTAAATTGGGTACGTGTAAATCAGGTACATGTGTTTATCCTCCTTGATGACTATATAGTCTACTAGGACTAGATTCATATATTTTGATATAATGAGATTTCTTTTTGAACTGACTGATATCAATTGTACTGCTTGGCAATATTCTATTGGTTGAACTACTATGTTACCTATGATTGTTATTTTGATCTTTGATATACATATTTTGCAAAGACACTAGGATATAAGTAATGATGCCAGTCTGCCACCGCCTATTAACAACCCACAAAAAGGTGATATTATTGATATATGTGTATTATTAAAAGATTTGGTGATTTGCGGTTGTTTATGTCATTAATGAATAGTTTCCCATTTTATATGATCAAACTTTAACATAAATAGTTAAAATTTCAAGACAAAAGCATTTCTTAATACAAAAAATTACTTTCTACCTTTTTTCTATCTTTTTTAACATGAAGAAATGGGGAAAAGCATGTTAAATCCTTCTATCCTAGTTATCACAAAGGAAATAGAGAAAACATGTTAAATCAATACTAAATTTGAAAACATTATTTGACTACACCCAACGATAGGTGAGACCATATTGGTGTAGGTGTTAAGAAATATTGTTTTACCTATTAAACATGGAATTGCATGCAATTTTAGAGACAACAAATCATTCTTTCAGTTTTAGGTTGCTACAATGTGAAAAAAACATGACTAACGAGTCATCTACAACTAGTTAATTTGATGTATTTCAAAACCTCTTAGCATACTTTGGTCTCATATTTCTCACTTCCAACATGAAAGGGGTCAGGTTAGAGTAGAGACCAAAGGCCACTTGGGCCTTCAGGGGCATGGAAACTTTTGTCAGATTGAGCTCATTTTTGTCTTATTTTTTGACAGAATAATCCTTACATGTGTGCCACCCACCTACTAACCCAAATTCATTGAATTTATTTGAATGATCAGAAACCTAGAGATGTTTGAAATGAAGAAGTTTAGCTTAGAGTATTGTTGTTCACACACAAATGGTCTAGATAAAGCCACTGACATTGATGATAAAGACCTTTCTGAAAGAGGCAACCCAACTATAATTTATTGGTTGCCACCTACTCAAGGCTAGATAAACTTTAACTACTATCACTACTATAGAAAATGATTTTTACAATGAGAGATAGACAATAGTTCTGATGATTATGTTGTAGTTAGCATACTTATCACAACAAGCCCGTTTTTGTGTTGTATATTGTATATTTTATACAACACAAGTCATTTACAACATGCCAAACCTATTGTAGTATATGGGGATACTACAACAACTGCTAAAGTGTTGTAATAGGTTGTAGTATCACAACATATTCAAAACTATTGTAAAAGATGTTATTTACACAACATATTTTGACCCGTTGTAATAATCACATGTTGTAATAGACCATCATTACACAAAGCAGACTCAGCGTTGTAGTATGTATTAATTATACAACATGCCTTTACATGTTGTATTTGGTACATGTTGTAATAGACCACCATAATAAAACATATTGAAACTCATTGTTATATCCCGACGTGAGACAACAAACTCCAACCTGTTGTTATATATTATAATTACACAACATGTTGTAACCTGTTATAATATCCACACATAAAACATCATTGTAATAGACCGCCATTACAATGTAAACTAAACCATTGTAATATACCATTATTACACACATGTTGTACTAGCTACATATTGTAAAAGACCATAGTTACACAACACATCATATTCACATAATTCTCTGAATTTTTCAATTATTTGCGTATAATATGCGAATTTTTTGTTAGACGTATGGTACACCTGAATTTCATATTAAACCCGTATTTTCCCCGAATTTTACAAATTATTTGTGTTTTATTCATCATTTACGCATTTTCATGTATTGTCCCGAACAAAACAATTTATTTTTGAATTGTATAAAAAATACTCACTTTTTATTGTTTCATGTTTCAATATTTTCTAAAGACCATTTCCCCTCAATTCATTAAACTTTTTCTTCTAATTAATTTAATTTGACCTAAGCAACTCAATGTGGGATTTAACTAAAATGGTACTTGAACTGAATTGACACTTAAAGGTCGATGTTTATCAATTATACATATTTTTGTTTCTCAACTAAATTCTACACCTATAATTTTACCGAATTGACCATTGTGATACCGTGGTGCTTTTATGTACATGTATGAATCTTGATAATTGTTGAACTTTTTGTGCCAAATTACCAAGTAAAATTTGCGTATATATATATCCGAATTGTATCTATTTTTTTCCAGAATGGTTGACTGAAACTTTTATCGTATCTTTGCCTTTTTTATCTAAAGTTCCCACATAATTCCCGAATACCAAAATTTTCAACCTTGTCGAATAACGCCGAATGTTGAATTTGTGACTATGCAACACGCTATACATGTTGTTGTATATACAAAAGACTCCTACTTCTTATTATATATTGTGAACCGAGCCGAACGTAATTTCTTTTTATAGAATTTTTTTATGAACATGTAAGCAGATCATGATTTTTTATAAAATTATTGTCAAATATGGGTACAAGTTCTTATTTGCAATTTAATTTTCTCAATGTGGTCTTTTTTATAGATACGTGGGAACCACCCCTGAGGATGGGATGCGATTAAGTGAGACCCACCCGAGCGGTGCAAACCCTTGGTCCCCCCTCGCCTACTTGCACAACAGGGAGAACATTTAAATCACACATTGTGCTGGCCTACATGACGGGACAAATTGATTTCTGAGGAGATGAGTTTCGAACCGGGGTCCCTTTATTGGGGAGTCGACCATTTAACCACCCAAACTACTACCTCACTGGCAATATGGGTGGATTTTTGTTTGAGATGTCATTTGAACAAAATTAAATTATATGTGGTCATGACAATGACAGTTTTTCACTAAATAACTAATTAGCCTACATATATTTACATGTTATTTTAAAAAAATTAATTAACCTACATATATATTAGTCAGGCAGAGGTTTTGGGTTTTGTCTCCTCTTCTCAGCGGGCGATCCTCAAACTTTCCCCAAACTAAACAAGCGCTTCCGCTGCCCAAAAGAAGACGCGATCCCGATTGTCTCCTGCACGCGTGCGTCTTTAGTCCACTGATCCCCTCCGCCGGCGCCCCTCTACCGCCGAACTCTCCCGCCGGTCGTCCTTCCTCTGCCCGTCCATCCTTCCTCCACCTTCCTCCTCCCTTCTGTCCTTCGTCGGCGCCCCTTCACCCGCCAAAGTCTCTGGCGGCTCGTGCATCAGGTACTGTCGGTGCCCCTCCTCCTACGTCTCCACTCTGCTGAACCGGTGAGACGGCCATGTGCGAAGACAGCAAGGTCGGATACATCCTCCGACTTTCTCAGGGCATCAGAACTGCCTTCTCTAGGCTTAGCTCGAGCTCCCTTCAGTCTAATTTGGTAAGACTAAATTTCTAAGTTATGAATAATTGAGGTACATTGTTTGGTTCCATTTCTCTCCAAACCTCTTTACTAAATTAGAAATCTGAAAGCAGAAGTCAGAAATCAATTAACAGTTATCCAAGTTATAGATGTATACCAAGATATAGAATTCCAAAATATAAGCATAAGATCGATAAAAACCCTGCTATATGTTAAAAGATGTATACCGAGATATAGAATTCCAAAATATTTAGATATAGGATACATTGCAAGTTCAGCAAGCGCCCAAATAGCATGTTAGTATAAGAAGTAATTCTTATAGTAGGTCTACAGTAGCATAAACTAGAGAATATAAAAAATTACTTAAACTTACAACAACATTCTTTTCACATCCAATGAGAAATTAGAAATCTGAAAGCAGAAGTCAGAAATCAATTAACAATTATCCAAGTTGATGGAGGAGAGTAATCATAAGATTGATAAAAACCCTGCCATGTGATATGAATTTTATACCAACAATATGATATTTCAAAATATTAAGATCTAGGATACAACTATGCGATGCAATTTCAGCAAGCGTCCAACTAGCATGTTAGTATAAGAAGTAATTTTGTTAGTGGGTCTTCAGTAGCATCAACTAGAGAATATCAGGATTTACTTGATTTCATAAGTTCATAACAACTATCACCAATGCTCTTCCCAACAAGAACCCAAGATCCATGATAAGTATCTAAACTGGAAGAAACTATAATCATACCATTTAATATAATACAATATTTTAATGTAGGAAGCATAGTATGATATAATTGTTAGATAAGATATCCTCCACAATTGATTGGAACCATTTATTTAGATTATATGTTCAATCAAACATTGATCAGTGAATTGTAGCAGACAAGAAATAAATACTTAAATTTTGCCTGAATCGATAATATGATTTTAAAGTGACTAAAACCATTAAAAGTGGCAATCACCATACATAGGGAAATAAATTACTTGCTCCTACCGTGTAGAGGAAAGGAACTTCTCATATGGAATTCGGCTATTATGGGACGATATATGGTGTACCATTGATATACTAGTGAGTCACATGCAATTTGTTTATTGTAATGTAAAAAATGATATTTTCCTTGTTGTGGTGTATGCTAGTCCGAATACAATGCCAAGGAGGGTACTTTGGAAACACACGATCAAACTCAGCCTGAACGTGAATGGAGTTTGGGTGGGAGTATGCGGGAGTTTAATTCAATAATTAGCTCAACTAAAAAGAGAGGTAGCAACTTATTAAATCAATAGGGTGAAGCTAAATTTAATGAGACCTCATTGGAGGTTGTACTATCTGACATTGCGTACAAGATCTCAATTCACTAACAACAAAGAACTACTACATGAACAATTGGATAGATTCGTAGATAGTGATGTCTGCACTAGGGATTGTCAGAGCTTTATTGTCCATTGTCAGGGCAAAGAATGAACGTAATATCAACTCTGAAAAACATTACTGGGTGTTGGATTACTAACCCTAGTTAGTTGGCATATAGAAAATTTGTCTTACTAATGACTTAGAGAAGAGAATACCAATTATATTATTGATCGTGTTAGGCACCTTGCTATGAATAAATAGTATAACCAGCCATAACAAAGCAAGTTGATAATAATGAGAGAAAATTTGAACCGTTATTTATTTGCGATGAATAGGGTGGACTGCAACTCTATTTTTGATTTAGATCTTCTCCAGCCATGATCTGTCTTTGATTGGGTAATCTGTTGCAGATCTGATTTAATATCTTGAGTGTGTCCTATCCACAGACAGATCTGATTTAATATCTTGAGTGTGTCCTATCCACAGACAAATCTGATTTAATAAAATGTTAGCCTCATAAGTTTTTATATAGTATGAGGTGGAAGCATACATGTATAGGTCAGGCTCCTACTTGATCTTTGAGAAGTGTCTCCATATCTGAAATGTGCTATGTAGTTGTGTTTTCATCTAGTGATATAGTGGCATTATATTGTACTGATGATGTTTCTCCATTCTCAGCCATCAGTTGTGTCTGATGCTCAAGTTCTCCTCGAGAGTCAATCTGATATACTATATTGTGTACCCTTTGTGTGGATCCATTCCTTGGCGGGGGATGTGTGTGATTCTGACAAAGGTATGGTTTAATGAATAGTGATTTATCAATCTCTTATATTAAATTTGTGGGAAGAGGTAATGGTTAGCCAATTGCATCTAGTATCTACATGGCTATGTTGTAGCCAGTTATACTACACGTATTTTAGTGCTCAACAAGGAGGAAGCAACATAATGCTAATTTTGAGGTTAAGGTTGTTTAAGGTCAACTTCCATGTATTATTATAGGATAAACTGCAAAGGTGCTAATTTCACAAACCTCTGGATAGTAATTTCTATCAATCTTTTGGATCTTTAAGAAGATATCTCTAGCAGGTTTTGAAAAGCTATGCATGCCCTGTACAATGATTCTAGCTAAATAAATTTTCATAGAAAACTATTTTAATGTTTTCGTGTGACATGCCTGATTATTGATGGATGCAATTGATTTACACGGTGAAATAATATCGTTGTTATCTATGTAGTTTATTTCAAGGTGAATCTTTGTAGTATAGCAATGCTTGGATGGATGTCTGAAATCACATATAAGAACTATCCACATATTTTTACTCACCTCTTTTATCGTTGTGCAGCAATGGATCGAAAGTGGATGTCTTCAAATCGCTTATCTGAAGAGTATGAAAAAGGAGCGGATGAATTTGTAAGGTGTGCAATTGAACATGCAGGAAATGATACTAGACTTCTGTATCCTTATACGAAGTGTGATTTCGGTAAGCGGCTTAACAAAGACGCATTGCATCATCACTTATTTCGAGACGACATTGATACGACTTACACTTGATGGATACATCATGGTGAGAGGGAAGATTTCATATTGTAGATCAGAGTGAACAATTTGAGGGAGGCAAAGGAGACACATTGCAGGACATGGATTACAATGTAGAAGAAAAGATACGAGACTGTCCTAAAATGTTTGAAAGGTTAATGACTGACTCTGAAACACAATTATATAATGGTTTTGTCAAGTTCACCAAATTATCTGTTGTTTTAAAGTTATATCACCTTAAGGTGAGCAATGGTTGATCTGATAAATTTTTTACAACCTTGCTACATCTCTTGAAAGATATGCTTCCCGAGGATAATGTGCTTCCTCATCACACTTATGAGGCAAAGAAAATACTTTCATCCATGGGCCTTGATTATGAAAAGATACATGCATGCTCCAATGATTGCATTTTGTATCGAAATGATCATGCTTTGAAGGACAGTTGTCCAGTCTGCGGAGAACCATGATACAAGAAGGATGGAAGCCCTAGTAAGGTGTTGTGGTATTTACCAATTATACCGAGATTTAGGCGCTTGTTCAATAATGTTGATGATGCGAAGAAGTTGGTTTGGCATGATAAGGATAGAAAAAGAGATGATTTTCTTAGACACCCTATAGATTCTCCGCAATGGATGACAATCGATAATATATTTCTAGAATTTTGTGGTAATCCTAGAAACTTAAGACTGGCACTTTCTGCAGATGGAATGAATCCCCATAATTCAGGAAGTCAAAGTACATGGCCTGTAATTTTGGTTATATATAATCTTGATCCAGATGTATGCATGAAACACAAGTATATACTTTTGACTTCGCTGATTTCAGGACCAAAGCAGCCTAGACACGATATTGATGTTTACTTGGTTCTACTTGTTGAAGATTTGAAGATTCTGTGGGACAAGGGTGTTGAGTTGTATGATGCAGACCGCAAAGAGAATTTTAATATGAGGGTGATGCTATTTTGTATGACAAATGATTACCTGACATATGGAAATCTATCTGGGTACATTATCAAAGGACATCTTGGTTGCCCTATCTGTGAAGACGAGACCTCTTTCTGCCAACTAAAACATGGGAAGAAAATTGTTTATCTCGGCCATCGTAGGTTCTTGCCTAAGGATCATCATTATCGTCGAGTGAAGAAAGCTTTTAATAGAAAAGTAGAACTACAAAGAGCTCCACAACATTAACCAGTCAAAAAATCTTCACTAAGGTGAAATAGTTGAAAGTAAAATTTGGAGAAAAAAGAAAAATCTCCAATTCTCAAAGGTCTCTACAAGAAGAGGTCTATATTCTTTGATATTACTTATTAGAAGTCTTTATATGTGAGGCATTGTTTAGATGTGATGCACATAGAGAAGAACATATGTGATAGTCTGATTGGAACATTACTTAATATCCCATGGAAGACAAAAGATGGCCTCAAGGCAAGATGGACATGGTTGACATGGGTATTTGAGATAGATTGGCTCCACAAATGAGGGGAAGTCGGACCTACTTGCCCCCAGCATGTTACACACTTTCAAAGTCTAAAAAATCTGTATTTTGCGGGTTCCTAAAAGGAGTTGAGGTTCTAGAGGGATATTCTTCAAACATGACTAGATTTGTGGATGTGAATGATTTGAAACTGTTGGGCTTGAAATCACATGATTGCCACATCTTAATGCACCCATTTTTGTCGTTGGCTATCCATTCCATTTTTCCTAAGCGGGTTAGAAATGCAATCACTAAAATTTGTATGTTCTTCAATGCTTTATGCTTAAAAGTCATTGACCTTGAGATGTTGGACTCATTGCAAAATCATATCATCATCAGTTTGTGTCAGCTTGAGATGTACTTCCCTCCTTCATTCTTTGATGTAATGGTTCATTTGGCTGTGCACTTGGTCAGAGAGGTCAAACTATGTGGTCCGGTATTTTTACGTTGGATGTATCCATTTGAGCGATATATGAAGCTATTAAAGGGGTATGTGAAGAATAGATATCAACCCGAGGGTTGTATGGTGGAAAGCTACATAGTAGAAGAGGCTATTGAATTTTGTGTCCAACATTTATCCAATGTTGAAGCTACTGGTTTTCCTAAATCACGGCATGTCAAAAAAATTGATGGACAAGGCAGTACAGGATGCTAGTTTGTACGACTTTCAGTTGATGAATTACACACAGTGCATGTATATGTCCTTCGTAATACAACCGAGGTTGAACCATATGTTAAAGAACACATTTATTATTTATAAACTCATTACCGATCTAAGAATGAGAAGGATACAATGAACTTACACATCCGTTGTTTCACCGACTGGTTAAAGAATTATATTAGTGAACAAATTGATCATTCACCAAATTCTGTTACAAAGACCTTGAAATGGTTATCTGTGGGGCCTAAATCAACCGTGTTGTCATTTTCTAGTTATTTTATACATGGATACACTTTCTATACAAAATGTCAAGATGACAAAAGCACGATGCAAAATAGTGGGGTGTCTTTGGTCTCCGAAGCTTTGCACATTGCTAGTGCTAAAGACAAAAATCCAGTATGGTGTGACATGTCCTATTATGGTGTGATCCAAGATATATAGGTGTTGGACTACAACACATTTCAAATTCCTATTTTTTGTTGCAAGTGGGCTGAAAATGATAAGGGTGTACGCACAGAAGATGGATTGATCTTAGTGAACCTAGATAGGGAGGGATGTAAACACGATCCATTTGATAATGGCATTACAGGCAAAACAAGTTTTCTATGTGATAGACACAGCTAACAAGGGCTAGTCTGTAGTCTTATCTCATAGAAGAAGGCCCCATGAAGGAGATGATGATGACGATGACATCATTTTAGAAGAAGAAACTTCTTTGTCTTTAATCATTCCATCTATGTCTGTAAATGATGATCTTGTTGTTGATGAAGAAGAGATATGTGCTCGAGAAGATCATAATGACAGGACATTTGTTGATGATGTCAGTGTGCATAAAAATAAAAAAACAGTGTACGCATAAGTGAGAGTAAGTATTAGCATTTTCTTGATGTGCACTAATATCTTTCTGTAATGAATGTAAATATGTCTTAAATTTTATAAGATTTCATTATGTTGTTTGTAATTGTTGTTTTATATGCAGTTTGCTAATATTTTTTTGTTCCAAATTTTGTTTTAGATATCTTCCAATGAAGATGACTCAACGACCACAAATATTAGAAGGGTTCGTACCACAATGCCTAAAGTTTCGAGAAAGAGATGTAAAGGACAAAAAATTCAATTGGAATGAAATTCAGAAGGACAACCAATTGGGAAAACCCAAAACATTTTCAGCAGCTATATTGGAGTCGCATCCTGAGAGCGAGTCTCATCAACATCGATACTTAGAGTGATGTGGGAGAAGGTCTCAAGGACCTTATTTGGGAAGAGATTGAGGTGAGTATGTAGACGTTAATATTTTTTGTATAAAAATATTATATTTTATGTGTATGTGATTTTGTTATTTGTAGGGTGTTTTTTCGATTGGATCTGTCAGAAAGCAGTGGGTATTACAAAGAGCCAATGATATATGGAGGGAATTCAAATCTCAATTATCAAAAAAATTCATGAGGAACGAAGATGGAAACATATGCAAACACCCAGCCAAAGAATATGATTTTATATCTGCAGATCAATGGGAGGATTTTGTCATGAGTCGATTGACCGAAGAATTTAAGGAGATAATATAAACTAGTGTACAAAATCCTTTTTGTTGTTTTTCTTGTAATACATTTAAATATATTTTCATATTTATTGTTCGTAAAAATAACCAGAGAAGAAGTATGGCAGGAAGAGAATTATCGTCAAAGAATGAGTATCGGCCTAGAATTTCTCGTAAGGGATATTTGGCCTAGAGAAAGAAATTGTAAGATTTGATTCATTTTAAAGCAATTTGTGAAATTTCATATAGAGGTATAAAAGTATTGTGGTTTTATCATATTATAAATAGATCAGTGAGAATAGTTTAGATCCAGTTATTTCAAAGATTTCTAGAGCAGAATTATGGAGAAGAGCTAGAATGGACAAAACTGGTGTTTTCACTAGTGACAAGGTCAAGGAAGTGGTGTACAAGATTGTAAGCTTAATTTTTTATCTCGTTGATTTTTCATCACAATATATAGTTTTTATTATTTTTACATATGTATGTTTTATATTTTGCAAGGATTCTCTATCTCAGGAAGTTTCTAAGGGACTCGTTAGTGAGAAGGGATGTAATGATGTGTGAACAATGACATTGGGAAAAAGGATCACCCAGGACATGCGAGAGCAACTAGACCAGGAATAATAATACAAAATATTGTCAAAGTGTGGCTTGAACAGATGATCAACCATCCCATATGCTGTTACAAATGCAATAGACCATTAAATCTTTGACCATGAAGATCAAATATCTTGAAGGGAAGAATATGGGCAAGGATCTCGACAATGTTGGGGATACATACCAATACCCCACTTCCAAATCTAATTGCCCACTTGCACAATTCTCACATCTACCTGAGGTAATCAACAAGTCTGTTATGTAGTAAATTTTAGAGATAGTGATTTCTCATGTTGACAATATCTATATTTGATTTTTGTAGGGCTATCACAAGTGTATTTTGATGTTGGATAATCCATTACATTCAGTAGTTGATGGAAGGGTGTATATATCTCATACAAATGAGCCAATTATACTTCACAACGTGGCATTGGATCCAAAACACAAAAAAGTGATAATTGATACCCCGTTGATGCCTGAAGAAAGTGTGCCAATACCTTTAGATATGGCTGAAGTTTATCAAGCTTGTCAAGGCATAGGCACCTACCTTCCTTGGCCTACAGAATTGATCAAAATAAATATGAAGGTATATGCGATAACTTGACAATGTTTTTATTAATTTATTGAAATGAATCATGTATATTATTAAACTATATATTTAATTTTTATAATGATATGCAAGGAATCCTAAGACTCATTGTCTCAAAGAAAAGTGAGGGAATCAATAAGCACAGAAAAAGGAAATTCAAAACTAGAAAAAATTGTGATGAAGTCTCAAGTCCCATCAAGCCAACATGCTAAAAGCCTCCAACGAAGCTGAAACTGTTGATGGTGTATGTGGAAGATGATGAGAATCGTAACATCTCTCTTCAGATGTCTGAAGATGTAGTAGGTTACACAGATGAGTTGATTATCACACCAGAATTGGTTAAAATATGCCACGATAAAGGCCAACTAGAAGCCTCGCACATATCAGTGTACATAAAGTAAGTTTCTATACGAGTAATATATGTTTCTATACAAGTTTATACAAGTACGAAGACTAAATATGTGTTTCTATACAAGTTTCTATACAAGTACAAAGACTAAATATGTGTTTTTTTTGTAGGCATTTGTTCACCAAAGTGACCTCAGGAAATATATTTAATATATTTTGATTTATATGTCCACATTTTATAGATCCGTTATACAATGATAAAGTGGAGACTCAGGTGCAATACGTAGTAGATCAGTTCATTAGAGGGAGGAAACAAAGATTAGAATTGTTCTTTATACCTTATAATTTGGGGTACGCATACATTTTGTCGATTGTCTGTTATTTGTTTACTTTAAATGTTGCTTAAAAGTACATTAATCTTAAAATGTAATACTCATGTATGTGTAGGGGACATTGGATACTTTGCGTCTTCGACCCTATGTGGGGTAAGTGCCACTATCTTGATCCGTTACGAGGAAAATTACGTGGGAACGTGGAAAAACTCATGGAGTTGTAAGTACTTGTAGGGTTTTATGGGAGGCAGAGAAGCAGCGGAAACAAAAATTTTCTCCCCAAAACCCAGAACAAAAGGAATCGTGTCAACGTCTATACAATAGGAAAGATGGTTTTTGGACGCATACCTTGTCCCGAGGCTTGCTCGATGACAGTACCTCACGCCTTGCATGGTCTTCACCTCCGGTCTTAGACGGTGTCTGTGCAGCTCCTGGTCGCACTGGGACGGAAGACTCCTGGTCTCGCCGGGACTGTCGGGATTGATAGTTGTCCTCCAAGCGGCAGATGTCTCCCGCCTCTGCAGTCATCCACATGGACTGCCTCGAACTCCGATCTCCTTGTCCCACAAGGAATCAGAAGGAGTGGCACCCTCCTATCGGTGTACTATTTTCCAACACACTCTCTTGCCACCAGTCGCTTTCTGTAGTTGTCATTTCCTTATTGTGCCTCCCTTATCGGGTAGCACTTGCTCGGACTCTCTCGGTTACCAAAACCAGAGAGAACGACAACTTTGCAGAGCAACTGGTTTTCATTGAGTTGTACTTTTAGAAGCCCCCAATACCCCTATATATATAGGAGGGTCATGGGACAGGGTTCTCTATCCCGGGCAATATGGGACTCAAGCAGGAGTAGAAGGGTTTGAGATTTTCCACAAAAACAACCAACTACGCAACCTGAACCGACCGTTTTACAACTAAAACGGTCGGTTGGGGATCTAAGCCGGTTGGTTGACACCACAACCGATCGGTTGGGACCCATGAACCGGTCGGTTTGTGGTCCTGATTAGTTCCCCATTGACTTTTCTTCTTTTGTTTCAAATTGGTATCAAATACCAATCCTTGTTCCAATCAAATTGGGAAAGTGAAATGAAAGGAAATTTCTCACCAATCCTACTTTCCAACTTGCTCGGTTGCATCAGTTGACCCGATCGTTTCAACAGTTGAAGCAATCGATTCACTCTGTCCATGAAACGATCGACTCACCAGTTGAGCCGATCCGTTCACCAAGCTCAGCCGATCGGTTCATCACATGAGTCGATCGGTTGGGAGTGTAGATTGTGTAGAATCAGTCAATCGCAGTTTCAATGAATCTGATACTCTAATCAATCAATCCAACACCTTGAACATTATGATACTGAGCTATCAATTGATTGAGTGTTTAATTGAACTACTAAACTCCTTTTAGTAATCAATCTAAACATTGTTTGTGGACAAACTCCTATTCCAGGTTAAATCCTATGTGTGTGACCATGTAGGTCCATTTCACGTTAGCAGTGAAAGTCTATAACATTTATGACTTCACAAGCAAAGAGCGGTGCCTAGTCACACATCAGTGCTACCCAAGTGAAATAGAAAGTTGGAGAACAACTTTCAATCCTACAATTCGTGAATGGTGTTACAATGAATGTATAATTCCTTTGTCACTGATATCCTGAATGAACTCGAGGCATGGAACAGTCATCCTGTCAACATTCATTCATTTCCTTGATCTCAGAGAAGATTGGGTGAGATGTGTGTGACTTCAATATCACATATTGATTCACACGTGCATGCACATGCCTTTCTCAATCCTACTCATCAAGTGGCCAAGGACATCAAACTCCCTCAGGAGGGACAAATCACATATCTATCACTCACCCCTCAAAAGCCCCATGTGTCAAAGCCACCCAATCATCACCTTTATAACAACCCATGTTGCAGGACTGCGTTTGATGATGTCAAAGTGTACCCAACAACATGTGTTGAGTGTAGTGATTTCAGGTCTAAGAATCACACTCACCACCATCACTGTGAGAGTTGACTGTGACTACCAAGTCATGGTTCCATGTGTCACTCTCACGGTGGGTCTGTCTGGTACCTTGTTCTCTAACAAGTACCTATGTGCTTGGTTTGATATCACTATATCATGACTAATGAGATTATGTCATCAACCAACACACAATCTTGTCTTCAGTGTTATTGATGTCTATGGTTATTTCCACAATAACAACTGACTAGGGACTAAACAAGAATGTATACTCTTAACAGCCGTATGATCTCATCGTTCAGGTCCTCAACCCAAAAGCATACGTCATTGAGTAAAACAATTCTTTAGACATCTATCATGTTACACCATCATCTCAGAAATAGTTTAAACATATAGATCGGAAATTGCCTTTATTATTATTCAAATTATTTACAAAGTATCCCATTACAATCATCATATGACTTGTTCTATGGGCATACATACCAACAGACTCCCACTTGCACTTAGAGCCAGTCACCAACGAACCTCAGTCCTTGTGACCTAGCATGACCATCACGCTTCTGCTGAGAAAGGGCCTTAATCAATGGATCAACTATGTTGTCTTCAGTTGGTACTTTGCAAATCTTCACATCTCCTCACTGTACAATCTCTCGTATGAGATGGAAGCGCTGCAGTATGTGCTTGGACGGCTGATGTGATCTGGGTTCCTTAGCTTGTACAATAGCTCCATTATTGTCACAATAAAGATCAATTGCATCACAGCTACTGGGAACTACACCAAGTTCAGAAATGAACTTCCTGATCCACATAACCTCCTTTGCTTCATGTGAAGCAACAATATACTCAGCCTCTGTAGTAGAATCGGCAACTATTTCTTTCTTGGAACTCTTCCAGCTCACAGCTCCATTATTAAGGCAAAATACAAATCCTGAATACGATCTGTAATCATCTTTATCGGTTTGGAAGCTTGCATCAGTGTAACCTTTTACAACCAGCTCTTCCTCGCCGCCGTAAACAAAAACTGATCTTTAGTCCTTTGCAAGTACTTGAGGATGTTCTTCATGGCTGTCCAGTGAGCATCCCCGGGATCTGACTGGTACCTGCTCGTCATGCTGAGAGCATACGAGACATCTGGGTGCGTGCACAACATAGCGTACATGATTGATCTGATGGTTGATGCATATGGGATCCCATTCATACGCTCCCTCTCTTCACAAGATTGGGGACATTGAACTCTAGAGATGGTGACTCCATGTAGCATGGGGATGTTGCCTCTCTTTGAGTTCTCCATGCTGAACCGTTTCAACACTTTGTCAATGTACGTGCTCTGACTTAGTCCGAGAAGCCTTCTAGATCTATCTCTATAGATCTTAATTCCTAGAATGTAGGATGCTTCTTCTAAGTCCTTCATTGAGAAAGTATTCCCAAGCCAAGTCTTTAACTTCTCTAATGCTAAGAAATCATTTCCCATCAAAAGTATGTCATCCACATACAATATGAGGAATGTGGTCGAGCTCTCACTAACCTTCTTGTACACACAAGGTTCATCTTCATTTTGAATAAAGCCAAACACTTTGACTTCCTCATCATATCGAAGATTCCAACTCCGAGATGCTTGCTTCAATCCATAGATTGACCTTTACAGCTTACAGACTTTATTGGCATTCATTGGATCTACAAAACCTTCAGGTTGTGTCATGTACACATCCTCATTTATATTCCCATTAAGGAATGCAATTTAACATCCATATGCCAAATCTCATAGTCATAATAAGCTGCAATAGCAATCATGATCCTGATGGACTTAATCATGGCAACTAGAGAAAAGGTTTCATCATAGTCAACACCTTGAACTTGTCGAAATCCCTTCGCAACCAATCTGCCTTTATAAGTTTTCACATTGCCATCCATGTCGGTTTTCTTCTTGAAGACCCACATGCACCCTATGGGTTTTACCCCTTCGGGTGGTTCCACCAAAGTCCATACTTTGTGGGAGTACATGGATTCCATCTCGAATCTCATGGCTTCAAGCCATTTCTCAGAATATGGCCCTCCATAGCTTCTACGTAGGTAGTTGGATCATCATCTATGATCAACTCTCCACCTTCCTGAGTCACAAGGTATTCAAACCTCTCAGGTTCAAGGTGGGTCCTACTAGATCTACGAGGTCCTTGTGTTACTTGAGGAGAATGACACCTTATGAATCTTCATATTCCTCTCGTACATCTACTGGCTCAATGTTTTCTTATTGGGCTTGAACCTCTTCAAGCTCTATATTCCTCCCACTGTTTCCTTTGGAAATAAATTCCTTCTCTAGGAATACAACATCCCTAGCAACAAACACTTTGTTGTCAGTAGGGTGGTATAAGTAATATCCCCTTGTTTCCTTGGGATATCCAACAAAATAACATTTATCGGATTTGGGTCCAAGCTTATCAGGAAACATTTTCTTGACGTAAGCCTCACAACCCCAAATCTTCATAAAAGACAAATTGGGACGCTTCCCATACCATATATCATATGGTGTCTTTTGAACCAATTTAGATGGTACACGGTTAAGTGTAAACGCGGTGGTTTCAAGAGCATAACCCCAGAAAGAAATTGGAAGATCAACAAAACTCATCATTGATCGCACCATATCCAACAATGTGTGATTCCTTCTTTCAGACACACCGTTATGATGTGGTGTTCCAGGCGGAGTCCATTGTGATACAATACCACGGGCTCGCAGAAGGTCCTCACACTTCTGGCTTAAGTATTCTCCACCTCGATCAGATCGAAGTGCCTTAATACTTTTACCAAGTTGGTTTTGTACTTCATTCATGAAATCCTTGAACCTTTCAAGGGTTTCTGACTTATGTTTCATCAGGTACACATAGCCATACCTACTGAAGTCATCAGTAAAGGTAATGAAGTACTGATACCCACCTCTGGCATTAGTTCTAAAAGGCCCACATACATCAGTATGTATGAGTCCTAATAGATCCCTAGCTCTCTCACCTTTACCTGAAAAGGGAGTCTTGGTCATCTTGCCCAATAAATAAGATTCACATGTCTCTATTGATTCATAATAAAAAAAGTCTAGATAACCATCTTTATGGAGTCTAGAAATGTGCTTCTCATTTATGTGCCCTAGATGAAAATGCCAAAGATATGTTTTGTTTGAGTCATTGAGTTTTTTCCTTTTGGTGTTTACGTTGTATACACTTGTCTCCAAATCTATCAAGTATAGACCATAAGACATTGGGGCACTTCCATAAAAGATCCCATCTTTAGAAATGGAACATTTTCCATTCTTAATAAGAAATTAAAACCCATCTTTGTCCAAACAAGAGACGGAAATGATATTCCTATTTATGGCAGGTACATAATATTAGTTCTTCAACTCTATTATTAGCACATTTGGTAGAGTTAACTAATAGGTTCCTACAACACTGGCGACAACTCTTGCCCCATTGGCAACACGTAGTTCAACCTCGCCTTTCCCCAAAGGCCTACTTCTCTTAAGATCCTTCACATTTGAACAAATGTGAGATCCGCATCCGGTATCAAGTACCCATGATAAAGAAGTAGTAAAGTTAATCTCTATTACATATACACCAGAAGTAGAGATCTCTATCTCTGACTTCTTCTTCCATCGTTCCTTCCATCCTCTCCATGCAGAAGAAATTGGTTTGGCGAGAGAACCCTTCTCTCCCTTACCTTTCGTTCCATTGATCTCTATCAATGAACTTTCTTTCTTCTTCACTAACGCTTTAAGCGTACATAGAGTGGATTCAAAGTCTTCTGGTATATCTGGATTGTGCAGAATACTTCTCACAGTCCTCAACCAGTTATGGAATTTATTCTCAATTAATTTGCCCATTTTAAAGGATGATTCCTTTGCCATTCTACAAGAGAAAATTGCATTTTGTCAAAACTCCTTTTTGATTTGATTTGAATAAAATTTGACGATAGTTAATCAAGCCTTTAATTAATTACCGCTCCCACTATTTTGACTCAAATTGACAGCCCTCACCATCAATTCGGAAGATTGCAGCGTACAATCTTCTAGTGGGTCAAGATCCTGAAATCCTCTGAGCCATGGACCAGCTAGGGCTGTCACCCACAACTCAGATCTCCCAGGTAGGCAACTCTTGCCAATTGTATCATATGCAACTCTTGAAAGATGTCATGTGCAACTCTTTTCCATGATCATCTCCATGCCTCAAGGTACTAGATCCCATCTAGATCACCTTGTTAAGTCCGACCCAAAGCCAACACGATGAATATGCACCCTGCTAGGGCAGACCCACACATTCATCCTTCACTTTTCCACGAGATAGACGGTGCACCACGCTAGGGCGTGCCCACACTTGGTCTATCAAGCTTTTCACGTGTGTCACATTTGGAAGGCATCTAAAACTTTAATATTTAATGAGGGATTTGGTTTTTATATACACATACATATCCAATCACCACAATATATAGTATGTATCATATACATGCTATATCCCACAGAAAACATGCAAAACAATAAAAGCAATGATTATAACCATCCTATTGTGACTCCTTGAACCAAGAGGAATCACGGTCATCTAGGTATACATCACATGCAACCTGTACAAGATGAAATATGTACCTGCCTTTCTGGGTTTGATCAACTCATCTCCATGACTGATCAACTCGCCATCAAGTTGGTTGTTCGGGTGCCACCAGCCGATCGACTGGCGCCTCCAGCCGATCGGTTCACCGGTCATCGTGTATCTCCTCAGATCACAACCCGCTCATCTCGCTCCTCGAACCGGTTGTATGGAACACCAATTGATCGATTCAAGCCTTGAACCGATCGTCTCAGGTCGTCCGCCGTTCTTTGACATAGTAAGAAATAAAATTTATCCTATTTACAATTGAATTGTGAAACCCCGAGTTACATTTGGGGGGAGCAAAGGTGGGAAAAGAAATCTCGAATTATTTCTAGTTACATCGGGAATAGGAGAAATGGAATCTGTGCGCAGACCGAGATGCAAGCAACCACATACAACCACACACAGATATAGGGTTTATAGGCCATAACCATGCTACACATCCACCATAAAACTTGTTTAAGGGAGATGTGTATCGAGTGCATTAATATTACATATTATATATGTATATTTGGGATTTGTGGATTGGACATGCATAAAGCCAATTTTATTCGCGTCGTATGCAATAAATAAATGCGACAAACTAAAATCGATCATATCGATAATCCTAAAATATGGAGCAGTTGACGTGGCTCTGATACCACTGTAGGGTTTTATGGGAGGCAGAGAAGCATCAGAAACAAAAATTTCTCCCCAAAACCCAGAACAAAAGGAATCGTGTCAACGTATATACAATAGGAAAGATGGTTTGTGGATGCATACCTTGTCCCGAGGCTTGCTCGGCGACTGTACCTCATGCCTTGTGTGGTCTTCACCTCTGGTCTTGGATGCTGTCTGTGTAGCTCCTGGTCGCACCGGGACTGAAGACTCCTGGTCTCACCGGGACTGTCGGGAAATACAGTTGTCCTCCAAGTGGCAGATGTCTCCCGCCTTTGCAGTCGTCCACACAGACTGCCTGGAACTCCAATCTCCTTGTCCCACAAGGAATCGAAAGGAGTCACAACCTCCTGTCGGCGTACTAGTCGCCAACACACTCTCCTACCACCAATCGCTTTCTGCAGTTGTCCTTCCCTTGCTGTGCCTCGCTTATCGGGTAACACTTGCTCGGGCTCTCTCGGTTACCAAAACCAGAGAGAACGACAACTTTGCAGAGCAACTGGTTTGCACTGAGTTGTACTTTTAGAAGCCCCCAATACCCCTATATATAGGAGGCTCATGGGACAGGGTTCTCTATCCCGGGCAATATGGGACTAATGGAGGAGTATAAGGGTTCGAGATTTTCCACAAAAATAACCAACTGCGCCACCTTAACCGATCGTTTCACAACTGAAATGGTCGGTTGGGGATCTGAGCCGGTCGATTGACACCTCAACCGATCGGTTGGGACCCATGAACCGGTCGGTTCACTTCTGAACAGGTCGGTTCGTGGTCCTGATCAGTTCCCGATTGACTTTTCTTCTTTTGTTTCAAATTGGTATCAAATACCAATCCTTGTTCCAATCAAATTGGGCAAGTGAAACGAAAGGAAATTTCTTACCAATCCTACTTTCCCAACTTGCTCGGTTGCATCAGTTGAACCGATCGTTTCAACACTTGAAGCAATCGTTTCACTCTGTGCATGAGCCGATCGACTCACTAGTTGAGCCAATCCGTTCACCAAGCTCAGCCGATCAATTCATCACATGAGCTGATCGGTTGGGAGTGCAGATTGTGCAGAATCAGTCAATCACAGTTTCAATCAATCCGATACTCTAATCAATCAGTCCAACACCTTGAACATTATGATACTGAGATATCAATTTATTGAGTGTTTAATTGAACTACTAAACTCCTTTAGTAATCAATCAAAACATTGTTTGTGGACAAACTCCTATTCCAGGTGAAATCCTATGTGTGTGACTGTTACAACCCCAAATTTTGGGTTCATTTTGTTGGAAATGTAATTTCTCATAATAAAGATAAATCAACAAATAAAGATATAATTTGTTTTTCGTTTACAATAGCCTTGATGATTGTGTTGTGGGCTTTATTGGCTATTGGGCCGAATAACAAGGAAATTCAATTAGTAAATGAAAAATTAAGTTTTTGAGAAAGTGAGGTGTCGAAACCTCCAGAAGGCAAAATAGTACAATCCAAAGTTGATTTCGTACCTCTTAGGTTCCTTGAGTCCCAAGGAGTCCAAAGTTGTATAGAATAAGCAATAAGAAAATAAAAGACCAATTAAGTATTTTATTGTTAAGAAAGAAATTGAAAATAATGATAAAATGTGGAAAATAAGTGAAAAGAGGTATAATTGAGTTATCCTTGGTAGATTTTCATATCCAAAGGATTCCTAAGGCTAAAAGGAATTCCAATAGGAATATAGAGGAGAGATAAAGAGAAATCCTAAAAAAGAGAATTGAAAAGGATAAGAAATTGATTATTAAAAGGGAAATATGAGAAATTAATTTTCAAAAAAAAAGATAAAGGCAAATAGATTTTCCCCAATATGGGAATCCGTGCCTTTGAAATTTCCTGAGGTCCAAGGGACCCAAAATAATAAGATAATGGCAAAGGGAAAGGAAATAACAATTAATTTTGAATAAATTAATGAACAACTTAGGAGAGAAGGAAACCTTCTCATCCCTTGGAATTTGTTTCCCAAATTTTGTACAAAGCTAGATAATTCCAAGACAAACCTTCCCTTAAAATTTGAGCTAAAAATGAGTTATAGTTTGGGAGACATTAATTTCACAAGAATCCTCCAAATTAAGACATTAATTTGGCAAATAGAAAGAAAAAGGAATTTTCTTTTGATCACGGGCAACGCAGGCCATTGGATCTTGATCCAACGTGGGACGATCATCATCCAAGTCCCGCTGGGACTGTAATTCCACGTTTTACAGAGGGACTTTCCCTCTTGGATTCCTCGCAAACCACTAAATGAGCAAGATTGTTAATGACTCTGTTGGACTCAGGAGGCAAATCTGGTGAGAACCAACCCTACTTGTTGGGGGTATGGCCGCCGATTGGGAAAGTTCCCAAAACAGCAGGGACTTGCCCTGACCCTATTTATAGGGGAGGATCCATGAGGGCACCAGCACGCTAGTAATCGACCCACAATCTTTGGAGAGCGGTGAGAAACGACTCGGTACAGAAAATTCGAAGCTTCGCCTTGACCTCCCCTCTCAACCATCCAGTTTTCCTCGCCGGAGTCCGGCGGGTTGGAGGCGGGGCTAGCACAGAAAGGACAAGAATTACAGCCGTGGTTGAGTTTGTTGAAGGCAGGTGAAGCTCCCTGGATGATCAGCTCGCTCAAAGGTGGTCGGAACCCCAGAGTCAACCTAGCAGTTGACTGTCAGGCATCGTTGGGCTGCAAACGGAGTAGCGCAAGGTAGAAGAAGGATAAAGGGCGAAAAGACCAGCTTGCCCCCGACCTTTACTAAGAAAGGTAAGGGTACTTTTGTCTTTGAGGTTCTTCTATCTGCAACTTGACGTGTGTATCCATGATCGTTGGATCTTGAGTGGTCCAGCGGACCATGGATCCAGCGATCCTTGTTTTTTTGGAAATTAGCAAATAAATTAATAAAAAGGACTTTACTTGCAATAATCATAACTTCTACTAGGAAGCTCGGATGAATAAAAGTAAAATATGAAAATTTCTTAGAAAAATAAGAGGAACACATTAAAATTGGTTTGAGAACCTGAATCTATTCCTATTTGCAAAAGTGTCTTAATCTAATGAAAATTGCTTATGTATTAGATTAGGAAACCCTAATTGAGCATATTGGATAAGTTTATATTGCTTAGTTGATGAAATTGAGTAATTGCAACTTGTTGAATAGTTAATGACGAACTTGAACCTGATCTAGATGATTTATTGCATGATTTAGGGTTTTACACCAATTATGAATGATTAAGCACTTAGAAACCCTAATTTAGGGTAAAAGAGGATAAGATCATATTTAATTCGAAAAATATGATAATATGTTGTTAAATGATGGTTCTAAGATATTTTGAATATAAAAATGGATAGAAACCCTTAACATGATAATTAGGGTTTTCTAATGGATAAAGTTGGAATTAATGGTAAATGGAATTCATAGGTGAATTAGATCATAATGAACTATGAATTGTTAATCTGGAAAGAACCTAAGATGATAAAAAGGCTCTAATGTGAATATGTGAGTAATTAGGGTTTTGCACTTAGAACTGATGTTCTAGGGTATGAATGAGGAACGTTGTAAAAAGAATCCTAATAGAACCCAATTCGGATTAGAAACCCTAGAAAGTGAATCCAAGTCAATTAAATAGATATATTCTTGGCAAAGTGTAGTGAATAGGTTATGTATGCTTTTCAGGAATTTTGTGAATGTTGAACGTATTCTTGGATTACTTGCTTGTTTGGGATTGTTATTAGCTGGTTGAATCTACAAATCAGGTATGTGGTTAATTATGAATAACCGCCTTAGTTTTTCCAAGGATTTTCCGGATGGTTAATCGCATTGAATGCAAATTATCAGTTTGAATGTTCACACTTGCAAACTATAAAGTCACTATGATTATCAAATTAATAATAGAAGTATGTATTCTCACACCTACATGCCACCCTAATGGATGATGCCGAAGGTCAGGCCCAGATGGGTAGACCAATGGGCACCTTGAGTGGTGACCCCAGGCACCAAGCTCGGGAATGAGAAGGTGGCCTATGATATTGCATGGCTAGAGGGAACCATGAGTGGTGACCGCAGGCACCAAGCTCAGGATTGAGAAGGTGGCCTTAAGTCATTAGCAAAGGAAACCCTAAGGTGGGTATGCCAGGGTTAGGGCAAAAGCAGTGGAGAATATCAAACTGGAAAATGTAAATTGGCTGGTTAATTAACTTGGTTGTGATAATTAGATTGTTATCCATATGTGAAAACTTTTGGTTGTCCCCACATACCAGTATATTTCGATATACTGACCGACGTTTTGTTTTTCGGCGTTATAGGTACAACCCTGAAATGAACAAACGGTAAAGTGACACATTGTGAAAATAAAACATAAAGTGCCAGGAGGATTAGATAGAGTAGATTCAAGCTCTGGATAGATAGACTTCCAAAGTTTTTCAAAGGTAAGTAAAGTTTTAATTTTATACCAAATTCTAGTTAGTTAGTAGAATTTCATAATTATTATTGATTATTTGTCGAACCTTTGATCTTATTAATTGAATAACAGCTCTGACCTTCGGGTCTCCCTTAATTGGGGGTTACCGGGAGGCGGGGTCGTTACAATTGGTATCAGAGCATAGGTTCCCCATCTAATCATTAATAATTATTAAATTTTACAAAATTCCATAGAACCAAGGGAGTTATTAGAGGAGTGTCCAAAAGATTGAGGTGTCTAGAAAAGGATCACTTCCAGGGGCTGGCAATATTTTCCTCCGCACCGCTAGTCGGAATACGAGGACTCCTGGATTGTGTGACTGTCTGGTCGATGTCTTAGGATATAACTCGAAATAAGATACCTTTAGGACTCTCTCATCTTGTTCATCCCTTCTCAACCCAAATTCTGTTAAGGACCTTAAGGATTAGGGTTTTATCTCTCCTCGTCACCCTCTTGAGGTATGGGTAAGGTTAATAAGGTCTAAGGAATCCTCCTCCAAATTGATGAAAATCATGTAAATAAGATGTCATGGACATAAGCTTAATAGATTAAGCGCAAACTAAAGAATAGAGACATGCTTAGGTCGTATGACATGAGTTGTCATTGCCCTCAGGAGAGACCTGAGGATAGACCTCCTTGTCAGGAGGATGAGTAGAGAGAGTTAGTCTTGGAGGTAGAGACCTCCATTGAAGGTAGAGACCTAGCACATCCTTTGAGGATGATTTCAACCCTAACCCTAAGTGAAGGTTAGAGAGAGAGATGACATGATGAGTTAGATGTCATGGTTGATCGAATGTTTGGGTAGACATGTCTTGGATTGCCATACGAGTCGTGAGAGGTTGGATGACCTAACACCTTTGGCAACCCAACCCTGGGAAGGGTCGTGCATGTTTGAGAAAAAGATAGCTCCTCCATGGATGAGGTTAGAGAAGAACCTATAGAAACCTTATGAGTTGTTGCAAGTAGGATATAGCTTGCACCCAGAGTACATCAGTAGTACGAGCAGTAAGTCTAAACCGAGGCCAGAAGGACAGGATGGATGGCTAATGAGATAAGCATAAGGGCTATGGATAATCATAAGCAAACATAAGCTTCACCCATGTAGAGGTATGCCTGTGAGCTTGATCCTTCATGGAGAGAGGACCTCTAGTAGTAAGGTTGGATGTGGAGTCAGCTCTAGAGAGAGAAAGCAGTCCTCAGGCAAGAAGGTTGGAAGCCTAAAACCCTGAAACTTGAGGAACAGTGGGAGTTGAGAATGATGCGACCTAAGTGGATGATAGTGGTTGCCTCATGCATGATCCCTGGAGGCTGAGGATATCTTGGTTGCCTTTAGAGGAACCAAACCCTAGAGAGAGGATGACGCTTCTGGTACCTATGTGCGTGTGGTATAGGAGTTTACCTTATGAGACAGGAAGAAGAGTTCCTTAGACCTGGAGAGGTTTGTTAGCAGGTTGTGAGGCCTTGTACCTTGTTGGTTGTCCTTGAGGAGGACTCGACCCTGATGTGTTGCTCAAGAAGAAGTACGACAAGGAGTTAATGTCATGCCTTATACCTGCTTGATTCGTGGTTAAGAGATGGAGCATGCAGTTGAATACCCAAAGGAGAACCTAGGGTTCTTAGGCCTAAGAGGGGAAGCAGTGTACCCAATGCTCATGATGAGATTTGAGTCTCTATAGTTTTGAGCATGGTACTCATCCTGTGTAGAGAAAAGGAAACCCCTTAAGTTAAGGTATGTTTGATGAACCCCTCACAACTAAGTTGGTCTAATGTTGAGGATGAGAACAAGTATGACCTAACATGGTTTAATAGGTGATCTGCTTGTGCCTTAGTAGCTGCTGGGTTAAGCATGCTCATGTGAATATAAACCCTAAGGACGCTTGTGACCTTTGTTATCAAGGTGTAGTTTCCTCCCATCCTAGGAGAGTAACCCCTTGGGTAGGGAGTTTACTAGTTGGTTGGTTTTGAGGTAACCTAAGGAGGTTTCATAGGATCTTGAGAAGCTAAGTGAAGAGTACATGGCATGAGATCGAACCTGTAGACCCATAGATTACCATCTCTACGTGCATGTGGATGTGTTACCATGTAAGTAACTGATATGGGGCCTGACCAAGGTAGGCAGGTTGCCATGACCCCTATGAAGGGATGAAAGTCAGTCAAGAATGCAGAGAGAGATGATGAAGGATTGCATAAAGTTCTAAGTTGAACATGTACTATAATGGAATCCTATGTCTATCCTAGGGTCAGGTAGGGATAAGACCGATGGAAGAAGGAGTTGCCTAATTCCTTAGTTGCACATGACCATAGGGTCGGGAGGTAACATCTATCATTGTCTGAGGGACATGGGTTAGGAGATTGATCACCTTCAAGAACTCATGGGACCCAAAGGACATATGAGTAGGGCACTCTCTGGATGCATAAGGGAAGAGGGATGACTCCAAAAGTGCCGGCACCCTATAGACCTAGAGGATATGACCAAGGATTGTGTGGTGACCCAAATAGGGTTGAGACCAGTTTTCCATGGAAGTAATTTTGTTATGATGATGTTTGTAATGAAGAGGCGTGGGTGGCACGTTTCAACTTAGATTTGAAAGTCTATTATCAAGGTGGGTTGTACCATCTCTACTCTTGGAATAGGAAGAACTCTGTATTTGGACTGCAGCCAAATGCTTATTTCCTCTTGTTATGGGAGTGAGAGATAGGACAGCACGCATGCCATACACCAAGGATAAAGATGATGTGAGTTGGAACATTATTATAAGGTATGAGGATAGAGATGATGACATTCCTTTGTGGAACGAATGATGCATGGATGGTTTACAAACACTAAGAGTATTAAGGAAATCATCTGGTGAGGATGTTTTATCATGAGCTATGTGGAATTTGCAAGTGATACAAGGTTAAGTTTGCTAATCAAGAGGATGAGCTCAGAGTGTTCTGATGAAGATAGACTTAGAGTTTGAGACGAGATGATAAGTGGAATACATGGAAGTGTATGTCTTCAAATATTACCTAATATCTATGGATGTGAAGAGGTACTGAATGCTCTGGTTGAGAAATAGTTGCCTAGTTTAGCTAGAAGCTAGAAAAAGTTGAGGTTGCTAGGCTAACCTTAAGTTGAGAAAAAGAGATAGGTTTGGCTAACACTTAGATGTAACAATATCTATTGAACAAGTTAATGGTTGTTTGGTTAGCTAGCTTAGTCCTTGATGTAGCGAAAGGATGGTGATAGGACCTCGGATACACTTCATTGGAAAGGAAGGTGATGAAACCCTGATTAGAGTGGTTTAGGGCTTCCGAGGTATCGATCTTGAGGAATCATGACATACCAGAGATCGTGGTTTTAAGATCACCAAACACCGTGTTACTACAGAGATAGTAAGAGATAGTAGCACTTTGGATGCTTAAGAGGAAGATGCATGTGGTTTATGGCCATGCATGATAGTAGGTGAAGGACGAACACCAATAACCGAATGCTTTTACATAGAGGATAAAGAGTCCCCTAAAGGGAGTGGGAGTTCACCATTATGGAAGTTGTGGTAAGTCTCCCCTTGACCAAGGAAGGTCAAGATGCAATATGGGTTATGGTAGATCACCATACCTAGATAACATGAGAAAGAAAGGAGTACTATCAAGAGACAGATTCTGTTGAACTACATAAGAGAGGGCGATGGTTCAACTACACCATGAAGCGAGTTCAAAAGTTCTTGAAGTATGACCTAAAGGTTCACTTCCATGAGATGGAAGTAGAAACATGCAAAACTCGATGATAGTACAGTTTATCACCCCATACTAATGGTTAGTATGATCCCGACTAGAGGGTTTGATGAGAGCATGTGTGCTCATTCAGGTGATACATAGAGACAATTCTTAAGATGTGATGTTAACCACCATAACCTTTATCGGGATGCAAGAAGTCTTATAGAGAGGTTGTGTCGGTCACCACTTCATTAAGATGATGTTGGTGAAGGAGGCCTCACAAAGGTCAGAAAAGAACCATAGTGTGTGTAGATGAAGTCGCTTTGATCGTGCAATGGCCGAGAGAGAGCCCAGTGGTGACATGAGTCACGAGCTGATGCAAAGCAGACTGACATGCAGTTCACTATGGGAAAATATGTGATGTGAAAATCCGACCCCTCTAAGCTAAAACTGAGAAAGCTGAGTCCCCGATATATGGGTCCAATTGAGATGGATTGGTGGAGATGGTTGTGTTTAACCTTACCCCGCAGGATAAAATGATGTGTGATGAGTTCCATATGTCTGGTCTAGAGCACTATGTGAGGTACCCAAGCCATGTGTAAAGAAGTGAAACCACTCCTCTACTAGAAAGAAAAGATCACATCCCAAACACCACGTAAAATTTTCACAAAAGGGATGAAGATCCATTCATTCAACATGTATGTATCATTACACAATGAGTAGCAGCGGAAAAGAATTATTATCTAACAATTTACAAAGCTTGATACAGCACTTCACCACATAAGGTGATCTACAAGAAAACTACACATAAAGCCAAGGACTAAGCCGAGGGTCATCTAACCACCTCTTCAAGCCTCCCAAAGATCAGCTACAAGGTTGTTGTTGAAGCTACTTTCCTTGATCTAACCTGGGGTTGGAAGCATACCCCACAAAAGAAGGAGAAAAGAGAAATATATCAGCAAAAGCTGGTATGTGTATTCTAAAGTAAAGTTTGAGCAATATATGACAATAAGGATATCAAGTATGAATGCTTCCCATGAAAAAGAATAGGACTACCCACACGGGCATAAAAGATAAGATTCATAACCAAAGAGATACTTGCCATATGTAAAACAATAAAGAAAATGCCACATGCACATATTATTACCAACATCCTGCATACATGTGAGATAAGCATAACACTAGAATATTATAAAAGACAAAGGTGGTCAAGAATCACACATCTTGAACCTGGTGAGGCATTGGCCAAGAATCACACATCTTGCCCTAACATGGGGAATCACACATCCACCATCAAATTCATATAATATGGGCCAGGAATCACACATCCTGCCCTGGATTGGGGAATCACACATCCACCATCCAAAATATCACAGTATTTCCACAAATTGTAATGAGACTAAACCAGTGCAATTATTCTACTCTAGGGTTACTGAATCACATAGCAGGTAATTGTAGAGGCAAGTAGAAAAGTTTAGTCAACATCAAACAAGATTTTCCACAATAGTCAATATATGAAACATCAATAAAATTCCACATCATAGTGATAGATACCATCAACAATATCACAAGATAAGATTTCAAAAGATTATCCAAGATTTCAATAATCAGGATAGTTCACATGAACCATGATAACAAGAGAATAGACATGTGTAGGCAAAAGTCAAAAGAAAGATAAAATAGGTGCATTGCTCAATTTAGATGAATAGGGGATACAACATACCTTATTATCAAAGTCCAAAAGGTCCTAAGCACTTCTGGATCCAAAACTAGGTCACCAAAGAGCATATTAAACACATATACCGATTTTATGTCAATTTCATATATATAAACCAAACCCTAAAAACTACCTTTTTATTATTATGTAAATTAGGTTATGAAAACTATTCCATATTTTAGGTTATGCTTTTACGAGTCTAAAACATATTTTATTATATTTTTCTAACTTATAAACTATTAGTTATGAATTATTCAAGTTTTTATATTATTTATATTGATCCATAAAATCACTCTTTTAAAAACATCAGATTCGGGAATCAAAACCAATACCAAACGAAAGTTTGCATTTTTCTGAATCCAATGAATATTTTTCCATAATTTTCTGATCATCCGATAATTAGTTATCAATTTTACAAAACCGACCAATCACATAATTCCACGTAATTAATTTGCATCAGAAGCGCATAACAGCAGAGGGGCCCGCGTGACTTGGCCCAATCACAGCCGGCCAAGTCACCGGTCAATCCCTCGCAAGAACACAACTAAAGGGAGAAGACGATATGCGCGAAAAGACGAAAATACCCCTGGTCGAAAAACTAAAACAAAACGACAGATGAGGGCAAAGCGGGGAATCCACCATGGGGTTTGTTTCCCTCGCGAGGAACACTCGAAACCATGGAACAGGGAGAAGAACTCCGAACTCCAGACTAAGATCTAGCGCAAATTAGGCGAAGGTTTCTAAAGGAACTATGTTCCCGAGAGGACGACGGTCCCAACGAGCCCAGACACACCCAAAACGGTTAGCCATAGCTCGAGCTAGCACCTCCACCCAAAGCAGAAGAAACTGAGTAACTTGGGCAGTGCCAGGGAGTCCATCGGAGACCAAAGAAATCACAGGAAGCGATCCGTCGAGCAAAACTGAAGTGAGAAAGCAAGAACATTCGCCACGAAATCATCCATTAACGAAGAATTGCAAAAATGATCAGAGAGTGGAAGAAAAGGGGCAAATCTATTATACCTTCCCCACGCACGAATCGAAGGCACTGGATGCTTGCCCACACCACCGCGAACCGAACCGAGCAAAGAATAGGTGTCGACGATCACTGGAACTCACAGTCGAGCTCACAGCCGCCGGAGAAGGCAGATGGAGTAGGGGAAGCGAGTTGTAGGGTGATCGAGACCAAATCGGCGATTGTAGAAGGTCACTAGGGGTTCAAGGTTCGTCGAAAGAGCCCTATTTATAGGAGCGGGGATCATATTCCACGAGGAATCAACAAAACCCAGAAAACAAGGGAGGGAAAGGAAAGTCCTAGCCGACCGGGAGATCTAGCGAAGGAAATCCTACTAAAATAGGGATCAACCAAACCGGAAAGCAACGATGATGGTAAAACGAAAATCAGAAATCACCGAGAAGGAAAGATAGAAGAGAAAAATGCGGAGGAAACTCGCGTTACTGTAGCCGCGAGGGAGAGTCCTAACAGAGGTAGGAGATGACTCCATCTCCGTCGGATTCTCATCCAAGGGTCACGATAAAAACCGAAATAAATGGGCCGCGTGACAGCCCAAAGATAGGAAAATCGAAAAATCGATTAAAGTGAAATTAAATTAATTTATGTATATTCTCTTTCCTGATTTAGGGGTTCTAGAATAATCCAAATTAAACCAAAATTTGCAAATATGTTAAATTAAACATGTAGTTTCTGAATATCCAATTAGTTTTGCCTTTTGGAAACCTTTAGTGGTTTAATTAAATCAAATATCATTTTCTCTTTCTTTCCTCATTTATGGCTTTAGGATTATCCAAATTTTATGAAACTTGACACACAAGTCATAATTAATGTGTTGGATACGAATTTGCTTTTATTTACAACTTTTGGTGTCATGATTTACATCTATTTATTAATTACACCTTTTAGGCATTTTCTCTCTCCTAAAATTACCTAATAATCAAACATTATCCAAATTAGTTGCGAACTTGCCCAAAGGCTTATTTTTATGTTTAGATTACGAATTTGGAGTTAGTTTTCCAAATTGAGGACATTAAATATTTTATATCACTTTATTGGCCTAATTCCTATTTTATTTAGATAAGGACATTAATATATACAATTATCTTTCAAATTAATTGATACTTGGTCTTTAAGTTACTTTGTGGTCAAGAAAACGAATTTTAGTGTCAAATTATCCTGGTATGTTTCCAATTATAAATTGTTGGTACATTATCTTTCTAATTATCTTCTTTACTCATTATTTCCCATATTACTATTAATTTTGCATTTATCTTCTCCTTTATACAAAATTCGGATTTTCTCTTATTTATCTTATCCTTGAAAGTTCTAGAAGCTCTATGATGAGTTATTTTATTCTTTTCTATTACTTAGTGACAATTATACTTCAACCCCACATTAAGATTATATGAGGAGGTATTTATCCAACTAAGTTCTTTAATTTCTTATTATCACCTAAATGAATTATTATTAAGCACAAAGTACTTTGTATTCTCTTAATTACATGTTTTAGTTTATTCTTGTTTGGCTAAGACAAAAAGGGTAAAACTACTAGGATAGGGTTCTATTTCTAGTATGTTACACCATGTGTTGAGCCCTGAACCTATTCAGTGTTTTTGAGAAGCTGAAAAGTGCCGAGTCACCTATGAGGGTTTGATATACCAATGTAAGAAAGCATTCAGATGGAAGAATATGGGATGATGAAGGTTCTTGAGAAGAACCATGGAAAAGGGTAGAGCCACATGGGAGCCATGATGGACATGAGGAATTCTTATCCTGTTTGTTTGTTTGCCTGATGGAATTTTGAGGGAAAAATTCGTATAAGAGGGGAATGATGTTACAACCCCAAATTTTGGGTTCATTTTGTGAGAAATGTAATTTCTCATAATAAAGATAAATGAACAAATAAAGCTATAATTTTTTTTCGTTTACAATAGCCTTCATGATTGTGTTGTGGGCTTTATTGGCTATTGGGCCCAATAACAAGGAAATTCAATTAGTAAATGAAAAATTAAGTTTTAGAGAAAGTGAGGTGTGGAAACCTCCAGAAGGCAAAAGAGTACAATCCAAAGTTGGATTTCGTGCCTCTTGGGTTCCTTGGGTCCCAAGGAGTCCAAAGTTGCATAGAATATGCAATAAGAAAATAAAAGACCAATTAAGTATTTTCTTGTTAAGAAAGAAATTGAAAATAATGATAAAATGTGGAAAATAAGTGAAAAGAGGTATAATTGAGTTATCCTTGGTAGATTTTCATATCCAAAGAATTCCTAATGCTAAAAGGAATTCCAATAGGAATATAGAGGAGAGATAAAGAGAAATCCTTAAAAAGAGAATTAAAAAGGAAAAGAAATTGATTAATAAAAGGGAAATATGAGAAATTGACTTTCAAAAAAGATAAAGGCAAATAGATTTTCCCCAATATGGGAATCCGTGCCTTTGGAATTTCCTGAGGTCCAAGGGACCCTAAATAATAAGATAATGGCAAAGGGAAAGGAAATAACAATTAATTTTGAATAAATTAATGAATAACTTAGGAGAGAAGGAAACCTTCTTATCCCTTGGAATTTGTTTCCCAAATTTCGTACAAAACCAGATAATTCCAAGACAAACCTTCCCTTAAAATTTGAGCTAAAAAGGAGTAATAGTTTTGGAGATATTAATTTCACAAGAATCCTCCAAACTAAGACATTAATTTGGCAAATAGAAAGAAAAGGGAATTTTCTTTTGATCACGGGCAACGCAGGTCGTTGGATCTTGACCCAACGTGGGACGGTCCTCGTCCAAGTCCCTCTGGGACTGTAATTCCACATTTTACAGAGGGACTTTCCCTCTTGGATTCCTCACAAACCACTAAATGAGAAAGATTGTTAATGACTCTGTTGGACTCAGGAGGCAAATCCGGTAAGAACCAACCCTTCTTGTTGGGGGTATGGTCGCCGATTGGGAAAGTTCCCAAAATAGCAGGGACTTGCCCTGACCCTATTTATAGGGGAGGATCCATGAGGGCACCAACACGTTAGTTATCGACCCACAATCTTTGGAGAGCGGCGAGAAACAACTCGGTACAGCAAATTCAAAGCTTCGCCTTGACCTCCCCTCTCAACCATCCAGTTTTCCTCACCAGAGTTCGGAGGGTTGGAGGCGGGGCTAGCACAGAGTGGACAAGAATTACGACCGTGGTTGAGTTCGTTGAAGGGAGGCGAACCTCCCTGGATGATCAACTCACTCAAAGGTGGTCGGAACCCCAGAGTCAACCTAGCGGTTGACCGCCGGGCATCGTTGGGCTGCAAACGGAGTAGCGCGAGGTAGAAGAAGGATAAAGGGCGAAAAGACTAGCTTGCCCCCGATCGTTGCGAAGAAAGGTAAGGGTACTTTTGTCTTTGAGGTTCTTCTATCTGCAGCTTGACGCGCATATCCATGGTCGTTGGATCTTGAGTGGTCCAGCGGACCATGGATCCAGCGATCCTTGTTTATTTGGAAATTAGCAAATAAATTAATAAATAAGACTTTACTTGCAATAATCATAACTTCTACTAGGAAGCTCGGATGAATAAAAGTAAAATATGAAAATTTCTTAGAATAATAATAGAAACACATTAAAATTGGTTTGAGAACCTGAATCTGTTCCTATTTGCAAAAGTGTCTTAATCTAATGAAAATTGCTTATATATTAGATTAAGAAACCCTAATTGAGCATATTGGATAAGTTTATATTGCTTAGTTGATGAAATTGAGTAATTGCAACCTGTTGAATAGTTAATGACGAACTTGAACCTGATCTAGATGATTTATTGCATGATTTAGGGTTTATACCAATTATGAATGATTAAGCACTTAGAAACCCTAATTTAGGGTAAAAGAGGATAAGATCATATTTTTTTCAAAAAATATGATAATATGTTGTTAAATGATGGTTCTAAGATATTTTGAATATAAAAATTGATAGAAATCCTTAACATGATAATTAGGGTTTTCTAATGGATAAAGTTGGAATTAATGGTAAATGGAATTCATAGGTGAATTAGATCATAATGAACTATGAATTGTTAATCCGGAAAGAACCTAAGATGATAAAAAGGCTCTAATGTGAATATGTGAGTAATTAGGGTTTTTCACTTAGAACTGCTGTTCTAGGGTATGAATGAGGAAAGTTGTAAGAGATCCCTAATAAAACCCAATTCGGATTAGAAACCCTAGAAAGTGAATCCAAGTCAATTAAACAAATATATTCTTGGTAAAGTGTAGTGAATAGGTTACGTATGCTTTTCAGGAATTCTGTGAATGTTGAACTGCTTCTTGGATTACTTGCTTGTTTGGGGTTGTTATTAGCTGGTTGAATCTACAAATTAGGTATGTGGTTAATTATGAATAACCGCCTTAGTTTTTCCGAGGATTTTCCGGATGGTTAACCGCATTGAATGCAAATTATCAGTTTGAATGCTCATACTTGCAAACTATAAAGTCACTATGATTATCACATTAATAATAGAAGTATGCATTCTCGCACCTACATGCCACCCTGATGGATGAAACCAAAGGTCAGGCCCAGATGGGTAGGCCAATGGACACCTTGAGTGGTGACCCCAGGCATCAAGCTCGGGAATGAGAAGGTGGCCTATGATATTGCATGGCTAGAGGGCACCGTGAGTGGTGACCCCGGACACCAAGATTGGGATTGAGAAGGTGGCCTTAAGTCATTAGCAAAGGAAAACCCTAAGGTGGGTATGCCAGGGTTAGGGCAAAAGCGGTGGAGAATGTCATACTAAAAAATGTAAATTGGCTGGTTAATTAACTTGGTTGTGATAATTAGATTGTTATCTATATGTGCAAACTTTTGGTTGTCCCCACATGCCAGTATATTTCGATATACTAACCGACGTTTTGTTTGTCGATGTTTTAGGTACAACCCTGAAATGAACAAACGGTAAAGTGACACATTGTGAAAATAAAACATAAAGTTCCAGGAGGATTAGATAGAGTAGATTCAAGCTCTGGATAGATAGACTTCCAAAGTTTTTCGAAGGTAAGTAAAGTTTTAATTTTATACCAAATTCCAGTTAGTTAGTAGAATTTCATAATTATTTTTGATTATTTGTCGAACCTTTGATCCTGTTAATTGAATAACATCTCTGACCTTCGGGTCTCCCTTAATTGGGGGTTACCGGGAGGCGGGGTCATTACAGTGACCCTGCAGGTCCATTTCACGTTGGCAGTGAAAGTCCATAACATTTATGACTTCACAAGCAAAGAGTGGTGCCTAGTCACACATCAGTGCTACCCAAGTGAAATAGAAAGTTGGAGAACAACTTTTAATCCTACAATCCATGAATGGTGTTACAAGGAATGTATAATTCCTTTATCACTGATATCCTGAATGAACTCGAGGCATGGAACAGTCATCCTATCAACATTCATTCATTTCCTTGATCTCAGAGCAGACTGGGTGAGATGTGTGTGACATCAATATCACATATTGATTCACACGTGCATGCACATGCCTTTCTCAATCGTACTCATCAAGTGGCCAAGGACATCAAACTCCCTCAGTAGGGACAAATCCCATATATATCACTCACCCCTCAAAAGCCCCATGTGTCAAAGCCACCCAATCATCACCTTTATAACAACCCATGTTGCAGGACTGCGTTTGATGATGTAAAAGTGTACCCAACGACATGTGTTGAGTGTAGTGATTTCAGGTCTAAGAATCACACTCACCACCATCATTGTGAGAGCTCATTGTGACTACCAAGTCATGGTTCCTTGTGTCACTCTCACGGTGGGTCTGTCTGGTACCTTGTTCTCTAACAAGTACCTATGTGCTTGGTTTGATATCACTATATCATCACTAATGAGATTTTGTCATCAACCAACACACAATCTAAACTTCAGTGTTATTGATGTCTATGGTTATTTCCACAATAACAACTAACTAGGGACTAAACAAGAATGTATACTCTTAACATCCGTATGATCTCATCGTTCAGGTCCTCAACCCAAAAGCATACATCACTGAGTAAATCAATTCTTTAGACATCTATCATGTTACACCATCATCTCAGAAACAGTTTAAACATATAGATCGGAAATTGCCTGTATTATTATTCAAATAATTCACAAAGTATCCCATTACAATCATCATATGACGTTCTCTATGGGCATACATACCAACAATACTTCATAAAACAATTTCAATTACATAATACATGTATTGAAAGTTCCATATATAGTTACTAATGCATAGAATTCTTGATATGAATTTGAATAGGACTCATAAAGTTCATAAAAAGAGAGATGTGCAATATATGAAGAATTTGAAATGGGAAATTATCAAGGTAATTTACCATTTTGATCTAGAAAAATACTGCTTTCTGATTCACCAATAGAAGTGTTGTTCTAGTTTCTTCAGATTCTGCTACTTGATTTGATATGGTGTTATTTTTACAAGCTCTCTTATTTTTACATATATCGATTAGATCTTCTTTGGGTCAATATCATCAAGTTGCTCGGGCATTATCCTTTGAAACAAGATATTACACTTTGGGTTTACAAGTAGACCCTATAGACAGATCCCAATTGTAAGGAAATTTAATAACTTTGTAAACAGCATTCTTCTAGAATGTATGCAGGAGTTTAATGACTGTTTGCTTGACAGTGGTCTACTTGAATTGAATTTAAATGTTGTGTTCTAGACTTGGGATGACCACTAAAGTGACGGTGACTTTATCATTTCTAAGATAGAAGAGTGATTCATAATTTTGAGTTTTTGGCTAAATTTCTTGACTTCAAATATTACTTTCATGCTAATATCATTATTGATCAGAAAAACTAAGATGACATCTCCTGATTTGATTGTTAACACACATTTTTTGTGTGGCAGATATAACATTCTTCTAGGCATACAATCTACTTTTACATGCATGGGGTAGGTGATTTTCTGAGAGTGCACATGTATCTCTTCCTATTTGTTAAACCTATTATTTCTATATGCAGTTTATTATATTGTCGGGCATTGACATAGGATTGAAAGAAATTAGTGTTAATTATCACCAAGTTTCATCCAATCATTGTGAGCCTTTTGCTTACAATTGACATCATCTCTAAGGAGGAGCCTATTGTAGTGTTCTTGTAAGATAGTGGACTCATCCAAAAAACTAAGTGCATTCAGCAATTGAGATGCTACCTGGTTCTGCTTAATCAGTTTAAGTAGAGATATCTTCTTCTTGTAATGTTAATTCATCTATGTCTCGTCCCATTTGAGCGCAACAACTGAAATAGAAGTCTTCACGGCCTAACATGAGCATTAAGTAGAGTATTAGTTACCATAATTACATAACAACCAAATGATTTAAATACATACATTTGGACAGTGATTTTTCATGTTCTCTCTACCAACTAGAAGCTTCAGATCTTGGAGAGCTTCTCAGGTTTTTGTTGCGGCCACCTAAATGTATAACCAATTTGGTTCCATTCACTTGCTCACTTTTAGAACCATGTTTGATAGTACCTTCTGTGAGCAATGAACTGGGTGCTTGGCGATCTAACATGCCCTTCAACAAAATAGAAGTCTTCACGGCCTTCACGGCCTTATCAGACATGCCCTTAACTGATTTGAAACTGGTTACTTTCTTTTAATGTGCTTTTGATTGGAAACAAAAGTCTTCACGGCCTTATCTAACATGCCCTTCAGCGAGAACTTCCAGAATCTACAACTATCACCTTTTAGAATCACTGGAGCAGCTTCTTCCTCATCAGAAGAAGGGCATATTGAGATTAGCTCATCCTCAGTAGGCAAACCTGATGCAACCTTTAAACTAATAATTAGATCACGGTCTGCTTTAGCTCTTGTACATCATCATCAATATCCTTGACCTAGTATATAAACCACTACATCAATTTATAACATCACTATAATTTATTAGATATGCTACTCAAAAAGTTATAATGCAAACCTGATAACAGTCTCCACGACATGAAACACATTTATAATACAAATTGTGGTCAGCCTAATGAGTGACCAATCAAATAACATAAGTTACCATCTGTAACAAAGAAACATTTACCCCATCGGATGCTTCAGGTAGACGATCCTTGGGAGTGCTTGTAGAAGGTACTATGTTTTCAAGATTCATAGGCTTTCCATCTAACCATCTTGCAGTACTAGTGAAAGGGTTAAAATTTGGTCCTATGTTTTCCGGAGCTTCTTCAACTTAAATGCCTTACTAACAGGAGCGAGAGCAGCAAGACGCTTAGGTTATATAATGTGCTTGGTTTCTATAATGTCTATGTAGTATTTTTATTGTTATAAGCTACCATGATAATGTCTTCAGTTGTCAAACACGAGTAGTTCTTGAGAGTTGTTTCCAAAATAGCTTTGGGGTTTCATATATCTAAAAAATCTTTCATGTGAGGCTGCAGTTTAACAAAGGTTCCTTTTGGAAGGGTGGCATTGTTCACTCTTACAAAATCCCCCTCTTGCAAGAGCAAGTTTTGCATCTTCCAGTATGGCATATAAACCACGCCTTCTTCAGCAATAAACCATGCCTTTTACACTCTTATAGAATTTTTTATTCTGTTTACACATACCTTTTATTAAGTTTTTTGGCTATTTATACTTTCCATCCTCTTATTTGCTAAATTATTTGGATAACAAATTCATATTTATTTTTACTAGTACATAACCGGCCTTTAGTGTCGGTTATTTAAGGCCTTTAGTGTCAGTTTCTAAGCGACACCTATGTGGGCGCCGCTAAAAACCCAACCGTTACGCGTCGGTTCTCAAACCGACACCACAACCCTTCGCGCGCCACAAAAAACGCGCCGAAAACGCGCCAGCAGGGGGTATAGGTGTCGGTTATTAGCTTCGAAACCGACGTTATTTCACCCGCTTACACGGCCGTGCTGGCCAGCACGGCCGTGGTGTCTGGCCTCATTAGGGAAATCGACGTCGGTTACTAGTATGGCAACCAACATTGTAAACATATATCGTCAGTTTTATATAGATATCCGACACCGATTTTATGTCTGGTCCGCTGCCACGGTCGTGCTGGCCAGCACGGCCATGGTGTCTGGCCTCATTAGGGAAATCGACGTCGGTACTAGTATGGAAACTGACACTGTAACCTTATGTTGTCGGTTTTATACAAATAACCGACGCCTATGATTTTATTTTTTTATTTCTGTCAGTCTACAGACCTGCTGTGGCTGGTCGCAGGATGAGAAACCTGCAGTTCAGTTACGAACTGCAGGTTTTACGACATCCATTGATATCAGCCAACAACATGCCACAAACCTGCAAAATTAACATGATGGACAAATTATATATGTGATTCACACTCATGTATAAGAAATTTAATTCATATTATTTTTTCATCACACACATGTAGAAACCAGTAGCAACCTGCAGTTCCATTTATTTCATCTCTTTTCACATTCAAACACATGTAGAAACATTCATGTATTGATGATTTTCACACACATATGACAATTCATAAAAATTCATTCACATTCACTCAAAATTAATTATGAGAACAAAGTTATTCTTTATTCATCATCATCATTGTCATCATTGTCATCAAAATCATATTGAAAAATTCCCACTCTTTGCAGGGCTTTTGCCCAATCTTCTCTTACAACATCTAATTCATCTCTCTTATAGGGAGCATGTACATCGAAACGCTTTGTACCTATGTTGAAGTCCTCGGTTTTAAAGACCTACAAAGAGAATGACGTACATACATAATTATAATAATATATAATAAGATTCATATATTTCATATTATCTAACGAGACTATGTATAATACATATTGTATGTTGTCGATTTCCAATACAGCACGTTTGATGATTAGGTCCATAAATCACATCACATAGTAGGCACATGCCCAACCGTTGTCTTTTGTAGCACACTATAAATTGAAACATATAAAATATTCAGAAATACAAATAAGCACAGTTCACATAAATAATATATACATTGGAGTCAGGAAATTACTTTCACATTCTTCCAAATGAGTGTCAGATTTTTTTTCCTGGGCACCTTTCCTATAGCTTTTTTGTACTCTTATAAAGCTCTATATATGTTAATGTAACACATTAAATTTCATAATTAAATAGTAATGCAGTAACATATGTTAATAGATATAAAAGCATAAAATATTTCTCACGAGAATAATGGCCTTTTAATTGCATGTCCATATAATACATCCAACTCACTCTCCGCAGGATCTAGATAATAGACGGTGAATTCTTGGGGACAACAACTAATAACTCCCAATGCTTAGAACTATAGGTAAGAAAGTAGAAAATTAATAACTCAATATCCACAATAAAAATGTAATTTGCTTAAGTCCAAATTACAAGTAAAGTAAACTTACTCGACATTGAATGGAGCTATTATCACAGTCTTATTATTTTTACCAAAATATTCAAAAGCATCACAGCAGTATGAAGTAACTAAACCAGGGTCTGCATCTACAAGACTAATCAAAGATGGAACCAAAAATCCCACATGGGAAACCCTAAAATTTGTACATGTCTTGTATAAGTGGCTGCAAAACATGTATTACGTAAGCATTAATATATAAGAAACCAGATTGCCGTATATAAAACAAGGTATATTGATCTATAAACCAGATTTCTGTATGCATTAATCTCACCATATCCACAACTCTATCATAGATGTTTTCAACCATTCATACTTAAACCACTCCAAAATATCTTGTATAAATATGTTGTTTCTGAATGTTTGACCTGCATTAATACGTATCCAGAACTTCTATTCCGTATGTATTAATACGTATGCTAAACTTGTATAAATAGATTGTTATCGTATGATTTACCTGCAACATTCTCCGTAATAGTAAAATTTATAATGCAATTTGGATTATGTTCGCCGATCCATACTGCCACACTCCTACAATTAGGACCTATCGAGGCGTGTAGGTCCCCTGGAAGCCAACTTGGTAGTCGAGGAGGTGGAGGCTGAGATGTAGCGAGTCTCGTGTTTTTGACCTATATATATAATTTCATATCAATTGACTCATATATATACACACTAACAAAGTAAAGTAATGAAAATTTATCATACAATATCAGTATAGAGGACATCCGCTTCGGGCCACAGTATCACTCCGTCTACTGCCTCACCAAGTGTTTCAGCATCTGGGTGTGCATGAGATAGTGCAAGATTCATCCAACCAGTGAGTATATGTATGGGGCTCACACGTACCATGCCATCTGGTACTGGACTCCCATGAAACATACACCCTTTAAGGGGTGGGAAAGCCGATGCATCTGCAACGATATATCCTTCACTTTGTAGTCGGCATGGCTTAAACCCCTACAAATTTATGTAAAGAATGTTATATGCATATATACACAAACATATCATCTTGAATAGACTAGCCATTATATATGCCATAAAAATACTTACAGGGGATGTGCTAGGTGGGTCTATAGGATTACTCCCAACCTTTACAGTATGAGGAGTAGGAGAAGAGAGGTTCTCCGCAGGTACTGTCTCAGCGGCAGTCTGAGATGCCTGCCACTTGTGAAATGCTTCCTGGTTTCTTTTATCAACTACTTCCTCGACTCTCCTATCAATTAAGGAATCTACCTATACATGGATAAAAGAAATGTTAGTTTCTGATTATTGAATTCCCTTCACAATAACGTTCTAAACTAAGAATAAGTTACATCAGCTTGTGAAAGTCCCACTTTTGGGTAGGTTTACGCTGTGATGTCCCAAAGAACGCTTTGATGCCCACACTAGCGTCTGTACCCTTACACGTCCAGGATGCTCTGGGTTACCCAGAGCAACTGTCAGTTCATCCCTTGTGCCCTGAGGGATGAACTTGCCTTCCTTCCTCTGCCCGTGCAGCTCCCACTAAGCACCATCAACAAAAATTCATAAGTAAACATAACAATAATCAATATCGATAGATTGCTCTAAGAGTTTGATTTTTACCATTTTTGCAGCCGCCTCAGCAGTTGCGGGCTTCGGTATCTCTCCCTTCTTGTTTTGCCTCCCAGCTATCCACATAACATGACGAGGCAGAGGTGTGGGTGCAGCAGTAGAGGACTCTGCAGTCTCCTGAGTAGCAGTAGGCTGAGTAGACTCAGCCTGTAGTTTTTGGCGAATGCCTGCATATCCTCTTGGACCCATTGTGTGGTCATGCACATTCATTGCACGCCTTGCTCGTTGAGCATCGCTGACAGCCTAGTTAGTTAGCACATTGATTTGGTTAGTAACACTAAAGGTTAATCTCGAATAGGTGAATACATAAAACGTATATTAAATAAATTAGGAGTGACGCTTAATACCTTGAATTCATCTGTTTTTCTTTGGGTAACAAATTCCTCCCATTCGTTGGGGTCCAAGTAGTTCCATTGTTGTGTGGCTTCTTTATTCCTATATTTATTTTTCAAAGAGAATACAAACACAAATTATTAGTGTAGAGTTAGTGAAATACTGATCAATGTCTAGAATTGGAATCAATCAAGAACCTATTCTCAGCATCGCGTATGTGATCTCAGGTGAGATTGGTCCTATAGTTCCTTAAGACCCTTCCACAACGTTGAATCACACATTTACGATGCAGCTTTTCATCCAGATCAAATATGCTCTGCAAATTAAATAGAATTGCTATTAACTAGTATCCTAAAAATTAGTAATCTACACAAATAGAATTACAAATAATTATAACTCACACATAGTTCCTTCCATATGTGGTCCTTCTTCCCCTTAGGAACTTTATGCCATGATTCTAGGATAAGACTGCTATGGCTGTGAGTAAGAACCCCAATATATGGAACAAATGAGTTGCGGTTCACTCCATATGGATTTCCTGCCTGATCGAAATCCACAGCCAATTTGGGTCCATTGCCCCTTTGCTGTATTAACTTGTTCATCATTGTGATGCCCCTCACTTTCTCAATTTTCTTTTGCTACTCATCAAGTGCTGTAATTTCTTCAAGGGATACATCACCAACCTAAAATTTGATAAAAAAAACACACTTACATAATATAATTATAAATGAACATATAGATAGAAACCTCAGGGATATATTCTTAAAACTTACATTGTCAGGCAGTGCAAGCACGTCCTCACCCTCACGGCGATCATCAGCACGGTCCTGATCAGCCATCCAAAAGTTCACATTCAAATTATAAATTTCACATTGTAAAGTAACACTAATTGTAAAGTTCACATTGTAAAGTACACATTCACAGGGGTGCAACAATTGCAAATGGACATCACATGTGTTGTCATTCTTATATATAAGAAATGTGTACCACCTATCCCATTCTTGAACACCTAATCTCACTAGTAAGTGTATAATGTGTATTGAGTTTTCAAGAAAATTTCGGCAGCATTTCCCCGTTGTTCTCTAAGTACATATGTACTTAGAGATCAAACGGGGCAATGCTACCGAAATTTTCTTGAAAACCCAATACACATTATACACTTACATCCTAAGTGATATTAGGTGTTCAAGAATAGTCCCAAACCGGGGACTATCCAAGATTTACTCCTAATGAGTAAATCTGGGACGGGTTTCTAGGCTAATGAGTACATATCCACTACATGTATTTTCTCATTTACATTGCATCACTCACAATTAGAGCATTATTAAATAATAAATCAAGAACTCAACAGTTTCAAACATGCAATAATTCACAATTAGAGCGATAAGATTCACTTTGTACAAACATACATCATAATTCAGGCACAATAGCAGGTGTTCATTGACTCGATTCAACATTATAAGAATAATTTTAGAAGAGTAATAATATTTCCTAATTGAGAGTATATGAATTATCCAACAATTGGAACAAGAGCAAGGTATTGTAAAAATTGCCTCATTATGGGAAAAATTAGTCATAATAATGCCCAATCATGTTTAAATCAAACAAAATATCACCTAGGTCTGAGCAAAAATTAATATCTCAAAGATTAATATCACCTACACATGATATTATGCTAGAGTTAATATTATGTCTTCTGCAGTCATTTAATCTAAAACACCATTCCTTTTCAAAAATCAACCACAAATACACACAAATGTAGATGCATGTTCATCATCAAGATAATAATTACACACAAATATAGCTATCTGATTATAATTGAGCAATATAGCACAAAATCAGCCAACACGGTCGTTCTATGCAGCACGACCGTGCTACCAACATGGTCGTGCTGCCCAACACGACCGTGCCAACCTACAATTTCACACGGTCACAGAGCAGGGTACCTATTTGAGGGCAGAGGAAGAAGAGGAGGAAGAAGAGAAGAGCAGGTACCTTCAGCGGCGTCGGCGGGGAGAGTAGCAGCAGCGAGCGGCGGCGGTGCGGGCAAAGCAGGACGCCGGAGCAGCAGAGAAGGCCGGCGGTGCGGGGAGAGAGGGTCGTCGGAGTAGGAGGAGAAGGCCACTAGAGCAACGAGCTGGGGGTAGAGGGAAAGGAGCTCCGAAGGTGGGAAGAGGACCAACAACTGAGCGGAGCAGCGCGCGGCCGGTGCAAGCGGAGAAATTGCCAGACCAAACCCTAGTAGCATGAGAATGAATGAAACAGAGAAACGGGAAGAGTCGGGCTCGCGCGGGTGCTGTTAAGTTAACATTAGGTGTTGGTTCTTAAATAAAACCGACACCTCAAACTAAAGGTGTCAGTTTTTAAATAAAACCGACGTCCAATTGGACATTCCTTTACCCTAATTTTTTTTCGGGGACAGCGCGCGCACACTTATAACGTTGGTTATGCTACGACAACTGACGCCCATATTGGAACTTTTGGTGTAAATTTTATCTTCATTCAGTGTCGGTTATTCGGTAAAATACCGACGTTGTATCTGATACTTTGGCACAATTTTTTTTGCTCGAAAAAATTGGATTTCACGGGCTACTTTAGGCATCGGTTTTTTTTCTTCAACCGACACTGAATGAAAAGTGATACTCGTGTCTGGCTGGTCTTCAAATATAGACGTCAGATGTCCTTATTAACCGACGTTTAATGGGACCAACGTCGGTGTTAATAAAAGACCGACAACGCTAAAAGCGACGTTGAACGTTGTTTCGGTAGTGGTGTTTGTACAGTGTCCAAAGCAGCCGAACAATACAAATTGTGGGTATTAGGTACTGAAGTATATGAAAGACATCTTTGATGCAAGAAATAGAAATATTCCTGAATGTGTAAGCTACTTAACATTATATTGAGTTTGTTCAAATTTCTAAATAAATTGAAAAAATCACAATATGTTGATATATTTGTCATATGATTGCAGTATTATTCGAAGTATATTGGTCGTTGCTTCAACCAAGAAGAAATCGATGAGGTCTGAAACGAGTGGGCAACATGTGTTCTTCAGCACACATAAGATTATGTGACATGTGGGGGAGACATTTTTTCTTTTGCATAGACCAATGTGTGAAACTTTTTTAGTTAGTTTTCAGTTCGACTCTAGAGTGGATACTCAGTACTTTGTATTATTGAATCTTTGTATGGATGATTTAATATTACTTAAATTTAGTACGAGTTTCTTTCAAGGTTTGATGGAAATTTTGTTCAACTATGTGTTTGTTTGTGAAATGAAAAAGTATAATTGCATATTTATTATAATTTATTAATAATATGGTTAATTTGATCCATACAATTGGTTCGATATATGACCTGTCAACCTCTAATCAAAGACAACAGTTAATGATATGTTGTAAAATGTATGATTCTACAACAAACAACACATGTTGTGTTATCCACACCTATTACAACATGTTTGTCAGGAAAAAATACACCTATTACAACAGGTGTTTCTAGTGAACTACAACATGCATAACCTGCTGTATAAATTATGTATATTACAACAGACACACACCATGTTGTCTAAATAATCCTATTGCAATGGTTAAATGTATGGAAAGACAACATACTCCAACTGTTGTATAAACATGTATATTACAACAGGTACACTGCATGTTGTAATAGACCTACCTATTACAACGGGTGTGTTTAGTGAAAGACAACATGCTTCGACTGTTGTATAATATATATTTCAACAAGTGAACTGCATGTTGTAAAAAATACCCCTATTACAACGTGTGTGTTTAGCAAAAGGCAACATCGTTCAACTGTTGTATAATATATATTACAATAGGTGCACCACATGTTGTGTAAAATACCCATATTACAATAGGTCATTCCTTAAAAGACAACATGTTTCAACTGTTGTACAAAATACATCTATTACAACATGCGATCACATGTTGTGCAAAGCACCCCCCCATAAGACCACACGATCTAATACAACGGTTAATACCTATTGTAAATTGAGAAAATGAACTGTTGTAAAAAGCATTTTCTGTAGTAGTGTATTCATATGTATAAGGGAAAGATGCTTGTTTAACCTAATAATTGAACCAAGGTCAATTAAATACAAGTAAAGGTACTTGATGAACTAGATAAGCTTTATTTTTAATCATTATCATTATATTACTTGTACAAAAGGCATGTGGTAATCTTTTAATAAATATAAATGTCCCATAACCTAGAGTTGAACTCATATTACAAGTAGAAAAAACACCATTGTACCAATTGCACCAACAAACATTTATATTTTATATAATTTTTATGTTCGTATGTTTGGCTCTTTTTTGTATGTATGCCCTAAGAGCCAAACTTACTATAATTGTAATGGCATTTCTTGTAAATTATTTTTTCAATAATAAATGCAATTTCATCTATATGTTTGTGAAATTATGAGACGATGATATAACATGATAGATGTCTTAAGAATGAATTTTCTCGATGACATATGTCTTCAGGTGGAGGGCATGAACAAAGAGATTATATGTATGATAAGAGTATTTACATTCTTGATTATGTCCCTAGTCAGATATTATTTTGGAAGCTATTAGACAACAATAACACATAACACTAGAGTGTGTGTTGGTTGATGATAGAATCTCATTCATCATGAAATGTGATATCAAATCAAACACATAGATACTTGTTAGAGAAAAGCGTACCAAACCACCTCACCATGAGAAGTGATACACAAATGGCAATCATAATCACATCTCAATGTGATAGTGTCAATTGATTCGTAGACCTGAAGTCACTACATTCATCACATGTCATTCAATGTAACATCATCTAATGTGACCTTAAATAAGGGTTTCCAAAAAGATGATGTTTATGTACATTGTGACACATGAGAATTGACTAAGAGTGATGTAGATGGGATTTGTCCCTCCTACTCAAGTTTATATCCTAGAAACATGATAAGTGAGGCTGAGAAAATGTATGGTCATACTCATGTGTGGAAGTTGTGATATTAAGCTCATATGCATCTCTACAGTCTTCTCTGGTTCAAGGAACATGGATTGAATAATTAAGAGGATGATATTACCATGCTTCAAGTTCAATTTAGATATTTGAGGCAAAGTAATAATACAATCACAGTAACACTGATCACTGATCTAGGTTGAAGTTGGTCTCCAACTTTCTAATTACTTGGGTACCAATGATGTGTTGATATATACTACTCATTGCTTGTGATGTCATAATTTAGTTATTGACATTCATCAGCTAATGTAACTTGGGACCTATAGGATCACATGCATAGGATACACCTGAAATAGGATATTACTCATGAGTAAGGTTTGACTTGATTCCTACAATGTTTAGGTATCAATTTAAACAACAATGGCTGGAAATTGGCTGATAGGGACTGTGAGTTGACCGAGTCAAGTGTTAATTTGACCAACTCAAGTAATGAGTCAACCTCATGAGAGGTCCACTCAACTGACTGGAAGACCAGTAAGACTGGATCAAGGATTGATATTGATGGCATGTGCATTCATCATTGTATTGAAAGCCAATATGTCTGTGAATAGGAAAGCATTCCAGTCGAACAATTCAAGTGTTGGGTCAACCGAATGGGGTGTGATTCAACCAACTCAAGTGTTGAGTCGACTGACTCGTGATCAGCAACGGCCAAAAATTTATGAAAATCCATGTCTTCGACTCCTAGTTGATCTATAAACCTTGACCCTGACCCTCCCATAAATAGAGGGGTAGATAAGGATTTTCAAAGACACAACTAACTCTGATAAATGTTATTCTCTCACATTTTGGCAACATGAGAGCCTGAGAAAGTCTTACATATAAAAGGAAGAGACAACAAGGGAGAACAAGTCAACACTACCACATTGACATCGAAAGAAAAAAAAACTCTTTTTTGTTGGCTCTAGCAAGTGAGAAGAGGAGTTTTCGATGGTCCACATGGATTATGATAGAAGTGCAGAGGCCATCACCAACATGCTAGAAGGACTACATCATCTTATTAGCAAGGTGTTGCACCAGGAGACCACCCCGGCTGCTACCTAGGTGTTGTCAGATCTAGAAGCACCATGCTGTGAGGATTGTCGTTGGACTTGCTCCATGATCAGGTATATACCTCACAAACCCTCTTTTCTAAGTACATCATTGTTGAAGTGATCTTCTAGTATGGGATACTGACATACAATTTTATTTTTTCTTCCTTATTAGCTACCCGGATTTCCCTATAGTGGTATCAAAGCCACATCAATTTACAGTGTATTGGGATTTAATCAATATGATCAGATTTCATTTCATCATTTATTTAATACATGTGATGTGAATACTTAAAATGATTAGTGTGCATATTTGACTATAACCACATATGCTCCTATATATAGATATATATACACACACATATATATACATATATTGTATGTATGTGTATATATATACATATATACACACATATATATATATATACATATATGTATGTATGCAATCGATACTTTTCGCCCTAAAATTTGTTTTGATGGTGTATGTATTCACGATTATGGCCAAAACTCTTTGTCAATATGTGCTTGGTTGAATAGTTTTATTCCTATTATTATTCAGTTGGCATACCAAACCACTACATTTTCTCCACATGTACATTAATACTTCCCTCCCTATACTCTCCTTAGATTTAACATGAGATTTCACTTTTATAATGTAATAATTTATTAGGAATGGGATAGTTTTATTTCATATTTCAGTAAGAACTTGGCATTTTGCACCAGATGACTCGACTGACTGGCAAGTCAATTCGATCAACTAGAGGACCAAGGAGACCATACGATAGGAGGAGTTGACTAACCGCCTGGAGGCCCAACTGATCAACTAGAGGAGTTTAGACACCACTTGAGCTAGGAGCTAGTCAGTCGATCCATGAAGATTAGTTGACCGGACAAAAGGCCAATCGATCGACTGAAGGGTTCAGTCGACCAACCAGGCTGGTTCTCCCATAAGTTTTCTACAAGAACGGGTTGTTACATGTGATTGGACCTTAGATGGTAGAAATTCCTTGTGGCTCTAAAAATTGCATTACTATGGCCATAACCGTCACTCATACTCTATGATTGCATGTTTCGTTTTTGGATATAGAATTCATATGAGACATACTATAAGTATGTGGTGTTTGGATATGCATATGTATTTATAAATACAAATCCCTCAATTAAATATTTAGTCTTATATGTTTTCCATAAGTGACACGCATGAAAAGCTTGATCTACTAAGTGTGGGCATGCCCTAGTGTAGTGCACTATCTATCTCATGGAAGTGTGATAATAGATATGTGGGCCTACCTCTGCAAGGTGTATATTCTAGTGCGTCGTCTTATGGGTCAGACTTAATTAGGTGGTCTTAATGATATTAAGCACCTAGAAGAATAAAAATGGATTATGACAAAGATGTGTGCATCTCATCTATCAAGAGTTTCATATGATGCAACTGGCTAGTGTTGCCTACCTAAATAGTCAAATTTTGGGAGACATCCCTAGCTAGCTCATGACTTTGATAAAATATAGATCCTAACTCACTAGAAGATTGTATGCTGCAATCTTCCAAATTGATAGTGAATCATATAAATTTGAAAAAAATAGTGGGAGTGGTAATTAATTAAATTTTGTTTTAGTCAACTCAAAAGTGTATTGACAAAAATGCAAGTTCTTTTGTAGAAACTAAATTCCAAACAACAACAATTTTTTCCTTGTGACTGATCCTTGGGAAAGTCAAATTAAATGGGAATAACTTCCATGACTGGTTTAGGACTTCGAGAAATGGTCTCATCAATGAGTGCAAGCTCTATGTCCTGAAATGCTAGTGTTAGAGGAACCTATTCCAAATGCGCCTAAGGCTGAATGGATGCTTACTTCAAGCATTCCAATGATGTCACAGACATCTAGAACCTTACAAGTAGTTTTATGAACTATGAGTTGCATAAACAACATGAAAGCATGGACATTCTCGAGATGATAACACATCTTAAGAATCATGTAAAGCAAGAAAGGCATAATGTCTCCAAAGAACTGTTTGAGTGCAAAATGATAGAGGGAGATCTGGTAGAGCCTCATGTGCTCAATTTGATTGCACATGTGGAACATCTAGAGAGACGGAGATTCCTTTAGGCTAAGAATTGGCCACATATATGATTCTACAATCATTTCTTGAATCATATTTTTAGTTTATCGAGTGCCATTACTTGAGTAACTTGGCCAAACTGTTGCCTGAATTTCTTGACATATTGATAAATGTTGAAGTACAAATAAAGGGAAAACCCATGGTGATGATCAGCCAAGGGGAGTCTAAGGACAAAGGAAAGGCAAAGAAATGTTCTGAGTCTAAGCCGAAGTCCAAATCTTGTGCACTCATGATAAGGAGAAGGGAAAGTACAAAAAAATCTTTCCTTTTCACTTAATGAAATTAAGAAAGATGAAGCAAGAGATAGATATCCATACTTCATGTATATACATTACTGATATAAATATGTCTATTTCTTCATATTGGGTACTGGATACCAGATGTGGATCTCACATGTGCTCTAATATGTAGATCCTGAAAAGAAGTAAGCCTTTGAGAAAGGGTGAGGTTGAACTGCATATTACAAATAGAGTAAGAGTTATTGCCATAGTAGTTGGAACCTAGCTTTTATCTCTCCCAATGGGCTTGTAATAGAGTTAGATAGCTGCTATTATGTACCTATCATTAATAGAAACATTAATTATGTATCTTTTATGGACAATAATGGATTCAAATTTCACATTAAGAATGGTTGATGTTCTATTTCTAAAGATGATATATTTTATGGTAGTGCCCCAATGTGTTATCGTCTTCATTTTCTAGATTAGAAACAAGTGTCTATAAATTAAATACCAAAACTCTAAACTTGATAACTCAAACAAAACATACCTTTGGCATTGTCGTCTAGGGAACATCAATGAGAGATGCATCTTTAGACTCCATAAAAGATGGTTATCTGGACTCTTTTGATTTTGAATCAATATAGACATGGGAATCTTGTTTATTGGGCAAGATGACAAAGACTCCTTTCACTGGTAATAGTGAGAGAGGAAGTAATCTATTAAGACTTATACATACTAATGTGTTGACCATTTAGAACAAATACCACAGGTGATTATCTGTACTTTGTTACCTTCATTGATGATCTCAGTGGAGTTGGATATGTTTACTGGATGAAACATAAGTTAGAAACCCTTGAAAATTTCAAGGATTTCATGAATAAAGGTACAAAACCAACTTGGTAAAAGTATCAAAGGAATTCATTCTAATCCAAGTGAAGAATACTTAAGCCAAGAGTTTGAGGACCTTCTATGAGCCTGTTGTATCATATCACAATGGATTCCACATGGAACACCGCAACATAATGGTGTATCAGAAAGAAGAAATCACACATTACTAGATATGGTGTGAGCAAGATGAGTTTTTTTTCTAATCTTTCGATTTCATTCTGGGGATATGCTTTAGAAACTGCCATGTTTACACTCAACTATGTACCACTTAAATAGGTGTGAAAGACACTAAATGAGATATGGCATGAGAAACATCTTGATGTGTCTTTTATGAAGATTTAGGGATGCGAAGCTTATGTGAGAAAGTAGTTTCCCAAAAAGCTTGGAACCAAATCAGATAAGTGTTATTTTGTTGGATATCCCAACAAAACAAGGGGATACTACTTTTACACTCCATTTGAAAACAAAGTATTAGTTGACAGGAATGATGTATTCCAAGAAAAGAATTTTATTTCCAAAGGAATTGGTATAAGAAAAGTACAACTCGAAGAAGTTCGACACCAAAAATAAATAATAAAACCTCTTGAGGTACTTAAGGAACAAGAAGACTCATAAATGGTTGTGGAATATCAAGTTCCGCTTGTGATACATGAAACTCATTAATCTAGTTGAACTCTTGAGCCTGAAAGATTTGGTTATCTGTGACTCAAGAAGGCAATGAGTTGGTCATCGATGATGGGCCAACAACCTACCTAGAAGCTATTGAGGAACTAGAGTCAGATAAATGGCTTGAGGCCATAATATCTAAGAGGGAACATATGTACACCAACATGGTATGGACCTTGGTGGATCCACCTGAAGGAATAAAGCGCATAGGGTGCAAATGGATCTTCAAGAAGAAGACTGACATAGATGTTTATGTACAAACCTATAAGGGAAGATTGGTTGCAAAGGTTTTAGACAAGTTTAAGGTATTGAATATAATGAAACCTTTTCTCGAGTTGCCATGGTTAAATCCATCATGATCATGCTTGCCATTGCAACTTATTATGACTATGAGATCGAACAGATGGATGTTAAAATTGCATTCCTTAATGGGAATCTACTTGAGGATGTGTAAATGACATAACCTGAGGGTTTTATAAATCCAAAGGAAGCTAATAAAGTTTGCAATCTACAAAGGTCAATCTATGGATTGAAGCAAGCATCTCGACACTGGAATCTTTGATTTGATGAAACAATCAAAGAGTTTGGCTTAGTCAAAATAAAGATTAACCATTTGTTTATAAGAAGGTTAGTGGGATCATAATTGTATTCCTTATATTGTATGTAGATAACATACTATTGATGAGGAATGACATACCTACTTTATATTTGATAAAGACCTGACTGGGAAGTACCTTCTCTAAGAAGGATTTAGGTAAAGCATCCTATATTTTAGGAATTAAGATATATAGAGATAGATCTAGAAGGATTCTAGGATTAAACCAAAGCAGATACATTGACAAGGTGTTGAGAGGTTCAACATGAAGAACTCAAAGAGAGGAAACTTGCCCATGTCCCATAGTGTTAGTATCTCTAGAGTTCAATGTCCCAGTTCTTGTGAAGAACAGGAGTGCATTAGTAAGATTTCATATGCATCTGTAATTGGATCTATCATGTAAATAGTGTTCTGTACTCATCCTGATGTCTCATATGCCTTGAGTATGACTAGCATGTAATAGTCATATCCCAGTGAAAGTCATTGGACAAATGTAAATAACATCTTTAAGTTCTTGAGAAGAACTAAGGATCTGTTCCTTATTTATGGAAGTGAGGAGGAGTGTGAAAACCCAAACCTTAGTTCATGATTGAACATGTTTAATTGTCATAATTGAGTTCTTGGAAACTTTATTAACCTTTTGAGGTATTTTTATATGATTTTATTAGTTTATGTTTCAAGTTTGGTCTAGTTTGGATATTTTTTGTGCAAGTTATGTAATTTTGTGCAAATTTAGGGCTTTTCTACAATTTACCCAAATCTGAGGTTTTTCTTGCAATTTGTCACATGAATTATGTTCCTTAGAAGTTATATTATCATTATTGATCTTTTCGAGACATGGGGAACTTGTTTCAACCTCAGTTCTGTGGTGATTCCCTTCTATGGTGAATTAGTGTTTTACCTCTTCATGGATGATGGAGTTCCTAAGTGTGCAACCAAGGAGAACGAAGGCTTTGCCTGGTGGGGGTGCCAACTGATGGTTCCCCTGGATGTAGGGTGGTCTATGGTTCACAATAGAAGTGGTTCAACTTATGGTTGAGGTAGATGGAGGCCCTCAACCAATGGTGGGGAAGAATGCATCGTTTTACCCTTGTGTGGTTATATGTTATGGCCGATGGTTCTTTTAGGGGTGGAGAACGATGTCTAGACAGTGTAGGATGGCTAATGGTCATCCTAACATCAATGGCTGATGGTTAGATAGAAGGGGAACTGATGTACCTGCTGTGTTACATGCTAAATATTCTTTGATATATGGAAACCTAAATGGACACCTCAAGCTTCTTTTCCCCATTATCCATGAGCTTTATATACCCATCCTTTTGCACACAACCAAAAACTTGTGTACCCTTATCTATTCCCTACTATTATAGCTTCGTTCTCCCTGCTAGGGCAGCAAAGGAGGTGCCCAAGGAAGAAGATGATGGTCAAACTTCTTGCATGTATGGATAGGGCTCAGATTTACTCTTGTTTAGGGTTTGCGAAGCTTCCTTTGCTATTTTTGCCCTACGATAGTAAGTTTCTCCTTCTCACTTCCATTTATTTGGCTTTTCTTCTTTCTCCTTCCTTCTTCCTAGATAGAATTATGATTTTCCATTGTGGAGCTTGTCCTAAATCTTGAAAAACTCACCTTTCTTGCTCCTTCACCTAGGGTTTACTCCCTTTCTTGGAGGAGAAGTTTTCTTGGTCAAGTTCAGTTCTGAAACTAGGGTTTCCTCACCTGCTTGCTCAAGTTTCCTTACTGTTCATATCTGCACCTTCTTCCTAGAGGCAAGTTATATAACCTGCTCCACGTTTATTACTTCTTACTACCATGCAAGTTCATGCTTTTACTCTAAAAACGAATTTCTAAGCTAAAAGAAGCTACCTTACATGGGGTTTCAAGTTATATGATGATCCTCAAGTAGTTTTTCTCCACAAATGGATATTAAACCTTGTTCCCATACCCTTTTTGGTACAAGAATCACTATATCTTTCTTTAAAGTGAGTAAACGATGGTTTTTGGTATGACATATATGGCCATGATTAGGGTTTTGGAGTTGTTTTCCTTCTTTTCCATGGCAATCCGATGGTTTAGCCTTTGTGCTGTTTGGTTTGGCATGGGTATTCCACGAATGGTAGGTACCCTACTGCTGTTTTAGCTTTCCTTTTGTGCCTTAAATCAATGGTCTTAAGTTCCTAGTGATGGCCTTATCTGATGGCGATTAAGTAGGGATAAATGGTGGTTCCTTCCAAGTACTAATGAACTAGTTTTCCGTCTTTTCCTTGGTGACCAATGGTTGGTACCTATTCATGACCTATGGTTGCTGCCTTTATGACTTTAGTCAACTCTAGAACTGATTTTTATGCTATTTTTTTCACCTATGGCTGATGGTTACCACAAACCTAGTAAATGATGCTCTAAGCTTGAAGAAAACTATCCTTATTTAGGGTTTAAGTTTTAAGTGATGTTCTTGAATAGTTTATAGCATAAACCAACCTAAGATCTTGGGTATGACTTGCCTAAGATAGTAAAATATCTAATCCTTGCTTATATGCCAAATATAGCCCATGTATATCCTTAAACGATGGGTTATATGTAGAGTTTTAGTGTTGTTTTATATATTTTTTAATAACTTCTAAACATTAACCTGATGGTAGATTTTCTTGTTGTTTAAATTTGGCTTAAGTGTTACAACCAATGGTCAACCATAGTGATGTTTTAGACCTTTGTGGATGCAGCACAACCTATGTTTTAGTGGCCTAAAGGATTGTCCAACCGATGGTTATGTTTAGTGCTTTATGCTGATTTCCATCTTCGTATAGGAACCAATGGTGATGCCTTGGTGGCAGCCAATGGTGATGACCAATGGTGACAAGTGATGGTGTCAAATGATGGTCACATCTCAGGTCAGTTCTACACTCTTTTATAAGCTCATCAATAGATGGTTCAATAATCTTCTCATAGTATCAATAGGTGGTGCTAAACCGATAGTGATGTTGACCTTACCATTCAATGGTGATACCTAGTATCACAATCGACGTTGAACCTAGTTCCCATATGTCCATTTTTTTTCAAACCTTATCTGATGGTTCCTTGTTTAATGGTTTCAAGGGTTGAACCTATCATTCAACCTTGGGTTTTTAATACAGCACATGATCCAAGGATTAGGATTTGATGTTTCAACATCCAAAGATTGTCGATGCAAATTAAAGTGTATAATTGTGACTCTAATGATATGAATTCGATGGTTCCCTACCCTCCATCTTTTCATATTACATTTTCCCTCGCATGAATATAATGGATAATCATCATAATGGGAAAGTGTAACCATAATGATGTATATCTTGTTACACCTAACCCTAATACAAGTGGGTTATGGTGATTAATTATAACTATCCATCTTGAATGACTAATGTGATAATGGAATCATCTCTTGTTGAGGTTGAAATTCTAGCATGCTATAATGTGAGGGTTAAACCTTGCATTATTCATGGATCCATACTTGAGCATTGTATGGGATTCAAAGGTGATACTTTTCCCTATAACTCCATGATTCAATGAAGATTCCATGAGTTAGGGTGTGTGTGACTGTTGATGTAGAATGAATAATACTTATCGGGTTGAGCCTAATGCAAACCATTGAAAATGGCTATTCATATGATAGTTTAATGGTGGAATACACTTCCTAATATGATTATAACCTTAATGTGTTGACTAGTGGTTATTATAGTGTCATGATTGATGATCTCTTATGTTAAATATGTGCACTATGAATATGATGATGGTTAATCATACCTAGCTCCCTTGTTTGTTAATGTAATAAAGGAATGCTCTTCATACTAAGATAACCTTTCTATGTTATTTTATGAACATATGTTAGCTCTTAATGTGATATTATGTTGAGCTTGTGTACCACATGTAAATTAATGTTGTTGAGCCTTGTTATAAGGAATGGAAAGATAATGATGATCTTGTAGGTAATAGTGTGATGGTCTTAGTGACCTCTGGGCATGGTTGATTCCTGAATGAGGTGTAATCCCCTTCATGATGTCATAAGGAATTGTGCATTGTGGTGATTTGATGGCAAGTATGAACTCATGTGTGACAATGAATAATACCATGTCGAGATTGTGATCAAGAATTATGTCTCATACATTTTATATCTTCTGGAGTTGCTATATATGACTGTTTGTTAGAATTGAATTAGGGTTTGTATGTCCACTTGTTTGATGAAACCTTAATTCACCCAATTCACATAACTAATCAAGTGAAATCCTAATCATGTAGTATCATGTGATGTAGTACCATCTTCATTGTCAACATTTTCTAGATGGTGAAATGAGTATTCCTAAGGGAAACTCAGAGTGCATATTGTTGAATATGTGGGGACACAAGTTGAGTGCCTCCTTGCATCCATAATTGCAGGTTTTGGAGGATGGTTGCGGTCATACCTCAGATATTGTGATATTGTGATGTGTGAAAAGCAATAATATAGTTGTAGAATGTCTCTTATAGAACGACCATGCGAGAGCTATTCTTTAGTGTCATGACATGTACCAAGGGCAGACTAGTTGTTACCAACTTGATGATATGTCACTGTAGTGGAAGCATTAACTAACATGTCATTGCTTTTTTACTCGTACTAACCAAGGGGAAAAAATCTTAGGATGTCAGCTCTCCTAGTTCTTGTATGGAACTGAATAGACCTTCGTAGGGGTGGGTTGGACTTTGTGTGGTATGACTCAAAATCCCCATGGCTTAATAGAAGATATAATATAACCGTGTAGCAAATATGTTTAAGGTTATACATAACACTTCACATTGGATGATAACCCTTGTTTGTTCTCTTTATATCAAGATGATGTATACTACCATAAAAGATGGTAGATATGCATATGATATAGAGATTCTCATGTTGTGGACATGCTTATGTTGTCAGTATTTCATAGTTAAGATTGTGATGGTAGTCATTCTTACATTGTTAAGTCATGCCTCTGTTATTAGAGATTCTTAAACTGCTAATCATTCTTATAAAGATAGTTGTGCTTTTGACGATTAGCTCGACTTATGATGTAGATCTGTTCAACTTGATAGACATGCTAATGTTGATATCTATTCTTATTCTACAAGACTTATTCATGATAATAGAGATGTTATGGCACTAGACTGCTTATACTGTTAGAAGTGCATATGTTGATAATCAGGCTAATGATGATAGTTGTTATCAGTTCCTTCATGTACTTTGTTAATCATCATTGTTGCTAAGCTTATCTATTATACATGCTTAATCTTATTAAACTATTTAATTACTTAAACTCTTGTAATCAATCAACGTTGTTGGAGGTTATATCTCTTTCTGGGACCCCACATATTTTTAGGTAATCAGCAGCGACAAAAGCATACTTGTGTAGTAAGTAGGAGCTACAGTGTGAACCTTTAAGAAGGTTGTTAGATGTCTAGTGTGTCCTAGAGTCATCCATGTACACTCAGGTATGGGCAGAAAAGTTTGCAAACGGTGTTTCAATCGAATTATGTTTTAGTAGCATCCTGATGCTTGCACATGTGGCTTATATGGATAATGTTCTTGTGTATATATATGCATTGTGGCTGACTCAATGGAATAAATTGTAATATTTTATTGATATAATATGAATACAAGTAAGATGTTGGGATTTTCTTTAATGTTTCAAAGCATGTTGATGATGTTGAAATTGGTTTAAATTTTTCCTCAATTATGGATATGTGATTAATTAGTGATCGATTGTATTTTGTGTTTTGAGTAATCTTGTTTACTATAAGGGGTTCTCACAAGTTGGTATCAAAGATTTTGGTTCACAGAGTCTAATGGGACTCTTAGATTGTTGTCTCTTTGATTACTCTAATCAAGTAATCATATCTAAAGAGCATGAAGAATGAGAAATCATGGTGCTAATACCTCAATCTTACTCTAAATAGAGAGATAAACCTGTGATTACATAATGTTTTGAGGTATGAATCTATATAAGGAGAAGAGAACTCCTAAAATAAATGTATGAGGAGATAAATAAGAACAATAATAGAGGAATAAAATAGAACATGAGTAAAACTCAGAACAATCTATGTGTAACATGAGTAAAACTCAGACCAATCTATGTGTGTTAGAAAGTATTATAGTAAAATTATCCTAACATCTAAAGGAAATCATTGAGGAAAATGTGAAATATGATGAGTCATGCCTTGATAGGTGATTGAAAAACATGACAAAATAAGAGAACATACACTAGAATGATGAAAAGTTAATAAGAAAAAGAATAGTGAGATATGATATTCTTGATAATTCTTGTTCTTCTGCCAAGGAAACAAAGCTGAAAAGGGTAAAATGTTAAATAAAAGGGATAAAATGCATGATAAAGATAGAATTAGTTAACTCCCTTGATAGTAACCATTGGACAATGTTTTTGTGTTTGGGAAGTATGTTTCCCTTTGTGATATCTCTTTTTAAGAACAATGTTCAAGTGGGTCCTTTATCACTTGATACACATGGATTTATTGTAATCCTGGGGGTGGATAACTTGATATGGCATGTGGTTACCTAATCTATGGTTCTAATATCCTAAAGCTTGTAATGAGCATGGTTTTGAGCCTTCCAATAATTAGGAAGACTCCTCTTATATGCTTTGAGATTTGTTATTTTGGTGAAAGTAGATGAGATAGGGATGTGAATTCCTTATAGAACATGAGGTGGATATCGAGGTGATGAATCCTAGTATCAAAGATGTACAAATAGTGTGTGAAGTATGTGAAGGTTGGATATGTTCATTAGATAAGCTTTCCAAAGTGTTCCTCTCCCCTAGAGAGTGAAAGGGAATCAATGTTGATCCTCTAAGTGTGGTTTAAAACAAGAAGAGTGATTCTATAATGTTGTGTATGGTTCGCTGACAGTTGGGCAAGACCACTAACACGGATATATGGTTTGTTGGTCAGAAAACATTTGTTACAATATCCCTTTAAGATAAACCTAGGATCAGAATGTCAATAGATAAGAATTAGAGTGGATGACAATAGTTACATGACCATGATGAATTTAGAGTTGTGTCATTTTGACTAACCAATGTATCAGTAGAATTTATGAATGAGAGGAATGGAGTACTTAGGTCATGTCTTATAAGTTGTAGCAAGCTTTAAATTAAGACCTCTCAATGTACTTAGGAGATGGTCAATTGCATGGTTATCATCTTTGCTGAAACTTAAGAATGATGAAGCAATAATACTTATGTGTGACAAGTTCAATAAAAGTGAGTTTGATATTAGCTAAAGTTCCATCTTAGGATTACAATACATCTTCTAAGGATGTTGTATAAACCCAAATAAAGAAAAAAATAGTGTACGATCACTTAACTAAACAATGGCACTAGATGTTGATGGTATAAGTGACTTAGAACGTGAGAGAATTCATCTTTGAACACATGATGTATCATAGGATGATGAATTTGCAAGGGTAGCCAAGTATGTCTTATGAGTGATGTGTTGATACAATAGACTATAGTGAGATATATAATGACCCAGTAATAGCTGGAAATAGTTCAGGATGATAGCTAGAGTTCCAAGATGGAGGTGCTACTTGAGTTGCCCAAGTTGCACAGTAGTTCCTATGTTACATGTTTGGGGAAGTGTCAACCTGTTATAGGACAACTAATAAAGACAGTAGCGGTGGAGATACATAAGGATGTTTCTTATGTGGAAATTCCTATGCTAACTCAAGTTGTGACATGCAAGAGTTAAAGGAGAAGAATATAACTCCTATGAGAGTGATGTGATGTAACATACTGAAATTTAGGGTCTTCCCTGCAATTTACCAAATTTTGAGCTTTTCTTGGCCTTCTAGTCCTTTTGGACTAATTTCATAAATTTCCCTTCTTTAATATTCTTTTTGGACTCATGGTGCAATTTGAGCACAATTCATGATTTAAATTACCTTTTTCCCTCATTTATATAAATGGAGGGGTGTTTGCACAAATAACCCACACAATGTAATAATTGAGGACTAATAATGCAAAATGGAGTTTTATGTGAGAATATAAGTAGATACTATTAATTTGGAGCTTTTTGGATAAATATATTAGTAATAATGTGTATTTGAGTATTTAATGAAAGTATTACACCTTTTACTTTCTCTCTCCTCCAATTTGAAGATAAATGTGTGAAAACATATTTTATTGTTGATATTTTGCTCTTAATACTCATATATATCTATCACCTCGAATTTGACTCACTAATTGCATTAATATAGTCATTTCATAATAATTCACACCTTTTAATATATTAATATACACTTTAATGAGCAATATATTTATTAAGGGCCATATTATGTATAAAATGAGAAAGTAATTGCATAGCATTGTTCTAGACTTTAATTTGAGCATGTGGTTAAAATTTGGTGTCTTTTGGACTTCATTTGACCCCTCAAATCTATTTTATAAGCTTTAGTTTAGTGTAACTATATTGCATTGAATCGATTTCATTTATTTCTTTTGTAACACTATAGTTTCGGTTCATTTCCCCTTGTCACACGACCTGGACAATAATCGTTCGCAATCCAACGGTCGTGAGCTGACCCGCTTTGATCTGACGGCAACCAACCCTCCTTCAACCTCCGACCAGCTGAACAGGCGAGCCGATGTACCCTTCTCGACCCCGCTCTCCCTCTCATGCCCACCGTTTCATGAGATTCTTGTCTAGTTGGCTTCGTCTCACATCGACGGTTCAAGTGATCCCTTGATCGACCATTATGGTGGCTTCTACAAGAAACACCCAACTTGGGTCGCCTCCTCCTCTCCGACAAGGAGTTGCAAAGCAAGCTCCGACTTTCCCCACGCCTATTTAAGGGGTCGTGGAGCACCCTCAAGCTTCGAGCCTTCCTCCTCTCCCTCCAATTTCACCTCTCCTTGCCCGATACTCTCTGACCTACTCAGTTTATGTCTCTGAGACCTCAGTTCGGTACCTGCATTCTCTGGTATCCTCACGAGAAATTGGCAAGTGGGTAAGCTTCTCCGATCCTCCCTCTTCCTCTTTGTACCCTCTGTTTGCCCCAAGCATGCCCCTACTTACGTGACCTATAGGCTCGTCAGAAGCCGCCGCCAGCACTTGGCTATTTCCCCACCTCAGTGTGCCTCGGCCCTCGCAACTCCAGTTTTTGACTCATCTCGAGTCCGTGAGCATGTTCCGAGCCTTAGCTGAGATCTTTCTTTTTGGTTTTGATACTTCAGCTTGCCGATCTCACTCCCCTGTTTCCCGATCTTCTCTGGCTTTCTTGGTGGTTGCAAGGGTCCCCGCCTTGTGGCAAGGATTCCTTCGATTTGCCAGGTCTCAATGGACTTGTTCCCATCGTCCCTTGGTTGAGTTTTGGCCTGGTGAGGCGAGGCAGTGCTAGAGTCGAAGCTCCAGGAGACACTGCTCGCGCCATGGCCTGGCAGAGGAAGAAGCCAGGTCAGTAAATGACCAAGGCACCCATGCTCATGTCATTGGGCAATTTTTTCGGGTATGGGCATTATCATCATTTCGCCCCTGGTTCTCTCTCGCTACCGCAAACAATCGGTTTGTTCAAATGACTAGAGTGCCCCTGCATCTGTGATAGATCTATTTAACCCACAAGGGTATTTTGGTAATTTTGCCCTCTATTCAATCGCCCTTGGCGCAAGCCTTTTTAGCCTACGTGAATTTTTCTTGCATTCTGATTGGTCGATTTTACTTAATTCATAGTAAATCGATCCATGGTCAGAAAAATGCAAATAAATAGTCAATGGAAAGTTTTTTTAATGTAGAATTCGATTTTGAAGTTTTGAGTCATGATTTGGATTCCTTTTTTGAAGTTTGCTTTGAATATGCCTTTTAAGTGTATAAAATTTTCTAAAATACATAATTAATTCATTTTAACTCCAATTTGTAAAATCAAATATGTTTTCTTATTCAGGAGAATATGACTAATATATTAGACTAGGTTTTGAACCTTAAATCGTGGTTTTGAAAATAAGTTCCAAAATTAGGGTTTTCATATGCTTTAAGCCTTAAAAATACTAATACGTGATAATGTTTGCAACTAGCGAAAATATGGAATGGTGATACAATCAGATTGGTGAATGTGATGGTAATTAATTAAAATAGGTATGTGAATCATATTTATGTATGTGAAGCCTATTTATGTATGTGACGTCTATGTTGAATGTGAAATCTATGTGGAATGTATAATGTGCAAATCACACCTATCCTTATGTTGGGCTTTTATCCGTCATTACCTTCATTATGTGCTAGCCTTAATCTCCTCCTAAAATATCTTTTATTTGGCTCTTTACTTATTTGATGCTTTTGTTGCCATTATGACTCATCTATTTGAATTATGTAAATCTTGTTGTTGCTTACGTAGGCTCATCTTTTTGAAATACTTGGAAATATTGTATATTGTTGTTGCTTATGTTGGCTCCTTTATTTCATGGGTTTTATTCCCATTTTGCAATATTGCAATGTTGTTATACTTCTCACTATTGCCAAGTGACTATTTAAGCATGATGTATTTTAGGCCAAATGAAAATGTAGTGTACATGAGTACAAACCACCCATACGTCACTGGGGTTTTAGTCCCCCTGCCATTTTATATTAGGCACTGGGGTTTTAGTCCCCCTGCCACTTTTTAGGCACTGGGGTTTTAGTCCCCTTGCCACTGGTGAGGTCCGGTAGGTGCCTCACCCTACATTGAGATGAGTTTGTGTCTTAATATATTCATGCTATGTGATTAATATTGTGGTGATTGTTTATGGCAGTTTTCTCTCTCTTATTCATGTACTTGCCTCATTTCTTTTGAAATCTTTTATTGTAGAGAATCTTTTATATTGCACTGCTTTAGATTATTTAATTGTCCTATTTCTCTTGAATAACACATACTTTTATCTTTCTCTTGCTGGATGACCCCAACCATCCAGGCTAGGATCAGAGTGTGCATGGAAGCTTGGTGAACCTAAGGCTAAGGATAGGAAAATAAAAAAAGGGACATATAGCTTACATGATCATAGTTGCCTATATATTAAGTTGTTTTGTTTGGAGACAACATTGGCTTAGTCTAAGTCTTCCTCTACCTAGATCCTATGTTTTGTATAAAGTTGTACTTCCTTTATGGAAATATTGTAAAGTACTCTTTATACATTTTGAATAAAGTCAAGTTTTATTTCTTCTGCTGCCACACGATTGGTGTATTTGATTATCATGTTTTATAGTAGAGACTTGGTCTTTACAGCTTGGTATCAGAGCATCAAGGTAGTCAGATTCTTGACTAATTCGAGTTGTCTCCTAGATAGAACCCTTACCATATGTAGTTTCCTTTAGTAAGTTTTTCACCATAGAGTTGACCTATAATGAAAGTTTGATTTAGGATCATAATAATTTCATATTAGAAATAAAATTTGTCAAATTTTTTGGTGAATTGTCTATTGAGAAGCTACTAGAGCAAGAAGTTGAAGTGATGGTGTCTAGAAAGGGTCAAATCTTGGGGGCTGGCAATATTTTCCTCCACCCCACTAGCTTGGTCACGAGTACTCCTGAGCTCATATGACATGGCCTGGTCTGATCTGATATAGACAGCTCAAAATAGTCTATCTTTGGGCATGTTGCCTAATTGTTGAATATCTTAGGAAAGCCATAGGTGATGATTTGATCTCTTACACAAAAATCATCCTTAAGTACCTTATACTCCTATGTTTAAGGTTTAGTGTACCCTATGTTACACCTTGAAGCTTGGTTAGTAAATCCTTTTAGTGTTGAGTTTTATGTACCCTTTCACCCTTATCTTAGTTTGACTTAGTTGACCTTTTAAGGGGTGGAGTGAGGGTAATAGTATTAGTACCCTATTTGGTTTTTGCAAATCTGATTTTGAGGAAGAAATCCCTTTTTAGGGGGATGGAATCCAATTAAAAGCAAAATCAAATACCTTTAGAGTTAGAAACCCTATCTATGTAGACATATGTAAATAATAACTTATGTGAACAAGAATTTGCCAAACACATTATACTTGTAATTCAACTTGTTTGTTATACACACATGAAAATGTAGTAAGTCATATAGAGATAGTTCATATGCTTGAACCTTCACATATTCTTGATGCACATAATTATGAGTGACTCATTACTAATGGTGAATATACAGAATGTTGTCTATGCCACCCTAATGGTAAAATGTGTATGGATAATGCACCCTAAGGATGCTTTAACATGTAATGATCATGTTGACCTAAACCCTAATATGTAATCATCCAGTTTTGGCAACATATACATATATATCCTTAATGCCTTTCATGATACATTAGTGACATTAGGTGTCATCATCACATAATATACCTTAATGCATATAAATGGATTGTAGTCACAAAGTTATCAATATATGTAAGGTATATCATTTTGTTCTCTAATGAACACCTCATCATAACTTGATATATGAATTAATTCATTAATAATTAACGTGTTACATCCTATTCAGTAAAATGCATATAATGACTCAAACATGATATTGAATAATTGGATTCACATAAATATTCATAAATGCCTAATGTGAATTAAAATATGTATAATTTATAATATGGAGTGTAATGGATGAAAATGATTAATGATGTCATGGATATGAGTATGAAAGATGTTGTGACAATATGTAACTTAGGTATAAGCCATTTAGTGACATTATTTGGAATTATTATAGGATTAATAACTTGTTGGATAATATTAACTTTTTCTACAAAATAATTTGTGATAATTTTACATGATAGTTTTAAGAGGATAATGGAAAATGAATTCATGTTATTAAGGTTTTTGACCTAATACATTAATTAATGTTGAAATGGCTTAGTAAACCCTAATTGTGCTTAAACCCCTTGATAAGATGCACATGATATAATATTGAGATGTAATTGTTTTGAATAAAATGTGGCACAAGTGTTAGTATAATAAATATGATACATCTTCATGTTGGAGATTATGCTAATAAGGAAAAATGTTAATTTGAGTTTGATAAAAGTCTATAGGTTTTGTGGAAACCTTAGTAACACCTGACTTATGTAGATTTTGTGTTGCACCCTAGATTAAGGGTTATAACCTAGTGTTTAAGGTTGGGAAATTGCAAACTCACCCTCTCTTTCCTCATGTTGTGATTTCGGGGACGAAATCCTCTTTAACGGGTGGTGTGCTATAACATACTGAAATTCAGGGTCTTCCCCACAAATTACCCACTTTTGAGCTTTTCTTGGCCTTCTAGTCCTTTTGGACTAATTTCATAAATTTCCCTTCTTTAATATTCTTTTTGGACTCCTTGTGCAATTTAAGCACAATTCAATATTTAAATTACATTTTCCCCCATTTATATAAATGGAGGGGTGTTTGCACAAGTAACCCACACAATGTAATAATTGAGGACTAATAATGCAAAATGGAGTTTTATGTGAGAATATAAGTTGATAATATTAATTTGGATCTTTTTGGATAAATATATTAGTAATATTGTGTATTTGAGTGTTTAATGAAAGTATTACTCCTTTTACTTTCTCTCTCCTCTAATTTGAAGATAAATGTGTGAAAACATATTTTATTGTTGATATTTTGCTCTTAATACTCATATATCTATCACCTCGAATTTGACTCACTAATTGCATTAATATAGTCATTTCATAATAATTCACACCTTTTAATATATTAATATACACTTTAATGAACAATATATTTATTAAGGGCCATATTATGTATAAAAGAAGAAAGTAATTGCATAGCACTGTTCTAGACTTTAATTTGAGCATGTAGTTAAAATTTGGTGTCTTTTGGACTTCAATTGACCCCTCAAATCTATTTTATAAGCTTTAGTTTAGTGTAACTATATTGCATTGAATCGATTTCATTTATTTCTTTTGTAACGCTATAGTTTCAGTTCATTTCCCCTTGTCACGCGACCTGGACAATAATCGTCAGTGATCCAACGGCTGTGAGCTGACCCACTCTGATCTGACGGCAACCAACCCTCCTTCAACCTCCGACCTGCTGAACAGGCGAGCCGATATACCCTTCTCGACCCTGCTCTCCCTCTCCTGCCCACCGTTTCACGAGATTCTTGTCTTGTTGGCTTCATCTCACATCGACGATTCAAGTGATCCCTTGACCGGCCATTATGGTGGCATCTATAAGAAACGCCCAACCTGGGCCGCCTTCTCCTCTCCGCCAAGGAGCTGCAGAGCAATCTCCGACCTTCCCCACGCCTATTTAAGGGGCCGTGGAGCACCCTCAGGCTTCAAGCCTTCCTCCTCTCCCTCCAATTTCACCTCTCCTTACCCGATACTCTCTGACCTACTCGGTTTATGTCTCTGAGACCTCAGTTCGGTACCTGCATTCTCTGGTATCCTCACGAGAAATTGGCAAGTGGGTAAGCTTCTCCGATCCTCCCTCTTCCTCTTTGTACCATCTGTTTGCCCCGCGCATGCCCCTACTGTCGTGACCTATAGGCTCGTCGGAAGCTGCCACCAACACTTGGCTATTTCCCTACCTCAGTGCGCCTCGGCCCTCGCAACTCCAGTTTTTGACTCGCCTCGATTCCGCGAGCATGTTCCGAGCCTTAGCCGAGATCTTTCTTTTTGGTTTTGATGCTTCAGCTCGCCGATCTCTCTCCCCTGTTTCTCGACCTTCTCCGGCTTTCTTGGTGGTTGCAAGGGTCCCCGCCTTGTGGCAAGGATTCCTTCGGCTTCTCCAGGTCTCAATGGACTTGTTCCCATCGTCCCTTGGTTGAATTTTGGCTTGGTGAGGCGAGGTAGTGCTAGAGTCGAAGCTCCAGGAGACACTGCTCGCGCCATGGCCTGGCTGAGGAAGAAGCCATGTCAGTAAATGACCAAAGCACCCATGCTCCTGCCATTGGGCAATTTTTTTAGGGTATGGGCATTATCGTCATTTCGCCCCTGGTTCTCTCTCGCTACCGCAAACAATCGGTTTGTTCAAATGACTAGAGTGCCCCTGCGTCTGTGATAGATCTATTTAACCCACAAGGGTATTTTGGTAATTTTTCCCTCTACTCAATCGCCCTTGGCGCAAGCCTTTTTAGCCTACGTGGATTTTTCTTGCATTCTGATTGGTCGATTTTACTTAATTCATAGTAAATCGATCCATGGTCAGAAAAATGCAAATAAATAGTCAATGGAAAGGATTTTTAATGTAGAATTTGATTTTGAAGTTTTTGGGTCATGATTTGGATTCCTTTTTTGAAGTTTGCTTTGAATGCCTTTTAAGTGTACAAAATGTTCTAAAATATATAATTAATTCATTTTAACTCCAATTTGTAAAATAAAATATGTTTTCTTATTCAGGAGAATATTACTAATATATTAGACTAGGTTTTGAACCTTAAATAGTGGTTTTTAAAATAAGTTCCAAAATTAGGGTTTTCATATGCTTTAAGCCTTAAAAATACTAATACATGATAATGTTTGCAACTAGGGAAAATATGGAATGGTGATACAATCAGATTGGTGAATGTGATGGTAATTAATTAAAACAGGTATGTGAATCATATTTGTGTATGTGAAGCCTATTTATGTATGTGACATCTATGATGAATGTGAAATCTATGTGGAATGTATAATGTGCAAATCACACCTATCCTTATGTTGGGCTTTTATCCATCCCTACCTTCATTATGTGCTAGCCTTGATCTCCTCCTAAAATATCTTTTATTTGGCTCTTTACTTATTTGATGCTTTTGTTGCCATTATGACTCATCTATTTGAATTATGTAAATCTTGTTGTTTCCTATGTTGGCTCATATTTTTGAAATACTTGGAAATATTGTATATTGTTGTTGCTTATGTTGGCTCCTTAATTTCATGGGTTTTATTCCTATTTTGCAATATTCAATGTTGTTATACTTCTCACTACTTCCAAGTGACTATTTAAGCATGATGTATTTTAGGCCAAATGAAAATGTAGTGTACATGAGTACAAACCACCCATAGGGCACTGAGGTTTTAGTCCTCCTACAGGGCACTGGGGTTTTAGTCCCCATGCCATTTTATATTAGGCACTGGGGTTTTAGTCCCCCTGCCACTTTTTAGGCACTGGGGTTTTAGTCCCCCTGCCACTGGTGAGGTCCGGTAGGTGCCTCACCCTACATTGAGATGAGTTTGTGTCTTAATATATTCATGCTATGTGATTAATATTGTGGTTATTGCTTATGGCAGTTTTCTCTCTCTTATTCATGTACTTGCCTCATTTCTTTTGAAATGTTTTATTGTAGAGAATCTTTTATATTGCACTGCTTTAGATTATTTAATTGTCCTATTTCTCTTGAATATCACATACTTTTATCTTTCTCTTGCTGGATGACCCCAACCATCCAGGCTAGGATCAGAGTGTGCATGGAAGCTTGGTGAACCTAGGGCTAAGGATAGGAAAAGAAAAAAAGGGACATATAGCTTACATGATCATAGTTGCCTTTATATATTAAGTTGTTTTATTTGGAGACAATATTGTCTTAGTCTAAGTCTTCCTCTACCGAGATCCTATGTTTTGTATAAAGTTGTACTTCCTTTATGGAAATTTTGTAATGTACTCTTTATACATTTTGAATAAAGTCAAGTTTTATTTCTTCCGCTGCCACACGATTGGTGTATTTGTTTATCATGTTTTATAGTAGAGACTTGGTCTTTACATGTGACATCACCATGAGATGGAATAACAATGTGGAGGTTAGTGATTGATGTACATGGGAAGTACCCATCTTTGTCTTCCTTGAATTTCAAGGGTGAAATCCCTGTCAGGGGTTTATGGTTGTGAAACTCCGACCTTTATTTTTTATTAAACACGATTAATTATTATAATTGAGTGTTTGAAACATTAATTAACCTTTTGAGGTGTTTTTATATCATGTGACAAACTTAAGTTTCAAGTTTGGTCCAGTTTGGACATTGTTTGTGCAAGTTACACAATTTTGTGCACATTTTGGGCTTTTCTACAATTCACCAAAATATGAGTTTTTTCTTTCAATTTGTGACATGAATTATGTTCCTTAGATGTTATCTTATCATTATTGAGCTTTTTAAGACATGAGTTACTTGTTTGAACCTTGGTTTGGTGGTGATTCACCTCTATGGTGAATTAGGGTTTTACCCCTTTATGGATGATGGAGTCGCTAAGTGTGCAAACAAGGAGACCAAAGGTTTTACCTGGTGGCCATGTATCTTGGATCTAGGGCTCTAGAGGGAGGGGGTGAATAGAGATTCTAAATTCTAACAAGAAATGTTAGACCTTCAAATTATATCAATTGAAACTAAATGCTTAAGAATAATATGAAGTCCTATCTAAGCAAGCATACCAAGGGTGAGAGACAACAAAACATACACTTGGACAAGATGGTTAGAGTGGTTCCAATATCCAAACTAGGAGACCATAAATCCACTACCTAGAGAGGTCAATCTCTAGGACTTTGCAACCCATGTATACTTATATTCCATCATAAGAGATACAATGAGACCACCATACATCCAAGGACTTACCTATTCAATGCAAGAGTGTTTCATCTACAGTAGGATTTACCCACTAGATAAAGATGTTTTCAGCCTTCAACAAGAACATACCCACACTTGCATCAAGTATTTGGAATTGAAGGAATTACCCACTCTTCTTGAATATTTTCCTTTCCCTTCTCCTTCACCTAGAGAAGATCTTCACCTCTTTTTCAACCTTGAAGAAAAGCAACAGCTTCACCTTCACTCAGAGAAGCTCACTTCAACCTTTTCTCTTTGAGAAAGGGGATTGGGATGATGGAAGGAATTAGAGCTTTACAAGATAATATGGAGGTAGCTCTCTTACAACATGCCTAACTCACTCATAATCACGAAATGCTTTGTAAAAGAGAGAGAGAAAGGGGCTCAAAGGGTTGCAACACACTCAACTATAGAACAGAACAAGGATAGCATGTATGAGAAACTTTGAAATGAACTCCAAGGGGTCATATTTATAGACGAGATGTTCTTTTGAGTGTGAGATCACTTAAGAATGAAAAATAGTTTTTTTAAAACTTGCAACAGATCTATTTTTGTTCAACTCTCCAACAGTTGGAATCACTTTTTCTGTATTTTCCGTATAGTACATTCGATCGAGTTTCATTAAAGATAACTCAACCGATCCACTAAGTGACAAAGCTAATTTTCAAATTGTCGATCGAGTTTATTCTGGGAAAGTTGACTGATGAGTCAAAATCAGTTTTGGTCAGTAAACTGGTCGGTCAATTCTGTGACTGTGCAACTCTACCTATTGATCCATTTCCAAAAATCAATCACCAAACGGTCGAGATTCAAACTCGATCGATAGAGTTGCTGTGATAAATTTTTCAAAATGGTTTTAGAGTGACCCAACTTTGGAATTAAGTGTCCCTGGTTTTTTCTCATCTTAGTTACAAGTTATATCATCAATACAAGTGATTTCAAAATTAATCTAAGGTAATTTTGAGTGATTTCCCAAATTGCACACTTACATTGCTTTTGACTTAAACTTGGACAAGCTAGGGATTGTGTAATTTGATCCTTTTCATGTACCTAAAACTTGAAATCAATCTTAACAAACATATTAGATACAGATGGATGCAATGGTTAAGTCATTATGAAAATATGGACAATGTATAACTCTCAAGTCAACATTCTCTCTCTTTTTGACAATAACAAACCATTCCTCAACATATTGAAAAGGATATGTAAAGTTATACCTTACTTGTGAATTGCAAGGGGATTCAGATTTTTAACAATGTGAATTGCTCCAACTCAATCTTTTCTCACTCTTACCTGCATAGTTAGTCTTTCTACACAAAGTAATATAACAAGTATATATTATATGGTCCTTTAGCAAGTCACATGATAAAACATATATTTGACAAGAAAAGGATCAAATAGGCAATAAAACCAATATGGTTGAGCTTCAAAACATTGAACTTCTTTACCCCTTTTGGAATTATCAAAAAGGAAGGGGTAGAAAAGCAAAAAATAGGTCTTCTCCAAGTACAACCAAAACATACATCCACAACATAAAAACATGCATCCTCAAAGCACACATCAGACAGAGACGAGAGAGAGACAAGCAATCTATATCATAATCAAAATATGGGAAACATAGCACCAACTCATGAGATATAGTCAATCAAAGAGTAAGTGTACATATGGTTAAGATTACAACACTGAAAGCATGCCCTCAAAACAACTACAACCCAAAATGATGAAAAAACATGATGATAGAAATAGTACATATCAGATAAAGTGCCCAGATGTTTTTAGTACAAAATAGTCCAGAAAGATTAACATGATTAGCATCTAAATGTCTAGTCTATCTAAGTCTAGAGGGTCATCGTCATCTGCATCAACATCATCATTAGAAGCTTCAGGCTCATAGTTCTCATCGTCATCTAAAGGTACAACAGAGGCAGCAATGTCACTGTCATCATTAGATGCACTGGAAAAGCCATCATCAGAACCATCTGAACCATCCTTGCCATCATTCTTAGATGCCTCCTCATCAGAAGCATCTTCCTCATCAGCTTGATCTAGCATCTCCTCATCGGTAGAAGGACGGAAGCCATGCCCGGGCCACATGGCATTCTGCTCAATCCAAGACATACCAAGGTCATGCAACTCTTGGGCTTGAGAAAAGTAGGAGCATAAGTGCCATGTCCTGCAAGTAGGGTAGCTATAGGAACAGTAGGGAGAGGAAGCACTCTAGGGGTAGAACCACCAACAACAGAGGGTGTTGTAGTAGAAGAGAGGGATGCCCTATATCCATATGCAGCATAAGAGGATCGATGTTGATGTTTCATAGTTGTTTTTTTATTGATGTTGTTGTTGGTTTGATGTTTTCTGTCTGGGATATGGGGTTTTCTTTTGTTGGTCTTTGGGGGGGGGGAACCTGCGGACATATAAGCAGGAGATGTAGATTTTATTGATGATTTCGCCCACAAGAGAGGGGTGGGATGAATAGAGTACCCTATGGCTTAATAAAAAAAAAAGTAGAAGCAGCAGGTGGAGGGGCTGGGTAAAAGTGATTGTATGCATAGGATGCATAATCACCTCCTGGGTAGGGCTGGTAGGCAGGTTAAGGATGGGAACAGGAAAGGTTCATGGTAGACATGATAGCACAAAGATTTGATGCATATTCTCTTGAACCTAAAGGTTGTATGCCTACTGATGCATCATGTAACCCATTAGGGTTTCATTTGATACATTAAATGAAGCACACGCAGGTCAGTATGGCTGAGGAGGTGGAGGTGCCTTGGTGGAGGTGGAGGCTCCAGGTGTGGTAGAAGAAGGGGTAGGCACACTCTTCTGAATTGTGGTTTCACTGATGTAGACTCCTTTCTAAGTAGGTTTGTAATGAAGGTCATGAAAAAGAGACTTGTCAGTGGCATATTGAAAAAGACCACAAATCAGAGCTGGGTAGGGTTGGTGGATTCCTTAGATTTTCTTACTAGAGTCAAAGAAGGTCATGTGATGGATAACATATCTAGCCCACTTGACTCTGATACTCATCAGGATACATAACATAATAACTGTGGCATTCTCTGCAATTTTAGTTTGGTTTTTCTTTGGATGAATATTGCAGTTTACTACCAGGGCGAGTATGCAGTTCTTCAGGTCTAATGTGGAGGAGGGAAGGGTAGACTTCTTCCTATATGGAAACTAAGGCTTCTTTAAGAATTTATGTATGTCAGGGAGAGTGTATCATATTTCTTGTAGAAGGCCTCAAGGTCTATGAGGTCAAAATACACAGTGTAATCCTTCCTCCATGTGTCAGTCACCTTAGTACCAGAGAAAAAGATATTCAAGGTATCCTCATAGACTTGAAATTTCTTCTTGGCAATCATGGAATTAAGAATGACTTGAGTATTTGGCAGGGGTACAAGAGTGCCATAATTCCATTACAAATTTGTATAGAATTTGTGAATGGCTTTGGTGCTTGTGATGGAATTGTTATAGCACACACGTTCAACACTCAGGGTGAATAGGTGGTGGTCATACAATAACTCAACAAATTGATCAATGACCTTTTATCTACGCGGACATGGCTTAAATAAGGCATGAAAAGGGAAGGGGTTCCTAGGAAGAAGATCCTTGTACCTATTTAGAGCATCATTGGAGACAAAGAAGGTGACATTGAAAGGAATCAAGTGAGAGTTTGAGGAGGATGGTGCTCTAGAGGGAGTGGCTCTCTTTCTCCTTTTAGAATCTATGGAGGAGAAATAGGAAGATTGAGAGGTCAAAAACGTAGGAAACACCACCAAGAACTGACCAAACACCTAGGGTTGATGTGCAAGAGGTCTAGGAAGGTTGAGCAAGGGTAGTATAGGGCTAGGAAGAGGATGCTAGGGGCTAGGGTTGAGGGCTTGAGGGAACTAGAGAGTGAATTGGTTAAATTTTATCTAATTGAGAGAGAGAAAAGTTGGTTGAACCACACTTATGTTTGCTCCATCTCGGACATCAGTGACTAGGAAACTCAACTGAATGGCATTTTTCAAAATCCCTCGGCCACAGATTGGTTGAGTTGGCAACTCGACCGATGGTCAACCTGAACCAACATTGGAAATTTTAATTTCTATCCATTTGAGTGATAATTAAATTTATTTTTCTAGTCCATTTTGAATTTTAAAAATACTTAGGCACATATCACTCATCATTTGGGTACAATTTAGAGATAAAATAAGCGTTTGTGAGAAATACCCAAAACAAGTGAAAAAAAGGCAAAAGAACATGAAAACTTTAGCACTTTAGCAAGCAAAGGTGATCAAGACATAATCAAAGAATATAGGATAAATAACCAATATGTAGAGGGCATATCAGATTCATTCAAAGCATAAATGAGTAGTTTAGATCTAATAAAATTAAATTGCTCTCTATCTAGAGGTTTAGTGAAAATGTCTGCAAACTGATTTTCCATGTCCACATGTGTGATACAGATATCCTTTTTGACAATGTGATCTCAAAGAAAATGATGAAGAACCACTATATGCTTGGCTCTACTATGTAATATAGGATTTTAAGATAAATTGATTGCACTAGTATTATCACAATAAATGGGAGAAGCATCAAAATAAATTTTAAAGTCTTGGAGCATTTACTTCATCCATAGGATTTGGGCACAACAACTCCCGACTTCAATATATTCACCCTCGGTAGTTGATAAAGCCATCATGCTCTGTTTCTTGGAGAACCAAGACACCAAGCATGGTCCTCGAAGGAAGAAAGTGCACTTGTGCACTTTATATCGATCAAGCATCCTGCATAATCTGCATCACTATAAGTTGTAAGAGTAAAGTCCTTTGACTTGGGATACTATAGTCCAAAATTTTTGGTTTTGGCTAAGTACCTTAAAATCCTATTAATAGCTATAAGATGTGATTTCTTGGGATTTGATTGAAAGCGAGCACATAAGACAACACTAAACATTATATCAAGTCTAGAGGCATTTAAATAAAGTAAACTTCCCATCATACGTCTATAGAGATTCTCATCCACTTTCTCACCTTCTTCATCTTTATCAAGTGGGTGTTATACATGGGGGTGTCCATCAGCTTTGTGTTCTCCATCTCATGGCGCTTAAGTAGCCCAGTTGCATACTTTCCTTGGTTGATGAAGTTCCCATCTTTAGTTTGCTTGATTTGAAAGTCGAGGAAGAATGTAAGCTCACCCATAATGCTCATCTTGAACTCACTCTACAAGATCACCAAACTCCTTGCAAAGATCAAGATTAGTTCTGCCAAAAATTATATCATCAACATAAATTTGAGTGATAAGAAAATTGTGGGAAGTGTGTTTGACAAATGAGGTAGAATCTACTTTTCTCATGATATACCCATCATCTAACAAAAAGTTCTTTAATTTATCATACCAAGCTTGAGGTGCTTGTTTGAGTCCATATATAGCTTCTTGCAACAAATAAACATGGTTAGGTAAACTATCATGTTCAAACACTGGGGGTTATGCAACATACACTTTCTCCTCATGTGTATCATTCAATAGCACACTTTTAACATCCATTTGAAAAATAAGAAAGTTTTTGGAACTCAAAAAATCAAGTAACACATGAATGGACTCAATTCTAGCTACATGTGGATATGTTTCATCAAAATCTATACCTTTCTTTCTGATTGTAGCCTTGATCCACTAACCTTTCTTTATTTCTTACTACCTTGCCATTTTCATCTAGCTTGTTGCGGTAAACCCACTTGGTGCCAATGATCTTTCTATCACATGGTCTTGTCACTAGGGTCCACACTTTGTTCTTCTCAAATTGCTCCAATTCTCTTTGCACGGCTACGATCCATTCATCATCCTCAAGATATTCTTTGACGTTCTTTGGCTCGCGTTGTAAGATGAAGGAGTTGTTGGTTTGCTCTTCATTGAAGGCAGCCTGCATCTTCACTCTTTTAAAAGGGTCACATAAAACCAGCTCTTTTGGATGATTCTTTGCAAAGAGGGGAGTTGGATCCTTCTTTTCTTCATCTTTCTCTTCTTCTTGAGCGACCACCTCTTTTCACTTTTGGGTGATGTGGAGTTATTTTAAGATAGGAATCATGTCACCTGCAACATCATCATTTAGAACAATATCTTTGAGAATAGAGGGGTTAGTCTCAATAAACTTAACATTAATAGATTCTTTTACTTTAGCAATATCGACATTAATGACTCTATAAGCCTTGCTAGTAGTGATATAGTCAAGAAAGAAAGCCTTGTATAATTTTGGATCAAACTTTTTGAGAAAATATTTTGTGTTCAAAACAAAACAAGGACATCTGAGAATATGAAAGTACTCGATAGAAGGCTTCCTACCACACCATATATCATAAGGGGTTTTCTTCAAAGAAGGATGTGTGAAAACCTGATTTTTCACAAAACATGGGGTACTGACGGTTTCGGCCCAAAACTTCTTTGGAGTGTCATACTCTAAAAGTATGGTCCTAGCCATTTCCTATAGTGACCTATTCTCCCTCTCTACGACCCATTTTTTTATGTGTTCAAGGTGAAGAGAATTTGTGTGCATATCCAGATTCTTCACAAAAATGTTCAAAAAGATCATTTTCGAATTCTACCCCATGATCTCTATGGATGGAAACAATCCGACAAGAAGCTTCATTCTCAACTCGTTTACAAAAACTAGAGAAAACATCAACCATATCACTCTTAGAAATGAGAAAGAAGATCTAATTATATTGAGAGAAATCATCAACAATAACAAGACAATAATTGGAACTGTGTAGAGATTGAGTTCTCATAGGTCCAAATAGATCAATATGGAGAAGTTCAAGATCTCTCTTGGTACTAAGGTTGGATTTGAAGGAGGACTTGGTTTTCTTACCTTGGGTACAAGGTTGGCATTCCTCATCCTTTTCAAAATCCAATTTGGGAAGTCCCTTGACCAAGTCCTTCTTGCCCATATTCTTCAATTGATGCATATTTACTTAATCAAGCCGAATGCCAAAGAGAAATATCATTCAAATTGAATACTAGGCATCTACCAACAATAGGCTTAGTAGAGTCAAGCACATTTTACATAAAGACTACCACTTCTAGTTCCCTTATATATGACATGATAAGTGAGGAAATCTAGAATCAAGCATTCAAAAGAAGTAAATAGCACAAGATAACCACTATCACATAATTGACTTACACTAATTGAATTGTGATATAAGACATCAACAAAAAGGAAATTCGCGATATGCAAGGATTCACCTACATCACCCTCACCTTTTACCTTACCTTTCTTGTTATCCCCAAAAGTAACTGAACCTCCTTTCTTCTTAGTGAAATTATTGAAATGTCTTATATCACCTGTCATGTGTTTAGTGCAACCACTATCAACAATCCATCTTCCTTTTTCCTACAAGAAAGGAGAGTGTCAATTCCCAACTCAAACTTTGGGATCTGGAGTTAGCTTGGTGACCCATTTCAGCTTTGGGTTGGTCCTCTTAGGCTTGTAAGGATAATAAGTAGAATAATGATCATCACTTTTACACTGAGAGCAAATTATAGGGTTCTTAGTGCCAGAAGACTCTCCAATCAAAAAGGAGGTTTCCTTACTCTTTTTGTTACCTTTGGCTTTATTCTTTTCCTTAGGTGCTCCCCCTACAAATCCCAAACCACTAGTACCACTTTGTTTGGTAGAACGGTTAAGGATTTCATTTAGGGAGTTTTTCCCTTTACAAAAATTCTACAGAGAGACTCTAAGTCTATGATTGTCATCAGTGAGCAATATAATAGTAGAAGACAGGCTAGAAAGATCATCTCTAGCATGAACAAGGCCGACCTCTAAATAGAGGGCTTTAGTCAAATAAGAATCTTTTCAAGAGAAATAGAAGCAACATCATTACTAGGCAAAATAGGTCTAGAAGATAAATTATTAACTTGACCAAGCAACCTAGAATTTTTAGATTTAAGCAATTGAATTTATTTGAAATAAACATCCCTCTCCTCTCGACGAGCGTCAACAATAAGCTTGAATTCATCATTTTCAGTTTTAAGTATTTCAAGCTCATTTAGGCACTTTTGGTTATCTTCCTTAAGAGATTCAATGTTCTTAAGATAGACACCATTCTCTACCTCAACTCCATTGTATTGGAGCTCAAGATCAAGAAATTGGCCTTGCAAGTTATCAATGCTCTCAATATGGATTCTCTCATTTTTCTCAAGAATCTCAAGTTTAGCATACAAGTCATCAATGATTTTTCCCAACCTCTTCTTCTTATATTTACATTTATAATATGAAGAATAGGTAGAAACATGCATATCAATAAGAGTCTCTTTAGCTAACTCATGCAAGCTTACCTCACTTACCTCACGAATATATTCACTTGTAGAGGCCATGAGTGCAAGGTGGAACTCTCCATCTTCATAAGAGCTTGAGCCCCTAGATATGATGCTTCCCAAGATGCATGAGCTGCATCTTTGTGTCTCCTCTCCTTATTATCCTTCCTCTTGTACTTTCTATCCTTCTTGTACTCTTCATCCCTCTTGGAGTTGCTCTTGTGGTGTGACTTTCTTGCCTTAGGACATTCACTTTTGCAGTGTCCTTTTTGACCACACTTGTAGCACCTTGGAGTAGAAGAAGAAGATTGCTTTCCTTTGAAGTGCTTTCCCTTGGAGTAGTTGGCTTCATGCTCACTAGGGACATCATCTTCACTAGAGGATGACAGATAAGTCAGGCAAGCACGTTTTTGTTGAAGGATGACAACCTCCACTTGAGCTTTGAAGGCACTATCTTTGATCTTTCTTGCTTCCTTCTCTTCTTGATTGGCTTCCTCTTCTTGCTTGTCAAGTCTTGGCTCATGAGCTTGTAGATTGTCAATGAGCGCCTTAATTGGAATGTGTAACGACCCCGCTTCCTGGTAACCCCCAATTAAGGGAGACCAAGAGGTTAGAGGCGTTATCCCAAAATAGGATCAATGGTTTTGCAAATAATCAACAATAATTAATAAATTCTACAACAATGAAGCTTTAAAATGAAATAAAAAATTTCTTTTCTCATACCATGCAAAATATAGGAGTTGAGGGACTTTACCCTATATAACATCTATCTATCTAAAATCCTCTCATCTTTATTAAGCTTTATTCCATCATTGTCACTTTAAAGGAATATCCATTTTCTTGATAAACCTAAAATGCCGACAAGCAAAAGTTGGTTAGTATAATGAATTCTACTGGTATGTGGGGGAACCAATAATCTTGCATTTAATAGTAACAACATATTACAAGAAATTATGATTTAACAAAACAAACTTTACATTTTAAACAAGACTACTCAATCCTTACATACCCTAGCCTCTGTGTTGTCCCTGCAGTGGACATGGATACTACCTCTCATATGGTAGATCTCAACTAATCCCCATGATCCTACCTTACAGGTAGATCAAGACATATGTTCATGGAGTCATAAGGTCCTACCCAAGGGTAGACCAACACATCAACTCATGACAACCTGATGATCCTACCTTATAGGTAGACATGTACTAGGTCATATGATAACCCGATGATCCTACCTCACAGGTAGACCATATACTAGGTCATCCTTCACATAATTAACAAAGCTATATAGGAGGACCAAGATTTGAGTTAGTCATGCATGTATAACTATGGTGATAGTCATAGTCACTTTATAGTTGCATGAAATAAAAATCAATCAAGCAATTATTTCCAAGCAACCGATAAAACCTCAGGAATCACCGTGAAACTAAAGCGATATAACCATAAGCATAACCACATACCTGCTTTGGAGATCTCGAAGAAGCAGTTTATCCAAACCCAACTTAGATGTCCAAACAAGCAAGACAAGCAACCAATCAATCAAACTTTGATACTAAAAGCTTGTATAAAGTCTAATTGTCACAAACTTATCCCAAACAACTCCTTATTAACTGGATACACCTTTCACAGTTTTTCGGTCTCATTAGCATTCATTAGGGTTTCTTAGATCAATTTCTCAAACTTTATCTTGTTTAGGTCAACAAACCCTAATATAGATTTCCTACTCAAAAATACCCCTAATTACTCAAATTAGTCATATTAAGGGTCTTTTATACTCAAATTGGCTTTGGACAACAAATCTCTATCTTATTCATGGATTTGTGAAATTAAAACCATTAAAATTCATAATTATCAAAATCGGGGTTTCTGAGCCCATTAATGCATATTCATGTACATGGAACCCTAAATTAAGCCAATTATGTACAAATATCATATTTTTAGACCTAATTCTCTCTTTTATTAACAGCAAGTTAATATTTTCTCAAAATATTCCAAGAACGTTATTATATCTAATTATCATCAAATCTTAGGGTCTTTCATTAATAAAACCATTAAAGATGACATCTTTACACACTTTTCAAATTGCAAGCATAATTAGGATTCAATTTTATTTTTAATGGATTCCTTGCATTTTTTTGATAAATTTTCATATAAAACTCATTACAATCTGAGCTACCAATCATTAGTTAGGATTTTCACAAAATAACTGACCTTTGGCCAATATCAGAGTGCCACGTCAGCGCTACGACCCACTATTTCCTTCCCCAGGTGGACTAGACCAATCCAATGGGCCTCATCCATGTTGGACTCATCCGGCCTATGGCCTACGCCCACTTCAGATGGTCGCTCCAAGCGGGAAATACTCAAAATGGACCCAAAGGATGGAAAAGTCCTTGCCTCTCTGTTTTGGACTTAGGGGTAGTGTGGTAAATTCCACGGGCATCATCTTCAACCTATCACCCCGCTATTTTTCGTGAACCAGTGCCAAGTCCAATCAACTAGCAGGTTTACTTAGTGAATCTCGCCTCCTCAGAAATGGGTGAAGGTCTTTATCCCTCCGCCATGACCCACCAAATTCAATGGTGGTCTCAGATTCGCCTAATCCGACCGGAGTCACTGAAATGGCTAGGAGGTGGCTTGTCCAAGAAGCCATAGCTTGGAGAGAGTAACCACATCTTCAGATGAGAAATTGGGATGGGGGAAGGTACTACGGAGCCCACCAGAGTCCCATGAGTGTGGTTATCGCTTCAAACGGTGACTTGTATCCCCTTCTATAGGCCTAGGTCAGGAGTCGACGCAAGGTGTTTTGGGGAAAACTATCCTCGCCCTCCATGGGAGGGGAAACTTGGTATGATCAGGTCTGGAATCCTCTCTCGAACTCATTGTGAGAGTTTCTAAAACCACACACATACTGGATTACAAGAGAGTCCAGATCGATCAAACTCCTCCTATTTCCTAATCCTACCTGAGGTAGAAGATGACCCGGGTGCCCTTGGATTTTAATCCAACAGCTGTTGTGTGGCGTGCATGGAGGTTATTCAAGTTTTAATATCAAAATAATTGGGGAAAATAATTGTGACATCACTTGTTATCCTTCTCACTTTAGAAATCTTATAAAATCCATACCTCCAAAACCACTTATCCAATTAATACCAAATTTTAACAGAAAGTCTATAATGACTTAAGCAACTTGTATGCCAAGTTTGGGACTCAAAATCTAAAGTATGACAAACTTTCCTTCATATTCAAGTTATATCTTAAAAAGGCATATTTTATACATATTTTCTCTCTCTTATTCTTTTATATCATTTATTTGGATTCCTTTTACCATTAGAACCCTTGAGGATTCAAAATCTCATCCATGATGAGTAAAACACACATCTTTCCACATATTTCTCATACTTTCCTCATTATCTCAAATTTCCTTCTTAATAATGCATTATTTGATTTCTTCTTTTTCTTTTAATCATATTGGACTCATTAACATTTTATGATCCATGAAATCACATACATAAAGGAAATATTGCAAAGGGAATCCATTCAATACATATAATTCATAAAATTCCCATTGTCATACATTTTTTTGGGAAAATTGCATTTCCCACCATATGAACCCAAAAATTGGGGTTGTAACATCCTTCCCCTCTTATAAGAATTTGGCCCTCAAAATTCAACCAAACATACAAACAATTCAGGATAAGACTTTCTTATGTCCATCATTGGCTCCCATGTGGCTTCATTCTCTCCATTGTGCTTCCAAAGGGCCTTTATCATCTTCTATTCTTTACTCCTGAGCTCTCTCTCACCTCGGTATCTCATACCCTCATAGGTGACTCAAGGTAAGTTAGCCTCCCGTGGAGTCTAACAGGTTCAAAGCTCATCACATGGCTTGGGTACCTCACATAGTGCTCTAGATTGGACACATGGAACACATCATATTATCCTGAGGTGTAAGGCTATGCATAGGCAACTCCACCAATCCATATCAAATGGACCCATATATCGGGGACTTAGCTATAGCTCAGAGGGGTCAGTTTTTCATAACACATGTTTACCCACAATGAACTGCATGTCAGACTGCTTCACATTGGCTCATGACTCCTTTCGATCTTGGGCTTTCTCAGCCATTGCTCGATTAAAGCGTCTCCTTCTGCATACACTGTGGTCTCTTTGACCTTCATAAGGTCCTCTCACCGACCTCATCCAAGTGAAGTGGTGATCGGCACACCCTCCCTCACAGAGCTTCATACATCCTGATACTGGCTATGGTGGCTATCATAACAAGAAAACTCTACTAGGGGCAGGAACTGCTCCCATATATCACCTTGAATGAGCACATATGCTCTCATCAGACCTTCTAGAGTCTGGCTCATACTCTCTTGACTATCCATCAGTCAGGGGTGATATGTTGTACTAAACTTCAACCTAGCATCGAGTTCTTCATGTTCCTACTTCCACCACATGGAAGTGAACTTGAGGTCATGCTCAAGATATTGAGCTCGGATCACAGTGTAGATGAACTATCTCTCCCTCATATATATAGTTCAACCTGATATATCGCACTGGAGGTGCTCTCTCTTAGCCAAGGGATTAGGTCAACTTGCTAAGGTGATCTACCATAACCCATACTGCATCATGACCTCTCTTGGTCCATGGGACACCCACCACAATGTCCATGGTACTCTGCTCCCATTCCCTCTTAGGGACTCCTCATTATCTGTAACAACTCACTAGGCTCTAGTGTTCGGCCTTCACCCTCTGGCGTGTACAACAACATGGCACATGCAACACTATATCCTTCTTCATCCCAGGTCTTCAAGGACGACATACAAACCTTAACCATCTTGGTGGTACCACGGTGTATGGTGTACTTAAAATCATGAACGACTTTGCATGACATGATTGCTCAAGGTTGACTCCTCAAAAACCCTAAAACACTCTAGTAGTGGGTTTCACCACCTTATTTTCCCAAGAGGTGTATCTAAGGTTCTTATATCAATCCTTCCATCCCATCAAGATTCAGGTCAGCTAACTGGGCAACCACCAACTTGACCAATGGGTCTGGTTGTATCTGGGTGTTAGCCAGATAGGACTAGCCTTCTAACGACCACAAGATTCACCTAGAAACTCTTACTCTCTCTCTACTAGATACACAAGGCATCTGTACACCTGAGTTGTATTCTACTGAGAACATCTTGTTACAACATAAGATTCCTTATGTGCTAGGTGGTGGTGAAGACATAAACCCTCATATACTTCACTCATCATCCTCATCTCGGATTTAGGTCTAACTAAATCAAGAAAACTTCAAGCTCATCATCTCGATTATCAAACCCAAACTTATGACTCATAGATTCCAAACTACTTCCAGAGAGGTACGTTCCTCATATCACCTTGGTTCTCTTCATGTTTTCAAACCATCTATCCATCATACTCTCATAAGGTGTGGTACTTCCTCTTTCCTCAAGCATCATAGAAATCTTTCAGCTCATATCACCTTGATCCTCAGTATGGCATGCATTTTGTCCTATCTCTCAAACCCATAACAAGATGAAATAAGCATTTGCCTACAATCCAAATATAGAGTTCAACATGTTCTAAGAGTAGATATGGTGCATCATGCATTTCCATCACACTTTCCAAACTAAGTTGAAATGTACATCACAATGCTCCACACCATGAACATCTCCATTATGGGTCTACACCCATGGGAAGACTATTCCAATCACCTATGTATCTTAACATATCTATTATTTACAATCCTTAGTCATTACCTTAAGGTCTCTAGGGTGCTGACACTTTTTGAGTGATTTGACCCTTATGCATCTAGGGAGTGCCTCTCACAATTACCCCTGAGGACACATGAACTCATGAAGTGGCCAACCTCATAACCCGTGGTCCTTGGGTAAAGGTAGTTGTTACCTCCCGACGCTATGGTCTTGTGCATTCAGGGGACAGACAACGCCTATTCCCATCGGTCTTATCCCTTTCGGACCCTAGTATTGACTTAGGATTCTATCATGGTACATCTCAAACTTGAAACCTTTCCTGAAACTCTATCATCTCTCTGGGCAGTCATGGTCAAACTTACATTCTTTCATAGGGGTCATGGCGACCTACCTACCTTGGTCTGGCCCCATCTAGGTTACCTCCATGGCAACATATCCTCCTGCCCTCAGAGATGGTCACACATGGGTCTATAGATTCATGGTCATACTATGTGCTCTTCACTTAGCTCATCAAGCTCTTATAAGTGACCTCTTCAGGTTACCTCAAACCTAATCAAAAAGTTGGTGATCACCCTACATAAAGGGTTCCTTCCTAGGATGGGAGAAAACTATCTCTTGATAGTAACAAAGGTAACAAACGTCCTTAAATTCAAGGTTTACCACATCATGTATTTGTTTATCCCTATCATGCTACTTGGGCACGTAGCTAACAAGGAGACGACCCACTAAACCATGCAAAGTTCCTTGGTATGTCATATGTATTCATCATTCCTCAAGGTTGGACCAATATCATATGTCACCAACTTGTGTGAGTGGTTCATCAACATACATCTCAGTTCGATCGGGGTTTCCTTTTGATCTAACACATGAGGGGTGCCACACTCAAATAATATGAACTCAATTAGCCTCGTGAGCATCATGTGCATCAGGTACTACTACTTCCCTTCTTTGGTCTAGGAACCCCAGGTTCACCTCTTATGCATCAACTAGCTAACTGTATGCTCAACAGTTCAACCATGAACTGAACCTATGCCAAGTATAGCATAAACATCCTAACACTCTTCCACATGAACAACCTTTAGCGTCCCCTGGTTACGATGCCTCTCAACTTGTTGCCATACCCTTTTCAGGGTCTAAGGAACTCTTCTTCATGGTCCTAAAAGGTAGGTACTCATATCATCTGTACATGTTCACAAAGCCTCTTTCTCATTCTAGGGTTTTATTCCTCTAAAGGTTTCCAAGGTACAACAAGCCTCCAAGGATCATGCATGAGGCTACCTCAACTATCTACTCAGGGTTGTCAAAACTAGGTCATATCATACCCAACTTCACATTATTCCTCATGTCTCAGAGTCAAGGTCTCCAACCTCCTTCATTGGGTCTCACCCTTCCTCCATAGCTAACCCTACAACTGGTCCTTCCACTGGAGGTTCTTTCCCAGAAGGTGGTTCAAGCTCTTAAGGTTATGTCTACACCTACCTGGGTGGAAAGCATGATCTAAAATCTATGTCCAACCAAGATTATCCAAAGCTATGCATGCTCATCTCATGAACATCAGGCATAACCCTTCAGGTCAAGGTCTAAAACCTGTTGTCAGCCTCGCTTACATTTTCTTTATGTAAGTGCATGCCTCTTCTTTACTTATATATAGCTATTCACCCTAACAGGAACAACCCTCCCAAGGTCGGGTCGCCACAAGGCACTAGGGTCAAACTACACATGGTTCATGCTTCTCATGGATCCTCAAAACCTCTGCACAACATGCATGTCTAACCAACGTACACGCATGCATGGTAAACTATGATATCTAACTCATCGTGTCTTTGCTTTCTCTATCCACCGCTTAGGGTTTGGGTTAGCATCATCCTTAGAGGATGCATCAGGTCTCTTCCTCTTCCTGGGGCATCTACCTCCAAGTCTAACTCTCTCCTCATCCTCCTACAAGAAGGTCTAGCCTCATATATCTCCTAAGGGCATGACAACACACGCCATGCCACCTTAAGCAGGTAACTAATCTTTAGTTTGCACTTAAACTATTAAAACTTATGTCCATGACATCTTGTTTACATGCTTTTCATTATTTGGTGGAGGATTACTTAATCCTTATTACTCTTATCCCAAACACATGAAGGTGGTGGAGAGAAAGAATACCCTAAACACTTAATGTTTCTCCAGAAATAAGAGGTAAAGAAGGGACAAAAATAGATGAGAAGACCTAGAGGTATCTTATTTCGAGTCAAATCCTTTGATTTTGGCCAGGTAGTCACACAAAATCCAGGAGTCCTCATAGAATGACTAGAGGGGCCGAGAAAAATATTTTCAGCCCCCAGATCATGATCTTTTTCTAGACACCTCCATCATTGGAAAATTCTCTAGTAACTCCCTTAGGTTCTAAAGAGTTTGTAAAATTTACTAATTATTAGAGATCAAATAAAAAACCACGACTTTGATACCAAATGTAACGACCCCACTTCCCGGTAATCCCCAATTAAGGGAGACTAAGAGGTCAGAGGCGTTATCTCAAAACAAGAATAGTGGTTTTGCAAATAATCACAAATAATTAATAAATTCTACAACAACTAAACTTTAAAATGGAATAAAAAAATTCTCATACCTTGCAAAATATAGGAGTTGAGGGACTTTACCCCATATAACAACTATCTATCTAAAATCCTCCAATCTGTATTAATCTTTATTCCATCATTGTCACTTTAAAGGAATATCCATTTTCTTGATAAACCTAAAACGCTGACAAACAAAAGTCGTCCAGTATAATGAATTCTATTGTTATGTGGGGGGAACCAATAATCTTGCATTTAATTGTAACAACATATTACAAGCAATTATGATTTAACAAAACAAACTTTACATTTTAAACATGACTTCTCAATCCTTACATACCCTAGCCTTTGTGTTGTCCATGTAGTGGACATGGATACTACCTCTCATATGGTAGATCTCAACTAACCCCCATGATCCTACCTTACAGGTAGATCAATACATAGGGTCGTGGAGTCATAAGGTCCTACCCAAGGATAGACCAACACATCGACTCGTGATAACCTGATGGTCCAACCTCGCGGGTAGACCATGTACTAGGTCATCTGATAACCTGATGATCCTACCTCATGGGTATACCATGTACTAGGTCATTCTTCTCATCATCAACAAAGCTACAGAGGAGGACTAGGATCTGAGCTAGTCATGCTTGGATAATTATGATGATAGTCATAGTCACTTCATAGTTGCATGAAATAAAAGTCAATCAAGCAATTATTTCCAAGCAACCGATAAAACCTCAGGAATCGATGTGAAACTAAAGCGATTTAGCCATAAGCATAACCACATGCCTACTTTGGAGATCACAAAGAAGTAGTTTATTCAAACCCAACTTAGATGTCCAAACATGCAAGAAAAGCAACCAATCAAGCAAAATTTGATCCTGAAAGCAAGTATAACGACTAATTGTCACAAACATATCCCAAATAACTCCTTATTGACTTGGAACACCTTTCTACATTTTCTAGGTCTCATTAAGATTCATTAGGGTTTCTTAGATAAATTTGTCAAACTTTATCCTTTTAAGGTATACAAACCCTAAAATAGCTTTTCTACTCATAAATACCCCTAATTACTCAAATTATTCATATTAAGAGTCTTTTATACTCAAATTGGCTTTGGACAACATATCTCTGTCTTATTCATGGATTTGTGCAATTAAAGCCATTAAAAGTCATAATTATCAAAATTAGGGTTTCTAAACCCACTAAGGCATATTCATGTACATGGAACCCTAAATTAAGGCAATTATATAAAAAGATCATCTTTTTAGACCTAATTCTCTCTTTTAGTAGCAACAAGTTAATAATTGCTCAAAATATTCCAAGAACGTTATTAGATCTAATCATCATAAAATCTTAGGGTCTTTCTTTAATAAAACCAATAAAGATGAAATATTTATACACTTTTCAAATTTCAAGCATAATTAGGCTTCAATTATATTTTTAATGGATTCCTTGCATTTTTTGATAAATTTTCATATAAAACTCATCCCAATCCGAGCTACCAATCATTAGTTAGGATTTTCACAAAATAACTGAACTTTGGCCAATAGCAGAGTGCCATATCAGTGCTATGGTCCACTATTTCCTTCCCCAGGCAGACTAGACCAGGCCAATGGGCCTCAGCCATGTTCGACTCATCTGGCCTATGGCCTGCGCCCACTTCATCCGGTCGTTCTAAGCGGGCAATACTCACAACGGGCCCAAAGGATGGAAAAGTCCTTGCCTCTCTGTTTTGGACTTAGGGGTAGCGTTGTAAATTCCACAGACGTCATCTGCAACATGTCACCACATTGTTCTTCATGAACCAATGCTAGGGCTAGTCAATCGGTGGGTTGACTTAGTGAATCTCGCCTCCTCAACAGCGGGTGAAGGTCTTTGTCCCTCCGCCATGACCCACCTAATTCAATGGTGGTCTCAAATTCTCCCAATCCGACTGGAGTCATCGAAAAACCTAGGAGGTGCCTTGTCCAGGAAGCCATAGCTCGGAGAGGGTAACTACATCTTCAAATGAGAAATTGGGTTGGAGGAAGGTACTACGGAGTCCAACAGACTCCCATGGGTGCGGTTATCGCTTCAAAGGGTGACTTGTATCCCCTTATATAGGCATGGGTCAGAAGTCGACGCAATGTGTTTTGGGGAAAACTACCCTAGCCCTCCACAGGAAGGGAAACTTGGTACGATCAGGTCTGGGATCCTCTCCCGAACTCGTTGGGAGAGTTTTCAAAACCACACACAGACTGGATTACAAGAGAGTCCAAATCGATCAAACTCCTCCTATTTCCTAATCCTACCTGAGGTAGAAGATGACTTGGGCACCCTTGGATTTTAATCCAACGGCTTCTGTGCGGTGTGCCTAGTGGTTATTCAAGTTTTAATATCAAATTAATCAGGGAAAATAATTGTGACATCACTTATTATCCCTCTCACTTTAGAAATCTTACAAAATCCATATCTTCCAAACCACTTATCCAATTAATACCAGATTTTAAGGGAAAGTCTATAATGACTTAAAAAGTTTATCTGCTAAGTTTGGTACTCAAACTCGAAAGTATGAGAGACTTTCCTTCATATGCAAGTTATATCTTAATAAGGCATATTTTATACATATTTTCTTTCTCTTATTCTTTTATATCATTTATTTGGATTGCTTTTACCATTAGAAGCCTTATGGATTTGAAATCTCATCCATGATGAGTGAAACACACATCTTTCCACATATTTCTCATATTTTCCTCATTATATCAAATTTCCTTCTTAATAATGCATTATTTGATTTCTTCTTTTTCTTTTATTCATATCGGACTCATTAACATTTTACGAACCACAAAATCACATACACAAAGGAAATATTGCAAAGGGAATCCATTCAATATATATAATTCATACAATTCCCATAGTCATACATTTATTGGGAAAATTGCATTTCCCACCATATGAACCCAAAAATTGGGGTTGTAACAGAATGTCACCAGGACTTCTCACTTCTTCAATGAAGGTCACCTTTGACTAACATCTCTTTGGTAGATATCTTAAGATCTTTGAGTTGATTTCTCCTCTATCCAAAGTGTGTCCCAAAGCAGCTAGGTCATTGATGATGATGTTGAGCATAGAGTACATCTCAACAACTCGTTCTTTCTTCCCCATCTTGAAGTTCTCTAGAAGGTTGTCCAACATGTATATCTTTGCCTCCTTCACTTGATTTGTGATTTAATAAGTGATGCACTACTTATCCCATATCTCATTGGTTGTATCCCATGAGGAGATGTAGTTGAACTCAGATGGGGTGAGGGCTACATAGAGGATGCTAATTGCTTTGGCATTGAGCTGGGCATCCTTTAGGGTAGCTTCATTCCATGTTGACACAACTCCGGTTGGATCCTTCTAGGGTTTAATCATCACCTAATACGTATCAAAATTCATCCCTTGAATGTATAACTACATAGTCTTCTTCTAATAGAGGAAGTTGGTGTCATTGAAGACCGGGGGCGCATGGAGAAGCCTCCCTCTAAGTTGAGTGAACCAAGTAGGTTCTCACCCATCTTCTCGTCTTGTGGGAGATGTGTTGGAGAAGATCCTTGCTCTGATACCACTTGTTGGATCTAGGTATCTAGAGGGGGTTGCATAGAGCTTCAAAATTGTCACAAGAATAGTTAGAACTTCAAATTATATCAACTGAAACAAAAAAGTGAAGAACAATTTGATGTCCTATCTAAGCAATCATAGCAAGGGTGAGAGAGATTTAAACATACACATGGACAAGGTGGCTAGAGTGGTTTGAATCTCCAAACTAGGAGACCGTCAATCCACTACCTAGAGTGGTCTACCTCTAGGACTTTAGAACCTATGTATACTTATATTCCATCATAAGAGATACAAGGAGACCACCATACATTCATGGACTTCCCTATTCAAGACAAGAGTCTTTCACCTACACAAGGACTTACCCACTTGATCAAGATGTCTTCAGCCTTGAACAAAGACTAACCCACACTTGCATCAAGTCTTTGTCCTTGAAGAAATTACCCACTTTTCTTGAAACTTCACCTTGCCCTTCTCCTTCACCTAGACAATATCTCCACCTCTTCTTCAACCTTGAAGAAAAGAAACTGCTTCACCTTCACCCGGAGAAGCTTGCTTCAACCTTTGCTCTTTGAGAAAGGGGATTGAGAAGTTGGAAGGAATGAGAGCTTTACAAGATAACATGGATGTATATCTCTTATAACATGCCTAACTCACTCATAATCATGAAATTCTTTGGAAAATAGAGAGAGAAAAGGGCTCAAAGGGTTGCAACACATTCAACTATAGAAAGTACCAAGGAAAGCATGAACGAGAAACCTTAGAATGAACTCCAAGGGTTCCTATTTATAGTTGGGGGTGTTCCTTTGAGTGTAGACTCACTTAAAAATGAAAAATAGTTGTTTCACAACTTGCAACGGATCTATTTTCATTTACAATAAGACTGCAACGGTTGGAATCATTTTTTCTGCATTTTCTGTACAGTACATTTTGTCAAGTTTCAATAAAGATAACTTGAGTGATCCACTAACCAACAGAGCTAATTTTCAAACTATTAGTTGAATTTATTCTAGGAAACTTGACTGATGAGTCAAAATTAGTTTTGGTCAATAAACTGATCGCTCGAGTTCTGTGAGTGTGCAACTCGACTGATTGATCCATTTTTAAAAATCCATCACCACTCCGTCGAGTTTCAACCTCGACTGATAGAGTTTTTATGACAAATTTTTCAAAATGGTTTTAGAGTGACCAAACATTGGAATTAAGTGTCCCTAATTTTTTATCATCTTAGTTAGAAGTCATATCATCAACACAAGTGATTACAAAATTAATCTAAGGTGATTTGGAGTGATTTCTCAAATTGCACACTTGCATTGTTTTTTACTTGAACTTAAACAAGCTAGGGCTTGTGTAATTTGATCTTTCTCATGTACCTAAAGTCTGAAGTCAATCTTAAACAAGCATATTAGATACATATGGATGGAATGGTTAAGTAATTATCAAAAGATGGACAATGTACAACTCTCGAGTCAGTAGTGCCAACTATGATTCCCTTAGTTGTAGGATTGTTGATGGTTCACCCTAGAAGTGGTGCAACTAGTGATTGAGGTAGATGGGGCCCTCAATTGATGATGGGGCAGAATGCACCCTTTTACCCTTTTGTGGTTATATGTGATGGCAGATGGCTCTTTTAGGGGTGGGGACTGATGTCCAACATGTGGCATATTATTGATGGTCCTACTAGAATCAATGGACGATGGGTATATAGAAGGGGGCTGGTGGACCTACTGTGTTACATGCAAAATTGTCTTTGACACATGGGAACCTAAATGAACACCTCACGCTTATTTTATCACTTATCCATGAGCTTTATATACCCCTCATTTTGAGCACAACTGAAACCTTTTGGACCCTTGTATGTTCCTTGTGTTAGAACTTCATTCTCCCTACTAGGGAAGAGAAGGAGGTGCCCAAGGAAGAAGATGATGGTCAATTTTCTTTCAAGTATGGATAGGGCTCGGATGTACCCTTGTTTAGGGTTTGCAAAGCTTCCTTTGCTATTTTGGACCTAAGTTGGTAAGTTTATCCTTCTCTCTTCAATTTCTTTGGCTGTTCTTCATCCTCCTTCCTTCTCCCTGGATAGATCCATGGTTTTCCATGGTAAAGCTTGTCATGATTAAAAAAACTATGGTTTCCTATCCTCCTTGCTCGAGTTTCCTTATTGTTCAGAGTTGCACCTTCTTCCTAGAGGCAAGTTATATAACATGCTCCACGTTTATTGTTACTACTACCATGCAAGTTCATGCTTTTACTCTAAAAACGATTTTCTAAGCTAAATGAAGCTACCTTACCTAGGTTTTAAGTTATATGATGATCCTTAAGTAGTTTTTCTCCACTAATGGATCGTAATCCTTGTGCATGTACCATTTTTGTATAAGAAACTCTAGATCTTGCTTTTATGTGAGTGAATGGTGATTTTGGTATAACATATATGTCCATGATTAGGGTTTTGCAATTGTTTCCTTCTTTTCCATGGCAATCAGATGGTTTAGCCTTTGTGTTGTTTGGTTTGGCTTGGGTATGCCAACCAATGGTAGGTACCTTGCTACTTTTTTAGATTTCCTTTGGTTCCTTAAATCAATGGTCTTAAGTTCCTAGTGATGACCTTATAGTATGGCAATTAAGTAGGGATAAATGGTGATTCCTTCTAAGTACTAATGAACTAGTTTTCGTTCGTTTCCATGGTGACCTATGGTTGGTACCTATGCATGACTGATGGTTGCTTCCTTTTTGCTATCTTGATGACTTTATTCAACTCTAGTACCAATGGTTATGCTATTTTGGTCACTTATGGTCGATGTTTACCCTAAACCTAGTAAATGATTCTCTAAGCTTGAAGAAAACTATCCTTGTTTAGGGTTTAAGTTTTAAGTGTTGTTATTGAATAGTTCATAGGCATAAACCAACCTAAGATCTTGGGTATGAATTTCCTAAGATAGAAAAATATCTAGACCTTGTTTATATGCCAAATATGGCCTATGGAGATCCTTAAATGATGGGTTATATCTAGGTTTTTAGTGTTGTACTATCTCTTCTAAACCCTAACCCGATGGTTGATTTTCTTGTTGTTTTGGTTTGGATTAAGTGTGCCAACCAATGGTCAACCATAGTGATATTTTAGACCTTTGTGGATGCAGCACAAATGAGGTTTTAGTGGCCTAATGAATGGTTCAACCATTGGTTATGTTTAGTTCTTTATGGTGATTTCCATGTTCATATAAGAAGCAATGGTTGCTTCTTGGTTTGAACCGATGGTGATTCCTTTGTGGCAACCAATGGTGATGACCAATGGAGACAAGTGATGTGACACCTATGGTCAGATCTTAGGTCAGTTCTACACTCATTTGTAATCTCAACCGATGGTTCAATACTCTTCTAATTGTATCAATCGAAGGAGCTAAATTGATGGTGATGTTGAACTTACCAATCGATGGTGATACCTAGTACCACAACCGATGGTGAACCTAGTTCCCATATGACCATTTTTTTGAAACCTTAATCTAACGGTTCCTTAGTTAATAGATTTAAGGTTTGAACCTATGATTCAGCCTAGGTTTTTGAATAGAGCACATGATCCAAGGATTAGGATTTGATGCTTCAACATCCAATGATAGTGGGCGAAGCTTAAATTGTATAATTGTGACTCTAATAATATGAAGTTGATGATGCACTACCCTCCATCTTGTGATCTTACCTTTGCCCTCAAGTGAATATAAGGATAATCATCATAATGGGAAAGTGTAACCCTAATGATGTATAGCTTGTTGCACCTAACCCTAATACAACTAGGTGATGGTGATTAATTATAACTAGCCCTCTTGAATGATTAATGTGATAATGGAATCCTCTCTTGTTGATGTTGAAACTCTGGTATGCTATAATGTGAGGATTAAACCTTGTGTTATTCATATATCCATACTTGAGGATAGTATGGGATTCAATGGTGATACTTTACCCTATAACTCCATGATCTGATGAGGATGCCATGAGTTAGGGTGTGCATGACTGCTGATGTGGACTCAATAATACTTATCTTGTTGAACCTAATGCAAATAGTTGAAGATGGGTGTTCATATGATAGTTTAATGGTGGAATACTCTTACTCAAATGATTATAACCTTAATGTGTTAACTGGTGGTTATCATAGTATCATGATTGATGCTCACTTATGTTAAATATGTGCACTATGAATATGATGGTGGTTAGTCATACCTAGATTCCTTGTTTGTTAATGTAATAAAGGAATGCTCTTAATATTAAGATAACCATGCTATGTTATGTTATGAACATCTTTTGGTTCATAATGCAATATTGTGTTCATCTTGTGTATCACATGTAACGTGATGTTTTTTAGCCTTGTTATAAGGCATGAAAAGATAATGATGATCTTACAAGTAATAGTGTGATAATCTTAATGACCTCTGGGCATGGTTAAGCCCTGAATGGGGTATAATCCTATTCATGATGTGATAAGGAATTGTGTATTGTTGTGATATGGTGACAAGTGTGAACTCATGTGCGATAATGAATAGTACCATGTGGAGATTTTGATCAAGCATTATGACTCATATGTTTTATATCTTATGGAGTTACTATATATAAATGCTTGTTAAAATTGAATTAGGGTTTGTATGTCTACTTATTTGATGCAGCCTTAATTCACCCAATTGGCACAACTAATCAAGTGGAACCCTAATCACGTAGTGCCCAGTTCCATAGAACCGTCTTCAGTGTCAGAATTTTTTGGATGGTGAAACGAGTATTCCTAAGGGAATCTCAGAGCGCATATTCTTGAATATGTGGGGGCTAAGTCAAGTACCTCCTTGTGTCTACAATTGTAGGTTGTGGATGATGGCTTTGTTCATGCCTCATATATTGTGATACAATAATGGGTGAAAGGCAAAAATATAACTACATAATGTCTCTTATACAACGACCATGATTGAGTTGTTTTCTAGTGACATGACATATACCAAGGGAAGACTAGTTGTTGGCTGCTTGACTATTTGTCATTGTAGTGGCAACATTGACTGATATGTCACTGCCTTTTTACTTGTACTAACTGAGGGGAAGAGATCTTAGGATGTCATCTCTCCTAGATCTTGTATGGAACCAAATATCCCTTTGCAGGGGTCAGTTGGAGTTTGGGTGGTACAATTCAAACTTCCCAGGGCTTAATAAAAGATATTATACACCCCTGTAGCATACCTATTTAGGGTTATACATAACGCTTCACAATGGATGATAACCAATGCTTCACAATGGATGATAACACATTTTTGTTCTCTTTATATCAAGAAGATGTATAGTACAATAAAAGATAGTATATATGCCTATTCTATAGAGATGATCATGTTGTAGACATGCATTTGTTGTCAGTATATCATAGTTAAGATTATGATGATAGTTATGCTTACATTTTTTAAGCTATGCCTACATCATTAGAGATGCTTACATTGTTAATCATGATTATACATATAGTTGTTCTCTGATGATTAGCTCTACTTATGATGTAGATCTATTCAACTTGATAGACATGCTAATGTTGATAGCTATGCTTATGCTACCAGACTTATTCATGATAATAGAGATGTTATGCCACTAGTCTGCTTATATTGTTAGTAGTGCATATGTTGATAATCAGGATAATGATGATAATTGTTATCAATTCCTTCATGTACTTTGTTAATCATCATTGCTGCTAAGATTATTTGTAATACATGCTTAATCTTCTTAAACTGTTTAATCACTTAAATTGTTGTAATCAATAAGCATTGTTGGAGGTCATATCGCTTGTTGGGATATGGGTCTCACCCATGTGGTTCACTACATCTTTTTAAGTAATTGACAATGGCGATAGAAGACCTGTGGCAGTAAGGAGGAGAAACATGGATGAACCTTTGAGAAGGTTGTTATATGTCTAGTGCATCCTAGAGTTGCCCCTATACACTTAGGTCTAGGCAGGAAAAGTTTGTAAATGGTGTTTCAATTGAATTATGTTTTAGTAGCATCCTGATTCTTACACATGTGCCATATATGGATAATGTTCCTATGTATATATATATGTGTTTTGTATGAGGCCATGGAATAATTTGTAAAAGATTATTGATATAATATGAATACAAGCAAGATGTTGGGCGTTTATGTAATGTTTCACAACATGTTGGTGATGTTGATTTGTTTAAATTTATCCTCATTTTTGGATATGTGATTAATTAGTGATCTATTGTGTTTTGTGTTTTGACTAATCTCATTTAGTGTAATGAGTTCTCACAAAGAACTGGTAGTAAAAAGGTAATACCGATGCTTGTTTCCAAACTGACAAAGATGACTATATATTGCAATCTGGATTTGTGTTTTGCCTTAATAACATATTTGTGAGCTGGAAGAGTTCCAAGAACGAGATAGTTGTTGATTCTACAATAGAGGTCAAGTAGATTGCTATATCTAGTGCAACAAAAGAATCTATCTGGAACAAGAAGTTCATCTCTGAAATTGGTGGTTCCAAGCATTAGCGATTCAATAGAGTTGTATTGTGACAATAATGGAGCTATTGCACAAGGTAAGAAACCCAGATCGCATTAGCCTTTCAAGAACATACTACAACAGTTCCATCTCGTACAAGAAATTGTACAATAAGGATATGTGAAGTTTTGCATAGTACCAGCCGAAAGCAATGTTGCTAACCCACTTTCAAAACCACTTTCATAGTAAAAGCATGATGGGCATGTAAGGTCTCTTAGGATTAAGTTTATGAGTGATTGGCTCCAAGTGCAAGAGGGAATCTTTTGGTATGTATGCCCTGAGAGCCAGTAATGGCATATCTTGATAATGATTTGGTTAATAATAAAGACAACTTCATATATATGATTGTTCAATTATGAGATGATGATAAAACATGACAGATGTCTAGAGAATGAAATTTCTTGATGACATATGTCTTCATGTTGAGGACCTGAATAATGCGATTATATGTGTGATAATAATATTTACATTCTTGATTATATCCCTAGTCAGATATTGTTATGGAAGCTAATAGACAACAATAATACATAAGACTAGAGTATGTGTTGGTTGATGATTGAATCTCATTAGTCATGATATGTGATATCAAACCAAATGCATAGGTATTGTTAGAGAATAGTATATAGGACAGACCACCATGAGAAGTGATACATGGATAATAGACATAATCACATCTCAATGTGATAGTGGTGATTGTGATTCTTGGACCTGAAGTGACTACACTCATCACATGTTTTCAATGTATTTTAACATCGTACAATGTGACCTTAAATAAGGTTTGCCATAAAGATGATCCTTGGGTACATTGTGACACATGTGGATTGACTGTGAGAGATGCAGATGGGATTTAACCCTCCTACTAGAGTTGATATCCTGGTCACTTGATAAGTGATACTAAGAAAATGTATGGCCATACTCATGTGAATCTATATATATTGGGCTCATATGAATCCCAACAGTTTGCTTGGTTCAAGGAACATGGATTGGATGATTTGGAGGATGACGTTACCATGGATGTAGTTCAATCTAGGTATTAAAGACAAAGGAATTATACAATCACATTAACATTGATCATTGATCTAGGTTGAAGTTATTCTCCAACTTTCCAGTTACTTAGATATCTATGATATATTGCTAGATATTGCTCATTGCTTGTGATGTCATAAATTAGTTATGAACATTCACTACCAACATATAACGGGACCTATAGGATCGCACGCATGTATGCACATAGAATACGAGTTTACTCATGTATAAGGTTTGACTTGATTGGTAAAATATTTAGGTCAAAAATTTGGCTAAAAATCGGCTGATAAAGATTGGGAGTAGACTGAATCAAGTGTTGAGTCGAATAACTCAAGTTATGAGTCAACCGCCTGAGAGGTCTAGTTGACGGACTGGATGACCTATAAGACATGATTAAGGATTGATGTTGACGTCATCTTGTGCATTGAGTGTTGCATTGAAACCCAATATATTTGTGAATAGAAAAGCATTACAATGGACTGATTCAAGTGTTTATTCAACTGACTAGGGTGCGAGTCAACCGACTTGTGATATACAACAACCATTATGTGAAAATCTATCTCTACGACTCCCAGTTGATCCAAAAAACCCTAATCTTGGCCCTCCTATAAATAGAGGGGTAGTCAAGGCTTTCAGAACACATAACTAACACTGACAAATGTTATCCTCTCATAATTGTAGTGTAATGTGAAAGCCTGAGCAAATCTTATGCGTAAGAGGGAGAGACACCAAAGGAGAACAAGTCGTCACTAGTACGTTGACATCAGTGGGACAAACTCCTTCCCGTTGGCTCTATCAAGCATGACGAGGAGTTCTCGATGGTCCATGTGGAGTACAATAGAGGTGTGGAGGTCGTCGCTAACACACTAGGAGAACTGCATCAGCTTTCATGTATGTTCTTGCACCAAAAGACCACCTTGACTTCCGTCCAGGTGTTGTTAGAACTAGAAGAATCGTGTTGTGAGGATCGTCTTTGCATTTGCTCCATGACCAGGTATACACCTCACAAACCTTATTTCCTAAATACATCATTGTTGACATGATATGCTAGTATGGGATACTGGCATAAACTTTTATTTCTGCTGCCTTATCTGACACTTGTATTTCTCTAAATTTTACATATCACATTCTTATATTTCCTTGTATTGTTTTAAACTAATGTATAATCTTTTGTGTTTAGGGAAGGGAGTGGAGTTCAGATATGTTGGTTCTATTTTATAGCAGGATCATGCTAGTACATACCCCTTGTCAGCTACATGGAGAATACTTGATAGATGATGCAGCAAAGACTAAGATGTAACATTATCGTTACAATCATTGGAATTACTAATCCAGTTAAAAAAGGTAACAATAATCACATGCCTAGTACAATATATGTGTTTCTAGACCAATCCATAAGTTCATTTCTCCAAGTCATGCCCAGTGAAAGAAATTAAATTACTTGTTCAAGTAACCAACATCATCATAGTCTTTATTTATTAAATAAGTATTAGGATATTGATGTATTAAATAAATCAATAGGACTTCTCTACTATAGATAAAAAGTCTTGTATAACTAGGATAGAAGGATGCTCTTTAGATTCCAAACATGAATAATTTTCTATATTATTGTCTATATATACCTTCTCTTGCCTTGTTAGCAATACAACTTTTAAGGTCCAATTGACTACTTCAGTTGCTTGCTCTTCATCTAGGAATTTCATACATCTTGAAAGATCAACATATAACTTTATCTCCCACATTGTTTTGTTACCAAGATTGTCAAGGTCAACAATCATCAATATTTGGCATGTTGTCAAATGTATATGTATGATACTATTCTACATACAAACAAAGGGTTTAATAGATGATCATACCTTATGCTTGAATTGGTTTCTTCCTCACCTTATATTCATACATAGAATGGTATTATTTGGTGTTGAAAATTCGTTGTGTTTATTTGATTCTAGCAAACATTAACATCATTTTTTGAGAATATGATCATTCATCGACTAGGTAATATTAATAATTAGAAGTCAAATTCAATCTAACATTTGATGGCTTACAAAATATATAAATGTAAATAATAGATAAATTATTGACTATTTATTTTTATATCTGAATTGATATAGAAACCATTTACAAAATAATATGGTAGCAATTATTTTTTAAAATATTCTGAATGAGCAACTACTTTTTTAAATGGGATCCATCTTTTGTGTGTGTGTATATATATATATATATATATGTATATATATATATATATATATATATTCGTTATGCTTGTTTATATATTTGATTTCTTTAGGAATTGTGTACTAAACAAACTTTTCAAATTGAGTTAAGATTCACCACCACCTTTGGTTCTACCCATTTAAATCGAGTTTGGAGATGAAACATCTCACTCTTTCTTTAACCATTTGATATTAGAAATGTATTTAGCACTATCTTTTAGTTTAAGCACATATTGTATGAGTACTCACGGGTCAACTTGTAAATTATAGTGCTAGGTTGGGGTGTATTTTTATTCACCCGTTTAAAATTGGGTCTTTATGACCCACAACCAGGAGTCCAATACCCACAATAACTCAATCAAAACCAAAACACCCACCTATGATATTATTTGTATTTCATTCGCTAACGAGTAAATGCATGTGCTCTGCACACGATATATTTGAGGTTTAATATACTACCTTATGTCTGATTTTCCATTTTCTAGTAATATTTTATTGTGTTAGTATCTTGGTTTTAGTTTTTAGTAGTTTTTATACTTCATGTAAAATAAGTAATTTTTTTATCTTTTGTTCTTTTATATTTGGTTGTGTTGCATATATGAAGGTTTTCAATAAAAAAATCAATACTTACATCATTTAAAGTTATCCCTATTACACCTTTCCATTAATAATATTGTTACTATGATGTTATGCCATGTTAATGTCTTAGTTTTTATAAGAAAAAAGCTAGTACAATTGATTTACGTGGATTTTTTCCTAGAAAATTCCTATACATAATTCTAAAATCTTAATGAAATATTTTTATAGAGTTATAGACTAAGTTCTTGAGTTTTTAATATACCATTGTAAGAACTAATTTAGTATTAGCTAATATATATCAAATATGTGTTTCTTCTATCTCTCATGTACACTATGTATCATAAAAATTCTTGAAATGGAGACTACATAGAAATTTTAGTAAGTTGGCGATTATTTCTGAAGCTTAGATACATCTACATGGTGATCATATCCTCACACTTGCAAAATGAACAAATGAACATACTTGGTGATGTTATATTTACACAATTTTTGTGGTTATTGTTGTTTTTTACTTCTTCTCATATTTCAGTAGAAGTTATAAAATTACATGTTTTAAAGAAAAAATGTTTAATAATATGGTGTACACATGATTGAATTATATAACTCTAATTTTCTAAATTTCATTGTATATTCAATGTCAAATATGTATTATGTGGATGATTTATTGTTAGTTACAACTATACATGTTTGTTTCCTATATCAAACCATACAACCTTTTTTATCAAAACATAAATAGACCATCTAATGTAAATTCATATGAATATTCATTACAGAAAAGTTGGGTTGCATCAATGTCATGATAGGTTATGCATACATTTATTGTCTTACCCCTTGTAATGATATAGTGTACACATTTTTTTGTGTAATTGCATAAATAGAATAGCATGGGTGAATATGACATTAACATTCTGATTTTTATTCTCTTAAATTACAAATGCCATTAAATGTATTCATATGGTTTTAGGTATTTTTCTAGATTAAAATGTTTCTAGATTTCTAATAATATTAATGGACATAATATGTTAAAGGGGAAGAGTTTAAAGTTCACTCTAGTGAAGGTAATGGAAAAGCATAGATTGATAAGGTAAAAAATCCCAAGTTTTATTTTTTTTGGAGCGATGTCGGGACGCGATGTCAAGGGAGAACCGAGGGAGATTCCAGTGGTGAGCAAAGGGGAGATCTCGACAGCGCTTGTGGGAGAGCCGTTGAGAAGCTCTACTCAGTCGGAGGTTGCATAGGTCGGGAATTTCCTAGATCTGAGTAATGTGGACAAGATAAAAGATCTTGGGAAGACGGGAGGCATAAGGTTTGGTTCAATCGGCGTTTCAGCAGAGACCTGTTCATGGGCAGATCAAGTGTCCTCGAAGAAAGATGCATCCGTGAATCCATTTAAGAAGGTACCAATTCACGTGGAAAACGGTAATCTCCTATATCAGAAGTCCATCGTGGAGAGGAACCTACAGAAGTGGAGCAGAGCGGCGACGGGCTACATTGTGGGATTGACGCCTCACTGGCCATCTCTAGTGAGATTCCTGGCCCAGCTATGGAAGGTTAAAGGTTCGTTAGAAATTTAATCGAGAGGAGAAGGGTTCTTCATCCTGCTATTTTCTAATGATGAACATTTCTCCACGGTGCTGGATGGAGGGCCCTGGTTTATTGAGGGGAAACCACTCATTATTAGGAAGTGGGAATGGGGGGAATCCATGGAGAAGGCGAGAATGTTTGAAATCCCAATCTGGATTAAGATTCATGGTTTACCTCTGGAGCTATGGGATGATGAGTTGTTCATGACTATGGGTTCTTTCCTGGGTAAACCTCTCAGAACGGACCAGCTAACGTCTGACCTCACTCGCCTAGAGTATGTGAGGCTTCAAGTGCTTGTTCATGCTGAATTTTCCTTTCCAGAAGACCTGGTGTTGTAGTGCAATGATGGCCAACAAATAGGATCCAGTTCGATTACGAATGGAAACCAAGTGTTTGTAGTGGTTGTGGAAGCTTTGGTCATGAATCGGGCCTCTGTGTTAAGAACTAGAGAGCTCAAATGAATGTGGAAATGCCTCCTCATAAGAAGCATATTTGGGTTCTGAAGAAAACCAGAGTCACTGTGGAGGATGATCCAGAGCCTGAAGTCTTCAGTGATGCAGTGGAAGACATAGGTGTAGGGGAGAGTTCCTCAAGCGTCAGAGAGCTAGATGACCCTGTTGTGGAGATGCGTACTCAGAACCTTATAACTCCATCATCGTCCCCAGTTTGGGTTGTTCAAAGAAGAAGGTCGAAATCTCCCCCGAGGGTGGCTTCTAATCCAGTTTCTTCTGTGAGGAACATTCTTTTGTCCCCGAATAAGTTCTCTCTTTTGGCGAATCTTGAAGGTACTAGTGTGGAAGACAGGGTGGAAGGCAATGCAGTTGAGGAAGAGTTGGTGGATACACCTGTGGCTGCGGCTGAGGTGGTTGAGGATTCCCCCATCCTTCCAAATGGTTGAGTCCCTTAGTATTCTGTCCTGGAATGTGAGAGGAGGAGGTAATAAAGTTCCTCGCATTCGGGACGAGATTAAAAGGAATAAAGCTGATATATATGTGATCTTAGAATCTAGATTACAAAAAGTTGATTTGGTGGATTTCGTGGGGAAGATCTGGTCTAGTGCGAGGTTTGTTGAAAATTCAGAGTTCTATTCTTATACTTGTATCTTGGTTGTTTGGGAAGATGCGGATATGGATATTCAGGTATCCTTCAAGAATGAACAATGTATTTCATTGCTCTGTGAGTAAAGATGAGATGAAGCTTGATATGACGGCTGTCTATGGAGCTAATCATGATGATGAGCGCGTTCTGTTGTGGAATTCTTTAATTAGCATAAGAAATCATAACCCTGTCAACTGGTGTGTGATAGGGGATTTTAATGATGTGAGACTTATAAATGAGAAATCGGGTAAGCATCCTCCCTCTAATCGAAGCATGATTGATTTTAACAAAACCATTGGTGATATTAATCTTGTTGAGATGCAAACTAAGGGCTTCTACTTTACTTGGGATAGTCATAGAAGAAAAGGCGCAAGTACCTTTTCAAAAATTGACCGTATTACAAATGTGAACTTTTTGTCCAGTTTCCCCTTTTGTTGGGGAGAAGTTCTTCCTGCCGCTGTGAGTGATCATAAAATTTTGATGTTGAGGCTTGGTTCAAAGAAGAAGAATAGGTTTCCTTTTCATTTCATTAATGCATGGACTACTCATGATTCCTTTAAGGAGGTCGTCAACGATGCTTGGAAAAAAACCGCGGTGAGTGGTACTCCTATGTATAAAGTCTACAGGAAGCTTTTTTCGGTCACTTGTGCTCGGAGGAAATGGAATAAAGAGGTAGTGGGAAACTTATTTTCTAAAGCAAGGGAGTTAGAAAATGATCTGTTCTGCTTACAGAGAGAAGTGGATGCTGACCCCTTAAATGAAGAGAAACATGGGAGGTTGGTTATGCTTAGAGATGAAATCAATAAAGCTTTGAATAATGAAGAAAATTTGCTCCGTCAAAAAAGCAGGGTTCAATGGCTCAAACAGGGAGTCAGGAATTATGCCTTTTTCTATGCATCCTTGAAAACTAGAAGAATAAGAAACAATATAAATGTCCTTGAGGATGAACAAGGAAATAGGATCTATGATTCTGATACTATTTGTGGTTATGTTAAAAACTTTTACTCTCAGATTTTTAATAGTACTCCGATGAATGAAGTGATGTGGGATGAAGAGTGGATTCTTCCTAGAATTGGAGATATTCACTGTGATATGTTAAGGAAGGAGGTGACTAAGTATGAAGTGGAGGAGGTGTTTATGAAGCTGAATAATGATAAGGCCCCCGGGCCTGATGGTTTCAATGCAGTTTTCTATAAGGAGGTTTGGAGTATTATTGGGGAAGAAATTACTTTTGCTATCCTCTATTTCTTTAAAACAGGGAGACTTTTAAAGGAATGCAATAGTACGATGATTACTTTGATTCCTAAGGTTCAAGGGGTTGTAAATCTAAAGAATTTTAGACCTATCTCTTTGTGTAATACTATCTATAAAGTCATCGCTAAGATGATGGATAATCGTCTTGCTTTGGTTCTGCCCGAAATCATTGATATAAGTCAAGTTGCTTTTGTGAAAGGGAGAAGGATTGGAGATTCTATTTTGTTAGCTAATGAAGTTATGAGCATGTTTGGGGGTTCTCAATATTATATGTGCATTAAAGCTTATTTGGCTAAAGCCTATGACTCTGTCAGGAGAGACTATATCTTATTCTTGATGAACAAGGTGGGTTTTCCACTCTGCTGGTTAAACTGGATTCAAGAGACGTTTGACACATCTACTTATAAAGTCCTAGTGAATGGAAATCCTACTGACGAGTTTGAAGCTGCTAATGGGGTTAGGCAGGGTGATCCCCTATCTCCTTTGTTATTTGTGATTGCCATGCAGGGTTTGACTTCTATTATTAACTCTAAAGTTCGAGCTGGAAGATTGAAGCCTATTTCTGTTGGGGAAATAAATGTCTCCCACAAAATCTTCACAGATGATCTCCTCCTTTTTTTTTCTAAAGATGATGAGAGTAATGCCCAGTGTAATAATGAGATTCTTACTACCTTCAAGAATCTCATTTCGGGTCTTCGTTTGAATAAAAACAAAAGCCATATCTTCTTAAGTAAGAATGTGAACAACACTGATTTGGGTAATGTTCTTGAGATTGATATAGGTGAGTTGCCTGTCCGATATCTTGGTGTCCCCCTTTTTACAGGAAGGCTAACTAAAGAAATGTGTCATCTGATTGTGGATAGGTTCAATATGAGGCTTGATTCTTGGAAAGGTAACTTGCTTACTCAAGCAGGGAGGGTGGAGTTGATCATTTCCACCCTTTCAGCATATAGTATCTTCGGGACATCTACCTTCCCTCTGCCTAAGTCTGTTGTTAAGGAGTTGGAAAAGATTATGAGAGATTTCTTTTGGAAGGACTTTGAGGATAAGAAACATCTGCATATAGTTTCTTGGGACACATTCTGTAGACCAAGAAGAGAAGGTGGTCTAGGCATTGGGCGTATAGATGATTGGTCCAAGGCTGGTGTTATTAAAAATCTTTGGGACATTGCTACTGAAAAGGAGAGTCTCTGGGTTAGATGGATAAATGGAAGATATATTAAGGAGGAATCGATTTGGTCGGTGAGCCCTAGAGAAAATACTTCATGGCTCTGGAGGAAACTTCTTGAACAGAGAAGCATTCTTCTTAATGAAATTGATTTTTGTTTGGGTAATGGTAGGAAGTTGCTGTTTTGGAGAGACCCTTGGTTGAAGGGCAAAAAGAGGTTGATAGATTTGGTTAATCCGGATCTCGTGCTCAGAATGGGGAAGGGTCTTAACTGCAAGATTGAATGATGTTTGAGAGATGATAAGTGGTTAATTCCTGCTTTCAGAGGATCTTATCAGGTGGAAATTTTGCTCGAAGGAATGTATCCACAAACATCAAGGGAAGATCATATTCAGTTGAGGATGAAAAAGAATTGCAGCCTCAAGGACTGTTGGGACATGGTTAGGAAGAAAGATCAGATTGTTAACTGGGGTAGTTGGATTTGGGAGGATATTCCAAGGAAATTTTCTGTTCTTCTTTGGAAGTGTTTTCTTGGGAAAGTCCCAACGACGGATTACCTGCAAAGAGTAGGTTTCCAGTTGGCTTCTAGATGTGTCTTGTGTTTGACACACGAAGAGGACTTGTCTCATCTTTTCTTCAACTGTTGTTTTGTTGCTGACATGTGGGAGCTCTGGAGGAAGAGCCTGAAGTGTTCTACTATTCTCAGATCCTTTTCTGACCTGCTCAGTCTGAAGGGCAAGGAAAAGGTGGCGGCCTGCTATACTATTTACATGATTTGGATAGAAAGAAATACAAGGATTTTTAGAGGGAAGTGCACAGATACGGAGAAGCTCTGGATGAAGCAGTTAGAAGATTTAGAAGTTGTTTGTAGTTAGTTGTTCCTATTTGTACAGTTTTCGTGTTTCTTTTCCCTAAAGTGGGTACACTTTGTAACCACATTTTGATTAATAGTAAAAAGGCATGCAACACCCTACGTTCATAAAAAAAACAGAAACCCCATGTATAAACAGAATGACCTTGTAGATGTATTGTATTACATGGTTTTCCCGCATAGATGGACCAATAAAAGGAGAGCAATCGAAAAAACTTATAAGACCTAGATTTATTCACATGGTCCAAAAATAAAGTAAAAGTCATCTTTCCTATAAAAACTGGGTCCATATAAAGTTTAAATATATGTAGTTCACATTAGTTAAGTGGAAAACCCTTCATACCTTCGTTGCATGCCTACATACCCTGCACCTGTAGTACTTCTGTTAGCAAGATCGTGATCTATATTCAAAAGAAATATCAGCCCATAAAGGTGGTTGCATATGACAATTTAGCATAACTATTGCTAAATGGTCATCTAGAATTAGACGACGTAGTTATTCTGTAGTTGAACAATACATATGTTCCAGTAGATCAAGGTTTCAAACTCCCTTGAAAATCATCATGGTGCCCAGGAGGATAAAGTTGCAGGTGCATACTTATTTCCAGCATCAAGCTTGTAATCTGAATGGCTATATGATCATCATTATATGTGTCCTAAAAGGTACATACAAGGCACAAACTTTGATGCCTTTGACGACATTCCCAGTTCTACAAATGTCGGCCATAACCTTCCCTACAAACATATTGCTGAAGCAACCAAGAACATGTGTTCAAGATCCTGTTAAAATTTGATGTAAGCGACCGCGAGGTAAGTATCTGAGCCCATCTTTTGTTTCATCCAACCTTAGCCATGTAAGCTTCAATACTCTGATAAGGCCGAGCACAGGTCACGCCGGCTTAAAATTATTCCGTGTCACAATACCAAGTCTATGTTCTCCAAGTTCGAAGTCGTGCATCACGCCACGTGAGAGACCCTTGCTAGCTGATGGAGCATACTAATTTCATCTTTCCCATCAAGGTTAGAGAACTGAGCAAGATGTCTCTGCTGCTGCTAAGAGCAGAAGTGGAAACCCACCCAGGAAGCAACAGTTGCAGATGATTAATGTGTGAGGCATGCAAGAAAGACCGGCATTATGGTGTTGCACTCTCAAGGCTGCATCTGAAGCGGACTAAGGAGATGCAGGAGATAAGGCCACAACATCTACAAGCACGTGCATATTTGATGATTGATTGTTGTGCATCCAATTGCCCTTTTGGTAAACGAGAGTTTCCATGACCTACGCTTGGGGTGTATTGCCAATGATAAGAAACACAAATCAAGACAGCCTATACTAAAGTAGCTAATGCTTATTAAATAAAGGACGGACTTTCCTCCGTTACCAATTAAACAATGATGAATTACCATTTCTACAATTCTACTTATTAATTGGCACGTATAGAGTAAATCGTACCTATAACCTAGAATTGTCCTGAACTTACCTCGGTTACAATCCTATCAAGAAGTCTGGAGACATGTAGCGTTACCCATATCCATCACAATAACGGAACCGCCTAGAGAAGACATTGCTATAACAGAATGACAGACTCATAGCCTTGTAGATGCTCACCATGAAACCGCCCCAGTAACCAGTCTTCAATTTGTTTCCTTATTTCTCACAACGTGGACAGATGTTGTTGTTGCCGGTCACAGACGCTCGTAGAAGAGGAAGACGCACCAGCGTCACTTGCGCTTAAAAGGGTATCTGATATTAGCGCTGTGTATTTTCCTAGGATCTCGTAGCACCAAATTATCAAGACGGACAGCCAAAGAAGTCTGCAGACGGAGGTGACCATGTAGATGACTAATATGGGCGGCGCCGAATATATTAGGTCATCTGAATACCGTAACTGACTGCTGGAGGATGGGCTTTTATAGAAATATAATCATGGAGAGTCCAGACGAGAGCGAACATTGAGATTAGGACGGAAACGAGTTGGTGCTTATTATGGTAGATAGTAGATTTGTATTTGTTGTCATTTTTTGTGTGTAGTGTAATTTAGGCATTTCTATAGTAAACTTGTGTAGATTTCAATGTTAGATGATTTATGTGCATTTTGTCTTTCACTTACAATGTAGGTCAATGGATTCTGAGAATGTAAAATTTTGTACGAGATCACTTGGTGGAACAATCAAATAAAGCACACCGAGGGGTAAGACATAGATTAGATTTTGACATTCTAGAAATTGGTGTGGAGTTTGACTCGGAATTAATTGCATGAGATTTCTATCATTATTATGCTCGTAAGGTCAGATTTCGTGCATGCAAAAGTAAATGTTGCAAAAATGCAAAATATGGGATGATATAAAAAAAAGCTTTGTTGCTCAAAGGAAGGATGTCAGGCATTGCATCATATAAGTGTTATTGTAATGAAGCATAGGAATGAAACAAGACTAGGTTGCAATGCTTTCGTCACGGAGCCATTTGTTACCCTCAACCTACCTCCACTGACTATAGAGTCAGTGACAATAGACTTTGGGCACCCATCCATAAAATGACATAAGACACACAAGCATATGTAAATAAGAGCCAAACAGTGTCCATTATCATATATAGAACCAAAGTGTCTTAAGTACAACATAGTTCAAAAGAAACAACATGAAAAGTTTACAAGTTCAACATAACTATTCTATTACAAGAAGAGATTGAGAAACCCATGTATTTACTACAAGACCCATGTTAGGATGTTGTTCTTTGTTGTAGGAGTTCATTCATATTGCTTGATTCACCTATTGATCACCTAATAGGGTACAAAAATAGGACACAAAATCAATGTGGATGCATTGGTACACTTTGTAAAAATGAAACTAGCAAGATTCTGAGATTAACATAATACAAGCTTGGAAAGATAACAAGTAAAGACCAAAGAAGAACCAACATAAGAAACATGTAACAAAGTTTTCAAGAGAACCTTTTAGGTGAATTTAACCATTTTACTTAACAACATCGTAAGACCCTATATTCATGTGACAAATTCCAAAGGAAGAGTCTGTATGGAAAACTAAGGCATAGCCAATAGTTGCGCGTTTCAACCATGAGGGGCCCAAATCATCAATGTCGTAGGGTCACCCTATATTCAACCAATTATTTTTCTTCCCTCTTGACAACTCAAGGGGGAGTCATCGTGCCTTACGCAAACATCCCATGAGTTGAGTAGTGCACAAGGGTTATTGGACGATGATTTTCTACATTAATATTTGAGGGCGATGTTCAACATATAATATATATATCAAAAGCATAAAAAGGACATCATAAGGTCACTTATGCCAAACAATATTCATAGCTAAGCATTTAGACTCTACATATACAACTAGCAACCAAGTCATAACAATAGCAATAATTACTCTACATATACAACTAGTAACCAATTCATAACAATAGCAATAATTCAAGAGGAATAAAAAGTGTACCTTGCAAGTGTAGAGTAAAACCTAGCACCAAGAGATCAAGGTAAGGCCCTCAATGTCAACCTAGAGTACAAGGATAGATTTTATATTAGTAGGGAGTGGGAGTACCCACATGTACATTCTCAAGCACTTAGGTCCCCTTTTGTACAAGAATGGTTCTAATCATATTAACATATTCACAAATGCATTCTACATGGTGCACAACATCATAGGGTGACATAGGAGCTAATAGAATGTCCACATTTAGAGTATACTCAAGTCAAAACTAAACTGATTAACAAGATGAACAAAAAAAATCCATATCCTTAAGAGCATGGCTTCATGATAGTGTTGGGTTTTAGGGGAGACAGAGAAGGCAGCGGAAACAAAAATTTTACTCCCCCAAACCCGGAACAAGGAAACGTGTCAACGTCTATATAATAAGAAAGGATGGTTTGTGGAATCATACCTTGTCCCTAGGCTTGCTCGACGACTATACTTTGCGCCTTACGCGGTCTTCACCACCTGTCTTGGACGGTTTCTGTGTAGCTCCTGGTCGCACCGGGACTGACAGGATTGAAGGTTGTCCTCCTGAGCGGCAGTAACCTCCCTCCTCTAAAGTAGTCCACACGGACCACCTGGAACTCCACACTCCTTGTCCCACAAAGAAGTGGAAGGAGTCGCACTCTCCTATTGACGTACTAGTCGCCAACACACTCTCCTGCCTCCAGTTGCAACTGCAGTTGTCTTTCCCTTGCTGCACCTCCCTTTGTGGGAAGCACTTGCTCGGGCTCTCTCTCAGTTACTAAAACCAGAGAGAACGACAACTTTGCAGAGCAACTGATTCCACTGAGTTGTACTTTGAGAAGCCCCCAATACCCCTATATATAGGAGGGTCATGGGACAGGGTTCTCCATCCCGGGCAATGCGGGACTAAAAGCAGGAGTAGAAGGGTTCGAGATTTTCCACAAAAGCAACAAACTCGCAACCTGAACCGATCGGTTCATAAGTGAAGCGATCAGTTGGGGACCTGAACCAGTCGGTTCACAAGTGAACCGGTCGGTTGGGACACCTCAACCGGTCGGTTCACAAGTGAACCGGTCTGTTGGTGGTCCTGGTCGGTTCCCGATTGACTTTCCTTCTTTTGTTTCTAATTGGTATCATATACCAATCCTATTTCCCAATCAAATTGGAAAATTGAAACAAAAGGAAAATTCTCACCAATCCTACTTTCCCAACTTGCTCGGTTGCACCAGTTGAATCAATCGTTTCAACACTTGAAGCAATTGGTTCACCGTGGACTTGAGTCGATCAGCTCAACACTTGAGTCGGCCGGTTCAGCAACCTCAGCCGACCGGTTCAACACTTGAACCGATCGGTTGGGAGTGCAGATTGTGCAGAATCTGTCAATTGTGATTTCAATCAATTTGATAATCCAATCAATATGTCCAACACCTTCAACATTATGATATTGAGCTATCAATTAATTGAGTGTTTAATTGAACTACTAAACTCCTTTAGTAATCAATCTAAACATTGCTTGTGGAAAAAACTCCTCTTCCAGGTTAAATCCTATGTGTGTGACCCTGCAGGTCCATTTCACGTTGGCAGTAAAAGTTCATAACACTTATGACTTCACAAGCAAAGAGTGGTGCCTAGTCACACATCAGTGCTACCCAAGTGAAAGTAGAAAGTTGGAGAACAACTTTCAATCCTACAATCCATGAATGGTGTTACAGCGAATGTATAATTCCTTTGTCACTGATATCCCTAATGAACTCAAGGCATGGAACAGTCATCCTGTAAACGTTCATTCACTTTCTTGATCTCAGAGCAGATTGAACGAGATATGTATGACATCAATATCACATACTGATTCACACATGCGTGCGCACGCCTATCTCAATCCTACTCATCAAGTGGCCTTGGATATCAAACTCCCTCAGGAGGGACAAATCCCATATCTATCACTCACCCCTCAAAAGCCCCATGTGTCAAAGCCACCCAATCATCACCTTTATAACAACCCATGTTTCAGGACTGCGTTTGATGATGTCAAAGTGTGCCCAACGACATGTGTTGAGTGTAGTGATTTTAGGTCAAATAATCACACTCACCACCATCACTATGAGTACTGATTGTGACTACCATCTCATGGTTCCATGTGTCAAACTCATGGTGGGTCTGTCTGGTACACTTGTTCTCAAACAAGTACCTATGTGTTTGGTTTGATATCTCTATATCATGACTAATGAGATTCTTTCATCAACCAACACCACAATCTAGTCTTGTGTGTCATTATTGTCTATCTACCTTCCACAATGACATCCGACTAGGGACATAACAAGAATGTACAAACTCTTAGCATCCGTATGATCTCATCGTTCAGGTCCTCAACCTGAAAGCATACGTCATAGAGTACTATCATTCTCTAGACATTCAATTTGTTCTATCACTATCTCATATGACTGAACCAGAAAGAATTGGAAGCTTGCCTTTGAGGTTTATCAAATCAATCTTAATGTATCCCACCAGTCATCCCATGATTGGCTCTCAGGGCATACATACCAACAGACTCCCACTTGCACTGCGAGCCAATCACCCTTGAATCATATTCATAGTGATCTTCAAACATGTCCCACATGTTACTGTGCTCTAGTGCCAACATATTGAGTAATGGCAACACCTTTCCAAAGTCAGTATAAATTGCATGTCTCGCATCTCTTCACTGTACGTCACACGTATGAGATGGAGTTTCCGTAATATGCGATCTAGTATTCCATTTGCTAACCTTTAGCTACATTGAATGATCAAGGATTCCAGACTTGTCATCAATGAGCGGAATATCTATAAGTTCATCTCACGAACTTCCAGATCCATATAGTATCCACTAATATTCTCTAACTAATAGATACTCAACATTTCCTTTTAAATGGTTTTATTGGAACACTTCCAATTATCAACAAACTTTAACTTTCATATATCCTATATATATATATATATTGCGATTAATTTTCTGTCCTTTCGGAAGTTCGCATCAATGTAACTCTTTACATCGAACTCTTCATTATCACCACAGAACTAGTACTTCATAAATACTTATGAGGTTCTCATGGTATTCCAGTGCCCTTACTGGAATCAGACATGCATCCACTCGTCATGTCTCACATATGAGTTATTAGGATGAGCATATCATATTGTCATGTCGTACATACAAGATGATGAATGCATTTTATTCTTGTCATGTTGATACATGCAAGATAATGGGATGATTGCATACATGATAGATCCATATCTATTCTTAGTGTTCCCATTCTTCATAAGAATTGGATACTTGGCCTTGGGATACTAACTCCATGTAACATGGACAAGTTTTCTCCCACTGAATCTATGCATACTGAACCCTTCAGTACAGATTGCCAAAGTACGCTTTCTCTTTCCAGGTCAAGAGATTTTTCGAGAACTATCTCTATAGATCTCTATTCCTATCACATAGGAAACATCTCTATCTTCCTTAAAGATCATTTCCACTTTTGGATTTCCATTTTAGAACATTTCCATTTCACATCAACATGTGGAATGTGAATACGCTCCCATTAAATCACAGATCTCTTCTTTGTCTTTGACATATCCGTCAAAGCCTTTGTAAAGATCCAATTATGAGTTTCTTGTACTCAATCAATCATATTGATTAGTCCATTGTAACTTATATACTTCATTTGCATTAGTGGATTCATAAACCTTATAGGTTGTGTCACGTACACATCCTTGTTTTATTCCTCATAGGAATGCGGTTTTAGTATCCATATGCCAAATGTCTCAGTCATTAAGTTGCAATCAACAATCATCATCCTTCTCAAAATGTTATCCATGTATCTTAACACTTAAGATTCATTTGCACTTATGGATTTTATCCAATGGGTGCTACCATCAAGGTCATACCTTATGGTTCACATGGATGTCATTTAGGATGTAATGGTCATAAACCATCACTCAAAATTCGGTTCCTCACATTCATCTAGATAGTTGATTCATCACAGGAACAACTCATCACATAGATAATTGAGGTGTATCTGTTAAGGATATAAGAACTCACAACTCCTTGTGATTCTCAATGTCCTTTATTAGTGTGGGGTATTCTTTTATTAAGAAGAATTCAGTTATTTAATAATCATTCTCTAACTCCTTAGAGTATGATTCCTTCTTGATTTAGACATCACCATGCCTTAATCATGAGTTCACTATGATACACTATCATAATCACTCATAAGGATCTCAAACATTTGGTCCAAGTATTTCATTCATTGATCTCATCAAGAATTAACACTTTACCAAATTTGCACTTCATTTATGATATTCTTGAACACTTCAAGATATTCATATTGGTATTTCTCTAAACACCATTTGAAGTATTAGAATTTGTTTCAATAGGTATGTAAATACATCACATGCATCACACCTAATAGGATAATCATTCTCCCACTACCATTAGTGGAGATTGATTAATCATGTCCAAGATATTCATGTCTCTTACTGGTTCTCTAACCAAAAGAGTCTAGATTTATCCATCACATGGAAACTAGAAATGAATTTCTCATGATTGATGCTAATTTGATTGTTTGAGTTATCAGTAACTTTTAGGTATCATTTTATCTTATGCATATCAAATATCACAAGATAAATAAGGCATTTCCACAAAGATCATATCTTTAAGATTGAAACATCAACTTTATTAATTGCCATCATTGTCATACAATATGCAAAAAACAAAGTGTTTCTATCTATTGGCAAAACTGAAATAGCAGTTCATAACTATATTACATGCCTTATAGGCTGAAAAATAAACCAAAGTACTCCTATCTATGGCGGCAACACTTGCCCCAATTATGAGTTCTTTACAGTTTACATTTTGGTATCATATACCTCAAAAAGTGTTACAAGTTTACTTTCATGACACCTTCAAGTGGAGACTTCAGTTGTCTCCTTCTTCTTTTGTTCTTCCAGATAGAGAGGACAATTCCTTTTCCAATGTCCTGGCTTTTAACAATGGTGGCAATTTCCTTTCTTGGTCACGCCTCCCTTGGCCTTGAGATCTGAAGACGGCTTGGACTCCTGGCTAGCATCAGAACCTTTCTTAGCTTTGCCCTTGCCCTTGCGCTTGGACTTGCCTTTCTTGCTCGTAATCACCATCACAGCCTTAGGCTTGTCCTTCTTCATCTGTATCTCGGCTGTCCTCAACATGCCCAACAACTCTGATAGTGGCCTATCAAAGTTGTTCATGTTGTAGTTCATCACAAACTGACTGTAGGATTCTGGAAACAATTGCAGTATCACGTCAGTAGCCAACTCTTGGCTCAGTGGAAATCCCAGTTTCTGCAGGTTCTCCACATACCCAATCATATTGAGTGTGTGAGGACCAACTGGATCTCCTTCTGTCATGACGCACTTGAACAACGCCCTAGAAACATTGTATCTCTCTTGTCGTGCCTGATCTTCATACATGTTCCTGAGATGCTGAATCATCTCTATGACACCCATGTTCTCATGCTGTCTCTGCAACTCATGGTTCATTGAACATAACATCAAGCACTTTGCATCAATGGCATCATCAGAATGCTTCTTGTAAGCATCCCTTTCTGTCCTTGGTGCATTAGGAGCGGGTTCCTCTGGAATTGGAGTATCCAGGACATAGAGCTTACGCTCTTGAGTGAGAACAATTCTCAATGTCTGATACCAGTTGTGGAAGTTTGTCCCATTCAGCTTGTCCTTGTCAAGGACCGATTGCAAAGAAAAGTTATCGTTGTTTGTTGCCATTTGTACTACAAAAAGGAAAATATGCAATTTTAGTCCAAAAACTCATATTTGACTTGTTTGATTGATTTGAAAATTTGACGATATAATTAGTCCTTTAATTGATTATCGCTCCCACTATTTTAGTTCAAATTGATAGCCCTCACCATCAATTCGGAAGATTGCAGCGTACAACCTTCTAGTGGGCAAGATCCTGAAATCCTCTAAGTCATGGACCAGCTAGGGTTGTCACCCACAACTTCGATCTCTCAGGTAGGCAACTCTTGCCAATTGCATCATATTTAACTCTTGATAAGATGTCATATGCAACTCCTTGCAATGATCATCTCCATGCCTCAAGGTGCTAGATCCTATCTAGGTCACCTTGTTAAGTCTGACCCAAATCAAACACGATGAATATGCACCCTGCTTGGGCAGACCCACACATTCATCCTTCACGCTTCCACAAGATAGACGGTGCACCACGCTTGGGCGTGCCCACACTTGGTCGATCAAGCTTTTCACGTGTGTCACATTTGGAAGGCATCTAAAACTTAATATTTAATGAGGGATTTGGTTTTTATATACGTATACATATCCAATCACCATAATACATAGTACGTATCATATACATGCTATATCCCACAGAAAACATGCAAAATGATAAAAGCAATGATTATGGCCATCCTAATGTGATTCCTCCAGCCAAGAAGAATCACGGTCATCTAGGTCTACATCACATGTAACCTGTATAAGATGAACTCTGTGCTTTGCCTTTGGAGTAGATCAATTCATCACATGAATGACTTCCTCGGTCCGGTCCGGTCGTCTGGGTGCCACCAGCCGATCAGTTGGCTCCTCCAACCGATCGGTTTGCCTGGTCGTCATGCATCTTCTTCTGGCCACCACCCGCTCGTCACGCTCCTCGAACTGGTCATCAATCAATCGGTTCACTCCTTGAACCGATCGTCTGGAACGTCAACTGATCGATTCATGCCTTGAACCGATCGTTTCAGCTGTCGTCAGATGTCCGCCGGTCTTCGACATAACATGAAATAAAATCTATCCTAATTTTACATTGCTTAAAAGGGAAACCCTGAGTTACATTCGGGGGGAGCCAAGGTAGGAAAGAATCTCGAATTATTTCGAGTTAAATCAGGAATAAGAGAAAGGGAAGATCGGTGCGCAGACCGAGATGCAAGCAACCACAAACAACCATACACAGATATAGGGGTTTATAGGCCATAATCATGCTACACATCCACCACAAAACTCATTTAAGGGCAACGCATATCGAGTGCAATAATAATACATATCATATATGTAATTGGGATTTGTGGATTTAGGATTGGACATGCATAAAGCCAATAATATTCACATCGTATGCAATAAATAAATGCAACAAACCAAAAATCGATCATATCGATATTCCTAAAATATAGAGCAGTTGACGTGGCTCGGATACCACTGTTGGGTTTTAGGGGAGACAGAGAAGGCAGCAGAAACAAAAATTTTACTCCCCCACACCCGGAACAAGGAAACGCGTCAACGTCTATATAATAGGAAAGGATGGTTTGTGGAATCATACCTTATCCCGAGGCTTGCTCGGCGAAAACACTTCACGCCTTGCGCGGTCTTCACCACCTGTCTTGGACGGTGTCTGTGCAGCTCCTGGTCGCATCGGGACTGACAGGATTGAAGGTTGTTCTCCTGAGCGGAAGTAACCTCCCGCCTCTGAAGTAGTCCACACGGACCACCTGGAACTCCACACTCCTTGTCCCATAAGGAAGTGGAAGGAGTCACACCCTCCTGTTGACGTACTAGTTGCCAACACACTCTCCTGTCTCCAGTTGCAACTGTAGTTGTCTTTCCCTTGCTGCACCTCCCTTTGCGGGAAGCACTTGCTCGAGCTCTCTCTCGGTTACCAAAACCAGAGAGAACGACAACTTTGCAGAGCAACTGATTGCACTGAGTTGTACTTTGAGAAGCCCCCAATACCCCTATATATAGGAGGGTCATGGGATAGGGTTCTCCATCCCGGGCAATGTGGGACTAAAAGTAGGAGTAGAAACGTTCGAGATTTTCCACAAAAGCAACCAACTCGCAACCTGAACTGATCGGTTCATAAGTGAACAGGTCTGTTGGGGACCTGAACCGGTCGTTTCACAAGTGAACCGATCGGTTGGGACACCTCAACCGGTCGGTTCACAAGTGAACTGGTCGGTTGGTGGTCCTGGTCGGTTCCCGATTGACTTTCCTTCTTTTGTTTCTAATTGGTATCGAATACCAATCCTATATCCCATTCAAATTGGAAAATTGAAACGAAAGGAAAATTCTCACCAATCCTACTTTCCCAACTTGATCGGTTGCACCAGTTGAATCGATCGTTTCAACACTTGAAGCAATCGGTTCACCCTAGACTTGAGTCGATCGTCTCAACACTTGAGTCGACTGGTTCAACACTTGAACCGATCGATTGGGAGTGTAGATTGTGCAGAATCAGTCAATTGCAATTTCAATCAATCCGATAATCCAATCAATATGTCCAACACCTTGAACATTATGATATTGAGCTATCAATTAATTGAGTGTTTAATTGAACTACTAAACTCCTTTAGTAATCAATCTAAACATTGCTTGTGGAAAAAACTCCTCTTCCAGGTTAAATCCTATGTGTGTGACCCTGCAGATCCATTTCACATTGGCAGTGAAAGTTCATAACACTTATGACTTCACAAGCAAAGAGCGGTGCCTAGAAACACATCAGTGCTACCCAAGTGAAAGTAGAAAGTTGGAGAACAACTTTCAATCCTACAATCCGTGAATGGTGTTACAGCGAATGTATAATTCCTTTGTCACTGATATCCCGAATGAAATCAAGGCATGGAACAGTCATCCTATCAACGTTCATTCACTTTCTTGATCTCAGAGCAGATTGAACGAGATATGTATGACATCAATATCACATATTGATTCACACATGCGTGTGCACGCCTATCTCAATCCTACTCATCAAGTGGCCTTGGATATCAAACTCCCTCAGGAGGGAAAAATCCCATTTCAATCACTGACCCCTCAAAAGCCCCATGTGTCAAAGCCACCCAATCATCACCTTTATAACAACCCATGTTTCAGGACTGTGTTTGATGATGTCAAAGTGTGCCCAACGACATGTGTTGAGTGTAGTAATTTCATGTCAAAGAATCACACTCACCACCATCACTGTGAGTACTGACAGTGACTACCATCTCATGGTTCCATGTGTCAAACTCATGGTGGGTGTGTCCGGTACACTTGTTCTCTAACAAGTACCTATGTGTTTGGTTTGATATCTCTATATCATGACTAATGAGATTCTGTCATCAACCAACACCACAATCTAGTCTTGTGTGTCATTGCTGTCTATCTACCTTCCACAATGACATCCGACTAGGGTCATAACAAGAATGTACAAACTCTTAGCATCCGTATGATCTCATCGTTCAGGTCCTCAACCTGAAAGCATACGTCATTGAGTACTGTCATTCTCTGGACATTCAATCAGTTCTATCACTATCTCATATGACTAAACCAGAAAGAATTGGAAGCTTGCCTTTGAGGTTTATCAAATCAATCTTAATGTATCCCACCAATCATCCCATGATTGGCTCTCAGGGCATACATACCAACAGATAGGTCATTTTAGATCATAATCATCTACTAGAGTGAGCACATAGGGTCTTATGATGTTAACATGGCACAAGAGTGTGAGATTTTAATTATAGAGTGCAAAATACATAATAGTGGCTACTAATTTTGAGGTGATAGAATTTTATATAGATTAAATGATCCAAACTACTTAAGTGCTCAAGTTACATCATTTAGTATACAAAAAGGACAACTCATGAGTCATTCACTTGATATGTATCATTAGAGGACAAGTAAGTGTACTATATCAGTTTTAACTCATGTAAAGAGAGTGTAGGTTCCTGAGGTACTATGACATGGTGTTATTAATCATTAGAATCACATAAATAGCAAGGTTTCCTAAGTTTATATGATTAAGGATCATGCAGTGCTATAAAATAGAAAATCAGGTGAAGTGTGAATGAAACTAGGATCAATAAGTAGCACCATGAGATATGTGGTGTTTTCCTGATAAATTTGATATATTACATTTAGGTATTTGGATCATAGATGAGACAGATGCATAAGTTAGAAGGTTAGAGCCTTCAAACAGAATTGAAGAGTGATTTTACCCTTAGTTGGGCCAAGAATAGGGGATTTAGGCCGCAAGAAGCATCTCTCCTGGGCCTGGATGCGTGCGTTCTGGCTCAACAGGGTCCAAGGAAGTGTCAATTTTAGGGTTCTTAGAAGATAAGGATGGAAGCCAAAGGTCTGGTGGTGGCCATCCTGTGCCTCTGTGCAAGCCCTATTGGATGTGGGGGGTGGGTGGATCAGTGGAAAGGAGGTTGGGTACCAACCCCCCCCAACAAACCCTGCACTACAGTGGCTCACTTTCCTATCTACCTACTCCCTCCATGGCAGGAGATAGGAAGAGGGGTGCAAGCTGTAGGATCACGGCTTGGATCCAAGGCTAGCCTCATCCAACGTCCCGCAAAGGCCTAAATACGAAAGTCGGATTGCCTGGTTGAGAGTGGGAGAAAATAAGTGAGAAAAGGAGAAGCAAAGGTGCACATGGACTGGCATGTTCTAGGCCCAAAGACACTAGCCCAAGGTTGAGAAGGGGGTAGGAAAGAAGAGGGAAAAAGAGTTAGAACTAGGGGGTGTTTACAAGGTCATAAAAACCTCATATGAGCTCCAAATTGGATGAAATTTGATGCGTTGGAAAAGTGAGAGAGATTTTCAACATGAGCACAAAATTTCACAAGGATGTGTTCAAAATTCAAGTAAACAGATGATGATGTGTTACATGAAAGCAAATTGGTTTTAATCAAATCGAGCATCAACTTGTATACTAGGTGGACTAATTGTGCTACTAAACTCATTCAACATGAAATTGAGGGCTAGGATGAGAACAAGGGACATTATGAAGTAAATAACATGTACTCAAGGAGTGAGAGAAAACTAGGTTATCACATCCTCCCCACCTTAAAAGAAAAATTTTCCCCAAAATTATATCAAGTCAGCAATCAAGAGTGGGAATCATAATCAATGTCATAGCTATTCAGATGTTCCTTCATTATCAAGATATTTCAAAATTGTGCAATCAAGTATTATGGTCAAGGTAAAGTGGCATCGATCATAAAAATTGGGGGAAACATTACACAAATCCCAAATTGAGAGGGATTATCCTATAGGTTCACCAGTTTGGATAGATCATGTTTTTAAGTCAAACAAATAGGGCTCTTGCATCAAGATTACATCATGACTTTCAATGTAATAATCGTTTAGGGTTTTTAGCCTCTATGTCATCCTAAGTGGGGGTACACTTCCAGGATCAAGATTTCAAAACAACATTTTGAGACATGCATCATTTTTTAACATTATGGATTCATCATAAAACTCAAAGGAAAGCCCCACTAGTACATAACCAACCTTTAGTGTCGGTTATTTAAGGCCTTTAATGTCGATTTCTAAGCGACACTTATGTGGGTGACACTAAAAGCTCAACCATTATGCGTCGGTTCCAAAACTGACGCCAAAACCCTTCGCGCGCCACCGAAAACGCGCCATCAGGGGACTATAGGCGTCGATTATTAGATAAGAAACGATGACATATACATTCGCGCCACAGAAAGGGTGCCATCTTGGGCACTATCAGCGTCGGTAATTAGATAAGAAACTGACGCCATATCACTCCCAGCACAGCCAGCTGCCACGGCCGTGCTGGCTAGCATGGCCATGGTGTTGAGGAAATAGACGACGGTTACGAGTAGGGAAACTGACACTGTAACTATGTGTTGTCTGGTCAGGTGCCACGGCCGTGCTGACCAGCACGGCCTTGGTGTTAAGGAAATAGATGTCGGTTACGAGTAGGAAAACTGACACTGTAACTATGTGTGTCGGTTTTATACAAATAACCGATGCCTATTGTTTTTATGTCAGTCTGCAGACCTGCTGTGGTTGGTCGCAGGATGAGAAACCTGTAGTTCAGTTATGAACTGCAGGTTTTATGACATCCATTGATATCAGTCAACAACATGACACAAACCTGCAAAATTAACAACAAAAATATTCACACATTTAGCAATGCAACCTGCAGTTCCATTTGATTTTCACATATTTAGAAACATTCATGTAGCTAGCAATTTGTAGTTCCATTCATTTTCACATTCACACATGTAGAAACATTCATATAGCAACTAACAGTTTCCTTCATTTTCACTGAGACACATGTAGAAACATCCAGACATGTAGAAACATTCACACATATATTATAATTCAGAAATTCATTTACAAAATATCATTCTTTAGTCATTATTCGCTATCAACATCCCAATTATATTTTAAAACCCCCACTACTTGTATGGTTGTTGCCCATTCTTCTCTTACTTCATTTAATTCTCCCGTCATATAGGGAGCATGTACATCTGGTAATTCCGTTCCTATAGTGGGGTCAGTTTGAAACACATGTAAAGAGAATGATGTATATATATAATTAATGATCTATAAATAAGATTGATATATTTCATATTATCTAATGAGACTATATATATAATACCTCAGCAATACAATCGATTTCCATTGCGGCATATTTGATAATCATGTGCATATATCGCATCACATAGTATGCACATGCCCATCTGTTGTCTTGTGTAGAACACCATAAATTCAAACATACAAAATATTAAAAAATACAACTAATTAAGCATTGTTCACATAAATAATATATACATATATTGCAGTCGGGAACTTACTTTCACGTTCCTCCAAATTATTGGCTGGTTCTTTTTCATGGGGACCTTTCCTCCAGCCTTTTTGAACTCATCAAAACCCCTACATGTTAATGTAACACAGAACATTGCATAATTAAATAGTAATGTAATAACATATGTTAACGGATATGAAAATGAAATATTTCTCACCGGAATAATGCCATTTTCATTATGTGTCCATATTTTGTATTCAATTTACTCCCCTTAGGATCTAGATAATAGATAGTGAACGTCTCAGGGACAATAACCAGTAACTCCCAATGCCTACCACTAGAGGTAAAAAAGTTAAAAATTAATAACTCAAAATCCACAATAAAAATGTAATTTTCCTAAGTCCAAATTATAATAAGCAAAGTAAACTTACTCTACATTGAATGGAGCCATTATCACCGTCTTCTTATTTTGAGCAAAATTTGTAAAAGTCTCACAATAGTATTATTGAACTGAGGTAGGGTCTTTAGCTACTAGACTAATCAAAGATGGAATAAAAAAATCCTACATGTTTGAATGCAAAATCTGCACATATCGTGTCTAAGTAGCTGCAAAATATGTGTTAATTATGCATGCATTAATAAATAAGAAACCAGATCACCAGATCCTACACAAGGTATATGGATGTATAAAGAAGATCTCACCTTATCCATAGCTCTATCACAGATGTATTTATCCAATCATATCGAAACAACTCCAAAATATCTTGTATAAATAGTTTGCTTTCGTATGATTGACTTGCAGCATCTGAATCTATAGAAACAGTAATAGGGCAATTTATATCATGTTCGCCTAACCATATTGCCATACCCCTACAGTTAGGACCTAACAGGACAGGTAGGTTATGTGGAACCCAACTGGGTAATGTTGGAGGTGGAAGTGGAGGCCTAGATGTTGTAGGTGTCTTCTTTTTAACCTGTATATATATATATATATATATATATAATTTCAGATCAACTGACATCATACACACACACTAACAATTTAACGTAATGTAAATTTATCATACAATTTCAGTAAAGAGGACATCCGCTTTTAGCCACAATATCACTCCGCCTTCTGCCTCACCAAGCGTTTCACAATCTGGGTGGGCATATGGCAATGGAAGATCCACCCACTTGGGTAATATATGTATCGGGCTCACACGAATCCAACCAGCTGGTAATGGAGACCCATGAAACATTTCCCCTGGTAGGGATGGGTAAGCCGACGCCTCTGCAATGACATATTCATTACTTTTTAGATGACATGGCTTCAACCCCTACAAATTTTTGTGTAACGAAGGTTATATACATATATACATATCATCTTTTTTTAAAATGACTACAATTTCATATATACATATCATCTTGAAAACATATCATCTTGAATTAAAAAACTAGTTACTATGTCATAAAAATACTTACAACGGATGTGCTAGGTGGTGGGTCTATAGGATTACTCCCAACCTCTACAGTAGGAGTAGAGCCTGCTGTAGGTATTGTCTGGTAAGTGGCAGTATGAGATGCCTGCCACTTTTTCATTGCTTCTTTGAGTTTCCTATCAAATAGCTTATCTACCTATACATGGATAAAAGAAACATCAAATTCTAATTATTGAATTCTCTTTTACAGTAACATTATCGATACAATGTCTGACTCTCAAAGAACTCCAATAAGGAAGATCCCAAAATATTGACTTCTTCTTGAATAAAGATTTGTCACTCCGTGTGGCCATAGTACATTGTGATCTCTTACTAAATTCAATGACAATGTCTTTTACTCTTTCATAAACAACCTCCCCTGGTATAGGCTTAGGTGCACTCTGTTCCTCATTCAATCCATTGAATGCTTTGCGCTTCCTACGATACTGATGGAATTTTATAAGAAATCTTCGATGACCGAGATATACAGTCTTACCGCCATATTTTAGTCTTGTTGAATCAGTGTTCTCTTCACATATAGGACACGCTTTAGCTTCTTTGACACTATATCCAGACAAATTCCCATATGCTGGAAAGTCATTAATAGTGCAAAACAACATAGCATGCAAACGAAATGTCTCTCTTCGTGAAGCATCATAGGTCATCACACCTTCACCCCAGAGTTTCTTTAATTCATCAAATAGAGGTTCAAGATAAACATCAATGTCATTTCCAGGTTGTTTAGGGCCCGATATCAACAACGACAACATTACGTACTTATTTTTCATACACAACCAGGGAGGAAGATTGTATATAACAAGCATTACTGGCCAAGTGCTATGTTGGCTGCTCAATGTCCCATACGGATTCATCCCGTCTGTGCAAAGCCCAAGTCTTAGATTCCTGACTTCTTCACCAATTCAGGGTACAATAGATCAATCTTCTTCCACTGTGAGGAATCAGACACATGTCGTAGGATCCCATCATTATTTTTCTTAACATCTGCATGCCACCTCGAATTCTTCGCATCTATCGGATTGGCAAACAAGCGTTGAAACCGTGATATTATAGGTAGATACCACATCACCTTGGCAGGAGAACCAGTTTTGGACTCCCCCGAAGTCGTCAATTTATATCGTGACGCACCACATTTTGGACAATCTTTCAAATCCGCATAGTCCTTTTGAAATAATACACAATCATTCGGGCATGCATGTATCTTCTTGGCATCCATTCCCATTGGGCACAACAATTTCTTTACCTGGTATGTTGAGATTGGCAGATCGTTTCCTTCAGGAAGCATTTCTTTCAACAAAGACAACAATGACATGAAGCTTTTTTCGCTCCATCTATTGTTAGCTTTCAGCTTATACAATCTCAACACAGCGCTAAGCTTCGTAAACTTAGTACAACCTGTGTATAACGGTATCTCAACATCATGCACAATGTTTTTAAAAATGGGAGGTGGATCGGTGTGCTCTACCCCACAACTATCCAGCATCGCATCAACGATGTCAACTAGAACTGGTTCATTCACATCTACGTCATCGTAGGCAATTTCTTCTTCCGCAGAAGCACTGCTATCGTCATCCACTGGTTTTGGATTTGAAATCTCTCCATGCCAGTGCCATTTTGTATAGCCTTGTATAATCCTATTGCACATGACATGAATTTTGATTTCGTCACCATTGCTGACTTTCAAGCTGTTACTGCAATGCCTACATGGACAGTAGAACCTATCTCTAGGTTGTTTCCTATGTTCCTCGGCAAATCTAATAAACTGGTCAAGACCAGAAATAAACTCTACGGTGCAGCAATTGCGAATGGACATCCATGATCTATCCATTCTATGATCAAAGAGAAAACAAGTATATATTACAACAAGATTAGGGTCTAGGGTTAACAGATTAGAGTTTTTGCATGGTTAAATCTTTAGGCCAACAAATACATGTGATGTCATTCTTATATATAATAAATGTGTACCACCTATCCCATTCTTGAACACCTAATCTCACTAGTAAGTGTATAATGTGTATTGGGTTTTCAAGAAAATTTCGGCAGCATTTCTCCGCTGTTCTCCAAGTACATATGTACTTAGAGAACAAAAGGGGAAATGTTACCGAATTCTTGAAAACCCAATACACATTATACACTTACATCCTAAGTGAGATTAGGTGTTCAAGAAGATTCCCAAACCGGGGACTATCCAAGATTTACTCCTAATGAGTAAATCTTGGACGAGGTTCTAGGCTAACGAGTACATATCCACTACATGTATTTGCTCACTTACATTGCATCACTCACAATTAGAGCATTATTAAATAACAAATCAAGAATTCAATAGTTTCAAACATGGAATAATGCCCAATCATGTTTAAATCAAACAAAATATCCTAAGTCAGATTAGGTGTTCAATAACAGTCCCAAATCAGGGACTATCCAAAATTTATACTCCTAATGAGTAAATCTTGGGCGGGTTTCTAGGCCAACAAATACATGTATGTTGTCATTCCAATACCTACAATCCTAGTTTCATCACAATTGATGTTAGGGTTTCATCATAATTTTAGGTATCATATAGAGTATGTAGATGTTAGGGTTTCATTATGCAATAGGGATTCATGTAGATGTTAGGGTTTCATCATGCAATAAACTCATCCAGATGTTAGGGTTTCATCATTCAATAGGGATTTCATCATATAATTGATTTAATCACAAATTCTTAATTGATTTCATTTGAATATATACCCTCTTGTTCTTCCTTCTCCCTCCTTACCAACAGCAATCACGGTCGTGTGGGCTGGCACGGTCGTGGCTGTGTTGGCCAACCACACGGCCGTGTTGGGTAGCACGGACATGTGGTCGGCCAACACAGCCATGGTCGTGCCAGCCCACACGGTCGTGGTTGTTGTTGGTAAGGAGAGGGAGAAGGAAGAAGAAGAGCAGGAGAACTAGTGATGAAGAAAGGAGGGCCTACTGTTGGTAGCAGCGTGGAGACGGAGGCGGCGACCGTGGCAAGAAGCTGCAATGAGAGGCGGAGGTGGTGCGGGGAGAGAGGGCCGCCGGAGCAGGAGGAGAAGGCCGCCGGAGTTGGAGGAGAAGGCCGCCGGAGCAGCGAGCTGGGGGCAGAGGGCAAGCGGCGCCGGAGGTGGGCAGGGGACCATCAACCGAGCGGAGCAGCGCACGGCCGGAGGGAGAAAGTGCCGGACAAAACCCTGGTAGCACGAGAATGAATGAAACAGAGAAAGGGGAAGAGTCGGGCTCGCTCGTGCGATTTAAGTTAACATTCGGTGTCGGTTTCTAACAAAAACCGACACTAAAACCTTTAAGTGTCGGTTTGCAACAAACAACTGACACTAAAGGGAGGTGAAAATTTTCGGGGTTATCCGCGTGAAAACACAATGACGTCAGTTATTGTCACAAAGCCGACGACCAAAATTGAGCAAATTTCTGTCTCACAGAAAACCTTTAGTTGTCGGTTCCTCCCTTAAAAACCGACGTTGTATGTCAATTTTTGGAGGCAATTTTTTTCGCTGGAAATTTTGATTTTGGCGGTTACTTTTAGGTGTCGATTTCTTATTAAGGAACCAACACTGAATAAAAGCGGTACCCGTGTCTGGTCACCCTTCATAGATTGATGTCAGATTATTTTAAAAACTGACGCTGTATGGTTTAGGTGTCGGTTTTTTATTACAACCGACACCAATGAAAGTGACGTTATAAGCCATTTTTGTAGTAGTTCCCCACCCCTAGTCCATATTTGGCTTAAACCCTAATTTATAAATCAAGAGTTGAACGTGATCATAAAGCCAACAATATCAAATTTGGGAACATGAAAGTCATTAGTCATAAATCAGGGTGATCTCTATTCCAGTATTGGGTGATGATGCGACTCAAACCATCTCAAGATCAAAATCTCGAGTCTTTAGATCATAGATCAATATGGAGGGTCAATGTATGGATATCCAGGTCATAGATCCAAACATTTCAAAACTAGGGTTTTACTAAACCATAGGTGATCATTTATTTTCAAATCGAGACATCAAGATTGAGTATCATCATTACCATGAGTGTGATCTGTTATGGGCTTAGGTCAAAAGATTGGAATTGTGAGAAAGGGATCACCTTTCCATGAAGATTTAGAGAGGTCTAAATAGGTATGTGTCCAAGGTTAGGGGAGTCGAGAGCCAAACATCAACCCTAATCTAGCACATTTAGTCCATATTAATCGTGATCATTGAGTATGTATAAAATAGGGAGAGTAACAATTATCAAGTCATATCTTATGAGGTCAAGGGTGAAAATAATCAAGTGGGCCAAAGTCCAAGATCCTAGTATTCAGGGTCAAAATAGTGTTCCCTTCCTTCAAAATCAATGCAAGGGCATAATTGGAAATTGAGCAGTCGAATAGGGGACCTCAAGAGTATGAGTATAAGAGGGAAAGATCAAGGGTCCAAAATTATCATATGATGTCAAATTGAGATTACATGGAGGCATAGTAATCAATAGGGACCTCGACTATCAAAGTCTTAAAATCAAGATCATGAGTCCAAGAGCATCATTATGTCAAGCATAATCATGGTACATGTCAGAATAGGGTATTAGTTTCTTAATTATGTTCGAGGTTTAATCAAATTGGGACATCAAAGGCACTAACTAAATAGGGACCTCATTAAACATGAGGTATAAGGTATACATCCTCCTTATTTCACCACATCAAAATCATTGTCATTATCTTCAAACATAGGAAGCATATTAGTCATAATCGGGCATAACCGAGTTTCACATGATTTGGGGGATGAACATATGAGTACTAACCTTCAAGAGTATTAATTTAAACCGAGTTTCATACTTACAATCAGATCATGGCATCAATATCATATTAATCAATTTTTTCAATTATTTTGAATTTTAATTTCCCCATACATAGACTACCCAAAATAGAGTGATCATGTGAGCAATGGGTCATAGAGTAAGATCACACTTGGAAGTTAACTAATCCTCGTCTAATTAGGTGGCTTGGGGGAAGTCCTTAAAGAAGAGATGATTTGCTAGAGGATTCTCTAGGCTTTAAGGAAGAGTCCTAATCCAATCTTGGACTCACTTAGGGCTGGTAGATGTGCGGAGAAACCCCACATGGTGCACCAAACCTGCTACCTTAGTTTCATCATTATGGACTTAGGTTCTCCCTAGGTTCAAATGATGTGTCACTCCTTACTTACACAGAGGCTCATGTGTTTGGATCTGATACCATTTGTCACAGAGCTGTTTTTCACCCTCAACCTACCTCCACTGACTATAGAGTCAGCGACAATAGGCTTTGGTCGCCCGTTCGTAAAATGGCACAAGACAACTAGGCATATGTAAATAAGAGCAAAGTAGTGTCCATCATCATATATTGAACCAAAGTGTCTTAAGTACATCATAGTTCAAAGGAAACAACATGAAAAGTTTACAAGTTCACCATAATTATTCTATTATAGGAAGAGATTGAGAAACCCATGTATTTACTACAAGACCCATGTTAGGATGTTGTTCTTTGTTTTAGGAGTTCCTTCATATTGCTTGATTCACCTGTTGATCACCTAATCGGGAACAAAAATACGACACAAAATCAATGTGGATGCATTGGTACACTTTGCAAAAATGAAACTAGCAAGATTATGAGACATAATATAAACTTGGAAAGATAACAAGAAGTAAAGACTAAAGAATAACCAACATAAGTAACAATTTTTTCAAGAGCATCGTTTAGGTGAATTTGACCATTGTACTTAACAACATCGTAAGGCCTTGTATTCGTGTGAAAACTTCCAAAGGAAGAGTCTATATGGAAAACTAAGGCATAGCCAACAGTTGAATGTTTCAACCATGAGGGGCCTAAATGATCAAAGTCATGGGGTCACCATATATTCAACCAAGTATTTTTCTCCCCTCTTGACAACTCAAGGGGGAGTCATTGTGCCTTATGCCAACATCCCATGAGTTGGGTGGGCACAAGGGTTATTGCACAATGGTTTTCTACATTAATGTTTGAGGGCAATGTTGAATATATAATATATATCAAAAGCATGAAAAGGATATCATAAGGTCACTTATGTCAAACAATATTCATATCCAAGCATTTAGACTCTACATATACAACTAGAAACCAAGCATAACAATAGCAATAATTACTATACATATACAACTAACAACCAAGTCATAACAGTAGAAATAATTCAAGAGGAGTAAAAATTGTACCTTGCAAGTGTTGAGTAAAACCTAGCACCAAGAGCTCAAGGTAAGGCCCTCAATGTCAACTTAGAATACAAGGATTGATCTTATATTAGTAGGGAGTGTGAGTACCCACATGGACATTCTCAAGAACTTAGGTCCCCTTTTATACAAGCATGGTTCTAATCTTATAAACATATTCACAAAAGCATTCTACTTGGTGCACAACATCATAGGGTGACTTATGAGCTAATAGAATGTCCACGTTTAGAGCATACTCAAGTTAAAACTAAACTAATTAACAAGATGAACAAAAGAAATCCATATCCTTAAGAGCATGGCTTCATGATAGGTCATTTTAGATCATAATCATCTACAAGAGTGAGCACATAGGGTCTTATGATGTTAACATGTCACAAGAGTGTGAGATCTTAATTATAGAGTGCAAAATACATAATAGTGGCTACTGATTTTGAGGTGATAGAATTTTATAGATATTAAAGGATCCAAAACTACATAAGTGCTCAAGTTACATCATTTGGTATACAAAAAGGACAACTCATGAGTCATGCACTTGAAATGTACCATTAGAGGACAAGTAAGTGTACTATATCAGTTTTAACTCATTTAAAGAGAGTGTAGGTTCCCGAGGTACTATGACATAGTATTATTAATCATTAGAATCACATAAATAGCAAGGTTTCCTAAGTTTAGATGATTAAGGATCATGCAATGCTATAAAAGAGAAAATCAGGAGAGGTATTAATAAAAATAGGATCAATAAGTAGCACCATGAGATAGGTGGTGTTTTTCTAATCAATTTGATATATAATACTTAGGTATTTGGATCATAGATGAGATAGATGCATAAGTTAAAAGGCTAGAGCCTTAAAACAGGATTGCAGAGTGATTTTACCCTTAGTTGGGCCAAGAATAGGGGATTTGATCCGCGAGCCGCACCTCTCCTGGGCTTGGACGCATGCGTGTTGGCTTAGTAGGGTGTGGGTGGTGTGTGGTGATTGGGGGCGATGTGCGGGGATGGCAAGCTAGCGCGGGTGGTGGTTGGCATCGAGGAGCTGGGTCATGGAATGACCTCGAGAACTCACGTGCGACTGGGTGCAGTTGCTGGCATGAAGGCACTCACCAAGCAGCGTTGTTGTGGTGCAGAGAGAGGAAACAAGGGTGGGGAGGGCGCGAGTGAGAGAGAGCGGTTAGGGGAGGGGTGTTCCTAGCACAGAAATGGGGACTGTTGTCCCACGATTTGACGCTTCACACATTGTCTCCTTCCCCGAGATAGGGTTTCTAAACCCCCCACTGAGGGCAGGTGGCGGCGCCGCAAGGAGAGGGTGAGGCAGCGCTCTTGCAAGAAGGAAAAAAGGGGGAGGGGCTTGAGGCAAAGAGGATGGGTCTATATATAAGCCAATTGGGGAAACCATGAGCAACATAGGGTGGATTTTAGGGTTCTTAGAGGATAAGAATGGCGACCAAAGGTCTGGTGGCAGCCTGCCCTCGCATAATGCCCCTACGCAAGCTCCATTGGTTGTGGAGGCTGGGTGGCTCGGTGGAAAGGAGGTCAGGTACCAGCCCCTCAATGCACCATGCGCTGCAGTAGCTCACTTTCTTGTCTACCTGCTCCCTCCATGGCAGGAGATAGGAAGAGGGGCGTGAGTCGTAGGATCATGGATTCGATGTAAGGCTAGTCTCATCCAACGACCCACAAAGGCCTAAATTTGAAAGTCAGATCACCTGGTTGAGAGCAGGAGAAAAGAAGCGGGAAAAGGGGAAGCAAAGGTGTTAATAGGCTGGCATGTTCTAAGCCCAAAGACACCATCCCAAGACTGAGAAGGAGGTAGAAAAGAAGAGGGAAAAAGAGTTAGAACTAGGGGTTGTTTACAAGGTCATAAAAACCTCATATGAGCTCCAAATTGGACGAAATTTGATGCATTGGAAAAGTAATAGAGAGTATTTCAACATGAGTACAATAATGGAGCACAAAAGTTCACAAGGATGTGTTCAAAATTCAAGTAAATAGATGACGATGTGTTATATGAAAGCAAATTGGTTTTAAGTAAATCGAGCATCAACTTGTATACTAGGTGGACTAATTGTGAGACTAAACTCATTCAACATGAAATTGAGGGCTAGGATGAGAACTAGGGACATTATGAAGTAGACAACATGTACTCGCAGAGTGAGAGAAAACTAGGTTATCACATCTTTCATGGCTATTCATCTTCAAGGAGGGATGTGGAAAATAAATAAATTTGAGCCTAATCATGTTCGTGACCTTACTTCTATGGCTGAGGTTCGTATGCATCGATCTGAAAGGAAAATTTTTTAAGGTCCAAACAGACATAGATGCACCTTTTGGGGTTTTATTTGGACAATGATGGAATACATGGACATGAAAGTAGGTGGTTTGGGAATCTAGGAATTCTGGAGAAAGACTATGAAATCATCAAATTAGTGAACTCTATAAAAAGATTCATAAGGGATGTGCAATTATTGTTGTTGAGTATTTAAAAAATAAGCAAGATGGGAATCCTCGCTCGCTTTTTTGAAATGCAATATGAAGAAGATCAAATTGCTAATATATTTTGGGTAGATTCTAGGTCTATAAGTGATTCTTTCTACTTTGGTGACACAATTGAGTTTGACACAACATACCTTACTAATGTTGAATGGCGTGCATTTGGTTTACGTGTTGGTGTAAATCATCATGTGAAAACTCTAGTTTTTGTTCAGTTTTATTGTATGAAGCAACTATTTCTAATTCTAGAGAAATATTCAAGATATTTTTGCAAGAAATGGCAACAAAGAGGCACAAATAGTTTTGACTGACCAAGATAAGACTACTTCATCTACTGTTAAAGAAGTTTTTTTATAGAAACTCATCACAGACGTTGTGTTTGGTGTTTATTAAAATGTGCTTAAACATCTTAGTGCTCAATTCAAAATTATGATTAATGAAAAGTAACCTTTTGGTCAAGACTTTCATAGATGTCTGTATGATTAGGAAGATGAAGATGAGTTCTTACATGGTTGGGTAGAGATGTTGGAGAAGTATGACCTTAGAGAAAACAAATGGCAATAAAAAATATTCCAATGATAAAGAAAAGGGGGCAATGGTCGATTGTCAAAAAGTTTTTACAGCTGACTTGAAATATATACAAAAATGAATCACTAAATTCCAACTTGAAATGATATTTACTTCCGCATTATAACTTATTGTTGTTTTTCATATAATTTTTATCATGTTTTGCAAAAAAAGTAGATATCAAGAATTAGAAGCAGAATCCTAGATGAAAATTGTTATCCTCAAGTGTTTTACCTTCCTATATTGCAAAAAAAAATGGCCAAGACATATACATCATACATTTTTTGAAAATTTTCATATAGAGTATGTGCAATTCGTGAACTATAGCATGCAGTTGATTAAGGATTGTCCTGCTAAGATATGTGGAGTCATAATGATAGGAAAGGACCAACAACATATCGTTACCATTGATGTTGCAAATCATATGGTTAGTTGCAGTTGGAAAAAGTTTGAGCATGCATGGATCTTATGTAGATATTGATTTTGAGTCTTTGATCACTCTAGAATTTTAGAAGCGCCTTTGAGGTATATTCATACGAAATGTACAAGAGAATCCAAATTTACCAACTCCACTAGTAGAAGTTAAAGCACTAGTGATATTGACCCAAAAGCTACACTAGAAAAATGAATTAATATCTTGTCTCAAGCTTATTTCAGATTATGCGAAGAAATATTGAAATTTGTGAAACATTTTACATAGTTTTGACTCATGTGGAGCAAGCCCTTAAAAAGGTAAGGGCATATAAAGAAAAGGAAAATAATCAACTCAAGATGTTCCTATTGGGGAAATGAGACATGTACTAGTGAACTCAAGAGGGCACAAAGAAAATGATAGTAAGAAATGAAAGAAGAGTTCTATTGAAATGGGTAGAAAAAGAAAAGTTTATTCGAAGGTATGGTATCGAATATATATGATAAACACATATCAAGTTTATATTTGGTTCTCAAATTTGTATTACAATTTCTAAAAAATATTCAACACGATAAAGTGACATTGAAGAATCTAAGCCGGCCAATCAAGCTACCAGTCTTGTGTTTGCAATGCAAGTATACTTAATTGAGTTTGTCATTTGATATACAAATAATTAATATAGCTCGATCAAAAAATAGCAATTGTTGTAGTTCATACAATTCTTCTTACAATGTTTTCTTGATTAATTGAAGGATCAACAATCACGTGAATGAGCACAAAATGATATTCCAACATATAACACTAATGTGGGTCAGGTAAGATGTTTTTAATATCCTATTTACTTTGGGAGTACAAATCGAGAAAATGTGTTATATTGTTACACAAAATTAAGAAATGTGAAGGATGCATGGATATTTCTCGCATGATGTGCAATATAAAAACCACTATAATGGGGACATGTTATAATTATTACTGGTAATAAATAAATGTATGGTCGAGTATATCGTTCAAACTTATGGTGTGCTTATATATGATTTAGGGGTTGTATCATATTGTGCCCAATAACTGAAGCTTGACATGCAATATCAAGAAAATTTTGTTATAGATGAACAACCAATGCTTCATTTTCATCGCCGACATTATGTATGTTTTACTATATGTCATCCTCTTTGTTTTTTTATTTATAAATAAATAGTTGTTCTTCTTTTTTCCTTTTCACACGCATTGTACATACTTTTTTTGACACGAGTAATAGAAAGAGGCACGCTGAGTTCAACAAAAAAAAAGTCGTCTCTTACATGTTTATCCATTTTCTCGATTATAGGTCCAAGAGTCCTCTCTACAACAAGTTTAGAGCAATCACCTCAAGATTAAGAATACTCATAAATCGGATTTCTTTGTCTAAGAAGAATCAACTTGTTTCCATCTATTTATAGAGACGTATGTCTCCATGTCCGGATTAGTTATACTCTTGTTTGCATTTCTTTGTTGACTCATCGGTTATTCTAGCCTCCTCGACAACTTTCACACTAAGTTTACATCACTATTTGTGAATGCAAAAACCTGAACCGATCAAAAGATAATTTGATAGCAACATTCAGAACAGCAAATTCTGGGGCCGAGGGAGGGGGTTATAGCATCAACATCCCTCCTATATCATTTAATTATGAAACTAAACAAATTTGAAATCCTTTTTAGTAAAAATGAATTACATTAAATCGTATTCATAATACAAACTATCATGTGAAGTGCAAAAAAGCCTCTACAAATATATGACGAATAGCTCCTCCTCCAACGAGATCTAAGTCACCATTAGCATGCAATTAAGGTTTGGTTTTGCATAATAGTAAGAAATAATTAATATATTTATATTAGATGTCCTATAGAATAAGCATAGGATGCGTCAAAGTCAGAGTTGCAGTCAAGATCAAGATTATTAACACTGGAAGCCACAGGCCCATCACCCTGGTACAGGCCCGGTTGTCTACCGAGGCCCGCTCGGCCTGCAAAGGTGCGTCAGCAACTTCTTGGACAAGCCAGTTAGTCAACAACGAGATGCTGCACAAAGACCCGTTCACCCAATAGGATGTCAACAAGGAGTTGTTGCCATATCGTACGCGTCCCTCGCCCTGTTCCGCCCGACGCAGGTGGCAAACCCACTGATGATGAATTATCATGAACTAGCGTCAGCCTGCCCGATCTCTAATCTACTGAGAGCAGAGGTCGAGCCCTGTCCCGCTTACCTCCAAACGGATTAAGATTTGGGGACCCTTATGTTGCTCACACACAGCTTCACACGCGTTCAGACCAGTCTCAGTCTAGCAACCAAATCACCACCACGTGACAGAGGGTGATTGGGTGGATTTTTCAAAATTATGCAATAGGCAAATAAATTTGTTTCGCTTTTGACTTTTGAACGTAAAGAATTTTTTAACGAAACAAAAATCGTTGGTTTAGTTACAAAAATGCAATCTAACAAGCCTAATATTGACATATTTTTGAGAAAAAAATATAAAAAGATATATATAGCTTAATTGACAACCAACAATGACACCCATAAATGGTTATTAACACCTAAAAATATTTAGTTGACACCCAAAATAGTTCATTGACACCCAGAATTATAAAGATGGCGCTCAAAAGGTATTGATAACGAAAACAACCATTTAATTATTTTTTGTGCTATTTAGCTATTTTTGGATGTTGTGACGTCCATGAATGGTTATTGACACCCAAAATTTGTTAATCGATGCCCAAAATGGTACATTGACACCCAAAAGTATAAAGATGACGCTCAAATAAGGTAATTGACACCCAAAATAGTTCATTGACACCCAGAAGTTTAAAATGACGCCCAAATAAGATATTTTTGGATGCTATGGCGCGCATAAATAGTTATTGACACCCAAAAAAGGTAATTGACGCTTAAAATGGTTCATTGACAGCCAAAGTAGAAAGATGACACCTAAATAAGATAATTGACGCCCAAAATAGTTCATTGACACATAGAAGTTTAAAATAACACCCAAATAAGGTATTGACAACTAAAATAACATAACAACACCCAAATAAGGTATTGACAACTAAAATAACATAACAACACCCAAATAAGTCTGACTGACTTCTAAGAACCACTTAATGCACCTAAAATAGTTTGCACCTAAAATAGTTTACACCTAAAATTATAACGATGCTCACAAATGGTTAATGACACTCATAAATGACCAATGACACCCAAATATGGTTGATTGACGCCTAAAATAGTTCATTGGCATCCAGAATAATCTATTCATCTCATTTTATATTTTTATTTGTTAAAAATACATCAATATTAGTCGTGTTTGAATGTATTTTTCATAACGAATCCAATGGTTTTTATGTCATTAAAAAATTCATTAAAGATCAAAATTTATAAGCAAAACACATTTATTTACATATTACGCAACTTCTACCGACTCATCCAATTAAAACCTACTTACGTCATTACCCCCATATCATCCTTTTAATAATATGGTCGTGATCTGTCATTACTTGCCGCCTGGGAGCTATGAGCTATCCTTAGTTCCCTCGTGGTACTAAGTGTATACAGAAGAAAAAATAGTGCCCTCGTGGTAAGTGTATACAGAAATGGCGGTTGCAAGGAGCTAGATAAGTGAAGGACAACCACCTTTTGTGCTCTTATATATGTCTCCGACAAGCTCATCATAACCCAGTTGTTCTTTAGCCTGCACTTGTAACCCACCTAAGGGCCCGTCTGGTTAGGCCGCAAACCAACTCACGCACTTACAAAACACTGGTATTTCCATTTCCATTTGTTTGGTTGGGCTACAAGCCTACAAGCCGAGCCGAGATGTGAAAACGAACCCCATGGCATGTTTGGTTTATACAGGAAATTAGGAAAAGAACCCGCACAACAAAATGGCGCAGTTTCATTTCCAACCCAAGTCCTTGTCTCTGCGAACTTGCCTCCTACCTGATTAATTACTTTTTTCATCACGGTCAATGCTTGTCCAAGTAACTTCATGCATAATCTACCTCCAACCAAATGAAGACAAACAGAAAAATGGATCTGAAAATGCTTCCAACCAAACCGGTGACATTAAGTTCAATTTCCTGTTTTCTGTTTCCTATTTTTAAATTCAACCAGTACATTGCAACCACACAGAACCATATTAGCCCTAAGCAGCAGTTGTAACCGAGGGCGAGGAAGGAAACATCAACAATCGAACATTGACGAGGAGGTCCCGACTAGCGTGACAAAAGTCCTTGGATGCCAATGAAGAAAGCACATAGGTCGAGGAGAGAGCGGTAGAGGTTAAAGTTGTCTAACCCACACCCACCGGACATGGAGGCGTCTGCTAGGGAAGAGGCAGCCTAGATTCTCTGTTCATAGGTCCTAACAACCGGTCTGGACCATGTATAGTGGAATTTGTTGACGTGTCCTTTACTCCTCTTTCTGTCCCGTCTTGTTCTCCTTTCTCTTGTCCTTTTTCTCCCTCCTTATTTGTTCCTTTTGTTGTAGTCATCCTCCTTGTTCATTTACTCCTCCTTTTTGTTGCTTTTCTCCTCGCATTCTTCCTTTACTAGTTTGGTTGGATGTAGTAGGGTGCAGTTGTGTGAGCTCGCAATGTAAAAATGTACATTAAATACGCACTTTGTCATCCGGCTACACCCTACCAAACATGCCCTCTCCCGCGTCTTATTCTTTATTTTATTTTTTTATTCTTTTTCCCCTTATTTGTTCCAGATCACTGTAAAAATTAAAATAATGTCTCTTGCAGGGTTCGAATTCAATGTCCTTTCATTGAGAGGCCGAACACTTATACCACTAAGCTAATAATACTTTTTTTATTTACCAATTTGAATATATATATATATATATATATATATATATATATACATACATATATATATTAATCATGTGTTGCATTTATTTTGATGCATTTAGAACATTGTGCTCTAATTGGAATATATTTTTTATTTAAGAAAATGTTTCCCCGTAAATCTGGGCCACCCATTATAATATACCCCAAAGATATCGTTTCTGCAGCAGGGATTGCTGTCAGCACGTGCTGACCAAACCATTTTCAAAACTGGATATTTTCAAGGAGGAGGCTGGGTCTGCTTCCAAGTAACTCGAATCATGTGTTGACACCCCTTGTGATAGGACATGTTGACACCCATTCTGACCATAGAAATGGTAACCTTTGACAGTTTTTGCTTCTACGGTCCATTTTACGTAAAGACATTTTTAAAATTCCAGCTGAGCACTTTTTTTTTCTTTTCTCCAACCCCAATCAACCAACTCGAACCCTCAATCTATCAACTGGAACATCCTTGTTCTTTTTCTCCCGCATGTTAGTTTTCTCCCTCTTTTTGTTCTTGTTGTCCTCCTATTTGTTATTTTCTCCATAGTTGTGTTCCTTTTCTCCCCCCCTCCCATATGCCCAAACAACCTCCCAACCGAGCAACCCACTCCCCAAGCAGTCGAATGGAACATCCTTGTTCTTTGTCTCCCCCCTGTTATTTGTTTCTCTTTGTTGTTATTGTTGTCCTCCTATGTGTTCCTTTTCTTTGAAATTTTGTTCATCTTCTCCCCTCACTTGTCCTCCCAACCAATCGACCCAGTCTGCAATTGATCGATTGGAACATCCTTCTTCCTTTTCTCCCACATGCTCCTTTTCTCTCCCTTTTTATTTCCGTTGTCCTCCTATTTGTTTCTTTTCTTTGTAATTTTTGCTCCTTTTCTCTCCCATGTTACTTTTCTCTTCCTTTTTGTTCTTATTGTCTTTCTATTTATTCTTTTTCTCCACAATTTTGTTCCTTGTCTCCCCATGTTACTTTTCTCTCCCTTTTGTTCCCGTTGTCCTCCTATTTTATCGTTTCTGTACAATTGTGTTCCTTTTCTCTGTATTTTTGTTCATGTTGCCCTACTAATTGTTCCTTTTTTTTTTGCAATTTTGTTCCTTTTCTCCCATGTTATTCCCCCCTCCTTTCATTCATGTTTTCCTCCTATTTGTTCTTTTTCTCCTAAATTTTGTTCCTTGTCTCCCCCAAGTTCCTTTGCTCCCCCTTTTTGTTCATGTTGTCCTCCTATTTGGTCTTTTTCTCTACAATTTTGTTCCTTTTCTCCCCCATGTTGCTTTTCTACCCTCTTTTTTTCATGATGTACTCACATTTGTTCTTTTTCTCCACAAATTTATTCCTTTTCTCCCCCATGTTCCTTTTCTTCCTCGTTTTGTTCCCAATATCCTCCTATTTGTTCCTTTTCTCTACAATTTTGTTCCTTTTCTCCCCATGTTCTTTTACACACCCTTTTTGTTCATGTTGTCCTCATATTCGTCCTTTTTCTCCACAATTGTTTTCCTATTTTCCTCCCCTTAGGGTTCATTTTCTCCTCTTTGTACCTTTACTCCTCCTTCTTGTTCTATTTGTCCTCTTAATTGTTTCTTTTCTCCAAAACTTTATCCCTTTTCTTTTCCTCCACTACTGTTGTTTCTTCTGTTGTGTTTGTTCCTTTACACCCCCTCTTTGTTCATGTTTTCCTCTTCTTTGTTTCTTTTCTTCCCTTCTTTGTTTCTATTACCCAAACTGATTGACCTATCACCCAGTTGATCGACCCACCACTCAACCAATCAACCTATAGATGGAATGCACTTTTTGATTTGCAGAATTGTCCCCTCGTGAATCTAAGCTACTCATTAAAATATGCCTCATAGATGGATGAAAGATGTTATTTTTACGACTGATATTTGAAAAGGGGGTGTCAGCACTGGATCAAATTGCACTCCCAAGTAGAGGAAAGACGTGTGAATGAGAACAAGATATATCTAGAAGGAAAAGGAGCCACATGAAGTTGACAATATGAAAGACCATGAAGGGGTCCAGATGGAGACAAGACAACAATATATAAGATCCTACAGGAGGCAAAGGAGACAACCAACCCAAAAAGTAAAGGCACACCATACACTATTATGGCACCCTGTAAAAACATTAAAATAAATTGCCTTTGACATGTTTTTCAAGTTTTTTCACCTCTACCTCCACATAGAAGAACTCTTTCTCAAAGGAAAATGATATGTGAAGGCAGAATGGGAGGTAAAGTGAGACGATTTAGACTTTAGCATGTTAAAGAACAAATACAAGGAAGGAAGATGTCACAAAACTATTTGTTACCCTAAGTCCACACTCCTAATGGCTACAAAGCCAAAGGCGAGTGGGCTTGAGCATCCGCCAAATATTTCATACAAGATGTATGTATGTAAAAGCAGTAACAACATGATATAACAAGATACTAAAACTAGAAATAAGAGATGTGTACCCATTTCTATATTCAAGTATACCCATTGGTGATTCATTTTAGTGCTTAGAGTCTTGAGTGCAATGGATCTTCTTTTATCCACTACAAATTTGATAAATAAAATATTATCAATATTAGTGCACTGAGTGCGTTATGAAAAGGCATGTAAATAATTTAAGATTATAATAAAAAATGGCTTGTCTAGAAACATGATAATAAGTAAGAAGATGAAACAAGGTGAGAAAATTTAATGATGTCGTTTTATACATAGTGTGATTTAAGTATATTTCCATTATACTTAGCAACATATCATGACTAGTGACCAACTTCCTATTGGAAGGGTCTGTAAAGGTGCTCAGATTAGAAATCCGTTTATATGTGTGGGACATCAAGACTAAAATCTTTGGGCAAACCCTTATTTTCAAAATGTATTGTCCCCTGAGCTCGAGAATATAGGCAGGTACATAAGGTTTGTATATTGGACAAGTTCAATTATGTTTGAGATTTTTTTAACATATATCAAGAAAAATGAACATACTAATCATAGGGAACAAGTAGCTCAAACAAGTAATTAACTAGCCAAGCATTCATACGAGCATACATACAATCAAGCCAATAACAGTCGAGTCAAGAGATTAAGCTTACCCTGTGAGTACTGAGCAAGATATGATAAGATCTCTAGAGATGGTGCAGCCCAAGCGGACCTAAGATGAAAAAGATATAACATGGGGGTTTGAGATCAATAAGGTTTAGTTAAGATAAACATCATATGACTCATGTTGATGTTACCCTAGTACTAGGTTTCAAATTGTTCAAATATAGTTCCAAATTTCCAAACATGCATGTCAGTATTCAACATGGTTCATAGATCAACATTAAACTCTAGGCCTAGGTGAACCATCCACATTATGATTAAGACTATACAAAGATAAACTCTGATCTAGGAGTAAAGTAAGCATGAGATTTAGATTATCACCATGGTCTATTCATGCAAGATTACAACTAGCCATATTAGGTTCATTTCAGGCAATAGGGTCATATTCCAAAGCCATGGATGCATAAAAGTGCATAGGATATATCAAGTTGACATTAGTGGTATAAGTGTGATGAACCTACTGATTTGAAGTCAAGTCATTATGATGTCAATTATATCATTAGAGTATGGTCTAGCAAGGTTAAATCCCAAAAAACCAATATGTGCAATCTAGAACATATTAGGGGTCATACATATGTCACACACAGTCAAAAGGGTTCATGAGTGTGTTACATGGAAATTAGAGCTACAAAACATTATAACATATGATTTGAAGGTCATCACAGAAGTTTCAACTTTTTAGGATCTCCTTGGTATAGGGTTTAAAGATCCAACATTTAAAGTACCCAATCATCATACTTTAGGGAATATTAGAGTACAAAAGTGCATCTTTAAGGCCATACAAGTCACATCATGGAATAACACATAAGATCCAAGTAGATCATATCACAAACAAAATAAGGGTTACTGATTTCAAAGTGTAAATTTCATTTAATGATTAATAGAAGAAATACAAAGTCTTGATTAGGCATTACATGCAATTAAGATTAACGAGTTACTTTTAGGTCAAGATAGTTATCATTGGTGCATCAAGATGATTTAAGGCATTAGAAAATTTCTAACTTGATCAAAGTTACTAGTTTAGGGTTTTAAGACATCAAGAGATGATGATTGGTATAAGGGACACATAGAAGGGCATACACATCATTAGACAAACATGAAAGTATCACTTCTGGACCAAATAGGGAAACCACGAGTAGATTTATGTTTTGGAACCATTTTTAATGGTACTCATTCTCTAGATAAAAAATCATATATTGTTTGTCTAAAAAGGCCAAAGGATGGATTTTATAACATTTTTGTAAGATTTACCTAGAAATATGTGATTTGGACCCTTGGATTTCGATCCAAGGGTTGTGGTTACCGCTCAGGGCACCATAGCCTACTTGGCTCCCTTGGGCCCGTGGGTGTTGGGCCGACCCCAAACAGACCTGCTAGTGAGGGAGTGGACTCCGCAGTTCACAGTTGCCGCTCAATGCCAAGAGGACCGTTCCAGTTGTTTGTGACCTCCTGTCACTTCCGCCTACAACTCTTCAACTGAGTGTGCGATATTCATCCTTCGGCGGCGGATCACAGCTTGGAGCTTCTCCAGAGCTATGGCGTTGTAGAGCTCCATACCTCCATTGGACGCGCAAAGTAGCCGACCAAGATCCATGTGCACTCGCAAAGGTGGGGGGTCTATTATCTTATGTTGGAGTCACTTGGAGAGAAGACGCCCAAAGCAACCAGTGGAGGCGGCGCTATTGTTAGCATGAGAGAAACACTGAGGTTGGGAGGGCTTCGAGTTGTGGCGTGGTCAAGAGACAAAAGGGAAGGAGTTAGGCAGGGTTGGCAAATGGAAAAGAGATCACAATAGGAGGTGAGGTGGGGTGTAGGTCGTCTGAGCCAACCGGCGGTTGTCGCACACTGGAGCAACTACAAAAACTGGGGAAAGGAGGAGAATGGTTAGGTGACCATTGGATGGAGGCTCGTAGCCATGGTCGTCGGATCCAAAGGCCCATAAGAAAGCAGATGAATTGGAGGCCTGCGATTGGGTGGAGGAAGGTGACAATGGATTTCCAAGGCAAGGGAAAGGGGAGGGTTTGGCAGGCCGCACGCCCCCCCCCCACACCCCACCCTTGGGCCCATCTTGGCCGACCCATGAATAAATAAAAAGGAACAAAAGTTTCTGAGATTATCGTTCAGAAAGTCTATACAAATAGAAGCATAACTTGTCATATTAGCTCCAATTTCGATGAAACATCATGCATTGGAAAGATAATTTGAAGCTCTACAATATGAGCACAATAAGAGGGTATAGATGTGTACAATGATATGAACAAAATTCAAGTGGAAGATGATGAAGTGTTTACATGAAGGAAAATTTTATTTTAATCAAATTGAGAACCATCTTAGCGACACGTGTATACTAGATGGACTAAATGTGTATCAAAACTCATTCAAACATGAAAGTGGAGGTGAGAACAAGAGCAACGTCTAATTTGTAAATTTCATAAAAGGGGTGAAGTTCCAGGTTATCACATCCTCCCCACTTTAAAAGAAATTTTGTCCCCAAAATTAAATCAAGTCATAAATCAAGGTTGGGTTATCCTATTCAATGTCAAAATCATCATCGTATTCTCATAAGGTATCATCACTACTTACAATATTCATCTCATTCTAAAATTGAGCAATCGTGCATCATGGCCATAAAATAGTCACATTGATTATAAAGTTCTGAAGATCATCTTATGAACTGCAAATTGAAGAGATTATTCTATAAAATCACAAATTTGGAGAGATCACATTTTGGTCAAGTAAATAAAGCTCATAAATCAAGAGTACAACATGACTTTCAGTCCCAACAATCAGGCTTCTCACTTCTACATTAGTCTATGTGGGGTTATACATTCATGATTTAGATTTCATATTTCAACAATTTGAGGCAAACATCATATTTTAACATTGTGATCTCATGCTCAAAATCAATGGAAGGGCCCGCCCTAGTCCACATGGAGCTTAACCCTAAGTCATAAATCGAGCAAGTTAACATAATCATCATTTCATATTTTTGATATTTGGGAGCGATGAAAGTCATTAATCATATGTCAAGGGAGATCTCTATCCCAAATAGGGTGATCATACGAGTCAAATCAATATTAAGATCAATAAACCTGAGTCAACGTGTCAATATAAAATATCAATAGTCAAGTTTGGACATTAACATCGTATATCCAAACATTTTGAAGATAGGGTATAGATTCATGTTTAGACCTTAGGGGTGATCACTCATCCATAACATTCGAGAAACATTTCAAGCATTATTCAACAATTTGTGGCATCAATATCAAGTTCATTTTCATGGTATTCAATGTTAATGAATGATCTAAGCCTAGATCTTTCTAAGAATCCAACCACAAGTTGTAGTCAAAACATCATATTTCAAGATCATCATCAAATTGAGATTCAAGATCGAATATCAACATCATTGTATATATGACCTATAAGGGACTTAGATTAAGAAATCAGAGTAGAATGAAAAGGCTACCTTTCGAAACACTAAATTAATCAACTTGGTGAAAATTTAGAGGCAATCATGATAGATATGTGACCTAGGTTAGGGGAGTTATAAATAAATTACCACCCTAATCTAGTACATTATTCCATATTAATTATGAGTCACTAGGCATATCTAAATATGGCGAGTACAACTATCAAATCATATCTCACAAGATCATGAGTCAAACATCAATCTCATCAATAGGGAAACTATATTTTATGATTTTGTAAGATCAAGGTCATAATCATGTTCCCTTCCTTTCATGATCAATGTACGGGTAGATTTTAGAAATCGATAAGTCAAATTGGGAACTCTAAGAGTAGAGCTTAATAGGTATAGATTTAGATCCATGTCCGTTATATTATTCAAAATTGAGTTTATAAAGAGGAATACTAGTCAAAAGGGGATCCTTCTCTTGTAACAAGTATTCACATCATAATCTAGGGGTTTAAAGGCATGGTCATTTCTTGACATGATCATGATGCATATCAAATTGGGGAATAGTTCACTTACTATGTTTGAGGTTTAATCAATAATAGAGCAGCATAGGTTTAATAAATAGAGACCTCATCAAACATGAGGTGTTAAACATGAGTTCCACCTTATCTGACTGACACAAGGATCTACCTCATACATAGAAAGCACTTATATCTAATTTGGTATCTTTGAGTTTGAATGAGTACATCACTGTCAAGACTACTTTCTTACATCAAATAGGGTTTATAATTTAAGATCAGATCATGGAATTACCATATTAATCATCTTTCATCATTTCAGAAAGATTTTAGTTTTCCCATGCATAAGCTATCCATAATCCAGAAATCATGTGACTAACAGTCATGAGAGAAGAATCACATGACGAGATGAGAAGACTGACTAATCATCATCTACTTGGGTGGCTTAGGTGGTCCTTAATGAATATATGAGATGCTAGAAGACTCTCTACACTTTAAGGAAAGGATTTTAGTCCTCCCTAGGTTCTTAAGATATGTTATGCCTAAAACATATATTGAGGCTTATGTGTTTCACTTTGATACCATTTTTCACGGAACTATTTGTTACCCTACGTCCACTCGCCTTTGACTTTGTATCCATTAAGAGTGTGGACTAAGGGTAACAAGAAATTCAATGACAGAAAACCTTACTTTCCTCATTGTTTATTCAAAATTCGCCCCACTTTGCCTCACATTCTACCTCAACATCTCAGAATTCTTTTCAAATAAAATATGCTTTCTTGGTTCTAAATTATATCAATCTTTCTTATGATACCAATGGTGTTGTAATATGGAATTTCTTGCCCCGTCCCTCCCTCCATCTCACATCATCATGGCCTCTCTATAATGAGTTTTTTATGAACATATTGCATTATATTATGGAAGCTTTACAACATCTATAAAGAAATCTACAGTTATTTGATATCAAGAATAAGGATAGAGCTCTAAAACATAGATGAGACAGGAAGTAGGTATAAAAGTTGCAGCTTGGATTCCTAGTTAACACGTATAAGAGCAGCTTCTTGATAGAATCCCTCCTTAATATTGATCATCATATATTTTAAGGTAAACCCATTACCCGTACATAAATTGGAACTGCATGTCTCAAGGTAAACATAATGCTTCTTCCTTGATTTGACCCAACGTTGATAAATGCCTGCCTAATCTATAATGAAAAGACAGTGTTTGGGGGAAACCTTGGCACAAGACACCAATCTAAAGAAAGCTACAAACGTGTCATCCTTCTCAATAGGGAAGGACATTAGGAAGGATGGAGATAGTGGTTGCTGAGCATTAAGTACAAAGGAACCAAAAACATGTCTGGAAGAACAAAATAAAAAAGAAAAGATAGAAAGCAAACAAAGAAGACTGAAGAAAATCAAGAAGACCGTAAAACAAAGAAAATAAGAAGAGGTGGAGAAGAATCCTGATCTAGCTAGGTGAGTGTTGTCAGCTAATTAAGCTATGGTTACCAACCAAGTATGGAGTTGGAACTCCCTCAAAGTTTGCCACCATAGACAAATTGCCCAGTGCCAAGGCCTACGTTGCTGGCCTTAGGAAAAGTCAAAGACAAAGAGAGACAAGACAACGATCACCGACTCTGACCAAATGGGCACCAACTTTAGCATTGCCCAGGACCAAGAATCGAATGAGACGAGCCCAGCGGGAATGGGAATGGTGTGTTGATTGCCGACCTCCCCCCAGTGGTTGTAGTGTGATGGGTGGATCCCTAGATCTCCCTCCTATTTGCTAGATGGGAGTGGGAGTAGTGTATGCTTTCTATAATGAGTTATTGAAATTGTTGTTTTTTGATATATATTCTTGAAATTAAATTGGATCTACAAACGAAACACATGACTTTCACTAAAATTTGTAAATCAATTTAGTCAACCAGTGTTAAGCCTACTTTCAATATTGACTTGTTTGATGACAGAATTTATATTTTTCTTAATTGTGGCGATTGAATGCACTTGTCACCGCTTGATTTTTTTCCTTTAATTTTGTCTTTTGCACTCAAGTTGAAATTTTCCATGAGGGACAGGTTCCCATATGTATACGAAAACCATTGGGAGTTTTTTTGTACTTTGTTTATTATTTTTTGTAATGATAAAATAGTCATGTATGTTTTGTACTAGCAACTTCATCCTTGAATATAATCTATATTAAATAGGAACCAATATGGGAGAAGTTTTACACATTTTTTCTTATATTTTTTGGTTACTAATTAGCCATTGTATTTGACTGGTATATTGACTATATAGGAAACAACATTAGGGGTGTCCAGTGTAACTTGTATCTTTATTTTAATTTAAAATTTAGTCCTTTTATTCTAATTTATAATGTACATTAAAATTGTGGTTGTATTTTTTATAAATAAGAAATTACTCCTTGTATTCTAGTAAGGTATTTGAATGATGAGAATGGCCATGCATTTCCCAGTATTTCTTAACAAGTGGCCAGGAAATCAATCTCCTATAGGAGGGACAAATCCCATCTTCATCACTCACCATCATCCCCATGTATCACAATGTGCCTGAGCACCACCTTTATGGCAAGCCTTATTCAAGGTCACTTTGGATGGTGTCAACATGCATTAAATGACATGTGATAAGTGTAGTGACTTCTGGTCTACAAACCACAATCACCACAGTCACCACTATCAATATGAGAGCTTATCTTGACTACCATTCTATGGTCTCCATGTATCACTCTCAAGGTGGGTATGTATGTTATTTTTCTCTAATATGTATCCATGTGTTTGATTTGATGTCACGTATCTTGATTGATGAGATTTTTTCATCAACCAACACACACTCTAGTCTTATGTATTATTGTTGTCTATTTTGCTTCCACAGTAATATCTGACTAGGGACATAACAAGAATGTATGTGATCTTATCATACATATGATCTCTATGTTTAGGTCCTCAACCTGAAGATGTATGTCATTGATTTTCATCAATCTTTAGACATTTATTATGTTGCATCCTATCTCATAACTAAATAAAATAGAATAAATAGAATTGCCTTTTATTAATATCAAATCAACTACATCATGTCACATTACAATCATAATATGATTGGATATGTGAGCATACATACAATCAGACTCCCACTTGCACTTAGAGCCAATCACTCATGAATGTCATTCCAAGTGACCTCACATGCCCATCATGCTTCTTCTGTGGAAGTGCTTTCATCAGTGGGTCAACAACATTGCCTTCAGTTAGTATTATGCAAATATTCACATCTCCTCGATGTACTGAGAAGGAACTGTCATAGTATGTGCTTGGAATGCTGATATGATCTAGGTTCCTTAGCCTGTGCAATAGATCCATTGTTGTCACAATACAACTCTATTTCATCGCTAAATGCTTGGATCCACCCCAAGTTCACTAATGAACTTCTTGGTCCAGAGAACCTCCTTTGCTTCATTGGATGCAGCAAGATACTCAGCCTCTATTGTAGAATCAAAAATTGTCTCTTTCTTGGGACTCTTCAAGCTCACATCTCCATTTTTGAGGCAAAACACAAATCCTGATTGTGATCGATAATCATCTTTGTGTGTTTGGAATCTTGCATCAATGTAACCCCTTACACCCAACTCTTCCTTGCTTCCATAAACAAGAAACTGATCCTTAGTTCTTATTAAGTACTTAAGGATGTTCTTTGTTATAACCTCGATTTTCTAAGTTATGTAATGAAAAAGGGTAATTCTCTTTTAATTGATGAATGAAATCTATATTTGATTTGTTGATGGATTTAGTGTGAAATGGCCTTGATTAATGGATAATGGGCTTTGTTGTCCATTGAGCCCAATTGAAAAGAAAAGAGAAATAAAAAGGAAAATGATTTATCTAATAAAAGGAAATATATGTGAAATAGACATATATATGAGGATAAAGGCAAATAGATATTCCTCAATATGGGAATTCGTGCCTTTAGGATTCCTTGAGGTCCAAGGGATTCGAGATAATAAGATAATGACAAAGGGAAAAGAAATATTAATTAATTTTGGATTAATTGATGGTTAACTTGGGAGTGGAGGAAACCTTCTCATCCGTTGGAATTTGATTCCCAAATTTAACAAAAAGTTAGATAATGCCAAGATGGAGTTTCCCTTAAAATTTAAGAGAAAAATACTAATCGAGGAGAGAGAAATGAATTTCCCAATTTTCCTTGTTAAAACACTCTTTTTATCAATTATTGGATAATTGAGTTTCGGGGAACGATGATGGCCGTTGGATGACCAGCGTGGTCCAGGGGACCACGGATCCAACGGTGGCCGCTCATCATCTACCCCGAGTCACAGAAGGAAAGGGATTCGATTTTGGAATCCTATTATCTTGCGTTAGAGAAAATAATTCAAAGAAGTAAGAGGTTCGTCGACTTCGGGAGATTGTTCCGAACAATCTAGACCCCAATTACTAGCGCTACCGTCGACAAGGGAAGAAGTTCACAATTTGTGGGACACCCTTGCCTAGCCCTATATAAGGGATGTTGGGTTTTAGGGGAGACAGAGAAGGCAGCGGAAACAAAAAAAAATTTCTCCCCCCAACCCATACCGAGGAAACGCGTCAACGTCTATATAATAGGAAAGGATGGTTTGTGGAATCATACCTTGTCCCGAGGCTTGCTCGGCGACAATACCTCGCGCAATGCGCGGTCTTCAACTCCGGACTTCGACGGTGTCTGTGCAGCTCCTGGTCGCACCAGGACTGACGACTCCTACTCGAACCGGACTGTCGGATGACAGTTGTCCTCCTAAGCGGCAGTGTCCTCCCGCCTCTGTAGTAGTCCACACGGACCACCTGGAACTCCACTCTCCTTATCCCACAAGGAAGTGGAAGGAGTCGCACCCTCCTATTGACGTACTAGTCGCCAACACACTCTCCTGCCTCCTGTTGCAACTGCAGTTGTCCTTCCCTTGCTGCACCTCCCTTTTGCGGGAAGCACTTGCTCGGGCTCTCTCACGGTTACCAAAACCAGAGAGAACGACAACTTGCAGAGCAACTGGTTGCACTGAGCTGTACTGAGAAGCCCCCCAAGTACCCATATATATATAGGAGAGTCATGGGACAGGGTTCTCCATCCCGGGCAATACGGGACTAAAAGCAGGAGTAGAAGGGTTTGGGATTTTCCACAAAAAGCAACCATCTCACAACCTGAACTGATCGGTTCACTGCTGAACCGGTCGGTTCAGCCACTGAGCTGATCGGTTGGACCTGAGCCGACCGTTTGGGGCACTCCAATCGATCGGTTGGTGCCCTGAACCGATCGGTTCATGGTCCTAATCCGGCTCGAAAAGACTTTCCTTGTTTCTTTCCCAATTGGTATCGAAATACCAATACTATTTCCAATCAAATTGGAAATCCTATTTCCAATCACATTGGAAATTGAAACAAAAGGAAAATTCTCATCAATCCTACTTTCCCAAGTTGCTCGTTTGCACCAGTTGAACCGATCGGTTCAACACTTGAACCGGTCGTTTCACTCTGTGCATGAGCCGATCGGTTCAACAATTGAACCGACCGGTTCAACAACCTCAGCCAACTGGTTCATCACATGAACCAGCCGGTTGGGAATGCAGGTTGTGCAGAATCAGTCAAATGCGATTTCAATCAATCCGATACTCCAATCAATGCGTCCAACACCTTGAACCATATGATATTGAGCCATCGACTGATTGAGTGTTTAATTGAACTACTAAACTCCTTTAGTAATCAATCTAAACATTGCTTGTAGACAAAACTCCTCTTCCAGGTTAAATCCTATGTGTGTGACCCTGCAGGTCCATTTCACGTTGGCAGTGAAAGTCCATAACACTTATGACTTCACAAGCAAAGAGCAGTGCCTAGTCACACATCAGTGCTACCCAAGTGAAAGTAAAAAGTTGGAGAACAACTTTCATCCTACAATCCGTGAATGGTGTTACAACGAGTGTATAATTCCTTTGTCACTGATATCCCGAATGAACTCAAGGCATGGAACAGTCATCCTGTCAACGTTCATTCAGTTCCTTGATCTCAGAGTAGACTGGAAGAGATATGTATGACATCAGCATCACATACTGATTCACACATGTGTGCACGCCTTTCTCAATCCTACTCATCAAGTGGCCATGGATATCAAACTCCCTCAGGAGGGACAAATCCCATATCTATCACTCACCCCTCAAAAGCCCCATGTGTCAAAGCCACCCAATCATCACCTTTATAACAACCCATGTTTCAGGACTGCGTTTGATGATGTCAAAGTGTGCCCAACGACATGTGTTGAGTGCAGTGATTTCAGGTCTAAGAATCACACTCACCACCATCACTTGTGAGTACTGACTGTGACTACCATCTCATGGTTCCATGTGTCAAACTCACGGTGGGTCTGTCCGGTACCTTGTTCTCTAACAAGTACCTATGTGTTTGGTTTAAAATCTCTATATCATGACTAATGAGATTCTGTCATCAACCAACACCACAATCTAGTCTTGTGTGTCATTGCTTTCTATCTACCTTCCACAATGACATCCGAATAGGGACACAACAAGAATGTACAAACTCTTAGCATCCGTATGGTCTCATCGTTCAGGTCATCAACCTGAAGGCATACGTCATTGAGTACTGTCATTCTCTAGACATTCAATCTGTTCTATCACTATCTCATATGACTGAACCAGAAAGAATTGGAAGCTCGCCTTTGATGTTTATCAAATCAATCTTAATGTATCCCACCAATCATCTCATGATTGGCTCTCAGGGCATACATACCAACAGACTCCCACTTGCACTGCGAGCCAATCACCCTTGAATCATATTCATAGTGATCTTCAAACATGTCCCACATGTTACTGTGCTCTTAGTGCAAACATAGTGAGTAATGGCAACACCTTACCAAAGTCTGTACAAATTGCATGTCTCACATCTCTTTGCTGTACGTCACACGTATGAGATGGAGTTGCTGTAATATGCGATCTAGTATTCCATTTGCTAACCTTTAGCCACATTGCATGATCAAGGATTCCAGACTTGTCATCAATGAGCGGAATATAAGTTCATCTTATGAACTTCCAGATCCATATAGTATCTACTACTGTTCTCTAACACATAGATACTCGACATTTCCCCTTTTCAAATGGCTTTATTGGAACATTTCCAATTATCAATAAACTTTCACTTTTATACATCTTATGTATATATTGCGATTAATTTTCTGTCTTTTCCGGAAGTTCGCATCAATGTAACTCTTTACATCGAACTCTTCCTTATCTCCATAGAACTAGTACTTCATAAGAACTTATCAAGTTCTTATGGTATTCCAGTAATCCTTACTGGAAGCAAACAGACATCCACTCGTCATGTCCCACATATGAGTTATCAGGATGAGCACATCATATTGTCATGTCCTACATACAAGATTATGAATGCATTTTATTCTTGCCATGTCATACATGCAAGATAATGGGATGATTTCATACATGATAGATCCATATCTATTCTTAGTGTTCCCATTCTTCATAAGAATTGGACACTTGGCCTTGGGATACTAACTCCATGTAATATGGACAAGTTTTCTCCCACTGAATCTGTGCATACTGAACACTTCAGTACAGATTGCCAATGTATGCTCTCTCTTTCCAGGTCAAGAGAATTTTTGAGAACTATCTCTATAGATCTCTATTCCTATCACATAGGAAACATCTCTATCTTCCTTAAAGATAATTTTCACTTTTGGATTTCCAATCTAGAACATTTCCATTTCACATCAATATGTGTAATGTGAATACGCTCCCACTAAATCACAGATCCCTTCTTTATCTTTGACATATCAGTCAAACCTTTGACTATATCATCAAAATAAAGATCCAATTTTGAGTTGCTTGTACTCAATCAATCACATTGATTAGTCCATTGTAACTTATAGACTTCATTTGCATTAGTGGATTCATAAACCTTATAGTCTATGTCACGTAGACATCCTTGTCTTATTCCTTATAGGAATGCGGTTTTAGTATCCATATGCCAAATGTCTTAGTCATTAAGTTGCAATCAACAAGCATCATCCTTCTCAAAATGTTATCCATGTGTCTTAACACTTAAGACTCATTTGCACTTATGGATATGATCCAATGAGTGCTACCATCAAGGTCATACCTTATGGTTCACATGGATGTCATTTAGGATGTAATGGTTTTAAACCATAACTCAAGATTCGGTTCCTCATATTCATCTTGACAGTTGACTCATCACATGAACAACTGATCACATAGATAATTGAGGTGTATCTGTTAAAGTATAATAACTCACAACCCTTGTGATTCTTAATTTCTTTTATTAGCGTGGGGTATTCTTTTATTAAGAAGAATTTAGTTATTTTATAATCATTCTCTAACTCCTTAGAGTATGATTCCTTCTTGATTCAGACATCACCATGCCTTAATCATGAGTTCACTATGATGCACTATCATAATCACTCATAAGGATCTCAAACATTTGGTCCAAGTATTTCATTCATTGATCTCATCAAGAATTAATATTTTACCAAATTTGTACTTCATTTATGATAATCTTGAACACTTCAAGATATTCATATTGGTATTTCTCTAAACACCATTTGAAGTATCAACATTTATTCCAATAGGTATGTAAATACATCACATGTATTATACCTAATAGGATAATCATTCTACCACTACATTAGTGAAGATTGATCAATCATGTCCAAGATATTCATGTCCCTTACTGGTTCTCTAACCAAAAGAGTCTAGTTTTATCCATCATATGGAAACTAGGAATGAATTTCTCATGATTAATGCTAATCAAATTGTTTGAGTTATCTATAACTTTTAGGTATCGTCTTATCTTATGCATATCAAATATCACAAGATAAATAAGGCATTGCCACAAAGATCACATCTTTAAGATTGAAAACACAACTTTATTGATTGCCATCATTGTCATACAATATGCAAAAATAAAGTGTTTCTATCTATTGGCAAGTATCAAATAGCAGTTCATAACTGTATTACATGCCTTATTGGCTGAAAATAAACTCAAGTATTCCTATCTATAAAGGCAACACTTTCCCCAAGTATGAATGCTTTACACTTTACATCTTGGTATCATATACCTCAAAAAGTGTTACAAGTTTATTTACATGACACCTTCAAGTAGAGGCTTCAGTCGCCTCCTTCTTCTTTTGTTCTTCCAGGTAGAGAGGACAATTTCTTTTCCAATGTCCTGGCTTTTGACAATGGTGGCAATTTCCTTTCTTGGTCACACCTCCCTTGGCCTTGAGAGCTGAAGATGGCTTGGACTCCTGGCTAGATTCAGAACCTTTCTTAGCTTTGCCCTTGCCCTTGCGCTTGGACTTGCCTTTCTTGCTCGTGATCACCATCACGGACTTAGGCTTGTCCTTCTTCATCTGTAACTCGGCTGTCCTCAACATGCCCAACAACTCTGACAGTGGCCTATCAAAGTTGTTCATGTTGTAGTTCATCACAAACTGACTGTAAGATTCTGGCAACGATTGCAGTATCACGTCAGTAGCCAACTCTTGGCTCAGTAAAAATCCCAGTCTCTGCAGGTTCTCCACATACCCAATCATCTTGAGTGTGTGAGGACCAACTGGATCTCCTTCTGTCATGACGCACTTGAACAGCGCCCTAGAAACATTGTATCTCTCTTGCCGTGCCTGATCTTCATACATGTTCCTAAGATGCAGAATCATCTCTATGACACCCATGTTCTCATGTTGCCTTTGCAACTCATGGTTCATTGAACATAGAATCAAGCACTTTGCATCAATGGCATCATCAGAATGCTTCTTGTAAGCATCCCTTTCTGTCTTTGGTGCATTAGGAGCGGGTTCCTCTGGAATTGGAGTATCCAGGACATAGAGCTTACACTCTTGAGTGAGAACAATTCTCAATGTCCGATACCAGTCGTGGAAGTTAGTCCCATTCATCTTGTCCTTGTCAAGGACCGATCACAAAGAAAAGTTGTTGTTGTTTGTTGCCATTTGAACTACAAAAAGGAAAATATGCAATTTTAGTCCAAAAACTCATTTTTGACTTATTTGATTGATTTGAAAATTTGACGATATAATTAGGCCTTTAATTAATTATCGCTCCCACTATTTTAGTTCAAATTGATAGCCCTCACCATCAATTCGGAAGATTGCAGCGTACAACCTTCTAGTGGGCAAGATCCTGAAATCCTCTAAGTCATGAGTCAGCTTTGGCTGATCGCCCACAACTTAGATCTCTCAGGTAGGCAACTTTTGCCAATTGCATCATATGCAACTCTTGATAAGATGTCATATACAACTCCTTGCAATGATCATCTCCATGCCTCAAGGTACTAGATACCATCTAGATCACCTTGTTAAGTCCGACCCAAAGCAAACACGATGAATATGCACCCTGCTTTGGCAGACCCACACATTCATCCTTCACGCTTCCACAAGATAGACGGTGCACCACGCTTTGGCGTGCCCACACTTGGTCGATCAAGCTTTTCACGTGTGTCACATTTGGAAGGCATCTAAAACTTAATATTTAATGAGGGATTTGGTTTTATATACATATACATATCCAATTACCACAATACATAGTACGTATCATATACATGCTATATCCCACAGAAAACATGCACAAACGATAAAAAGCGATGATTATGGCCATCCTAATGTGATTCCTCGAGCCATGAGGAATCACGGTCATCTAGGTCTACATCACATGTAACCTGTACAAGATGAACTCTGTGCCTTGCCATCAGAGTAGATCAACTCATCACATGAATGACCTGTACTCTCCAGCCGGTCGCCTGGGTGCCACCAGCCGATCAGTTGGCTCCTCCAACCGATCGGTTCGCCTGGTCGTCGTGCATCTCGTCATGTCCGCCACTCGCTCGTCTCGCTTCTCAAACCGGTCATCAACCGATCGGTTCACTCCTTGAACCGACCGTCTAAGCAGTCACTTTGATGTCCGCCGGTCTTTGACATAACAGGAAATAAAATCCTATTCTATATATTACATTGCTATAAAAGGAAACACCGAGTTACATTTGGGGGGAGCAAAGGTAGAAAAGAACCTCGAATTATTTCGAGTTACATCAGGAATAAGAGAGGGAAGATCGGTGCGCAGACCGAGATGCAAGCAACCACACACAACCAATCACAGATAGGGGTTTATAGGCCATAATCACGCTACACACATCCACCACAAAACTCGTTTAAGGGCAATGCGTATCGAGTGCATTAATAATACATATCATATATGTAATTAGGGATTTGTGGATTTAGGATTGGACATGCATAAAGCTGATATTATTTGCATCGCATGCAATAATTAAAGGCGACAAACCAAAATCGATCATATCGATATTCCTAAAACATAGAGCAGTTGACGTGGCTCTGATACCACTGTTGGGTTTTAGGGGAGACAGAGAAGGCAGCGGAAACAAAAAAAATTTTCTCCCCCAACCCATACCGAGGAAACGCGTCAACGTCTATATAATAGGAAAGGATGGTTTGTGGAATCATACCTTGTCCCGAGGCTTGCTCGGCGACAATACCTCGCGCAATGCGCGGTCTTCAACTCCGGACTTCGACGGTGTCTGTGCAGCTCCTGGTCGCACCGGGACTGACGACTCCTACTCGAACCGGACTGTCGGATGAAAGTTGTCCTCCTAAGTGGCAGTGTCCTCCCACCTCTGTAGTAGTCCACACGGACCACCTGGAACTCCACTCTCCTTGTCCCACAAGGAAGTGGAAGGAGTCACACCCTCCTATTGACGTACTAGTCGCCAACACGCTCTCCTGCCTCCTGTTGCAACTGCAGTTGTCCTTCCCTTGCTGCACCTCCCTTTTGCGGGAAGCACTTGCTCGGGCTCTCTCACGGTTACCAAAACTAGAGAGAACGACAACTTGCAGAGCAGCTGGTTGCACTGAGCTGTACTGAGAAGCCCCCAAGTACCCCTATATATAGGAGAGTCATGGGACAGGGTTCTCCATCCTGGGAAATACGGGACTAAAAGTAGGAGTAGAAGGGTTTGGGATTTTCCACAAAAAGCAACCATCTCGCAACCTGAACTGATCGGTTCACTGCTGAACCGGTCGGTTTAGCCACTGAGCCGATCGGTTGGACCTGAGCTGACCGTTTGGGGCACTCCAACCGATCGGTTGGTGCCCTGAACCGATCGGTTCATGGTCCTGATCCGGCTCGAAAAGACTTTCCTTGTTTCTTTCCCAATTGGTATCGAAATACCAATACTATTTCCAATCAAATTGGAAATCCTATTTCCAATTACATTGGAAATTGAAACGAAAGGAAAATTCTCATCAATCCTACTTTCCCAAGTTGCTCGTTTGTACCAGTTGAACCGATCGGTTCAACACTTGAACCGGTCGTTTCACTCTCTGCATGAGCTGATCGGTTCAACAATTGAACCGACCGGTTCAGCAACCTCAGCCAACCGGTTCATCACATGAACCGACCGGTTGGGAATGCAGGTTGTGCAGAATCAGTCAAATGCGATTTCAATCAATCCGATACTCCAATCAATGCGTCCAACACCTTGAACCATACGATATTGAGCCATTGACTGATTGAATGTTTAATTGAACTACGAAACTCCTTTAGTAATCAATCTAAACATTGCTTGTGGACAAAACTCCTCTTCCAGGTTAAATCCTATGTGTGTGACCCTGCAGGTCCATTTCACGTTGGCAGTGAAAGTCCATAACACTTATGACTTCACAAGCAAAGAGAGGTGCCTAGTCACACATCAGTGCTACCCAAGTGAAAGTAGAAAGTTGGAGAATAACTTTCATCCTACAATCCGTGAATGGTGTTACAGCGAGTGTATAATTCCTTTGTCACTGATATCCCGAATGAACTCAAGGCATGGAACAGTCATCCTGTCAACGTTCATTCAGTTCCTTGATCTCAGAGTAGACTGGAAGAGATATGTATGACATCAGCATCACATACTGATTCACACATGCGTGCACGCCTTTCTCAATCCTACTCATCAAGTGGCCATGGATATCAAACTCCCTCAGGAGGGACAAATCCCATATCTATCACTCACCCCTCAAAAGCCCCATGTGTCAAAGCCACCCAAGCATCACCTTTATAACAACCCATGTTTCAGGACTGCGTTTGATGATGTCAAAGTGTGCCCAACGACATGTGTTGAGTGCAGTGATTTTAGGTCTAAGAATCACACTCACCACCATCACTTGTGAGTACTGACTGTGACTACCATCTCATGGTTCCATGTGTCAAACTCATAGTGGGTATGTCCGGTACCTTGTTCTCTAACAAGTACCTATGTGTTTGGTTTGATATCTCTATATCATGACTAATGAGATTCTATCATCAACCAACACCACAATCTAGTCTTGTGTGTCATTGCTGTCTATCTACCTTCCACAATGACATCCGACTAGGGACACAACAAGAATGTACAAACTCTTAGCATCCGTATGATCTCATCGTTCAGGTCATCAAACTGAAGGCATACGTCATTGAGTACTATCATTCTCTAGACATTCAATCTGTTCTATCACTATCTCATATGACTGAACCAGAAAGAATTGGAAGCTCGCCTTTGATGTTTATCAAATCAATCTTAATGTATCCCACCAATCATCTCATTATTGGCTCTCAGGGCATACATACCAACAAGGGAGTGGTACTTGAGGGTACCATCATACCCAATTCTTAACCCAAACGTTGTGGAGCACGACGACGAGTTGAAAGGTGAGTTCAATTGTCGATTTCTTACTAACCTACATCCCCTACAACCAGCCGACCTTGCCAAAACTGCGGTGACCTGTTCATGGTGAAGGTCAAGTTGCTTCAAGAAATCGACCATTTTGTTGAGTTCGGGCAGCAACGATGGAGCTTATGAGCACCTCTGTTTCTCTACTGGTGGCCTAGAGCTCATAGTCAACTGAGGAGTTGACCGCAGCCTATCGAGCGATCAAAGGTAGATGACGACCAAGAGCCGTACGATCGTAGACCACCGTGATCCCGAGCGGGATCGAACGAGCGAGAGTGGGAGTGTCTGAAATTAGGCACGTGCAATGAGGATCATTGGATCTGAAGAGCAGACCACCGGTCCACTGATCAAGTAGCTGCTGAATTTCCTGGTAATTCCCTCTCTACTCAAATAATCTAGAAAAAGGCTTTTTATTGAAAAAATCATAGAAATAAATAGAAAACTCATATGAAGAAACTTTATACATGAAAGTTGATCAGAAAAATACGAGAAATAAGTTAAAAATAGTTAAAAGGCCTGAATCAGTATCTTTTTTTTTGTAAAAGTACATTATTTTGATGAAAAATGTATTAAAATTTGGTTAGAAACCCTAATTGATAATAATGGATAGTTTTGTAAGTGCAAATAGGGTAATTCGAGTATTGTTAACTTATTTAATGATAAAGATGAATCTTAACCTGATTTGAAGATGAAATTGCAAGATTTAGGGTTTTAAACCTAATATGATGGTTAATATACTTAGAAATCCTAAATAGGGGAAAAAGGAAAGAAAAGTGCCTTTAATATGAAATTAGGGTTATATGTTGTCAAAAGGTAACCTTAATGTCTTTCATGAGGAGTAGATGAGATAATTAGGGTTTGTGAGCAATTTTATAAAATTAGGGTTTAAAATAGTAAAAGGGAATGAAACCCTAATTGTAATCGAAACCCTAAAAAGGACTAGTAACCCTAGGAAGAAACTAGGTTTAATAGACCTTGATGGTATGATCAATGATAGGAAAATTGGATGTATATTTCAGGATCATCCTGTGTGCTTGCTTGTTTACTGGATTTCTTTCTTAGTTGGATTATTTCTACACTCAAGTCAGCCTGACATGTATGTGTTTAATTATGGATAATCACATTAGTTTCCCGAAGGTTTTCTAGACAATTCACCGCATTGAATGCAACCTATCAGTTTGGATGTTCATACTTGCAATTCATAAAGTCACTATGATTATCACAATTATGATATAAGTGTGTATTCTCACACCTACATGCCACCGTGATGGATGATGCAAAAAGGTCAAGCCCAAGAGGGAAGACCCATGGGCACCGTGAGTGGTGACCCCAGACACCAAGCTCAGGATAGAGAAGGTGGTCTTTATTACATGACTAATGGGCACCATGAGAGGTGACCCCAGGCACCAAGCTCAGGATGGAGAAGGTGGCCTTAAGTTAATGGCTAAAGAGAAACCCTAAAGGGGGTATTCCAGGGTTAGGACAAAAGTGGTGGATTTTGACATGTTGAACTCGTAAATTGAATTGTTAATTAACTTGATTGTGATAATTAGGTCGTTAGCCTTATGTGTGATATTTTGTTTGTCCTCACATACTGGCATATTCATATATGATGACTGACATTTTATTTGTCGGCATTTTAGGTACAACTCTGAAAGGAACAAACAATAAAGTGACAAATTGTGAAAATAAGAGATGAAGTACAAGGAGGATTAAATAGAATAGATTCAAGCTGCGGATAGTGGTAGAGATCCAAAGTTTTGCAAAGATAAGCAAAGTTTTATTTTATATCGACTTTCAATTTAGTTTGGTAGAATTTCATAATTATTATTGAATAATTATTGAACCTTTGATCTGGTTTTTTTTTGGATAATAGCTCTGACCTCTTGGTCTCCCTTAAGTGCGGGTTATCGGGAGGCAGGGTTGTTACATTTGGATCAGAGCATAGGTTCCTCATTTTATCTTTAATAAATAATAAATTTTACAAATTCTATATACCCGATGGAGTTATTAGAGAATTTTCTGAAAGACAGATGTGTCTAGAAAATGATCACTTTTGGGGGATGGCAATATTTTCCTTTGCACCGCTAGTTGGAATATGAGGACTTCCGAATCTGTGTGACTGCCTGACCAATGTCGTAGGATCTGACTCAAAATAAGATACCTTTAGGACTCTCTCATCTTGTTCATTCCTTCTCAACTCAAATTCTGTTAAGGATTTTAAGGATTAGGGTTTCCTCTCTCTTCCTCACCCTCTTGAGGTATGGGTAAGGCTGATAAGGTTTAAGGAATCCTCCACCATATTAATAAAAGATAAGTAATTAAGATGGCATCGACATAAGTATAATTAGTTTAGTATAGACTAAAGGTCTGTTTGTATGCTTATGTATATGGATCGTGTGAAGACCGTTGCTATCCCAAATGCCGCCAACGGTGGTGGGCCTTCCTGTAAGGGGAAGGGCTCTTATGAGAAAAGAAGGAGGAACCATGGTAGCGAATCCTCAAAGAAGAGGAAGAGACCAGAAGAAGTTGAAAGTGAGATCCCCAACCCTAATCAGATACCCTATGAAGACCTGGAGAAGGAACATGAAGAGGAACCTATGTACGGGGAAGAAGCCCAGATGGAGGATGACCAGTCTAGTGGTTCGGAACTGACCATGGTGATTCACACCACTGATGCTATATAGATGGAGCAGTAGAAGCGACTAGCGAAGGCTATTAGTGCTTTGGCCCTCCGTGACATAGCTAGAGGTGAGAATGGCTAGCCACTTCCTGTTCATCCTCGACTGAGAGCCACCATCTTGGACTTCGTCAAGCTAAATGTCGAGAAATTCTGGGGAGAAGATAAGTCTGAAGTGGTTGACAAGGCAGAAGCTTGGCTACTAGCAGTTGAGAATGGATTCTGTATGCTTGAAGTACAGCCCAACAAGAAGGTTTTGTTTGCTGCTCACCTCCTGGAAGGAGCAGCCATGATATGGTGGGAGAACCATATCACGGGAAGAGACCTAAGTAAAGAACTAATGGCATGGGATGACTTCAAGATCATCTTCACCGCCAGATTCATCCCTGTCTCAGCCAAGAAGGAGAAGGAGTGAGAGTTCACCAACATGACTCAAGGAAGCTTGTCAGTTGCTGACTTTGGTCGCAAGTTCCACATCCTGGAACGTTTTGGGCATATGATGGATGAAGAGAGGAGAGTGGACCACTTCATAGAGCGTCTGCACCCTGCCATCAAACCTCATGTGATGGCTAGTAAGCCAAAGACCTTCTCTGAAGCCTACAACACCGCCTTGGACATGGAAAGGATGATGATGCCTGCTCGGAACCCCTCCAAAGGATACCTGGGTTTCACTGAAGGAGCTCAGGGACAGAAGAATGAGCAGAAGAAGGGACAAGGGCACAACCACCACAAAGGCAAGCATGGACATAAAGGCAAACCTCGGGGTGAAAATCTCTTTCAGAAGTGTTGCACTTATAGATGGACACATCTTGGGAAGTGCTGCTTTGCGAAGGTGTGTTTCCGATGTCAGCAAGAGGGACACTTCATCACCAACTGCCCTCAACCTGACCCAAGAGGACCTTTGGGGTCACAACCAGTGGCAGCACAACCGGTAGATGCAACACCCCCAACAGGAGCAGCAGCCGGAGGACCCCCGACTGGAGAGAGGAGACAAGCTAGAGTGTTTGCCATCAACAATGAAGAAGCTCAGGCGAATGCTAATAGGATGATCGAGGGTAATAACCCATAGAGTTTTCATTTTTGGCTTATTAGATCATGTAGTAGCTTTCTGATGTGGTATGAGCTATGTAGGTTTGCTGGAAGTCATGAGACAAAATTTAAAAGCACTTTTTGATTCTAGTTCTACTAATACTTTTATTTCAAAAAATATGGCAACTATGCTTTGTTTGGGCATCAAAGATTTAGGTTATGTTTTGGATGTCACAACCCCGAGTGGTCGTATCTATACATCTCTTTTGAAAACCCCTATCTTGCCCGTTAAGTATCTAAACCATGAGCTTCCCACTGACTTCATCCTCCTCGATATGAATGATTTTGATGTAATCATTGGTATGGAATAACTTTACACGTATAGATCCCAGATTGACTGTAGAGAGAAGAAAATCCTTATTAGGAAAACCGCCCATCCACACTTCACCATTCGAGGAAGGAAGGATGCGAAGACCAACCTTTATGTGTCAGCCTTGAAAGCCGAGCGGATGATATCTAATGGTTGTCGAGCCTACCTAGCTGTAGTTACCAAACCTGAAGTAAAGGGGCGATCCTTAGAGGAGATAGAGGTGGTTTGGGAGTATACAGATGTGTTTCTTGATGATCTACCAGGGATCCCCCCTGAGAGGGAGGTAGATTTATCCATCAAGTTAGTCCCGAGACTAACCCTATATCAAAGGCACCCTATAGAATGGACCCTGCCGAGTTGCTTGAGTTGAAAACCCCGTTGCAGGAGTTGTTGGATAAAGGCTTTATCCAACCCAGTACATTGCCATGGGGAGCACCAGTCCTCTTTGTAAAAAAGAAGGATGGGTCACTTCGAATGTGTGTTGACTATTGGATGATCAACCAGACAACCATGAAGAACAAGTATCCCTTACCCAGAATAGATGACCTGTTTGACCAACTCAAATCAGCTCGAGTCTTTTCCAAGATTGATTTGAGGTTAAGATACCACTAGGTGAGAGTAAGAAGTGAGGATATACCTAAAACAACTTTCCAAACCCGATACAGCCACTATTAGTTTGTGGTCATGCCGTTTGAACTATCCAATGCACCTAGTGTCTTTATGAACCTTATGAATAGTGTGTTCCAGCCATGACTTGACTCTTTTGTGATAGTGTTCATAGACGACATCCTGGTGTACTCCGATGACCTAGCCCAACACCGTGACCACCTGGGTAGAGTCCTTGATATCCTGAGGAAGCATAAGTTTTTCAGAAAGTTCTCTAAATGTGAGTTTTGGATAGACCAAGTCATGTTTCTTGGACACATCATCTCAGGAGGAATTGATAACCTCCTATTTTAGTCGATTATCTTAGTCTTTTTCTTTAGTTTTACATACTCTTTTTAAGTTTAAACTATACATAATTCTAATTTTACCCCTTTTTGTAAATATATCATCAGACTAACTTTTCCTTTCTATATATGCAGAAAAAGCACCAAAATCATAAAAGAATAACTCAGCCTCAAGACTGAGTGGATTCAAACGGTCTCAAGACCGCATGAAGCCAACATGTCTCGAGACCGCATGGAGTCAAACGGTCCCAAGACCGCATGAAACCAACCGGTCCCGAGACCGCATGAAGCCAACCGGTCTCGAGACCGCATGGAGTCAAACGGTCCCAAGACCGCATGAAGCCAACCGGTCCTGAGACCGCATGGAGTCAAACGGTCCCAAGACCACATGAAGCCAACCGGTCTCGAGACCGCATGGAGTCAAACGGTCCCAAGACCGCATGAAGCCAACCGGTCCCGAGACCGCATGGAGTCAAACGGTCCCAAGACCGCATGAAGCCAACCGGTCCCGAGACTGCATGGAGTCAAACGGTTCCAAGACCGCATGAAGCCAACCGGTCCCGAGACCGCATGGAGTTCAAACGGTCCCAAGACCGCATGAAGTCAACTGGTCCCGAGACTGCATGGAGTCAAATGGTCCCAAGACCACATGAAGCCAACCGGTCCCGAGACCGCATCTAGTTCAAATGGTCTCAAGATCGCATGGGGTTCATGCGGTCCCAAAACCGCATGAAGCCAAATGGTCTCACGGTCCAAACGGTCTTGAGGTCCCAAACGGTCTTGAGGTCCAAACGGTCTCCAAACCATTTGGACTTCACTCAAGGCCTATAAATAAGACCCCAAGGGTCCTCCATCAATATCAAGTCTCAAACGTCCAAAGGCTGCCCCAATCGTTCCAGAGCTCATGCCACTTCCATCCTCCGCCCTGGGGCTGTCGGTCTGAGATCCATACTCCATCTTGAAGCTGCTTTCTCCTTCTTCACCAAGAAGGTGGGAAGGGGAGACCTCCTCATCGTGCAACCTACGAAGACTGGTGGATCATTGCTCTCTCTCTCTAAGGGGTTGACTTTCCTCCCTCCTTTGTGGGGATGATGCTCTCTCTCTCTCTTCTTGCCTCCTTCTTGGTCTTAGTCATGAGGGAGTAGTCTTCTTCACTAGGGTACGGGGAGTAGCCCCGCTACCCATACTTTCATATCATGTAAAATGTAATCCTTAGGTTGTAATGTAGAGTTCTTATCTTCGTCAGTTTAACATCAAACGATTAATGAATACTTGTTGCTTGATCTCCAACTTGTGTTATCTTTTATCTTTTAGTATGAATTGTCTACGTTTGTACTATTAGATTCGAAACTCGTTTGCATGTTGGTTCTTGATGCATGTATCCACCATGTATCTGTTTCGGTATCTAGAAGTGTATCTCAAGAAGTGGAGTAAACTCACTATCATCCGTTGCACTTTCATACTATGAAATGGAATCAGTTGACGTATGGAAGTGCAACCTTGGTAAGTTGAGGAACACACTTTGCGAGGGGAATGATGTAAAGTAATGTGACCATTTGATCGGGAATGGCTGGCGTTGCAACATTCCCGCACTTCTCGTAGCTAGATTATCCGAAAGGAGGCTAGGTCTACAAGGATACTAACTGACCGAACTCTTTTTGTAGGTTAAGTTTTGCTTTGCATGTGTTGATCGATGTGTAGTGGCGGTGAAAAACCAATCACACCCTAGTGATCTTTATCATAGTTTAACTTTTAGATTTACCTGCTTTCTTTACTTTTCATGTTCTTAGTTTAAAACCATCAAAATCCAACTTTCGATATAAGTGCCAACTAGTAAGTAACTAAGTGAAATTTTATACGTTTTCCATCTTGTTGCTTGCAACAAGACCGTTGTCTTTTGGGTTCGATCCTAAATCTGTACTATGATAAGGCTTCCATACTCTTATGGGGTTGGAGTGTTCATCTAAGCACCAGTTATAGGTAAACCTAGGGAAAGACATCAACTCTCTCTCTCTAGGGTTTTTGGTGCATAACCCTGGGACTCCCATTGGAAGAGTAAAATCTTTTGGTGTACGTCCTAGCTCCATCAAAAAATGGCATCGTTGCCGGGGACAACGGAACGTTGTTATTTCACTTAGTACCTTTCTAGTTGGTTAGGTTTTTACACTTTCTTTTTGAATCATAACTCTATATCTACTTGAAACTTTTTGTTGTTATTATCTAAAGGTGTTTTCCTTTCTCTACTTAGGTAGAACACGTGCATGCAATCATCGCATAGTCGTGGATTCTCCCCTGATCCAGAGTTCGACTCCGAGGTAGAGAGAAGTTTCCACCGCCGAATCCGTCTCAATCGCCAACGCGCTAGACAAATGGCTGACGAACAACATCAAGCTGCTTTGGTGATGGAGAGGGTAAACGCTGCCATCGCCGCACAACGGGCACAACTCATCGCAGACACCCGTGCCCAGATACAAGCGGAGATACGTGCAGAAGAGCAAGCTCGTATAAGAGCTGAGACTGAGGCAGCAACCCAAGCTGCTCAGCTTGAGCTACGGAACAAGCAGCTGAGGGACTACGTTGTCCCGAAGAACTACGAGGATAACCACCCGGTCTGGCCTCCGATCATCAATATCCTAAACTTTGAGATCCGGACCCAGTGGATCTAGATTATGCAAGGAATCTCCTTCTCTGGAGGTTCAGGAGATGATTGCATGGACCATTTGAAAAGGTTTAAGGCATTATGCCACCTGGTCCCGCAAGCTGGTATCGCTTTCGATGCGATAATGCTCCACCTGTTCCATTTCACCTTATCTGGAAGGGCCTTGAGTTGGTACAACTCATTGGACAGAGAACCCATAATAACCACTTGGGCCCCTCTAGAGGAAAAATTCTTAGAGAAGTTCTTTCCACCCTCACTGACCTATGAAATCAGAGGGCAAATCAATCACTTCTCCCAGCTACCTGGAGAAACCCTCGCTGAGGCATGGGAAAGATTTAAAGAACTTCTGTGCAAATGCCCCCATCATGGAATTTCACAGAATCAACTGATAGAAACTTTCTACCGGGGAGTAAGCGATGATATTAAACAGTTCCTAGATTCCTCGTCTGGAGGAAACTTCATGAGGAAGAACTATGAAGACGCTTGGAAGATTGTTACTTTAGGAGTTGAAAACCAGTCCAACTGGAGACGGTCAGCTGAAAAAGGTGTCCTTAAAGTTTTCAAAGCTGAAGAATCCGTAGAAATGAAGGCAATAGCTGAGGCCTTGCAAACTATTGTTCATAAACAACAAGCTCTCGAGGCTTCTCTCGTAGAGATCGACAAAAAGAAAGCCCCTTTTGTACAACAAGTTAAGGCCGTCACAGGATCACGTGAGGATTGTCATTCTTCCGACCACCCAACCTTGTCCTGCGGTATGCTATATAATGTGATGATGAATCTACATCCACCACCACAACCATATGAACCTATTACTGATCAATCTGGAGATCAGATTTTGGAACAAGTTAACTTAATCCACACTATTCCTGGACAAGTTTACTACAATCCCAGTCAACTGAGGAATCATCCTGGGTTCCAATACGGGAATCCTTCCGAAACTACGAATCCGCAACATCAGACACAGGGGGGATCTGATAGTAGTCTACCACCTGGGTTCTCAAACAATTTTAACCAAAATCAAGGGAACTCAAGGAACAATTTACCTAGGGCTAACTACCCTAGAAACCAATCAGCCCACTATCAGTACACTCATCCCCCGCTTCATCCGCAGTTGCATACTCAACAGCCTCAACAACAAAGTCTTCAGAAAAATGCTACTGCACAGCCGGAAGATGAGATATCTTTGATAAGGCAGCTGCTACAATCACAACAAATTATGCTTGCTAACCAACAGGCTCAGCAGAAAGCAGTTGAAGCTCAACTCGCTCAGATTGCTGCACAATTAAAGCCCCCAGTAGGTATGCTTGCCCGGTAGCCTGAACCAAATTCTAAGCATGGGCAAAACAAACATGAACAGATGAATGCCATCACCACAAGGTCGGGACGCATTCTTCCTGAACCTACCAAGATCACCCTGGATGATGATGATATGCCCACTTTTATGACAAAAGAGATCTCACAACAAGGAATTGAGAAATCCTACGAAGGCACAAAGGACAAAAACAAAGAACGGGTGTCCACAGAACCCAAGGTCCCGCAATTCAAACCAAGGATTCCGTATTTGGGCAGACTGCAAGAAACAAAAATGGACGCCAGGTTTCAGAAGTTCAAGGAGGCAATGAAGAAACTGTACATTGACATCCCACTCATTGACGCTCTATACGAAGTACCAGCATGGACAAAGTATCTCAAAACCTTGCTATCACGAAAGTATATCACCAAGGATCAGGAGACTGTCAAGCTTGCTCAAACCACTTCTGACATCATCTTGAACAAACTACCCAAAATGAAGAAGGACCTAGGTTCCTTCGGAATCCAATGTTGCATTGGAAATGCGTCTACAAAGAAAGGATTAGCTGACCTTGGGGCCAGCATATCCATTATGCCCTACTCAATGTGTCGACGTCTGGGTTTCACCGACTTGCTGCCTACAACAATGACTATTCAACTAGCTGACTCCACAATAACCGCACCGTTGGGAATCATTGAAGATATCCCAGTAAGGATAGGAAAGGATGCCAATGTTCCGTGTGATTTTGTTATCATGGATATTAAAGAATACTTGAGGTATCCGATCATTTTCGGCAGGCCTTTCCTAGCTACTGCCAGAGCGCTAATTGACGTCGAAGCTGGAACCATCATTCTTAGGCTCGGGAAAGAAGCAATTCAATTCCGCGTCCTTGATAGTATCAAAGGTCCCAACATCCAAGAAGAAGTCTTTCTTTTGGACGCAATTCAACAAATGTCACAATTAGAAATCTCCGAGCCAATCGACAAACTTGAGAATGCTCTTATCAATCCGGAAGTTGAATTTTCCGCAAATGAACTAGTCCAACAATGCCTCCAATATCTAGAAAAGATCGAAGAAGCGCCAAAGGCTACTTTTGAAGAGCTTAAGGCCGTCATTGTTATAGAAGCAACCGAACCACCAAATGCCCCCGAATTAAAGACTTTACCTACAGGGCTTAAATATGTTTTCCTAGATGAGGAAGAGCTATGCCCGGTCATCATCAGCTCCACCCTTACCGAAGATCAAGAAGTAAGGCTTCTGGATAAGCTGAGGAAGCATAGAAAGGTCATTGGATATAAAATAACTGACCTCACAAGCATAAACCCAGCTCTGTGTATGCACAGGCTTCCTATGGTTGAAGAATTTAAACCCTCTCGTGAACATCAAAGAAAACTGAACCCAAACTTGAAAGAGGTAGTTCGTCTGGAAGTCCTTAAACTACTCAAAGCTGGCATGATCTATCCTATCTCTGACTCTCAGTGGGTCAGCCCGGTTCAGGTTGTTCCAAAGAAAGGGGGCACTACCGTAGTGATCAATGATAAAAATGAGCTAGTGCCTACCAGGACTATAACAAGATGGCGAATGTGCACTGATTATAGGAAGTTGAATAAAGCCACAAGGAAAGACCACTACCCTTTGCCTTTCCTTGATGAAGTCTTGGAACGCCTGGCTCACCAAAAGTATTTCTGTTATCTCGATGGTTACTCCGGGTTCTACCAAATACCCATACACCCGAAGGACCAGGAAAAAACCACCTTCACCTGTCCCTTCGGGACATATGCGTTCAGAAGAATGCCGTTCGGGCTATGTAATGCGCCTGCCACTTTCCAACGTTGTATGTCTGCTATCTTCGCCGGTTTAACTGAATCTGTTATGGAAGTCTTTATGGACGATTTCTCTATTTACGGAGACTCCTTCGACAACTGTCTAATCAATCTTGAACGAGTTCTGCAACGCTGCGAGGAAACGAACCTTATCTTGAACTGGGAGAAATGCCATTTCATGGTAACAGAAGGTGTCGTCCTCGGACACAAGGTAAGTGATAGGGGAATCGAGGTTGACAAAGCAAAGATCGATGTTATCTCAAAGCTGTCACCTCCGAAGGACATAATAGGAGTTTGAGCTTTCCTGGGTCATGCATGATTTTATAGAAGATTCATCAAAGACTTCTCGAAAATAGCTAAACCCATGACCCAACTCCTGACCAAAGATGTTGAGTTCATTTTTGACCAGGAATGTATGCAAAGCTTCTCCACCCTTAAAGAGGCGTTAATCTCCGCACCTATTCTAAGGGCTCCAGACTGGTCGCAACCCTTCGAAATCATGTGCGACACAAGTGATTATGCCATAGGGGATGTTTTAGGACAACAGATCGATAAGAAACCCTATGTCATCTACTACGCATCCAAAATGCTAGACGAAGCACAGAAAAACTACACCACCATGGAAAAGGAGTTTCTGGCTATCATCTACGTGTTCGAAAAATTCCGCTCCTTCCTGATTGTCTCTAAAGTCATCGTCTACACTGACCATTCTGCTATCCGATACCTGATCCAGAAACAGGACGCCAAACCCAGGCTTATTCGCTGGGTATTAATGCTTCAAGAATTTGACTTGGAGATCAAAGATAAAAGTGGCGTGGAGAATGTTGTGGCCGATCATCTTAGCAGGATCGAGGTTGAAGAAAAAGATAAAATCCCTATCAGGGATTCTCTTCCTGATGATCAGCTTATGAAGGCCACTCATAGTTTCCCTTGGTATGCTGATATCGTTAATTATCTGGCCACAGGGATCATCCACCCGTCTGCTTCATATCAGGATAAAAGGAAGTTCCTTCATGACATAAAACGTTATCATTGGGACGAACCCTACTTATTCCACCTCTGTGCCGACAGACTTTTCCGTCGGTGCCTGCCAGAAGAAGAAATAACCCCGGTCTTAGAACATTGCCATTCCAGACCCACGGGGGGCATATGAGCGCCAAGAAAACCGCCATAAAAGTTTTACAATCTGGTTTTGTTCTGGCCCACCATATCAAAAGACTCGTATGATTTCGTGAAAGCCTGCAACAAATGCCAATTTTCGGGCAACATATCAAAAAGGGATGAAATGCCCCTCACTATGTGGTAGGAAATTGAGCTTTTTGATGTGTGGGGGTAGACTACATGGCCCTTTCCCTTCATCATATGGATTTTCTTACATTTTGGTCACAGTAGATTACGTCTCAAAGTGGGTCGAAGCTATACCCACCGTATCCAGCGACTCCAAACCTGTTATCAAATTGTTCAAAGATACTATTTTTCCGAGATTTGGAGTTCCAAGAACGGTCATATCGGATGGCGGGACCCATTTCCTGGAACGAAGTTTCGAAGCGTTACTGAGAAAATACGGAGTCCATCACAAAGTCGCCACGCCTTACCACCCACAAACTAGTGGCCAAGTAGAGGTATCCAATAGACAATTAAAGGCGATCCTTGAAAAAACGGTGAACAAAAACCGCACCGATTGGTCCACGAAACTTCCCAATGCCCTCTGGGCATACCGAACTGCTTACAAAACACCAATCGGAACAACCCCGTTCCGTTTGGTGTACAAGAAGTCATGTCATCTTCCAGTCGAGCTGGAACATAAAGCCTGGTGGGCCATCAAGCAATTAAACTTTGACTTAAAAGTGCAAGGGAGAATAGACAACTCCAGCTATAGGAGTTAGAAGAGCTCCGAATGACATCCTATCACAGTGCCAGAATCTATAAAGAGCAAACAAAAATGTGGCATGATGGACATCTTAAGAGAAAAGATATCACCGTCGGCGACAAAGTGCTCCTATTCAACTCCAAGCTCAAATTATTCCCCGGAAAATTTAGAACAAAAAGGTCCGGACCCTTCACTACAAAACATATCTACCCAACTGGAGCTGCCATTATTATCGACAACAACGGAGGAGAAAGGACGGTCAACGGGCACCGTTTAAAAAGATATTACACTCCGGAAGACAAAATGCATCGACAAACCATCGACATCAGAGACGCTACGCCAACAGCATAACAGCTTTACAGCTTCGTCGAGCCAGCGACATTAAACCAAGGCGCTACTTGGGAGGCAACCCATGACTTCACGAATTAGTTTAGCCGCAACCCTTGTCCTAATTACTTCTCACCCTATCACTTTGACACTCTGAGGACAGAGTGAGTGATAAGTTAGGGGGGGTACATTAGACAAGGGCAAGGTACCTTTTTTCTAAACCCCTTTTTTCTCCTTTTTAACTCTTTTTTTTAAAAAAAGTCACCTCAACTAACTCTAGAATCATGTTAGTCCCTACAAGTAAATAGCACTTAGACATCGAATGGCAATTTAACAATTTCCATCCACTATTGATTTTCATGCTTCTGCTTCAAATTCTTTATCTGACTCTCCACAAGTCAAAATCAAAGCAGAAATAAGCCAAGCTCTCAAGGATGAGAGGGGAATCAGGCAACTTCCAAATCAAGAAGTTCTGCAAGTGGACCACAAACCAAATAAGTGCATGTTGAAAAACTCTAAGAACAACTTTCCTCTCTTCAAAATAAAAGAGGCTTGGCCGCCCAAAATAAATTCCCAAAATCCCAAAACCCAAGCTTGTGAGTTATCGAATAAAAGCCAGAGAGACGAATAAAATTATGAGAGTTGTGCCATGCATAAGGATCTATATAAAGAACTGACAAAGGTTTCACCCAGTTGGCACATTCTGCTTCCCTCACAAAGGCAGATGTGTCGTGCCCGGTAGTGAAACCCTAAGGTTTCTAAGTATATAAAAGGCTCATAAAGGACTCACCCGTCCGGTACATTCAGTTGCCCTCACAAAGGCAGATGTGTCGCGACCGGTAGTGAGATCCTAAAAGCATAGACAACCCCTCCCCCACTCGAAGGGGGAGCTACACCTCAAGCCTTTAGCCAACCCTCATACCCTCTCTAGCTTCCAGTAGGTCTTTCAGAGAGGTATAAATCTGATTAGAGTCAATAACATGCAAAAAATAAAGGTGGTCCCAATGCAAACTATGAGATATGGAAAGAACCTGAGACCCAAGCAACTCTCAAAATCTGAAAGAGTCAAGGCAAGCAATAAGACTTGATATGACCTTAGGGGAACTCAGGTCAAGAATTGAAGCAAGAGTATGGAAATCCTAATTAAATAAGATCGCCTCGCCATTACATGTCTCAGCTCTATCTAACTTGAGGACAAGCTAGACTCTAAGTTAGGGGGGGTGATAACCTCCTATTTTAGTCGATTATCTTAGTCTTTTTCTTTAGTTTTCCATACTCTTTTTAAGTTTAAAATATACATAATCCTAATTTTACCCCTTTTTGTAAATATATCATCAGACTAACTTTTCCTTTCTATATATGCAGAAAAAGCACAAAAATCATAAAAGAATAACTCAGCCTCAAGACCGAGTGGATTCAAACAGTCTCAAGACCGCATGAAGCCAACCGGTCTCGAGACCGCATGGAGTCAAATGGTCCCAAGACCGCATGAAGCCAACCGGTCCCGAGACCGCATGAAGCCAACCGGTCTCGAGACCGCATGGAGTCAAACGGTCCCAAGACTACATGAAGCCAACCGGTCCCGAGATCGCATGGAGTCAAATGGTCCCAAGACCGCATGAAGCCAACTGGTCTCGAGACCGCATGGAGTCAAACGGTCCCAAGACCGCATTAAGCCAACCGGTCCTGAGACCGCATGGAGTCAAACGGTCCCGAGACCGCATGAAGCCAACCGGTCCCGAGACCGCATGGAGTCAAACGGTCCCAAGACCGCATGAAGCCAACCGGTCCCGAGACCGCATGGAGTTCAAACGGTCCCAAGACCGCATGAAGTCAACCGGTCCCGAGACCGCATGGAGTCAAACGGTCCCAAGACCGCATGAAACCAACCGGTCCCGAGACCGCATGGAGTTCAAACGGTCTCAAGATCGCATGGGGTTCATGCGGTCCCAAAACCTCATGAAGCCAAACGGTCTCACGGTCCAAACGGTCTTGAGGTTCCAAACGGTCTTGAGGTCCAAACGGTCTCCAAACCATTTGGACTTCACTCAAGGCCTATAAATAAGACCCCAAGGGTCCTCCATCAATATCAAGTCTCAGACGTCCAAAGGCTGCCCCAATCGTTCCAGAGCTCCTGCCACTTCCATCCTCCGCCCTGGGGCTGTCAGTCTGAGATCCATACTCCATCCTGAAGCTGCTTTCTCCTTCTTCGCCAAGAAGGTGGGAAGGGGAGACCTCCTCATCGTGCAACCTACGAAGACTGGTGGATCGTTGCTCTCTCTCTCCAAGGGGTTGACTTTCCTCCCTCCTTTGTGGGGATGATGCTCTCTCTCTCTTCTTGCCTCCTTCTTGGTCTTAGTCATGAGGGAGTAGTCTTCTTCACTAGGGTGCGGGGAGTAGCCCCGCTACCCATACTTTCATATCATGTAAAATGTAATCCTTAGGTTGTAATGTAGAGTTCTTATCTTCGTCAGTTTAACATCAAACGATTAATGAATACTTTTTGCTTGATCTCCAACTTGTGTTATCTTTTATCTTTTAGTATGAATTGTCTACGTTTGTACTATTAGATTCGAAACTCATTTGCATGTTGGTTCTTGATGCATGTATCCACCATGTATCTATTTCGGTATCTAGAAGTGTATCTCAAGAAGTGGAGTAAACTCACTATCATCCGTTGCACTTTCATACTATGAAATGGAATCAGTTGACGTATGGAAGTGCAACCTTGGTAAGTTGAGGAACACACTTTGCGAGGGGAATGATGTAAAGTAATGTGACCATTTGATCGGGAATGGCTGGCGTTTCAACATTCCCGCACTTCTCGTAGCTAGATTATCTGAAAGGAGGCTAGGTCTACAAGGATACTAACTGACCGAACTCTTTTTGCAGGTTAAGTTTTGCTTTGCATGTGTTGATCGATGTGTAGTGGCGGTGAAAAACCGATCACACCCTAGTGATCTTTATCATAGTTTAACTCTTAGATTTACCTACTTTATTTACTTTTCATGTTCTTAGTTTAAAACCATCAAAATCCAACTTTCGATATAAGTGCCAACTAGTAAGTAACTAAGTGAAATTCTATATGTTTTCCATCTTGTTGCTTGCAACAAGACCGTTGTCTTTTGGGTTCGATCCTAAATCTGTACTATGATAAGGCTTCCATACTCTTATGGGGTTGGAGTGTTTATCTAAGCACCAGTTATAGGTAAACCTAGGGAAAGACATCAACTCTCTCTCTAGGGTTTTTGGTGCATAACCCTGGGACTCCCATTGGAAGAGTAAAATCTTTTGGTGTAAGTCCTAGCTCCATCAGGAATGATCACTATAGATCCAGCCAAAGTATTAGTAGTTTGAGACTGGCCGACACCGAAGAACCCCTCCGAGATTTGCAACTTCTTGGGGTTGGATGGATACTACCATCGCTTCATCAAGGATTCCTCAAGGTCTGCTTTGCCGCTGACCATGTTAACCCAGAAGGATGTGAAGTTCGTGTGGTCTGACATATGTGAAGCTCGCTTCTAGGAGATAAAGGAGAAGCTAACCACCGCCACTGTGTTGACTCTACCTTCCAACAATGAGGGTTTCATAATATTCATCGATGCTTCCAAGATGGGACTTGGTTGTGTGTTGAAACAGAATCACCATGTGCTTGTATATGCTTCCTGACATCTCAAGCCCAATGAGGTGAATTACCCAACACATGACCTAGAGTTAGCTGCCATTATCCATGCCCTGAAGATATGGTGGCATTACCTGTACAGTGCTACCTTCAAGATCCTCACCGACCATAAGAGTTTGAAGTGCTGACACAAAGAGACCTGAACCTACGACAGCGACGATGGATGGATTATATGAAGGATTACGACTTCACCATCGCCTATTATCCTGGTAAGGCAAATGTCGTAGCAGATGCCTTGAGTTGAAAACAGCTCAGGTGTGCAGATGTTTTGTCCAGTCAGTGGAAGAGTTTGGAGGAGCTGGTGGAATGGAGTCCACAACCACTTGAAGATCGAGTTCGATTGGCTAATATCCAGATCCAATTTGAGTTGTTGAGTGAGATCATAGTAGCACAGTTGACCAGTAAAGAGCTCGACAAGATGAAAGGTTTGATGATGAATCCACAAACTCATCTCTCCATGGGAGTAGATAGAGGAATCAGGTTTGAGAATTGTATATGGGTTCTGATGGATTCATCGATAAAGGAACGTATCCTGTAAGAGGCTCAAGGATCCAAATACACAATGCACCCATGAACTAATAAGATGTTCAAGGACCTGTATAGGTTTTTCTGGTGGCCAGGAATGAAAAGAGACATTGCGGCATGTGTGGCCAGCTGTCTTACGTGCCAGATGGTGAAGGCTGAACACCAACAACCCGATGGACTTCTACAGTCGATAGAGATTCCAAAATGGAAATGGGAATAGCTCACCATGGATTTTTTGGTGGGTCTACCCCAAACCAAGAAGGGTCATGATGCGATATGGGTCGTGGTAGATCGTCTTACCAAGTCAGCCCACTTCCTTACTTTAAAGACCTCTGCTAAGGTGTCAGACCTAGCTGAGTTGTATATCAGAGAGATAGTGCGTTTGCATGGCGTACCCAGTTCCATCATCTCAGATAGAGACCCAAAGTTTACTTCCTAGTTGTGGAAGCAAATTCAAGAGGAACTTGGTACCAGGTTGAAGTTTAGTACCACTTATCACCCCCAGGCGAATGGTCAGTCAGAAAGGACGATCCATACATTAGAAGATCTGTTGAGAGCTTGTGTGCTTGATTGGGGGTGGCTCATGGGAGTAGTACTTACCTTTATCTGAGTTTGCCTACAACAACAACTACCAAGCCAGTATCGGGATGCCTCCGTATGAAGCTTTGTATGGGAGACTGTGTCGGTCACCACTTCACTGGGATGATGTGGGTGAGAGGACCCTGTTGAGGTCAGATGATCTCCATGTGTATGCTGATAAAGTTGCTTTGATCAAGAAAAGGCTAAAGAGAGCCTAAGATCAACAGAAGTCGTATGCTGATGCAAAGCGGACTGATGTGCATTTCACTGTGGGAGAGCATGTGTTTTTGAAAATCTGACCGCTCCGAGCTATAGCCAAGAATAGAGGAAAGTTGAGTCCCCGATATGTGGGTCCGTTTGAGGTGTTAGAACGGATTAGTAAAGCTGCATATCGTTTGATGTTACCTCCTCAGTATAGCATGATGCATGATGTGTTTCATGTGTCCAATCTAAAGTGATATGTGCGAGATCTTAGCTATGTGCTGAGCATTGAGCCTATTGAGATTCAAGGGAAGCTGACTTATCCTGAGTCACCTTTGCGGATTCTAGATACCAAGGCAAAAGAGCTCAGATGTAAGAATATTGAGATGGTAAAGGTTCTTTGGAAGCACCATGGAGAGGATGAGGCCACATGGGAGCTGAAGACGGACATGGATAAAGCATACCCTGACTTGTTTGTTTGATTTTTTGAATTTTTGGGGCAAAATTCCTATAAGGAGGGGAGGATGTTACAACCTCAATTTTCTAAGTTTTGCAATGAAAAAGGGTAATTCTCTTTTAATTGATGAATGAAATATATATTTGATTTGTTGATGGATTTAGTGTGAAATGGCCTTGATTAATGGATAATGGGCTTTGTTGTCCATTGAGCTCATTGAAAAGAAAAGAGAAATAAAAAGGAAAAGGATTTATCTAATAAAAGGAAATCAATGTGAAATAGACATATATAAGAGGATAAAGGCAAAAAGATATTCCTCAATATGGATATTCATGCCTTTAGGATTCATTGAGGTCCAAGGGATTCAAGATAACAAGATAATGAGAAAGGGAAAAGAAATATTAATTAATTTTGGATTAATTGATGGTTAACTTGGGAGTGAAGGAAACCTTCTCATCCGTTGGAATTTGATTCCCAAATTTTATAAACAGTTAGATAATGCCAAGATGGAGTTTCCCTTCAAATTTGAGAGAAAAATACTAATCGAGGAGAGAGAAATTAATTTCCCAAGTTTCCTTGTGAAAACACTCTTTTTATCAATTATTGGATAATTGAGTTTCAGGGAGTGATGATGGCCGTTGGATGATCTGCGTGGTCTAGGGGACCACAGATCCAACAGTGGCTGCTCATCGTCTACCCTGAGTCATAGAAGGAAAGGGATTCCATTTTGGAATCCTATTATCTTGAGTTTGAGATGATAATGTGAAGAAGTAAGAGGTTCATCGACTTCGGGAGATTGTTCCGAACAATCTAGACCCCGACTTCTAGCGTTGCCGTTGACAAGGGAAGAAGTTCCCAATTCATGGGACACCATGACCTAGCCCTATATAAGGTAGGGGCACTCGAGGGTACCAGCATACCCAATTCTTAACCCAAATGATGTGGAGCGCGACGACAAGTTGAAAGGCGAGTTCAATTGTCGATTTCGTCCTAACCTACACCCCTTGCAACCAGCCGACCTCACTAGAACTCTGGCAAGCTGTTCATGGTGAAGTTCAAGTTGCTTCAAGCAATTGACCAGTTCGTTGAGTTTGGGTGGCGACGATAGAGATTCTAAGCACCTCTGTTTCTCTACTGGTGGCTTGGAGCTCATAGTCAACTGAGGAGTTGACTACAGCCTGTCGAGCGATCGAAGGTAGACGACGACCAAGAGCCGTACGATCGTAGAACACCGTGATCCGAGTGGGATAGGATGAACAAGAGCGGGAGCGTATGAAATTAAGCACGTGTGATGAGGATCGTTGGATCCGAAGAGTAGACCACCGGTCCACTGATCAAGCGGTCGCTGAATTTCTTGGTAATTCTCTCTCTACTCGAATAATCTAGAAAAAAGCTTTTTTTGCAAAAATCATAGAAGTAAATAGAAAACTCATATGAAGAAACTTTATGCATGAAAGTTGATTAGAAAAATATGAAGAATAAGTTAAAAAAAGTCAGAAGGCCTGATTCTATATCTTTTTGTAATGTACATTAGTTTGATGAAAAATGTGTTAAGATTAGGTTAGAAACCCTAATTGATAATAATGGATAGTCTGGTAAGTGCAAATAGGTTAATTTGAGTATTGTTAACTTGTTTAATGGTAAACATGAATCTTAACATGATTTGAAGATGAAATTGCAAGATTTAGGATTTTAAACCTAATATGATGGTTAATATACTCAAAAATCCTAAATAGGGGAAAAAGGAAAGAAAAGTGCCTTTAATATGAAATTAGGGTTATATGTTGTCAAAAGGTACCTTAATATCTTTTATGAGGAGTAGATGAGATAATTAGGGCTTGTGAGTAATTTTATAAAATTAGGGTTTAAAACAGTAAAAGGGAAGTGAAACCTTAATTGTAATCAAAACCCTAAAAAGGACTAGTAACCCTAGGAAGCAACTAGGTTTAATAGACCTTGATGGTATGATCAATGATAGGAAAATTGGATGGATATTTCAGGATCATCCTGTGTGCTTGCTTGTTTACTGGATTTCTTGCTTAGTTGGATTATTTCTGCACTCAAGTCAGTATGACAGGTATGTGGTTAATTATGGTTAATCACATTAGTTTCCCAAAAAAATTTCGGATGATTCACCACATTGAATGCAACCTATCAGTTTGGGTGTTCATACTTGTAAATCATAAAGTCACTATGATTATCACAATTATGATATAAGTGTGTATTCTTGCACCTACATGCCACCCTGATGGATGATGCAAAAAGGTCAAGCCCAAGAGGGAAGACCCATGGGCACCATGAGTGGTGACCCCAGACACCAAGATCAGGATAGAGAAGGTGGTCTTTATTGCATGACTAATGGGCACCAATGAGAGGTGACCCCAGACACCATGCTTAGGATAGAGAAGGTGGTCTTAAGTCAATGGGTAAAGAGAAACCCTAAAGGGGGTATTCCAGTGTTAGGGAAAAAGTGGTGGAGTTTGACACATTGAACTCGTAAATTGAATTTTTAATTAACTTGATTGTGATAATTAGGTTGTTGGCCCTATGTGTTATATTTTGTTTGTCCCCACATACCGGCATATTCATATATGCTAACTGATGTTTTATTTGTCGGCATTTTAGGTACAACTCTGAAAGGAACAAACAGTAAAGTGACACATTGTGAAAATAAGAGATAAAGTACAAGGAGGATTAGATAGAATAGATTCAATCTGTGGATAGTAGTATAGATCCAAAGTTTTGGAAAAGTATGTAAAGTTTTATTTTATATCATCTTTCAGTTTAGTTTGGTAGAATTTCATAATTATTATTGATTAATTGTTGAACCTTTGATCCGTTTTTTTGGATAACGACTCTGACCTCTTGGTCTCCCTTAAATGGGGGTTACTGGGAGGTGGGGTTGTTACATTCTTTATTAATATACAATGACTCTCGATGAGATCTAATTGATATCTTCTTGTCATGCTTAAGGCATACGAGATATTCGGATGAGTGCATAACATTGCATACATGATTGATCCAATTGTATATGCATATGGAATCTTACCCATACAGTCCCGTTCTTCTCAAGAACTAGGACTTTGGGCTTTAGAGAGGCTAATTCCATGTGACATGGTAATTTCCCTATCTTTGAGTCATGCATGTGGAACGTCTTCAACACTTTGTCAATGTATTTAGTCTGTCTTAGGCCAAGAATCCTTTTATATCTATCTCTACAGATCTTGATTCCTAAGACATAAGATGCTTCATCTAAATACTTCATGGAGAAGGTACTTCCCAGCCAGTTCTTTACCATACGTAAAGTAGGAATGTTATTCCCTATCAATATTATGTCATCTACACACAATATGAGAAATAAAATTATGCTCCCACTAACCTTCTTGTACACATAAGGTTCATCTTCATTTTGACTAAAGTCAAACTCTTTGACCATCTCATCAAAATGAAGATTCAGCTATGAGATTCTTGCTTCAATCCATAGATCGACCCTTGTAGCATACAAATTTTATTGGCTTCCTTCATCGTTATGAAACCCCCAGGTTGCTTCATGTACACATCATCAAGAAGATTCCCTTTAAAGAAATCGGTTTTAGCATCCATCTTTTAAATCTCTTAGTCATAATAATATGCAATGACAAGCATGATCCTGATGGACTTAACCATGTAAACTGGTAAAAAAGTTTCATCGTAGTCAATACCTTGAAGTTGTTTGAAATCTCTTGTAACCAACCTTCCCTTATAGGTTTGTACATAACCATCTATAATGTTCTTCTTCTTGAAGACCCATTTGCACTGTAAGGAGTGAGATTTTCAGAGTGAATTCACTCCCTACTAGAAATAAAAGTCATCATCCCTTGCACCAAACACCACATAAATTTTTTCACCAAAGGAGTGAGAACCAATTCATTCAACATATATGAATTATAATACCAAAAGTAACAATATAAAAGTTATAACTATTACAAAGCTTGTTAACATTATACAACTCTCCACCACCCATGGGTGAGTAAAAAGGAAAACTATCTAATCAAATAGGGATCAAACCTGGGGTCATCTAACCACCTCTTAAAATTCTCCCAAAGCTCAGCTACAAGGTTGTTGTCTAAGTTCACCTTGATTATCCTCTCCTTGCACTAAATATGTGGATGAAAGCATACCCTACAAAAAGAAAAAGAAAATGTATCATCAACAAAAGTTAGTATGTGCATACTAAAATAGGAAATTGAGCAGTATATGGAATAAAAGACATCAAAATATACAAGACTTTCCATAAAAAGAGTAAAGTACTACCCAATAGAGCATAAAAGAAAAGAACAACAATAAAAGAGACAAATAAGAGAAATGTATAAGAACAAGACATCTATGTATTTCACCTATGACAATACTAGAACAATATAAATATGTAGGTAAGAAATAACACATCAACCAAAAATAATGTGGGTTGAGCGGGAACTATATACATCCACTCTAAATCTGGAGTGGACAGAAACTATATACATCCGCTCTGTGTAGGAAATACACATCTACTCAAAGTATTTTCACGTGTAGGAATTTTTAACATCAGCGTTATTATGTGGGAATGTTCACATCCACATAAAATAACATGTAACATTATACTAGCAGTCACCACATGATGTATATCAAAAGAATAAACAAGTATAAACAAACAAGGAGGATGAGAACACCCATCAAGTATAAAGTAGGATCAGAGGATCCATGCTATTACATAATATTTCATCTAAACATCCACTATAAAGGTGGGCAAAGAGGCACATATCACAAAAGAATGTTCCACCATGCCAAAAGCATAAGAATAGGGATGGCAATTATAACCAACTCCCAACCCCAGAACCAACTTCATACCAAACCATCCCAATTTTTGCAATTTTTTTACTACCAACAAGGTTGCGGGACCCGATGATGGGTAACCAGATTTTTGGTTTTTTTAAGTGGGATCTCAAATCATGCACTCGTCCTGATCCAGATGTTGATGGCGAGTAGATGATGTGAGCTCTCATGTACGAAAGAAAGTGCTCTCACACAATGCCTACAACCCGATCTCCTCCTACTGCCAGGAACGCGGGTGTGTTGCCGGGAACTCTGGTGTGTTACCGGAAGGTTCTCCTTGTTGGCGTGTCATTGAGGTTGCCGACCTATCACAGGGGACTGAGTTATGTCTTACTTGTCTGTCGCCAGGGAAGAAGCTTTGTCGTCAGGTCGCCATACAGAATGATCTAATTGCCACGTGTCGTCGGAGTCACTAACTTATCAGCATGAAAGGAGCTTTTTGCCACCATGTCATCGGAGTCATCATCATGTTTAGGGGAAAAGAACTTGTTGCCGCCATGTTTCCAGAGTCACTAGCATGTCTGCGGGAAAGGAGCTGACTGTTGGTGTGTCTCTCGGTCGCTGTTGGGAGGGAGTTTTGTTACCATCATGTCGTCGGGGCTGATGGCATGTAAGAAGTGGAGACATTTATGGTCGGTGTGTTGTTGGGTCACCAGAAAAGGTGAAGTCTACGTTGGGAAGTACTGGAGATGTGCGAAGCACAACGCAGATGATATCCAGTAGATAAGGACAGGTGATGGAGGCCATGTGGATGCAGGGCATTCAGTTGGTCGGGGAGAAGACGCCAGTGGTAGTGACGATGATGGGATTAGGGCATTCCAAAGACTAGACAAAGGTGGTGCATCCAGGATGACTGCATGGCAACAAATTTGTGGTGGAGGTAGTGTGCATGTAGCAAACCAGACAAGCTAGATCATCGAGTGGTTGGTGGTTGCCGTGCGGCTGAGTGGGCGATGGTTGCAGCGTCGTCGAGTGCCGGTGGAGAGTGCACTATAAATACAATCCATTGTCGTGCATGTGTTGTATCTAGTGACGGTGGGTGTATGGGATCCCATGGTCACCCGGACACTGGGACAAAAAAAACCATGGGAAAATGGAGTGGATACCCGCATGATTTGCTTTTCCAGCGGTGTAGTTTGGTATGGGGTGGTTGATGGAAAAACTATACCGTTGCCATCCCGACATAAGAAAGAGACCAAGAGAATGTTCAAATATGATCACAAGAACAATAATGAATGAAGTAGTTCACATGAACAATAATTTTCAAAAGAAAAGAATACTGTGTATGCTATTGTCCATAGGACCAAGAGAAAGAAGAAAATAAGTTAATTGCTCAAAAGAAATAATAGGAGATACAAATATACCTCTCTTCTGAGTCTAACAATATAAGGTCACTTCTAGATCCAAGTCTAGGTCTCCAACGCACCTATTATCATGCATGTGAAATTAGGGTTAGATGTACATTAATTTCTCAAACCCTAAAAGTCACCTTTTCCCTTACATGTGACTTAGATTATCAAAATCACGCTATGTTTTAGATTATCTTTTTCTGATTTTAAAATATATTTTATTATATTTTTCTTGACTTATAGACTATTAGTTACGAATTTTGCAAGTTATTATTTATTTCAGAAAATACATTAAATCACATATTTTTAACATTATATCTTAGATTAAAACAAATACCATTAGAAATCTCTCATTTTTCTAATTTCAAAACATATTGTATTTTATTTTTATGAGCTACAAATAATTAGATATGAATTTTTGAAAATTTACCAATTAGGAAAATCCATGTCAGTAGAATAGCTGTGAGAGGAAGAGGGAGGGAGAGTGGGCCACGCAGTCCGATTTGGCCAAATCAGGACTGGCCAACTCATTTGGCCACTCAAACACATCAGCAAACCACAAACACAAAAACAAGAATAAAAACCATGGTGAAAAGTCTAAAATACCCTTCCTTGAAAAACAAAAGCAAGAAGGAAATAGGAGGGCAACATGGAGAATGTACATCAGGGATTCATAGCCTAACCCTGCTCTCATGCCATGGACGCGGAGTAGCACTAGGTGAAGTAGCCAGTGGAAGAGAAAGCCTGCAAAATACCCAAGAAATGATCCCATCACCTTTGTCAGGTTGCCACAAAGATAATGAGCCTATGGATGGGCAACCTCCAACGTCAGGGACCCAAGGACAATCTTTCGACATGACTAGAACATATGTTAGGTTCAAACTGCCCGAAACTTTGGATACTCAACAAACGAATGTTGTAGGGGTGGTCGTCCGAGCAAGGGGAAGATGGATACATGATACCCATGTTAAAGGGGATATGAGATAGACAAAACATAAACTGCCGACAAGGTGCTATATCATAGTTATTGGACATGAGGATCTAAAGCAAACTGAGGCATAATGAGTAAATGAGAACTTCAGTGAGTGTCCATGGATGCTTACTATATAGAGAATTGGACAGGACGATGGCAAAGAGGGAATAGAACGGAAGTAAGATCACCCGAGTAGAGAGTGAGTAGGTCCAGGGGTTGGGGTAGCACCCATCCAATTGAGGGGAGAGGAGAATTGGACAGGGGCTGAGGACCATTTTTGGGTTCTTGTGTGAATGGGAGTCAACGCACGGAGATCTGTGAAAAATGATGGAAAGAGGGAAATTGGGGGTTTCCTATATATAGACATGTAGGGTTCGAGCAAGAGATCATCATGAGCAGAATAACAAGAGGAAACCAACAATGAAGGAATCAGGTGAAATGAATGAAAAACAAGAAATTTAGAAGAAAAAGAAAATTCAAGTTATTGTTTATGGAGGGGCTCTCCTACTCAAGGTTGGAGATGAATCCAGAGCCATCGGATCGGAGATCTAATAGTGGAAAAAGTTAGTCTCATAAGGGAAATTTGGAAATCAAAGACTATAGCGTGACAACATGACAAAATCAATTTATTTTAATAAAGTGACATTGTATTTAATTTCCTTTCTCTTTTGTCAATTAAGGGTTCAAACCTTATCCAAATTAAGTGAAATTTACACTGAGGCCAATTAAGACATGTGGATTCCGATTATGTCATTAGATTTTCCTTTTGAAGACGTTTGATGCATTATTTAATCAAATCTTAGTTTCTCTATCCTCATGCATTAATGACATCAGAATTATCCAAATATGTGAAACCTTATCCACAAGTTATCTTTGTGGTGTTAGATACAAATTAACTTTTATTTTCTTATTTTGGACTTATTTATTTTATTATTCCACTTATATGACTTTTACACATTTTCTCTCCCCTAAACTCACCTTGAATATTCAAGGTTGTCTAAATTAGATGGAAATTGACATATAGGCTATTTTTAGGATGAGATTAGGAACTTGAAGTTTATTTTCATTTTTGTGATTTTCTTTTATGAAATATGTCATATTTGATATATATGGCCCTTTATTACATTAATTATCCCATATATCCTTATTATTACTATTATCCTTCAATTGTGTTCCAAAACTTTATATTAATATCCTAAGAGTTATGTGTGGTTATTTTGCATGAAGTATTATGAAATCTCCATTTATCACATGTGACATATTTTATGTGTCTATTATCAGGCCTAAGACTAATGTGAAAACATGTATTAACTCATGAGGATTTTACTTAACATTGTTTAGGTCTGAACTTTGTTTGGCTAAGATAAAAAGGTCAAAGTGTTAGGGTAGGGTTAAAGATCTAGTTCAGTATAACACACCTCTCCTTAAAGGGATTTCATCCTTGAAGTCAAAACATCCATATAAAAAGAAAACCACTACTCACCACCCCTTAAAGGATTCATCTTATTAAGTCAAAACTACACTTTAGGTATAAAGGGTTCCACTACACTTCCTTACATCCATATATATAGGCGCCATGCAAGAAAGAAACATTAACTTTTAAAGCCTAACTATGGATCACCTTTTTCATATTCCTCCTCATGAACTTTTTCACCATCTAAAGAAAAAACTCTTCCAACTCTTCTTTAGACAGGTCTTCTACCATTATTGTTTCCATTATTCTGATAAGGTACTTGAGGTACTTATTGTTGAGATGGTACTTGCCCATTATGAAGCTTGGGACATTTAGGTTGGATGTGTCTAGGTTCATTACAGTAATGACATATCGATATTCTATCCTTTCCTTGAGCAATGAAGTCCTCTGATCGGCGATCACCTTCAGGGTGTTTCCTTTTATGATTGTTCTCCTTGTGTGACTAGAAATTGAGATATGATTCCACAGCTAAGCCCTTATCCACAATCTATTGATAGGACAAAGTAAGTTGTGGAATAAGAGAACAAACTACATTGTAGTTGAGTCCTTGTAGGAATAGGTCCTCTCTACATTCCACATGTAGTTCTTCAACATATCTCTCAAGCAATAAGAATTTTTACACATAAGCAAAAATGGTCAAGGAACCTTAATTGAAACTATAGAACTCAACTTCCTTCTTCTTTAGAGTAGTAGTGCATATGTACTTTCCACAAAAAAGCACCAAAAAACTTCTCCCATGTCATGGTTGAGATGTCATGAGTCCTTGCAATTCCATTCCACCAAACTTTAGCAGGTCCATCAAATACATATGCAACAAATCTACCCTTCTGGCATGGAGGACATGGCATACCATCAAAAGTCCTCTCTATAGTTAACACCCAATCATCATCTTTTCCACCATCTCTATCTCTCCTTCACCCTTGAAGTAGGGTGGTTTCATCTTCATGAACTCCATGATTGAGTACTCCTTAGGTTTGTCGAACACATGTGGATTGTTTAACTTCCCTATCATAGCTATGGAGAGAAGCTGTCTCATCATGGTCAACTGTTATTTAGGAGTGATGACTATACCCACATTAGCAGCAAAAGAGGTCAGTGTTTCCTGCCCTACTGATGGTCCAATAATTCCAGTTGGAGGAGTACCTTGAGTCACTGGAGTGGTAAAGGGTGGATCCATCCTTGGCATCCCAAACCTAGGGTTCTAGGGTGTCTCATAGTCAGATAGGTTGTCAACAGTTGAGTTATCTCCCGCCATGAGATTTTTTCTGCACAAGGCAAGGGTACTAGGTATAAGCAACCTAAGATAAAGGTATACATCCTAAGGGAGATAAGATTAAAATAGTTACATAACCGACAACCACTGGCTCTAATACCATGCTGTAAGGAGTGAGATTCTGGATGGAATCTACTCCCAACTAGAAATGAAAAGGCATCATCCCTTGAACAGAACACCACATAAAATTTTTCACCAAAAGAATGATAACCAATTTATTCAACATGTATGTATCATAATACCAAAAGTAGCAGTGGAATATAGAAGTCCTAACTATTACAAATCTTGTTAACAATTTACAACTCTCCAACACACATGGGTGAGTCAAAAGGAAAACTATCTAATCAAATAATGATCCAGCTGAGGGTCATCTAATCACCTCTTCAAAGTCTCCCAAATCTCATCTATAAGGTGGTTGTCCAAGTTCACCTTTATTATCCTCTCCTTGCACTAAACTTGGGAATAGAAGCATACCCCACAAAAATATTAAGAAAAGATAACATCAACAAAAGCTGGTATGTGCATACTAAAATAGGAAATTCAGTAGTATATGGAATAAAGGACATCAAAATGTACAAGGCTTCCCATGAAAAGAGTAAAGTACTACCCAATCAGGCATAAAAGAAAAGAATAACAATAAAAGAGACATATAAGAGCAAAGTATAAGAAAAAGGAATCCTTGTGTTACACCTACGATAATACTAGAATAATATAAATATGTAGGTAAGAAACAACACATCTACAAAAAATAATGTGGGTGAGCAAGAACTGTATACATCTGCTCTAAATATGGTGTGGGAAGGAACTGTATACATCTGCCCTGAGTCAGAAATACACAACTACTCAAAGTATTTTTGTATGTAGGAATTTTTAACATCTGCATTATTATGTGGAAATGTTCACATCCACATAAAATAATATGTAACATTATACTAGCAGTCACCACATGATTCATATCAAAAGAATAAGCAACTATAAAAAAATAAGGAGGATGAGAACACCCATGAAGTATAAAATGGGATCAGAGGATCAGTGCCATTACATAATGTGTCCAATAAACATCCACTACAAAGGTGGGCAAAGAAGTACATAGCACAAAAGAATGTTCCACCATGGGCAAAGTATAAGAAAGAGACCAAGAGAATGTCCAAATATCACAAGATCAGTAACAAATAAAGTAGTTCACATGAAACATAATTTTCAAAAGAAAAGAATAACGTGTAGGCTATTGTCCATAGGGCCAAGAGAAATAAGAAAATAGGTAAACTGCTCAAAAGGAATAATAGGAGATGCAAACATACCTCTCATCACACTCTAATAGTCCAAGGTCACTTCTAGATCCAAGTCTAGCTCTCCAAAACACATATTATCGTGTATGTGAAATTAGGGTTAGATTTATATTGATTTCTCAAAGCATAAAAGTCACCTTTTTCCTTAATGTGATTTAGGGTATCAAAACCATGTCATGTTTTACATTATCTTTTTTTTAGTTTAAAACATATTTTATTATATTTTCCTGACCTATAGACTTCTAGTTATGAATTCTGCGAGTTATTACTTACTCAGGAAAATCCGTTAAGATCACATATTTTTAACATTATATTCTAGGAAACAAAACTAATACCATTAGAAAGCTCATTTTTTTCTAATTTCAAAACATATTTTATTTTATTTTTCCGAGCTAAAAATAAATAGATATGAATTTTTGAAAATTAATCAATCAGGAAGAGAGAGAGGGAGAGTGGGCTGCGCAGTCCGAGTTGGCCCAATCAGGGTTGGCCAACTCGATCGACCACTCAAACACATCAGCAAACCACAGACACAAAAATAAGAAACAAAACCATGGTGAAAAGTTCAAAATATCCTTCCTTTAAAAATAAAAGCAAGAAGGAAAATAGGAGGGCAACGTGGAGAATGTACACCAGGGATTCATAGCCTGACCCTGCTCTCGCATAATGGATGCAGAGCAGCACCAGGTGAAGTAGGCAATGGGAGAACATGCCTACAAAATACCCAAGAAACGATACCATCACCTTCTTCGGGTTTCCACAAAGCTAACGAGCCTATGGATGGGAAACCTCCAATGTCAGGGACCCAAGAACGATCTTCCAACATGACCGGAATAGAGGTCAGGTTCAAACTGCCCGAAACTCCGTATACTTAGCAAATAAAGGCCATAGTGATGATCGTTAAAGCAAGGGGAACACGGATACATGATTCCCGTGTTAAAGGGGCTATGAGATAGCCAAAATAGAAATTGCTGACACGGAGCTTTATCACAGTTATAGGACACGATGATCTAAAGCATACCAAGGCATAATGAGTAGAGGGAAACTTCAATGAGGGTCCATGGATGCTTACCGTGTAGTGAATTGGATAGGAAGATAGAAAAGAAGGAATGGAATGGAACTAAGTTCATCAGAGTAGAGAGCGAGTAGGTTAAGGGGTTGGGGGTAGCACTGATCCAATTGATGGTAGAGGATAATTGGGCAGATGTCGAGGACTGTTTCTGGGTTCTTGCATCAAGATAGGAGGCGACGAATGAAGATTTGCAAAAAATGATGGAGAGAGGGAAATTGGGGGTTTCCTTTGTATAGAGATGTAGGGTTCGAGCGAGAGATTATCATGTGTCGAATCGCAAGAAGAAACCAATGGTGAAGGAATAAGGGGAAACATATGAGAAACGAGAAATCTAGAAGAAAAAGAAAATCCGAGTTACTATTCTCGATGGGTTTCTCTCCTACTTAAGGTAGGAGACGACTCCAAAGCCGTTAGATCGAAGATCTAATGGAGGAAATAGTTTTCTGCATAAGGGAAATCTAGAAATCAAAGACTATAGCGTGACAATGTGACAAAACTAATTTAATTTAATAAAGTGGCATTGTAGTTAATTTCTTTTTCTCTTTCTGCAAATAAGGGTTCAAACCTTATCCAAATTAAGTGAAAATTTTCAAAGAGGCCAATTAAAGCATGTAGATTCTGATTATTCCATTAGATTTTTCTTTTGAAGAATTTTGAAGCATTACTTAATCAAATCTTAGTTTCTCTTTCCTCATGCATTAATGACATTAGAATTATCTAAATACGGTGAAACTTCATCCAAAAGTTATCTTTGATGTGTTAAATATGAATTTACTTTTATTTCCATAAGTTTGAGTTATTTATCTTATTATTCCACTTATATGGCTTTTACACATTTTCTCTCTCCTAAACTCACCTTAAATATTCAAGGTTGTCCAAATTAGATGAAAATTGACATATAGGCTATTTTTAGGATTTATATTACGAATTTGAAGTTTTTTTTCACTTTTGTGATTTCCTTTTATGAAATATGTCATATTTCATATTTATGGCCCTTTATTACATTAGTTATCCCATATATCCTTATTAGTACTATTATTCCTTCAATTATGTTCCAAAACTTCATTTTAGTATCCTAAGAGTTATGTGTGGTTATTTTGCATGCATATTTTATGTGTCTATTATTGGGCCTAAGACTAATGTGAAAACATGTATCAACTCATGAGTATTTTACTTAACATCTTTTAGGTCTTAACTTTGTTTGGAAAAGACAAAAAGTTCAAAGTTCTAGGGTAGGTTCAAGATCTAGTTTGTTACATGCACCCTATGGGTTTTAACCCTTAAGGTGAATCCACTAAGGTCTATAACTTGTTGGTGTACATGGATTCCATATAAAGCCATTTATAAGACTGTGGTCCCTTAGTAGCCTCTAAGTAGGTCATCGACTCATCATCTATTACCAACTCATCGCCTTCTTGAGTCACAATATAACCAAATCTTTTAGGTTCAAGGCATGTCCTATTAGATATACGAGGTTCTTGTATTACATGAGGAACTTAAGATTCCACAACAGTTTGTGAGCCTCGTTATTCCTCCTACACCTCTATATGTTCAATGTTTTCTTATTGGTATGAATCCTCTTAGAGTTCTACTTTCCTCCCATTGATTCCTTTGGAAATAAATTCCTTCTCTAGGAATGCAACAACCCTAAAAATAATCACTTTGTTGTCAGATGGGTTATACAAGTAGTATCCCTTGGTTTCTTTGGTATATCCAACAAAATAACATTTATCTAATTTGGGTCCAAGCTTTTCAGGAAAAATTTTCCTCACATAAGCTTCACACCCCCAAATTCTCATGAAAGACATTTTGAGTCACTTCCCAATCCATATCTCATATGGGGTCTTTTGAACTGATTTAGATGGTATGAGATTAAGTGTAAATGCTAAGGTTTCAAAAGCATAACACCAAAATAAAGTCATAAGATCAACAAAAATCTAATCACACCATATCTAGTAATGTGTGATTCCTTCTTTCTGACATATCATTATGTTGTGGTGTTCCATGTGGAATCCATTGTGATACATTACCACGGTCTCACAAAAGGTCCTCAAACTTTTGTCTTAAGTATTCTCCACCTCGATCAAAACAAAGAGCCTTAACACTTTTACCAAGTGGTTATGTACTTCATTCATGAAATCCTTGAAATTTCAGGGGTATATGACTTATGTTTCATCAAGTAAACATATCCATACCTACTGAAGTCATCAGTAAAGGTAATGACGTACTGGTAACTACATGTAGCATTTATTTAAAAAGACCCACATACATCATTTTTATGAGTCTTAATAGATCACTTGCCCTCTTACTATTACTAGTGAAGGGATTGTTTGTCATGTTTCCCAAAAAACAAGACTCACATGTCTCTATTGATTCAAGATAAAAGAGTCCAGATAGCCATCTTTATGGAGTTTGAAGATGTTTCTCTCATTTATGTGCCCTAAACGATAATGCCAAAGGTATGTTTGGTTTGAGTTATTGTGTTTTATCCTTTTGGTATTTACATTATATACACTTGTCGCAATATCTATCAAGTATAGACCATAGGACATTGGGGCACTTCCATATAAGATCCCATCTTTACTAATAGAACATTGACCATTGTTTATAAGAAATTTGAATGCATTCCTATCCAAACAAGATACAAATATAATGTTCCTATTAATGGCACATATATAATAATAGTTCTCCAACTCTATTACATGCCCACTTGGTAGAGAAAACTCATAGTAACCAATTGCACTGGCAACAACGCCTGCTTCATTAGCAAAGCATAGTTTAACCTCACCTTTCCTCAAAAGTCTACTTCTTTTCATATTCTTCACATTTAAACAAATGTGATATCCACATCCGGTATCAAGTACCCAAGATGTAGGAGTATCAAAGTTAATCTCAATTATGTATATATCAGAAGTAGATATATGTATCCCTTACTTCATATTCCTAGGTTTTGTTACCCCTCCTCCCCTTATTTTGAGTGTAGAAGACTTGAACTTAAGCTTAGCCTATGAACACTTCTTTGCCTTGCCTTTATCCTTGGACTCTCTCTAGCTTATCATCATCATGGGTTTTTCATTCTTTATGTTTACTTTGATATATATCAAGATGTCACACAACCCATACAGTGGTTTAGTGTGACGTCCTCGGATTTTCTAAAACTTAATCTAATGTGTGACGTCTAAATTGAAACCCTCACCTCAGTGAGAATCCCAATTTAAACATCCCACACGAGGCTAAGAAGAAGAAAATCAGAGGAAGTCAGAAGGAAACATAGTAGCACATGTACATGAACAATAATAAAACCATACACACATGTTCACCATTCAACATATAATTACAACATGAATTGTTACAATATTTGGTATTACATATTGAACAACAAACTATAACATATACATGTACTACATCTAAACTACAGGATCTTAAGACAATAGGTCCACCTGTACATCAGCTCGCCATACAACTCTCACTATCCTGGATCTTCAAGAGCATAACCACAACCTAAACAAAAGATTACATGCGGTACACGTCAACACAATATTTCAAGAATATTGTACTGAGTACGCCAACATGTCTTTTATATACCTCTCATCATATCTTGGCAATAAGATAAAACTAATATACTTGGCAGTAACAGAAGAATATAAGAAAAGCGTATACTTGCACAAAGATATTCATTAACAAAAGAGAACACATATTTTAAGCTTATTTTCCATTATATCTCAAGGCCTTTATGATCACTGCCAAAGAGTTGGATCATATGTACGTTGTTACCACTACCAAAGAGTTGGGTCCAAGCACACTACCAAAGAGTTGGTGCTTCCATATGTACAAGGTGACCACTACCAAAGAGTTCGGTCACTTCCAAGCACACTGCCAAAGAGTTGGTGCTTTCATATAATGGAACAGAGATATTATGTTTGATGTGTTCATAGCAGTAAGTATAGAAAACCAACCAACATATCATACAAGAACAAAAATTTCATCCAATACCATATGCCAAGTATTTTACTATGCATATAACACAAGCATATTGTATAATAAGCCAAGTAAGAGGTAATGGCGTACCTTGATCAAGAACAAACCTAATCATCAGATATCCCTCATGTCAACTATATCTTGGTCAAACCTGATCAAGACAAGACCACATACGATCATCAGGTTCTTATCATCTTGCATCTCATTTTAACCCTAATCGTATCCATTTTAGGGTCTCACTTTATCTCATAAGGATATATACATTATCACTTTCATTCTCATCTTAGAATTATCTCACTGTTCTCATATTCCAGATTAGGATACATAATCTAACATCAGGTTCCATATCATTATTTATACATATTAACTCTAAGTTAAATGTATTACTCGAATTAGGGTTACATCGCATGTATTACGGGTCATATTCATATAACATGAATTATGTTCATCATTATGATCTCATAATAAAAACTGAGGTTTCATATACTGATATGAGCTTACTCTGTGAATTTTATCATTTATAGAGCATGTATGTATTTATTGCATATTAATTAGGGCTATAAGCCCTAATTAGCCACATCAATCAAAATATATGCTTTCATGCATCAACCTGACCATATGTGACATCATTTACAGTATAATTATGATATATGATTTACAGGTATTTTCACATAATTTTAGGCCCTCGTTTGATATTTATTACACATGAACTAAGCATTTTACAACTTACATGATATCACTGATATTACAATCTCAAAAGACTGATATTAAGCATTCATGTGATTCTACTCATTTTTCTGAACATTTTGGTATATTGTTTGTATTTTTCCGATAAACGAGCTATTTATTGTGATTTATGCAAGATCTATACCTATTAGAGGGTGATTACCTTGAATGGCCAATCCTGTGGCGACACGTGTCATGTGGGAGGCACTTCTCCTCTTGGCTTGCGCTTAGTTCGCTGGCCGGTTCAGACTTGAGCCATCCGGACTAGATAAACCAGCTCCCTCCCCTTTCTTCCTTCCTTTCAACGCGATCTGTTCGCGTGAGTTTGGGGTAGAGCCTCCGCCGTAGCAGGATGCTCCAGCAAGCAATTGTGCGCCGCCAGCCCCACCTCTCTCCTCACGATCTTGGAGATTTCGCCCAACGTCGTCGCCATGGAGCAGGGCTCCAATGAGGGATCGGCTCCTTTGTCCTCCTCCTCGGTCCGCTAGCTGCGTCACAGAGGTCTCTCCTGCAGCAAGGTTGCCGCTCACGTTTGATGCAGTCTCAGTGATCCGCCCGTGAGCATGGGCTAGCTTTCCCCGAAGGAAGTCGCCAACTGCTGCGCTGCCAGTGCTGCAAAGAGCTTCTGCTTCTCTCACTCGCACAGGCCGTCGGCCTATCCTTTGGTCCTTCTTCTTCCCGCAGACATGATGGACTACCTCTAGGCCATCCCCTTGGCGGTCCCGGTGAGAGCGACGCCACTAGCGGCAGCTATGAGCGAGATATTAGGCTGGGAACCACCTTCTACAGTTGTACTACTCATGGACTTCGTAGCTGTAGGTTGTGATGGAGAAGGCATGGCATGGAGCTTCTCGTTCTCTCTCGTCAGTCTACTAAAACATCCGAGCAAGGGGTCATTTTGACTGTGCTTGGAAAGGCAAGATTAACCGCACTGTCGGTTCTGTTCTTATCCCAAACCCATGACGAGGTGGTGGCTAAGAGTCACGACTTGCAGTTGCCCCCACGATCCCCTATTCCGTCGGAGGTAGGGGATGACGCCCCAAGCGTACGATTCTCATCTAAGGGTTAAAAGCCATTGTCCACTTAAGCCTATTCGTGGCTTCTTCAGGCTGTAAGGCACGACCACTAGATTAAAAATCTAGGGCACACAAGAGGCCACGCAGCCCTACCCAAAACAAAAGGGGCGTGACATATCCATTAATCCATGACTTAGGTCAATGAATCCTCACATGTACACATTATTTCAAAAATTCAAACCTTCATAACTTCATCTAGGCACATCCGATTGCCACCAAATTTTAATCATAGCTTCCTCACAACTCAAGCTACTTTGTACACAAATATGATGAACAAACTCATCCACTAGACCATTCAATTAAATTCCTCAAGAAGGCATAAAATTATGGATCCAAAACATTGTATAAACCTCAACAACACTCCAAATTTATTAAAACATTTGGGATTCTCAAAAAAAATCAATATGTGTGACTTCACTTGTGTCATTGAACATTTAGGGTTCTAAAAGTCCACTCCATCACATCCTACACACCTTAAAAGAAATTCTGTCCTCAGAATTAAAGCAAAACCCACTTTGTCACATCATATACATCTTAAAAGAACTTTCGTCCTCGAAAGTAAACCATACTCATGCTTCCAGGGAAAACTTATCTTGCCTTCATCCACATGTGGGCACTATTCTACATGTAACATATCTACAAAGGTTACCTAGAACCATGTATCCAAAGTACTATTAGGGGGGGTTTTACAACCATCTTGGTGCACAACACTCCATTCAAGGTTGAACTCAAGGTTTAGAAACTTAGGTTATGTCATTACATATCTCATATGCTAGATTTCTTCTTTATCTTTAGCCATGCATTAGGGTTCCCACATCATATTATCATGTTCTAAAGGAGTTAGCTAAGATTAACTCATATATCAAGGTGTCATAAACAAATTATTGAGTTAATTTGTTAGAACGTGTTCAACATTAACATATGCCTTTTAGGAGGGAGTTAACTAAAGTTAACCCACTTTATCCATCTAGATCATATCAAGGTGTTATAAACGTTATGATGTGCTAAATATCAAATTATATTTTTCATCTTAGTTAAGCACTAAGATTAACATCTCATATGACATGTTTCATTCATATAATTTTATTTCCTTGCTCGAAATAAATTGCATCATTTACTAGTGATTTCATCACAAAATTATCCAACAATTTCACATTATCATCATTATTCATGTATATGGTTAACCATTTATGCTTTGATATTAATTAAACCATTTATAGATTTCCATCACGTCATATCTACATATCACATCTCAAGATTAGATCACATTCTTACATATATTATATCATGGTTGTGCTAACAAACTTATACAAGTGGCTCGTGAAACATGTATCAAAACTTCATCTAGTCCAACTGAGGTTATCATGACCCATATCATGAAGGTAGTAACATGCTTAGTCTCTCTGAGCTAACTCAACTCTATGAGTATCTCATATATACAAACTATATTTTCCCTCTCGGTCTAGGGTTCTCAGGTATACCTCATTGGCACTAGTTAAAGCCTTAAAAGATCTAGCCACATAAGCACAAACCAAAACATGGTATGTCATACTCTTCATAGATCTCTAACCATGAAACATTTTATCCAAAGCTCTCTTATATACACCACTAGATTCCTATGTGGGAAACCACCAACCCGAGCATGAGGCTTCATAGAAACTAACATAGCTACCTCCTCCAGGGTCATGGGATCTCTCCCTCACCCAGATGGCAGGCACTCATATAGATGTTCACATATGCATATATATCCATCCTCTCTCTATCTCTAGGGTTTGGCCATCCCAAGGACATCTAGGGTTCAAGAAAACTATAGGAATCATGCATAAAGCAACTCAACTCAATCACTTAGGAGTAATCTAGTTTAGGACATATCATAGCACATATCTCATATTTCTCATATCGTGGAGTCTAGGTTCTCTGACCTTCTCCCTGTAGGTCTCGCTCTCTCTCATGAGCTAACCCCAAAACTGGTCCTAACACTAGAGGTCCTCCTTTGTAAAAGAGCTTGAGGCTCATGCTGACTCACAACCTTGTCTCAACTTATCTTATCTTATAAAAGCCTAGTTACTTGTATCATCAACACTTGTCTCAAATCCTCAAAATTGAACTTGAGTCCTCAAAGACAACATATATCATCATAAAATGTCTTATATCATCTATATAAGACTTACATCACATCATCAAAACTTATTTCATCTATTCCCATCTTATCATATATCCCAAACAAGGCTCTAGACATCTAATCTAGAACTACACTCTCTTCTAGACTTATGTCATTCACTTTCGCTTAGGTTGCATGATCACCTCCTACTCGTAAATGTGTGGCGACACATTTTTGTAATACATATACATAATAAAATATTATATAGTTTTTCTCCGATAAAACAAGAGTCAGAGAAAACTATCGAGGTTCAATTCGTTTGGAATCAAAAACCAAAACCAGAAACGAGTGTCCCACACATAGTAGAGAGTCCGGTGTCATGAAAACTAGTGAAAATGGTGAGAACATGATGTAGACTAGTGTAGCTACTCTAGACAACGTGCGCAATATGTCTAGGGTTTCTCTTCCCTTGATGCACGTCATTTCCAAATAGTGCAACGTCCCATACCACTGCACTATAAGGAAAGTAAGACATCTAAGGACTTGCTATACAACAAGCACTAGTCTAGACCTAGTTCTCAGACATCTAGGTGCTAACCTAGAGGCTATGTCAGATCTAGTCTCTAAAAGACGACTAATCTAACCCTAAAAGGTTGTTAAGTTCAAGGTTCTTTAGTTTTGAGTTGCATAATGAGCACATGTCAGGCTTTGCTATTGTTCATTCTCTGATACCACCTGTGACGTCCTCGAATTTTCTAAAACTTAATCTAATGTGTGACGTCTAAATTGAAACCCTCACCTCAGCCAGAATCCCAATTTAAACATCCCACACGAGGCTAAGAAGAAGAAAATCAGAGGAAGTCAGAAGGAAACACAGTAGCACATGTACATGAACAATAATAAAACCATACACACATGTTCACCATTCAACATATAATTACAACATGAATTGTTACAACATTTGATATTACATATTGAACAACAAACTATAACATATACATGTACTACATCTAAACTATAGGATCTTAAGACAACAGGTCCACCTGTACATCAACTCACCATACAATTCTCACTATCCTGGATCTTCAAGAGCATAACCACAACCTAAACAAAAGATTACATGCGGTACACGTCAGCACAATATTTCAAGAATATTGTAATGAGTACGCCTACGTGTCTTTTATATACCTCTCATCATATCTTGGCAATAAGATAAAACTAATATACTTGGCAGTAACATAAGAATATAAGAAAAGTGTATACTTGCACAAAGATATTCATTAACAAAAGAGAGCACATATTTTAAGCTTATTTTCCATTATATCTCAAGGCCTTTATGATCACTGCCAAAGAGTTGGATCATATGTACGTTGTGACCACTACCAAAGAGTTGGGTCCAAGCACACTACCAAAGAGTTGGTGCTTCCATATGTACAAGGTGACCACTACCAAAGAGTTCGGTCACTTTCAAGCACACTTCCAAAGAGTTGGTGCTTTCATATAATGGAAAAGAGATATTATGTTTGATGTGTTCATAGCAGTAAGTATAGAAAAACAACCAACATATCATACAAGAACAAACATTTCATCCAATACCATATTCCAAGTATTTTACTATGCATATAACACAAGCATATTGTATAATAAGCCAAGTAAGAGGTAATGGCGTACCTTGATCAAGAACAAACCTAATCATCAGATATCCCTCATGTCAACTATATCTTGGTCAAACCTGATCAAGACAAGACCACATATGATCATCAGGTTCTTATCATCTTGCATCTCGTTTTAACCCTAATCATATCCATTTTAGGGTCTCACTTTATCTCATAAGGATATATACATTATCACTTTCATTCTCATCTTATAATTATCTCACTGTTCTCATATTTGAGATTAGGATACATAATCTAACATCAGGTTCCATATCATTATTTATACATATTAACTCTAAGTTAAATGTATTACTCGAATTAGGGTTACATCGCATGTATTACGGGTCATATTTATATAACATGAATTATGTTCATCATTATGATCTCATAATTAAAACTGAGGTTTCATATACTGATATGAGCTTACTCTGTGAATTTCATCATTTATAGAGCATGTATGTATTTATTGCATATTAATTAGGGCTATAAGCCCTAATTAGCCACATTAATCAAAATATATGCTTTCATGCATCAACCTGACCATATGTGACATCATTTTCAGTATAATTATGATATATGATTTACAGGTATTTTCTCATAATTTTAGGCCCTCGTTTGATATTTATTACACATGAACTAAGCATTTTACAACTTACATGATATCACTAATATTACAATCTCAAAAGACTGATATTAAGCTTTCATGTGATTCTACTCATTTTTCTGAACATTTTGGTATATTGTTTGTATTTTTCCGATAAACGAGCTATTTATTATGATTTATGCAAGATCTATACCTATTAGAGGGTAATTACCTTGAATGGCCAATCCTGTGGCGACACGTGTCATGTGGGAGGCACTGCTCCTCCTGGCTTGCGCTCAGTTCGCTGGCCGGTTTAGACTTGAGCCGTTCGGACTAGATAAACCGGCTCCCTCCCCTTTCTTCCTGCCTTTCAACGCGATCTGTTCGCATGAGTTTGGGGTAGAGCCGCCGCCGTAGCAGGATGCTCCGGCAAGCAATTGTGTGCCGCCAGCCCCACCTCTCTCCTCACGATCTCAACACTAGCTCGCAGGTGTGAGATTTCGCCCAATGTCGTCGTCGTGGAGAAGGGCTCCAGTGAGGGATCGGCTCCTTTGTCCTCCTCCTCAGTCCGCTAGCTGCGTCACAGAGGTCTCTCCTGCAGCAAGGCTGCCGCTCACGTTTGATGCAGTCTCAGTGATCCACCCACGAGCGTGGGCTAGCTTTCCCCGAAGGAAGTCTCCAACTACTGTGCTCCCAGTGCCGCAAAGAGCTTCTGCTTCTCTCACTCGCACAGGCCATCGGCCTATCCTTCGGTCCTTCTTCTTCCCACAGACATGGACTACCTCTAGGTCATCCCCTTGGCGGTCCCAGTGAGAGCGACGCCACTAGCGGCAGCTGTGAGCGAGATATCAGGCGGGGTACCACCTTCTATAGCTGTACTACTCATGGACTTCATAGCTGTAGGTTGTGATGGAGAAGGCATGGCATGGAGCTTCTCGTTCTCTCTCGTCAGTCTACTACAACATCCGAGCAAGGGGTCATTTTGACCGTGCTTGGAAAGGCGAGATTAACCGCATTGTCGGTTCTGTTCTTATCCCACACCCATGACAAGGTGGTGGACAAGAGTCACGACTTCCAGTTGCCCCCACAATCCCCTATTCCGTCGGAGGTAGGGGATGACGCCCCAAGCGTACGATTCTCATCTAAGGGTTAAAAGCCATTGTCCACTTAAGCCTATCCGTGGCTTCTTCAGGCTGTAAGGAACGACCACTAGATTAAAAATCTAGGGCACACAAGAGGCCACTCAGCCCTACCCAAAACAAAAGGGGCGTGACATATGCATCAATCCATGACTTAGGTCAATGAATCCTCACATGTACACATTATTTCACAAATTCAAACCTTCATAACTTCATCTAGGGACATCCGATTGCCACCAAATTTTAATCATAGCTTCCTCACAACTCAAGCTACTTTGTACACAAATTTGAAGACCAAACTCATCCACTAGACCATTCAATTAAATTCCTCAAGAAGGCATAAAATTATGGATCCAAAACATTGTATAAACCTCAACAACACTCCAAATTTATTAAAACATTTGGGATTCTCAAAACAAATCAATATGTGTGACTTCACTTGTGTCATTGAACATTTAGGGTTCTAAAAGTCCACTCCATCACATTTAGCCATGTTACTTAAGTTGTAACACTTGATAAATTGGCTATATGATTTAGGCAATGATTGTAAAATCATATTCATTGCCAACTCTTGAACTAAGAAAATCCTAATTTCTCTATATGTTTCACATGTCCAATAAAATTGAGCACATGGTTCTCTGCTAGATCTCCCTCTATTAGTTTCCACTCAAATAGTGCCTTTGTGACATTATACCTTTCTTTCTTATAATGTTGTTTATGCAACTCATAGTTCATATAGCCCATCATAAGGTTTTTGGTGTCTACTATATCATTAGCATGCTTAAGGTAAGCATCCATTTCATCCTTAGGCACGTATGGAGTGGGTTCCACTAGCACTGGTGTTTCTGGAATATAGAGTACACTTTTCAAAGTCTTGAACTAGTGATTGAAGTTTATCCCTTTTCGATTTTCCTTCTCAAGGACCAATCACAATGATTCTATCTATTCCATTTATCTACCAGAGTAAAATTTGCACTTTGTCAAAACAATTTTCATTTGATTTTATAATAATGATGATATATGATCATGCCTTTAATTAATTATCGCTCCCACTATTTTGTTCAAATTGATAGACCTCACTACCATTTCAGAAGGTTGTAGCGTATAATTGTCTAGTGAGCCAAGATCTGTATATTTCTTCAAATCATGAGTCATCTTTATCCGGTTTCTCATAACTTGAATTTTAGGTAGGAGACTTTTTCCAATTGCATCTAAATGCAACTCTTGGATAGGTGGTGTGGACAACTCCTTGTCACCATCCATCTTTATACTTCTAGGCACTTAATCCCATTATGGTCATTTAGTTAAGCTTGACCTAAAAGTCAATGTGATAGAATATGTATCCTACTTTGACAGATCTACATATCTACCATCACACTTCTACAAGATGGATGTCACACTGTGCTTTAGCATAACCTATAATTTTTCGATCAAGATTTTCATGTGTGTTTCTTATGAAAAGTATCAAAGGCTTTATATTTATTGAGGGATTTCATATATACATATACATATGCACACATAATCACCACATACTTATAGTACATATCATATATATATTATATCCACAAACGAGAAAACATGCAATTATAAAATATGAGTGATGGTCATAGCCATACTATTGTAATTTCTTAGAGCCATAAGTAATTACTACCACCTAAGGTTCACATCATATGAAACAACTTATTGTTGATTAAGATCCACATTAGAACTGGTCTGGGTCAGTTGACTCAACCTTAAACTAATCGGTTGGCCTCCTAGTCGGTCAGTTGGTCTCTCAAATTGGTCATCTGGTCTCTGGTTCAAGTGACATCTAGACTCCTCTAGTCGATAGGTTGGGCCACTAGTCAATCAGTCAGCTCCTCCCTTCAGTTGTCCTCCTCGACCCTCCAATCGACCACTTCACCTTCTAAGTCAGTCGGTTCTTCTCGTGATGAATGCCTTCTTTTCCATAACAAAAAAATAAAAAATTATCCTATACCTATTTAACATATTATGTGGTAATAGGGAAACCTCAAGTTACATTTGAGGGGAGCATAGGAAGAAAGTATTAATACTTTTACATATGGAAAAGTAGAGAGAGGCTTGGTATGCAAACCAAGATATAAATAGGAATAACAACCATCAAACCAATCACAAATATCTAGGGGGTTATTGGCCATAACCATGCTAATATCCACCATCAAAAAACATTTTTAGAGTAACACGTGTAACTTGCATATCATATCTTATATAGGGATCATATGTGGTATTTAATCAAATATGCACACTAATCATTTAAATATTTGCATCACATGTAATAAATTAATGATAAAACTAAAAATCTGATCATGTCAATTAAATCTAAAATTGCTGTAAATTGACGTGGATCTAATACCAATGTTGGGAAATATGACATCAGATATGGTAGTAGAAACAAAACTTTACTCCCATATTCTCTTGAGATAGTAGGTTGTGTCAACAACTATGAATCAGGAAGGAAGGTTGCAAGGCATATACCTGGTCCTAGAGAAAGTCCATCAACTTATCCTTGCAATAATGTGCTTCTTCTTCAAGAAGCACTCGAGCAATCATCTGCCATGACCTCCTAGTGCAACACCATGGATGACAGCTAATGTCTTACTCCTAATGGATAGCAACATCCTTCAAGACTCCATGTAGTCCACTCTAATCACCAATAACTCCATGTTGTGCTATCAAAGCCCACAAGAATGAGTTGTCCCTTTAAACGTCAACCTACTAGGGTTGATTCACTCTCCTATGTTGTCTTTTTCTTATTATCTCTCTCTCTTTTATGGGTAGGACTTGCTCGGGCTCTCTAGTTGCCTTTTTATGGACAAGTATTGCTCGGGCTCTCTAGTTACCACAACTTGAGAGGCCAACATTTTTGAGATGATCTCTGAAAGCCATGACTACCCCTCCATTTATAGGAGGGCTAGAGTCAGGGTTTTCAAATCAACTGGGACTAGAAGAGACAAAATTTCATGAATTTTCTAGAAGCTACTAAGTATGAAACAATTCATCCATACCTAAAGTGATTGATTCACATGTGAATTGATCGGTTCAGCACTTGAACTAGTCAGTTCACTTACTTTCCTATTTTAAATCACATTGGATTTTAATATTCCATTAATGTAGAACATGATGTCATCATCAGTCTATGATCCAGTCATATTGATCATTGAACCGCCCGAACTGGTCATTTTAGAATTTGAACCGATTGATTCACTTCTGAACCAGTCGTTTTAGGTTTCTGATTCACCCAATGTTGTTCAAATTGACCTAATACTTAAATTAATTGGTTCAACTCTTGAACTGTCCGGTTCATAGTTTTGTCAGTCAATTTTCAATTGTTATTGTTTAAATTGAATACTTAAACACTTTAGTAATCAAGTTAAACATCATTCATGAATAAACTATTATTCTATGTACATCATATGTGCATGACCCTATAAGTCCCAAGTTACATTGGCAGTGAATGTCCATAACCAATTTAGGACATCACAAGCAACGAGAAGTATCTAGCAACATATCGTTGCTACCTAAGTAATTGAAAAGTTGGAGAACAATTTCAACCTACAATCTGGGATCAGTCTTGTCATGATTATATAGTTCCTTTATTTCTAATATTCAGATTGAACTCGAGGCATGGAATTGTAATCCTCTCAATTTTCAATCCATGTTCCTCTAACTAGAGTAGACTATTGAGATACATGTGAACTCAATATCACATATTGACTCACATGATCATGTCCATGTATTTCTCAATCTCGCTTATCAAGTGTCCAAGATATTAATCTCCTATAGGTGGAACAAATTCCATCTACATCACTCAGTCATCCCCATGTGTCACAATGTGCCCGAGTATCACTTTTTTATGAAAACCCTTATTCAAGGCCATGTTAGATGGTGTCCTAATGCATGGAATGACATGTGATGAGTGTAGTGACTTTAGGTCTAAGAGCCACAATCACCACTCACTATGAGAGTTGATTCTAACTACAATTCTGTGGTCTCCATGTATCATTCTCAATGTGGGTCTGTCTGATACACTAATCTCCAGCATTTATCTATGTGTTTGGCTTGATATCACATATCATGAATGATGAGATTTTGTCATCAACCAACACAGACTCTAATCTTATTTATTATTGTTGTCTATTTTGATTATGCACTCTTATCATACATATGATGTCATTTTCAGGTCCTCAACCTAAAGACATATGCCACTGATTATGATCAATCTTTTGACATTTATTATGTTACATCATTATCTAATAACTTAATAAAAAGGAATACATGAAATTTCCTTCAACTAATTTAAATCCAATTACATCATGCTACATTACAATCATCATATGATTGATGCTATGTGAATACAAACCAACGGGTGGAAGCCACTTCTATTGATTATCAACATGCTAAATGTTTCTCATATTGCATTTGCAGATGATACTATCATCTTTGTACGAGATAACACCATGAAAACAAAGAAGATCATGTTGCATTTTTAGGATTTTGAGAAATATTCATGATAGGTGATCTCATGTAAGACCCCTTATCTCAATCATTCTCAAATATTAATTGATTACTTTAATTCTATTCTTGATAATCCAAATGCATGATTAGATTGGTTTTTATTCAATATGTTGATTAATAACTTGAATTTTCCTTATATTGCATCTTGTTTTCCTAAATGTGCATTTAGCATGCGTTGCGGACTTTTGTGTAATTTCACTTTACATGTAGGTTTTAATTTAAATTGGTAATAATTATATCTTGGTCCATATTTCTCCTTCAATATCATTGTAAATTGGTTTTCCGTTACAAGCTTTAGATACTAACTCCTGTCATTTAAACCACTTCTAACATTTTAACCCTATCTAGTGCATGGTGTGGTGTATGCTGGTGAGTAAGTGCAGTTATGGCCATAATTGGTCAGATCTAAATTTGAGCAAAATTTGGTCACTAATCGATTAATCAAATGCTTAATTTTTTGGGACTAAGTTTAATTCAGTTAATTTGGCTTATTTATTTTGGTTGATTGGTTAAACGACTATTTTGTCGATGAAAGTAGTTTTTGTATGTTTAAGCTAATTAACTTAATAGTCACAATTTATTGAAAATTATATCATACAAATACATATCTATATCGTTGTACTTTTATTTCAAAAAACCTCCATATTATATGCTAATAAAGTTTTTATGAACTATAGAGTTTTATATTTATATGTAAAACTAGAATAATACAAACATTGTTCACAAATTTTATGAGTATCTTCATACAATATTATTGTAATAGTATTATTTGGCTAACCAATTTACTGACCATATTAATGGTTAGTTGATTAACCATTATCAAATTAAATGACTCTAATTTGGTTAGTTTAATGGTTAAAATATCAAATTACAAATTAACCATTTAACTAAAATGAATTAACCATAATTGACTAAATTTACCAAATACTCATCCCTAGTGATGGGCCTAGCAAGTGGTCCCTTCAAACCCATGCCTTTATCGGAGGGAAATGGTTTTACAAGACCAGGCTTGCTTGCTTAACTAGAACTTCTATTGAATGTTAACCAACAAGAAGACAGATACACATCAATTTATGGTCATAATGTGCTTGATAGACGATGATGCCAAGTGATGAAGCTTTGGCATCATGAACTGAGTGAGCTAGAGTCAGAGAGACCAACAGTCATTCTCTGACAAGGTTGTAGTACTATGGGAAAACAACCAAGGATCAAAAAGGATCTCAGGCCTCTAACCATTGACAATGTTAGCTGATGGGAAGCCAAAAAAGTGACCGAGAAGGAAAAAAAGTGCTAAAACCACTTTCCTCCTCTTCCTCTCTCTGACCTCTAAACATATATATATATATATATATATATATATATATATATATATATATATATATATACACACACACACACCTATCCATCCATATCATTGGCCCATTTGTTTGAGCTTCTGAATGTATAAGAAACTAGAGTTTCTACAAGTCATCATCCATTATTCGGCATCGAGTAATTGGTGGTTGACAAATAGTGTAGGTCAACGTGTGTAGGACAAAAAGATTGTGAATAAGCTTTGTTGATGCTTTCACATTTGTGCACTCTTCTTCTTTGAAAACCTCTAGAGGGGGGGGGTGAATAGAGTTTTATATATATTTTAAAATAATTTTAAACTCAATCAACCACAAAGAAAGATTAGACAAAGAGACACAAGGGTTTAGAGTGGTTCCTAGCCTTAGCAAATACTAAGGTAGTCAGTCCACTACCCGGTTGCTTACCCAACCGGGATTTGAAAAGAAATTATTTTATTACCTCGCAAGGATTTTACATAAAATACATTTCTTTTCCCTAAACCCTTCAAGCAGCCTTCACCTAGAAGTAATCGCCCAACTCGAAGCAGCCTTCCCTTGAAGTAGATGCACCAACACCCGTTGCACCAGCCTTCTGAAGTAGCTTCCCGTGCGATAGCCTTCTTGAAGTAGCTTGAAGTCCCCTTCTCCACCTGAGAAGTCCACTCTCTCCAATCCGCAGCCTCCAACCCTAGGAGTAGCAAGGAGAGTACAAGGAATAAATAGGAACAAGAAAGAAATACAGAAATTACAATACCGTTGTAAGCACAAGGCTTGATTTTCCTATATCAAGCGTTTGGATCTCCCAACCAAGATATATATCAATGTGATTATTATGTGTAGGAGATCCTAGTCTATAGGACACGAAACGGTAGCAATATGAATGTATAACAAGTGTGAGAATTTCACTATTGCTCTAAACAGATTGCCAATGTAGTGTATGCTCAAAGATTGCACAATTGAGTATGTAAGTTTTGCTAGTATCCTATGGCTTGTCCTATTTATAGGAATGGCCTAAGTATGCTTAAGGACGTTCTAGACAACTTCTAGGGGGTTCCTAGTGCTTAACTAGCAGTTAGGAATAAGTTAGGCGCATTAGCAACGGCTAGTTAATTAATTCTGCAGTTGCTGTCAGAGACCATCTCGGTCGAGGACTTGTCGACCGAGATGCCCGGTCGGTCGAGGATTTTTCGACCGACAGGCTCTCTGGATTAACGTTTATTTGCAACTGTCAACTGCTGTGTCTAACGACTACTTTTGGTCAATCTCGGTCGAGAAGTTTGTCGACCGAGAGTGTCTCGGTCGAGGAGTGTGGTCGACCGAGATTGACTCTGTTTTCAATCTTTCAATTAAGATACTAAGTGAGTGCATGAGTGTGCATTATGTGATCCTATTAGAAGGAGATGACCTAACTAAGTGTAGTGTTTAGTTAGGGAGATCTAACGCTTGATTTACATGAAGTCTAAGTACTTGTACATTATATGTTTGTACAAGTTTACATATGATTACATTGCATGATATTTATAAACATTCAAGCGTAAGGATTCCCTAGAACTTTGTCATCACCTTGTTCCTGCACACTTAAGTAGCTCGTTAGATTAATAAGAATGAAATGTTTGTCATCATCGAAACAAAGGGATTTATCATAATATCCAATTTATCCAACAATCTCCCCCTTTTTGAAGATGACAAACATTTCCTAAATATGAAATAAGGAAATATAAAGTATATGAGTTTCATACCTGAAAATTTACCTTTTGTAGCCATTTATGTTTTTCAAGTAAGTACTGGCCAAGATGTGATGAAACTCTTTTATATATATTTTTATATTCTTTCTCCCCCTTTGTCATTTCAAAAAGATATCCAAAGTTGAATGTTTTATATTTCTTCTCCCCCTTAATATAATGCTCCCCCTTAATTAGATATCCTATTAGGAACATTGATTTTTTATCTAATTTATCCATAATTTGTTTCTCAATCATTCGCAAAGGATGTGAAGCCTTGAAATGAAATGAGATACCTTTAAGCCTATGATGAAATGTATATGGATTTCTCCTATATCAAAGGATGTTAAGCCCTAGATTAAATGAGAATCCTCTAAGCTTAGAGTACCTAAAAATGTCTCCATCAAGGGATGTTAAGCCCCATTTTGGATAGAGAGTTCCTTCAAGTACAAGATACCAATTTCAATAAATTCATAACTTTCTTGAAAATATTCAGTTACACATAGTGATTACAAAGTTTTTGTAAGCTTCTTTTAAACAATGATCAAAATGTTAATGATCTCCCCCTTTTTCTTATGTTTTGCTCCCCCGTCGATAGATATCTCAAATGAAAGTTTGAATACTGAGCAAATATATAAAATGTCCAAGATTTTAACAAAGATGTATGCAATTATGTCAATCTGTAAAAACAGAAACCCAGTCGGTCGACAGTTGCTCGACCGACAATGTTCTCGGTCGACTAGTTGCTCGACCGAGAATGTTTCTGGAGAACTATTTTGTTATTTGAAAATGTAATTTTAATTTGTAATAGTTGTCTGTTTTTAATTATTATTCCCTTATTTGTGATGCTCTACAATAATGAACTTATAATGCGTATTTTTGAAGAAGTCTCATATGCCAAACAAACAAATAACCATGGGAATAAAAAAAAAATGGCAAATTTCATTCAATAGCATGAAGAAGATTACAATCATATAGAATACAACTATTACAACTCCAATACTTCACAGGAAAGATTTAAGAATTACATCAATGTCCGGATCTTTCCCAAGAAATGGCTCGGCTCCATAATATTGGACCAGAGTTTTCCAATCCAAAGCACCAGTTGTAGTCAATGCATATGCTTCCAGGAAAGTGGGAACTCGGTCAAAACGGAAGTGAGCAGCTATGTCTTGCAATTGTATGGAAGAAAATTGAGTATGTGCAAGATCCATTGATGGTGAAGGTGGAGGTTGATAGTAGTTGTATGAGGGGTTAAATGGGTCGAGCATGCCAGGGTTTAAAGAATGCGGATATTCATCGGTTTGGCCAGGAGAAAGGTTTTGCATTCTTTGATTTAAGTATGTCATGGCATGGTGATTGTAGTTTAATTGTCTACTAAGATGGTATTGGGAGCCAGCAATATAAGTAAGGGTATTTTGGATGGGATCAATGGAAAGGTTAGTAGGAGGAGGGGGTGGTATATCCTGATGTGATGACTCTCCTTCTACTCTTGCCCTTTTATGGCCAAAGTCAATTCCCATCTTCTCTACGGTGTTCTTACTTATCTTTGGTGGTCTACGCTCCCATATGTATCCCATATCTTCAATGTTTGACTTAAGAAAATGTTGAGTAATCTGGCACACAAAATCGGCATATGGTGGATTGCCAGAAAACTCAAGCATATTTTTAAGTATTATGCGAATGAAGTTGATGGGAATTTCTTTTATGATAGCATAAATTAGACACATACGGAAGATAGGAACCTCGGATTTATTGGCTCGTGGATGTATGTTGGTGGAGACAATGAGGTTTACTATTCTACATGCCGGTTTTAGGTTTATTGCATAATAGGTTCCCCTATCTTCATGACAAGTGGTATTGGCTTGAAATATGGCTCTTTTTATATCACTAAGACTAGTGGTGTGGTCATCATGGGAAAATAGATTTATTGGATTGCCGGTGGAAAGGTCAAGGAAATCTTGATATTCATCTATATCAATTTCAAGCATGTCAAGAATATCCCCTTCGGAAAATTTAAAACTATGCCCATTGACCATGGTATAGAAAAAAGTGGTGTCATTTTCGGTGTGGGATAGAAGATTGGCATAGAATTCATTGACTACCTTAATGGAGTAGGAAGGAAAGGATGGATTGATGAAGTCCTTCAGCTTTTGTACTCCAAAGAGATGCTCCAGGTCTACGATGTTGATGAAGTCCATCACTTCGACCGGACGTCGGGGAAGAGGAGCTTTAGAGGAAAGCCGAAAGTATCTATCTCCAGCATCTCCGTCGACGAAAGCTATGTCATTGATGATCGTCAGTGGCGGAGTGGCTTCCCTCTCTTCTCTTCTTTTTCTTCCAGCAACTTTCTTCTTCCCACGAACAGTTGATGATGAGGCCATTGTGTTTCTTGAGAGTGGAGAAGAAGCAAGGAAGATTTGAGGGTAAGAGTGCTGAAGGATTGCACGAAATTGCACTAGAGATGGACTATGGAAGCAAGGAAATGCAAGTGTGAGTAAGTGGCTCGTTTTTGCACTTATTTATAGAATTCCAGCGACCCGGTCGGTCGACGACTCGTCGACCGAGCGTCCGCAACGGTCGCGTTGCAGACGCGCCACTTGGTCCTCCAACGGTAAAGAAAACGGTCATAACGGTCGGGTCGCAACGGTCATATCCAACGGCTATTTCTCGGTCGAGCGCTTGTCGACCGACGTTGTCTCGGTCGAGCACTCGTCGACCGACAGTTTGTCTGATACTGAGTCTGTTTAGAATTTGTCGGTCGAGTGAGGTGGGCTGACCGAGTGGTTCTCGGTCGAGCATTTGTCGACCGACTAACTTACTGAGTTCAATTTTTGGCTGAATTTTAATGCAAATCATAGAACATTTTTGGTAGAGCATATCTATATTCCAAGGGAGTAATAATATTTAAGGCTTCTAATTACCACAAATGATTTGACGTTTTGATTTAAAAATATGCTAAGATTAAGTTCAATAAAATAATGTTCAAATAAACAAAGTTTATTTTAGGTCGCCCTTGATTACGACCATAGCGCCCCTTGGTCAAATTTTATTTTAACCAAGAGGCATATTCTGCAGGTTTCCAGTATGAATCATTCATATGCGAAGTATGAGTTCTGCAGATAGCTTGCAAATATCAATTTTGAGACACATTAAAGTGTACTAATTATGAGAGCTTAATAATGACATCAAATATGGTGAAGCATATTCAAGAATAATATCCATTCATGAATTTAAGATTACTTTGGATAGACTAAAATATAAAAGCACACAATAATTTATTTGAAACATTTTATTCATTGCAAGTATTTCAAAAAAATGTGCAATAAAAGAATGATTAAATAGAATCTTTCAAGAATAATCTTTCATATACAATGTAAAGATTTACAGCAGTTTGAGATAAACGTATGTGTATCAAGGTGCTATTAAATCTTTTTAATTTTTGATTTTGTTATCCCTAAATGTTAAGTTGAGATAGACATAAGGATATACAAATTAAGGTCTATGGTCATATCTCAACTTAGTCGAACCTATTTAATTTGGGATTTTTGGAACCCATACCATTTCGACATGCTTTTTCTTGTATGGGCATGAAAAAGAATAATGTCCAAGGCGTGAGCAATAATGACAACAAATTGAATCAACCTCAAGCCTTTTTCTATGGTTTTGATTTAGGTTATTCTTGGGTATATACATTTTTGTGCCTCTAGGTATATAAGCAGATTGACTCGCTTGTGTCCTTCTAGGTTGTTGATGGGATTTCTCATTAGGCTTATAACCTAGTCCTCTTCTCCCTATTTGATGATAGGAATTTTCTAGTATATTATCAAGGATTCCATTGTTGCTTAACTTACTAACTTTTTGTTGCAACTTAACGATCTCATCCATTCTTTTCTTGATATCTAATTTTGCTTGATCTAGATTGGATGATAACATATTTCTTTCTTTCACTATATTGTCATAATCTACATGGGTGCACAATATAGGTTGTTTTTGAATATCATTTAACTTTGCAAGCAATTCAGTCTTTTCTTGACATAGAAGATCATAGTTAGTCTCTAGAGTGAAAATTTTCACTTCACTATTACTCAGAGATGATTTCAAAGTACGATTGTCAGACATAATGCTATCTTTTTCAAAACCAAGAGTATTCAATTTAGCATATAAATCATCATTTTCGGATGTAAGCTCAAGAAGTCTAGCATTTAGATCATCATTTTCTTTATTTGATTTCTTTAATTTCTTTTTGTATTCAACATATTTGTTATGTGTTTCTTCAATAATAGCAACTAACTCCTCCTTGGGTAAATCAAGCAAGCTTACCTCTTCTTCTTCTTCCTCACTTATTGTAGCAACGAAACACTCTTTATGTGCATCTCCTTTCTTTGACCTCCATGGACATTTAGACGTAGAGTGCTTTGTTCCTAAGCACCAATTGCAACTTGTCGAACTTTGGTCCATGCTCCTTTTCTTGTGGTTGTAGTCACCTCCTCCCTTTATCTCTTCAAGACCTTGTTAGGGCTCCTTGAAGCCTGCTCTGATACCAATTGAAAACCTCTAGAGGGGGGGTGAATAGAGTTTTATATATATTTTAAAATAATTTTAAACTCAAGCAACCACAAAGAAAGATTAGACAAAGAGACACAAGGGTTTAGAGTGGTTCCTAGCCTTAGCAAATACTAAGGTAGTCAGTCCACTACCCGGTTGCTTACCCAACCGGGATTTGAAAAGAAATTATTTTATTACCTCGCAAGGATTTTACATAAAATACATTTCTTTTCCCTAAACCCTTCAAGCAGCCTTCACCTAGAAGTAATCGCCCAACTCGAAGCAGCCTTCCCTTGAAGTAGATGCACCAACACCCGTTGCACCAGCCTTCTGAAGTAGCTTCCCGTGCGATAGCCTTCTTGAAGTAGCTTGAAGTCCCCTTCTCCACCTGAGAAGTCCACTCTCTCCAATCCGCAGCCTCCAACCCTAGGAGTAGCAAGGAGAGTACAAGGAATAAATAGGAACAAGAAAGAAATACAGAAATTACAATACCGTTGTAAGCACAAGGCTTGATTTTCCTATATCAAGCGTTTGGATCTCCCAACCAAGATATATATCAATGTGATTATTATGTGTAGGAGATCCTAGTCTATAGGACACGAAACGGTAGCAATATGAATGTATAACAAGTGTGAGAATTTCACTATTGCTCTAAACAGATTGCCAATGTAGTGTATGCTCAAAGATTGCACAATTGAGTATGTAAGTTTTGCTAGTGTCCTATGGCTTGTCCTATTTATAGAAATGGCCTAAGTATGCTTAAGGACGTTCTAGACAACTTCTAGGGGGTTCCTAGTGCTTAACTAGCCGTTAGGAATAAGTTAGGCGCATTAGCAACGGCTAGTTAATTAATTCTGCAGTTGCTGTCAGAGACCATCTCGGTCGAGGACTTGTCGACCGAGATGCCCGGTCGGTCGAGGATTTTTCGACCGACAGGCTCTCTGGATTAACGTTTATTTGCAACTGTCAACTGCTGTGTCTAACGACTACTTTTGGTCAATCTCGGTCAAGAAGTTTGTCGACCGAGAGTGTCTCGGTCGAGGAGTGTGGTCGACCGAGATTGACTCTATTTTCAATCTTTCAATTAAGATACTAAGTGAGTGCATGAGTGTGCATTATGTGATCCTATTAGAAGGAGATGACCTAACTAAGTGTAGTGTTTAGTTAGGGAGATCTAACGCTTGATTTACATGAAGTCTAAGTACTTGTACATTATATGTTTGTACAAGTTTACATATGATTACATTGCATGATATTTATAAACATTCAAGCGTAAGGATTCCCTAGAACTTTGTCATCACCTTGTTCCTGCACACTTAAGTAGCTCGTTAGATTAATAAGAATGAAATGTTTTTCATCATCGAAACAAAGGGATTTATCATAATATCCAATTTATCCAACATTCTTATCCTTCCATGGTTGATCAAAAACCACATTTTCTTAGTATATACCCTAAACCATGTAGTCATATCTCCCCTTCATCCACTTTATGTTGTTCTTCCTTGGTCCACTTCTACATATCCTCTTGATTGAAGCTCAAACAAGTGGTTGAAACCTTTATTGTCTTCTTCCCTCTTGACATAGTTTCCATAGGTTCGTGGAGGATGTGTTGGTTTGAAGATTTGGAAACTGTGAGCTAATATCGTAGCTCAAAGATTTTAATATTTTGATCATGGTTCTTCAAAGTTACTTTGATTCCATTGTTCTTGAGGCAAGTGATATGATGGTTGATGCATTTCTTACTTACTGTGAACATACAAACTTAAACGTGGCTCTCATGTTGCTTTAAATGATAAAAGATGAACTTTGAATTGTTTTGACTAAGTAATATGGAAAGGAAAATTTACATGCTTATCATAATCTCTTAAATGCAATTGATGATGTTAACTACATGTTTTCTCAGTCATGTAAGAATGCAAATTTGAAATACATGTGAAGATGATCTTTAAATATGTACCCTTATATCACTTTTGTACCATATAATTGATATACAATCTACATTATGTTCCTTGTAGTTTTGAGACCATTATGTAATGTGTGATTCATTTTTATAGTTTTTATGTTATAGGATTATTGTTTGAAATAAATTCATTTACTCAACGTATCTCTTTTATGATATGCATTCACTTAAGGAGACTTTTGTGTGCTTTCGAATATAAAGATGATTTTTTATGGTGAAATGTTATTGTGATGAGAAAATGAATCTCAGATTTAATTTGAATATGGTGTTCCTATGAGGCTTAGACCTTGGTAATGTCATTTGTGGATAACTGGGTCTTTTGTAGTGCCCTAATATGATTACTTAACCTTAATAAGCTTAAAGGCATTACGGACATCTTGATTGGGGTAGTTGGATTTATACGAGAATGTGTTTACATTTTCTAAAGTTGTGATAGATTTATGTTTCAATGACTTTTATGCTAATTCCATGTAACTTGATTAATGCAGTCAAGGAAGAGTAATTGGTCTAATTAATTAAGTGTATCCCTAGTCATTTAGTTTCCTAACTCTGTAGAACTATTTCCTTGGGTTGGTAAAGGAAATAGTAAAATAAGTGAATTTTGTAGTAACCTGAGAACCATCAGGAGATGATCGAAGCATATATTTGTGAAGATATGGAGGCGTTTGTGGTTTGTATACCATGACATCTTTGAATCTTGTTTGAATTAGTTGCATGGATGGTTTGTTGATATTTGATAGAGACCATAACTTAATGTTTTGGGTTTATGACATATTTTCTAGTTCCATGACTTGAGTACCAAGGGAGAACTTGTGATATGTGGGCTGACATTTGTGCCAAATATGAAATAAAGTCCTTTTTAAATTCTTCCTTGTGTTAAATTGCTCGAAATCTAAGTATTGGAGAGATCTAGTGGAGTTTGGTAATCCGTAGATCTTATACAAGTCTAGTCTGGATTTTCCATCCAAGCTAGTAGGTTGAGTGGTATGCATTAAAATAACTTGGGCATAAGGGAAGTAACTAAATTATGTAGTATATCTACTAGGGCTATATTGATTATTCATATTGGATGTGTTTTTGTATTCTTTTACTTATACATGTATGTGATTCATAATATGTATATGCATATGAGTTTGTATAATTATCTTCTTTGGTATATTCTTGGTACTTTATTCTTGTTGAACAATCTATACTATTGAATCTTATTATATAATTTTCTATAAGTAATGAATGTTATACGTTTCTATCTAATTTTGCTAAAACATGGGTCTCACCTCATAGTTTTTCACATCTTTTAGGTGAGTTTTTCCACATCTTTTAGGTGACCAATAGAGAAACTAGGGTTTTGGTGGTGTGGGTCCATCATTCAAAGGGCATTAGTAGAGTGGAGATATGAGTAGAGTGGAGATATGTCTTTTTGAGATGGTTTTAATGGTTTTGTCCATATACTCTCATATTCAGATGAGGATTTTATGCTAGTCATGTCTTATGCCTTGAGGTTTTGTCTTGTATTCCTTGTTATATTGTACTTGTTGTACATGTTATACATGTTGTATGTATCTGAACATATATACTCTTTTGTACACTAGTGTGACTACGGTAACTAAAAATTGATGTTGAAATATAAACGTGGATATGAATATATAGGAAGGGCCATGATGTTAATCATCCCATGCTTTGAATATGGAATTTTATTCCATGTTGTTCATGTGCAAATTTCTAGTCATGATGGTTGTTAACATTAATTGAGGTTTTATTTTGAGTAATCTAACTCTTGTGATGGTGGGTCATCACATCTTTATTGAGAAGATAGTGGTTTACTTCTAGAATAGTTTGTCAAGGAGAATAATAAGTAGGTCTGCTCCATTTATGGGTTCCAAATGACTAGGGACTGATCATGTACTTGGGGATAGGGGCGGTTCTAATGATACATTCAAGGATCAACTTGGTCAATTATGTATAGTTTCTAAGAAAATATATAATTGCATCCTAGGATGTTTGACTTTTAATTTTGGAAGGTTGAATTTTCTTGGTGAATTTGGTACTTGCTACCATACCGACTTACACTACAAAAGCATGCTATCTATTGATTAATTTGTGTAACATAATTGATCATGTTCTAAGGAAATTTCTATTAGGAGGGGGACACAAACATTGTTTGTTATCCCAAATATCTTGTAAGTCAAGGCTAGATAGAATGACGATGAGCTAGGACTAGTATCTATGAATGAATGGAATATAACTCTTCTTGTAAAGAGTGTCTTGAAAGTTGTATCGACAGGAGACACAATGGTGTAAAGGTAATTGGTTAAATACAAATTATATCTAGTCAAGATTGGATTCAATTATACAATTTTGTGTTGATATATGATGAAGATGCAACTTGTCATATCACCACACGAAAGGAAAACCATCACCAACTTGTAATATATGTATATGGAAGGAAAACATCATCTAGGTGTGACACACCACCACATCAAAATAAGATTACTCAAAACAAAACACACGATCAACTACCAAGCATTCACATTACGAGAAAAGTGGAAAAATTAAGAATAAACATTACTATCATGTGAATAAAAACATTCATAAAGGTCAAAAAACATGCATTCAAGCATATACTATATCATGTATTTACATATATGTCCAGTGGCACCATCCACAACATGTATACAAACGAGATGTTCCACATATACATGGAATATATAGAACATAGGTACTTAGCCAAACCATGTGTCGATATACATATCTCCTACAAAACATCCCATGTCAGACCTGAGAGTATAGGGATGACTCAAGGAATCTATAACTACTAACAACCTTCTGCCTCTATTGCTCTCTAAGCTGCTCCTCAACACCACGATCCTAACCATGCCACTGACGACCACCTAAAAATATGTGGTGACCCGTGAGGTGAAACACATGTCCCAGCGAGAGACATAACTTTCAACCAATGATTATTGATTACGACATGTATCATTATTAAACATGATGAATAGACTTAGCTATCTAAGCAGGTTAAGTATATTAAGCAGTTTAAATAGATTAAACATGTTAAGCACGTTAAATGACTAAAATAGGTAAAACATGACTAGCACAGTATACATGGAAACATGTAAAGCTACCACTTTCTATACAGTTGATTTCTCTTACCACATTATATAACAGCTAAATAGTATAAGAAACAAAGCAAGGGCTAACATCCAATGTGAAGCATGTTTAACCCTAAACAACTATACTATGCAGGTAGATTACATCTTTTATTAAGCCATGAGGAGTTGAGGTATACCATTCAACTCCTAAAAACACTTCTAAGTCAGAACCAGTGCCATACAAGACTTGTAGGAAGGTTAGAATCCTAAGATCGCATCTACCCTCAGTCAGTACAAGTCCGCCATATTGACATAAAGAGTCAAGTTGCAAAATAGCCTAGTCCTCCCTTGGTATATAGGTCACAACACCAGTGAACAACCTACTATGTCCTTAAAAGGTCACGATACTAGTGAACCCATGGTATATAAAACCCAAGCATCTGAGGTACAACCACAACTATCCTCAATCACATCATATATATTGAATCGTAATCATTTGATATACAACGTCAATTGTTTCGCTGCCAAGGTGTGACCGTAGCCATCCTTGTGAACATGCACATACTAACAATATATGACTCTGAGCTTCTGCTAAGGAGAACTCATTTCACCATCGAACAACACCTGGAACTGGAATGGATCTATGGCACATGGCACTATGTGATTAGGGTTTCACTCGATTAGTTAATTCCATGTATATTTTAACTGCATCAATCAAGTTACGTATAAATTCAAAAAGAGTTCTACAAAAACAAGGGTAGATTACAACCTTAGAAGATATAAAGTGTATAAACTATAAGGTTTACCACACCACCACATGGTACTATTCCATTCCATACATGTAGCCATCCATTCCATACATGTAGACATACTCATCATGATACTATCACAAGATCAAATCCTTGTCACATCATATAGAGGATAACACCTCATGTATAACATAGATATGCCCAAGGTCATAAGACCATCACATCATTCCCTGCAAGAACATCATTATCTTTCCATACCTCATCAAGGCTCATCATTCCATCACCATACATGTGATACATAAGCTGATACAATACTACAATTAAGATCCATGATGTTCATAAGATAGCACATTAGGGTTACATCGACATAGAGAGAGAAAGTACTCTATCATCGTGCTAGTCACTCAATAAGATATGTATCATCATCATTTACTTGAATTAGGTTAGGTTCAACAAGGAAACCAAATTAGGGTTTCCAAAATAGTAATAAAAGGTAAACCCTAATTCTTATCATATCCTTAAAATATGAGAAGGACAATTGTCATCATCATAGAATCAACACAACATGACAACCATATACATTACAAAGATTCATCAAACTCAAGGGTGAGGACCACCTTCGTGATCAATGAGATTAGGGTTAGCCCCTCAGCAACCTATAGGGTTAGGCACACCCTCAGCAACCGTTAAGGTCATAGTGACCAACATGCTAACACTTCATTGACCACTTGAAGACTAGAAAGTCATTGACCATTTAAGATCTAAGATCTCAACAGCCACTAAGGTGAAGACTTGGAGACCATGCAAGGTCACAATCCTTGGTGACCAGATCAGGGAACCAATCATTGGAGACCACATAAGAATGGAAAACCTTGGCGACCACATAAGATAAAAAAACTGCCACAAAGTCTAAGCCATGAGTTGTTACAAAGAAGTCAAGTCAATTGAATCAAGATAAAACCATTGGGTACCATATCAAGCAGAAAACCAACTTAAAACCATAGAAATTTGAGAGTAAAACCAACGATTTGCACATGCATGTAAGCACATAAACTTCCATCATCAAGGAAAACTCAAGCACAAGAGTTAGGGTTCGTCCAAAAGGAGTTACCTACCCAAGATTACCATTTAAACACAAACCCTAGTTAAAGGAGGTTATCTTTCTACTTGGAACCACGTTCTAGAGAAAGATTATGTGCATGCAAGATAGAGGTAAGCAATAATAGTAGAGAAATTTATATAACTCACCTCAGCATTGATGTAGAAAACTCCAAATAGAAAGGTAGCTTGAATAAGAGGGGTAAGAACCTATAACATACTAGATATCAGACCCTACCCCGAAGGTTGACATTTTGGACTTAGCCAAACAAGGTTGAAGGTTAGACCTAAATAGATGTTTAGTATGATCCTAATGAGCTAATAAATGAATTTATCACCCTAATGTATCCTAATGTTTTCACATTAGTCTTAAGTTAATAATGAATACATAAAATATGCAACATAACTCATTTTGGTAGTAATATGAAGATAAGGAACGTAATTGGATGAATAATTTAGATAATGGGTCGTTAATGGGCCATATGACATATCTCATAAAAAGAAATTTCAAAAGTGGAAAAAAATTCAAATTCATAATCTACATATTAAAATTAGCCTACATGTCAAATTTCATCTAATTTGGACCACCTTGAAATATTAGGATAAGTTTAGGAGAGAGAAAATGAGTAAAAGGCATAAGTAATGAATAATATGATTATATAACTTAAAAATATGTAAATAATGGAAAATTCATATTCAACACATCAAATATAACTTGTGATTGAGGTTTGGTCCAATTTGGATGTTGTTTATGCAAGTTATGCAATTTTAGGTACATTCTGGACTATCTGCAATTTACCCAATTGGGAGGTTTTCTTTGCAAATTAGCACCTGAATTTTAATCCTTAGATTTTCTCTCACCATTATCAAGTTTTTGAACCATGGGGCACCCAGTTTCACCTTGGTTTGAAGGTGTTTCTCTCCAAGGGCATTATAGGGATTAGCCTCTATATAAATGAGTTTATCTTTAAAAGCTATCAATCAATGGGGTTATTTCTTTGTTTGAAGGATGGTGGGGATGTCCTAGAAGTCTCTAGGGGCTTTTAGGACCGACTTTTGATATACAATAAGTCCCCGTGAGCTATCCTCTTGCATGGCCATGAAATCCCTAGGCTAAGGATACTTGGAAAGCTCCATGGACACCTCATGCTTGACTTCTTCCTTATCAATAAAGGTTTGCATGTGCATAAGCACCCTTAGCATTGGATACAAGGAAAGTAATTGAAACCTTCTACTTGACTTCTTCCTTATCCATAAAGGCTTGTATGTCCATGGACACCCTTATACATGACACGTGGAGAGTCTCATAGACACCTCATACTTGACCTCTTTCTTTATATAGCCATATCTGCCCCTTCCCAACTCCGAATTTGAAAAATGTTGCTCTCCTTTATTCTCTCTAGCTTAGAGAATCATTCCTACTCTATTGTTTCCATAAGGGTTTCTATCCCAAGGTAAAAGGAGGTTCCTACCTTGGTGAATAAGGCTCCTAGGGTTCCAAATTTCTCTATTTAGGATTTCTTAAGCTCCTCCTTGGTGATTTTGACCAAAACTAGTAAGTGTCCTCCTTTCCTTCCCTATTTTCATATTTTTAGTCTTCCTTCCACCTTCCTACAGGTCAGAACCATGGCCTTCCATGGTGAAACCCCACCTAGAACCCATAAACACCTCATCTCCATGTTCTTTTGTTAGACTTTTTCACCTCTAAAGTGGAGAAGGTGCTTCTTGCTCGAGATAAGAGCTTTGTTGTAGAAACAAACCTCTCTAAGCTTGGGAAACTTACTTATTGGGCCTGTACACCTTCCCTATAGGTTCTTTGGCATCCTAGGATTGGATCTAGGACTGACTTGGATTATTTAGACTCTGAAGTTGAGGTATGATGCATCCCCGATTATTCATATTGAGCAATTTCTCTCTCTTATTGTATGTTTGCAGACCCAATTATTCATATTGACAAATTTCTCTCTCTTATTGTACGATGTATCCCCTATTCTTCTATGTTGAGCAATTCACCAATTATTATTCATTCTCTTTGTCCTATGGACATTAGCCTATACACAATGTCTTTTCTTTTAAAAATCATGGTTCGTGTGAACTACCTTATTTGATATTGATCATGTGATCATTGATATTATTTTGAACTCTTATCTTATGCATTGTTCATGATGGAACTCTAAAAGATGACATGTGATGAATTTTTCCCACTTATGAGGTGGATGTATATGTTGGTCACTTATGTGGTGACTAGTTTAAATATTCTGACTATACTTTCTGCTTGCCTCTACATATAACATGCTATGTGATTTAGTAGCACTAGAGTAGTGTAATTACATTGGTTTTTATGGAAGATGTGCTATTTCTTGTTGAGCAATTGTGACATTTCCTGCCTCATACCCAGGGCAAGATGTGTGATTCTTGGCCCATGTTTTATATATTTAGGAGATTGGCAGTATTCCTTTCTCTACCAGGTTTCAAATTTATGAGACTTGGTTGCCTTTGTGTTTATATTATTCTAGGGCTATGTTTATCTCACATGCATGCAGGTTGATGATATGGGGTGTGTGCCCTAATTCTTTACATGTGCTTGTGTGGCACAATCTTTATGTTTTATTAATGGCAAGTATTCTTTTGTTATCATATGATTTCAATTCCTTTTCTCTTGATAACCATTTGGGTTGCCCTTATCCTTTCTATGGGAAGCCTTTTATATTTGATGCCCTTTATTCCATGTATTTTTCAATTTCCTATATAGTATGCACATACCATCCTTTTTTTTATGTCATCTATTTTCTCTTCTTGCTGGGGTATGCTTCCAACCTAGGTGAAGGATTTGGATGATAAGGCATAAAGTTTTGAACTAGCTTAAGGAGCTAAAGCTTGGAGACAAAGTTGTTATGGTTTATATTTCCCTCTACTTAGATCCTTATGTTGTATCATACATGTAAACCCTTATGGAATATTATGATGTTCTTTTGTAACCTTGTGATAAATTGAATATATTCAACATTTTTACTCCACTGCTATACTTTGGTTGTTTTGAATACCATTTATTAAAGTTTGAAAATGTTGCACCTATTCCAACATACCTTTGAGTGTGTTTGGAATGGATGTATTATTCTTCAAATTTTATTATAGTAAGGAGGTGATCTCACACTCCTTACAGCATGGTATCAGAGCCCATATTAGTTGGAATCTGACTATTTCAGTTTTGTCTCCCTAGTTAGAATCCTTGCCTTACCTTTAAGTGACATGTTTGCCCTACAGTTGATCAATAGATGATGAAGGGTTGATTTAGGATCCTATAGTTTCAAATTAGAATAATGATGAATAGATCCCTAGAATACTTACAACTAAAAGATGCATAAGTAATCATAGTAACTTGAGGTTGTTTAGCTTGGCCTTTAGGCAACTACTAGGACATGAAGTTGAAAGCAAAGGTGTCTAGAAAGGATCAGGGTTTGGGGGTTTGTAAGATTTTCCTCTATACCACTATCTTGGTTTACGAGGACTCCCGAATCCATATAATACCGGCCTGACCTGAGCTGATATGAATTGTTCAAAATAGCATGTTTTTAGGCAATAGTAGCCTTAGACATCTATATGATTTATCTTTAGGGACCCTAATATGTTGAACTAGTCTTCCAGGTGTAAAGACTTGTTTGAGGATGGACAAGAGCAAGTTAACCCATAGTTCATAGTTAGTCTTTACAAGTTATGTTTCTTTTTTTTTTGCATGATGCTTATGTAGTTGGATGTAAGGAAGTGTTGTTGAACCTTTTGTACCTAAAAAATAGTTTTGACTTAATAAGATGAATCCTTTAAGGGGTGGTGAATAAGTTGTTTTCTTATATGTAGATGTTTTTATTTCGAGGATGAAATCCCTTTAAGGGGTGGTGTGCTATAACATACTAGATCTCGGACCCTACCATGGAAGTTGACATTTTAAACTTAGCCAAACAAGGTTGAAGGTTAGACCTAAATATATGTTTCGTATGATTCTAATGAGATAATACATGAATTTAATGTAGCCTAATGTTTTCACATTAGTCTTACGTTAATAATGGATACATAAAATATGCAACATAACTCATTTTGGTAGTAATATGAAGATAAGGAACACAATTGGATGAATTATTTAGATAATGGGCCGTTAATGGGTCGTATGCCATATCTCATAAAAAGAAGTCTAAAAAGTGGAAACAAACTTCAAATTCATAATATACATATCAAAATTAGCCTACATGTCAAATTTCATCTAATTTGGACAACCTTGAAATATGAGGATAAGTTTAGGAGAGAGAAAAAACGTAAAAGGCATACGTAATGAATAATGTGATTATATAACTTCAAAAGATATAAATAATGGAAAATTCATATTCAACACATTAAAGATAACCTGTGGATGAGATTTGGTCCAATTTTGGATGTTGTTTGTGCAAGTTATGCAATGTTAGGTACATTATGGACTTTTCTATAATTTACCAATTGGGAGGTTTTCTTTGCAAATTAACACCTGAATTTTAATCCTTAGATATTCACTTACCATTCGAAAGTTTTTGAACTATGGGTCACCTAGTTGCACCTTGGTTTGAAGGTGTTTCTCTCTAAGGGCATTATAGGGATTAACCTCTTTATAAATGAGCTTATCTTTAAAGCTATCAACCAATGGGGTTATTTCTTTGTTTGAAGGATGGTGGGGATGGCCTAGAAGTATCTAGGGGATTTTAGGACCAAATTTTGATATACAATAATTCTCTATGATCTATCCTCTTGCATGGCCATGAAATCCCTAGGCTAAGGACACATGGAAAGCTCCATGAACACCTCATCCTTGACTTCTTCCTTATCCATAAAGGTCTCCATGTGCATAGGCATCCTTAGCAATGGATACATAGAAATTAACTTGACACCTTGTTCTTGACTTCTTCCTTATCCATAAATGCTTTCATATCAATGGACACCCTTATACATGACGCATGGAAAGTCTCATAGACACCTAATACTTGAACTCTTTCTTTATATAGCCATATCTACCCCTTCCCAACTCCCAGTTCGAAAACTCTTACTCTCCTTTATTCTCTCTAGCTTAGAGAATCATTCCTACTCTGTTTTTTCATGAAGGTGTTGTCCCAAGGTAAAAGGAGGTGCCTACCTTGGTGAAGAAGCTTCCTAGGGTTCCAAATTTCTTTATTTAGAATTTCTTATGCTCCTCCTTGGTGATTTTGACAAAAACAAGTATGTATCCTCCTTTCTTTCCCTATTTTCATGTTGTTAGTCTTCATTCCACCTTCCTACAGGTTCGAATAATGGCCTTCCATGGTGAAACCCCACCTATAACCCATAAACACCTCATCTCCATGTTCTTTTGTTAGACTTTTTCACCTCTAAAGTGGAGAAGGTGCTTCTTGCTCGAGATAGTAGCTTTATTGGAGAAACCAACCTCTCTAAGATTGGTAAACTTACTTATTGGGCATGCCCACCTTCCCTAGAGGTTCTTTGTCATCCTAGGCTTGGATCTAGGACTGACTTGGATTATTTAGACTCTGAATTTGAGGTATGATGCATCCCCAATTATTCATATTGAGCAATTTCTCTCTCTTATTGTATGTTTGCAGACCTAATTATTAATATTGAGAAATTTCTCTTTCTTATTGTATGATGTATCCCCTATTATTCTATGTTGATCAATTCACCTATGCTTATTCATTCTCTTTGTCATATGGACAACTTATACACAATGTCTTTTCTTTTGAAAATCATGGTTCATGTGAACTACCTTGTTTGATATTGATCATGTGATCATTGATATTCTTTTGAACTCTTATCTTACGCTTTGTTCATGATGGAACTCTAAAAGATGACATGTGATGTCTTTTACCCACTTATGAGGTGGATGTATATGTTGGTCACTTATGTGGTTAGTAGTTTATATATTCTAACTATAGTTTCTACTTGCCTCTACATTTAGCATGCTATGTGATTTAGTAGCACTAGAGTAGTGTAATTTGCATTAGTTTTTATGGCAGATGTGTTATTTCATGTCAAGTAGATGTGATATTCCCTACTGTTTTGGGATGGAAAGGAAACTAATACCCAGGATAAGATGTGTGATTCTTAGCTCGTGTTTTATATATTTGGGAGATTGGTAGTATTCCTTTCTCTATCAGGTTTCAAGTTTATGAGACATGGTTGCCTTTATGTTTATATTGCTCTAGGGCTATGTTTATATCGCATGCATACAATTGGTGATATGGGGTGTGTTCCCTAATTCCTTACATGTGCTTGTGTGGCACAATATTTATTTTTTATTAATGGCAAGTATTCTTTGTTTATCATATGATTTCAATTCCTTTTCTCTTGATAGCCATTTAGGTGGTCCTTATCCTTTCTATGGGAATCCTTTTATATTTGATGTCCCTTATTCCATATATTGCTCAATTTCCTATTTAGTATGCACATACCAGCCTTTGTTGATGTCATCTATTTTCTCTTCTTGTTGGGGTATGCTTCCAACCCTTGGTGAAGGACTTGGATGATAAGGTATGAAGTTTTGGACTAGATTAAGGTGTTAAAGCTTGGAGACAAAGTTGTTATGGTTTAGATTTCCCTCGACTTAGATCCTTATGTTGTATCATACATGTATACCCTTATGGAATATTATGATGTTCTTTTGTAACCTTGTGATAAATTGAATATAGTCAACATTTTTATTCCGCTGCTATACGTTGGTTGTTTTGAATACCATTTATTAAAGTTTAAAAATGTTGCACCTATTCCAGCATACCTTTGAGTGTGTTTGGAATGGATGTTTTATTCTTCAAATTTTATTATAATAAGGGGGTGATCTCGCACTCCTTACAAAACCTTGTCTTGATTACTCCTCTCTGTCAAGCTAGCTCTACCTCTAAGAAAGAAAGAAACGCTAGGTCAAAGAAGCAAGAAAGAGAGAAACCCTAGGTATAAAGGCAAAGAGTAGAAGTTCTTCAAGATCCAACTCAAGCACTACCATCGAACACCATGGGTTTGGCTGAGAGGAGAAAGAAGAAGGCTAGGGTATAAGGATAATGTAGGTAAAGAGGAAGATCTCACTTACCTTGACCAAGAAGAAGAGCAAGGTAGCACCAAACGATCTCAAGAAGGATAGATCCAAAACCTTACTCAACATGCAAGGGACATTGGTCAACCTTATTCAACCTTCAGCTCCTCCTTAACCACCAAGCAAGAGGGGACGGGATCTAACATCAAGGAATGAAGAAGAGAGAGGAAACTAGGTGTGTAAAGAGCTTATTTGCATGCAAAGAGAGGGATTTATAGAACTTAGGCTTGCAGAGAGAGAAAGAGGGTTAGGTGTCAAGCTAAACATGTCATGTGTCCAAAGGATCTCGTTCATGCAAGAACCACACTCATGCATGTAACTAGGGCAATCAAAACAAGAAAAGCCATCGACCACACTTGTCCAGATAAAGCAAGCGACCACAGAGAAACTCATCGACCCTCAACACATGAAAAAGTTGGCTACTGAAGAGATACCAAATCTTTTCGACCGCCAACCCCAGATGGCTTACAAGAAATTCATCAACGTCCAAATACAAGGACCCAAGAACACTTAACGATCACCAGAAATAGGGCTCAACACCCAAGGTCAAACATCCACTTAGAGCATCCATACAAACCTTAATCTCACACGAGGTCTCCCCAAATCAAACCAAGTTGTAACAAGGCACCCCAAAGCTCAACCAAAGCCAACATGATGGAGGTACAAAAAAGATGTGACAGATTGCAAGAAAAATCCTAGACATGGGTAAATTACAATTTAGTCCAAAACAAGCATATATATGTATAACTAACTCAAGAAACATCCAAATTAAACAAACTTGAAACATAATCTTGTCACATGATATCAAAGAACGTCTTAAGTTTTAAATTAAGGTTTTAAGAACCAATTATAATAATCAAGAATGATCAACTTAGAGGAAATGTCTTGGGTCTTATAAATGAGGAGATCACTTTGGTCTGGTATGACCACTAGGTATCTGAATTTTCTCAAAAAAAAGATTATATAACCAAATATCTTGATGAAAGTATTGAGGAACTTGTGGTGGTAAGTATACTTGACCTAACAAGAAAATAAAATACAATTTTCCTTCAGTATTACATGATGCCCAAGATAGTTGAATATATTACATGCATACATCTTCTGACTGATTTAATGGCAAGTGATGTGTAGTTTTAGTCATTGGAACTAGATGGTTATTTCTCAAATACTACAACACACAAGATCTTGATGTAGGGATTGAGTCACAAGAGTACGAGCCATATAAATGGTAGTTGATAGTATAGGAGGCATCTTATACTTATTCTATAGGACAACCAATCAAAATACATTATCTCCTTCTCACTCGTCTCCAAAACCCAACCCCCTTAAAGCATAAGGAGAAAGAAACACCACATGTACACTATAACACAATTTTATTGGATCCTACTAAGTTTCTATAGTATATGTCCTATAAAATGGGTGTCACATATAAATAGGAATGGTCAACAAAAGTGCATGCCAAATACGAAGCCTTGATGTGACTTATCATATAAGAAGATACAATCACAAATTCAAGAACGATGCAACAAAACTTGATAGGTAGTTCTATGTGTTGTAAATACATAGCCATAGAAGAACAACCCTGAATGATTTAAGAGTTTGTAGAGGTCATTGGGTGTTGGTTCTTGTCGGAGGTACACAACCAAATACAATATTTTTTCATTTACCTCTAGCCAGATGGGTGAGTTTTTTGGGTGAATTCAAACTTACATAAAGGGGACAGGAAGGAATATTTGTTGCAATGTGCTCATTTATTTGGTGATGTCGCAATTGATTTTTTTAGTCAAAAGCTCATTAATATGTATTTGCAAGAAAGACATATACCGTCTTGTCAACATAACTCAGCGCAACGTGGGAGTAATATAATGTTGATATGGAGAATACAACATAGGTGCAATAAAATAACAGAATGCCTATGTCATCGAGATGGTGAAACTTTGCATCTTCACCAGTCTGATTGGTCACTCATTCTAATATAACTCAAAGACGAGCACGCTTAACTATACAGTTCTTTAATGATGAAATTCCTAAAAAAAGTGTACCTAATTGATATGGGGAGTCTAATCATTCCTTTTAAGATCATTTTATCTGAGACATCAAATCCTATGACGTTACAATGTCTCTCACTTATGCCTCATAATATTTTCCCATTTCAGTGGAGTCCCAACATGATCATGTACTCTCAGCTCCCGACCACGTCTGCCAATACAAGGGTGGCTCCGTCACCACAGATAGCCTTTTTCAACATGTCTGGACCGCACGGCTCAAAGACTGACATGCCACATGCTCATGTGGGCCTCAACTACCGGAGGAATTATCGATCAGATATCATTTGTAACATATGGGCCCACTGCCCAAGGCTCTAGTAAGGTTTGAGGAATGACAACTAGCCCTATAGACCACCACTAGCCTTAACTGCGCTCTTTGTCCTCATTCACACATAAACTTCCTGACTGACCACCCATCCTAGTAGTGCTCCAAGCTGAGCATGCTCAACTATTGAGTTCTTTAGTGATGGACTCCTGAAAAAGAGGTGTACCTTGGTGATATGGGTAATCCAATCATTCTTTTTAAGTTTATTTTGGTCTCAAATCCTAGGGTGTTACACTTTAGCTATGGTAGAAAGAGATCTGAATTGAAATGGATTAGCTATGGTCGAAAGAGATCTGAATTGAAATGGATTGTGGGATGTGCATAACTGTTTCAAGTTTCCTTAGTGATTCGAATGAACCGGTTGTAACACTGTCGGTGTTGGAACTAGCATGGGAGAAAGAATGGAAGAGAAAAGTGATAGAATCAGATTGCAGTACAGACATAGAAGTAATGTCATCCAAATCATTTAAAAATATAACAAAATATGGCACAATGAAAGACCTTTATTTATGATCAATTCGCAAGGCATTGGGAAGATGACGTTTTAGCATCAGCATGCTCTGAAATATGTGACCGTTAACCTTGCACAGATGGAACAAAACATAGAAAAACAAAATATACCTACAACAGTATTTCTATTGATGTATCCTTTTTTTTGTAGCTTGCGATAATCATTCAACGTGCATAAGGGGAACATACTAAATAAGATATCTCTTAGCTTTATGAAAATGGGCATTTATATCCTATGGACAATTCAATAGTCTACGTACCAAAAAAATATAAGGCGAATTCATAAATCTAAATTGATAGATTGATGTGACTTTTTAGGATAAATAATAATTTGATATTAAGGAAAAAGTAGCATGCAATTGGCGCGCTAATGAAGTATCATTGATATAATCACGACAACGTGGATACATTTTCATATGATGGGGAGATTAACATAGTACCCAACAATATTTCTAATTATGCCAGTTATAACTAGTTCGTAAACACAACATCAAACAATATTTCACATTGTGCCAATTATAACGAATTACTCACGCTGTTTGTGAGTAGTATTTTATACACATTTACATTAACAAAGATAGAAGTAGATGTGAAATGTAATTAAACTAAGTATATACTAAACACAAATATACAAATAGGCGTGAAACGTAAGTAAGCTAAGTAAATATTGAAGATTTGTAAATATTGTAATGGAAAACAAGGATGATATTCATAAAATTGTTTATTTAATAATGATATTAAATGTAACTCATCTCACTCTTATTTTCTAATAGCAATTTGAAGATTTTTTTAATATTTCCAAATGATGCATCTTAACTTCATGAATATAATATTTTTAGTTACTAAAATTTCAAAATTAAAAAAGCATTAATGTATATCTGAATATAAATTGTTAAGTTTATATTTATATACAATATTAGTTTTAAAAAGATAAGGTTAATGGGTGTTTATATGACATGAATAATTAAGTAGTTATCTACCCATAAAGATGAGGGGGTTTCATATTTGTATTTGATAAACTGATATAATTCATGGTGAAAAACATGTAATAAGTTTTTTTTCATTTTGATCATTTGGTATGTTACAAAAATTATATGTATGTTAAACATAATTTCATAATGCAAATGATTTATGACACATATTTAACATGGTTCAGTTATATAACTTATTTACTAACGTGGAATTGAATACGTCTCGTATCACTAGCTGATTTACATGGCATCAAGGCATGCTTCTGACTAAACCTATTAATTCTGCACACTTCTTAAGTTAATCAATAATTTTGTATAAGTTTCAAGGAACAAAGATAGGAATACTAATTTACATGTATATTTACAATAAATATACATGTATTCTATAAATGAAATAAAAAAGGTTAATGTTTTATATATTATATGAATAATTAAATAGTTTACATTTCAGAAAATATAAAGTGATTCCATGACTTCAAATTAAAAAAAATTATAAAACTTGTTATGAGAACTTAACATGGCTTAAGTTTCTTTGTTAGAATTATTTCATATATCATAGAAATTATAACATATATTGAATAAATGCTACTGAATTATCATTTATTTTTATCGTGTAATACATGTTTCTCTCAAATTGAGTAGAATGGTAACAAGGCATGCTTCTGATGGTACGTATTATAAAAATATACACACTTTCAAATTAATAGCTAAATATATATGCGATTAAAACTAAAAGATAGTAGTAGAGTGAAATCTGAAAAAATAAATATTAAATGTATGTCAACATTTTTGTTGAAAATGAGGATAATATTCACATTTCTTTGAGTTTACAATGATGATTTAAATTTTTGTTTCAAATTTATATTGATTGCCTACATTTCAAAATGGTTTTCTCTCGACACATGTTGTATTTTTAAAATCATAAGTCTTATCCTGGTGGTAAGATTCTTTTGCATTTGAATTAACTTTTAACATTTTTATTTGTTTATCTTCTAAAAAAACATAACAAAGTTTAATAGATTTCCAATATAGAAAATCACTTTGTACCACATTAAATGTGCATTGTATATATGAAATATATGAATTACAAACTAGGAGGTAGCTTGAAACTCAATGCCACTAAATAATCATGTAAACTTTATTTTACCAACACCACTGTGACTTCTATAGATTCATCACTTTTGTGACCCCCCCCCCCAAACAGTATAAAAATCTCGAGCCATGGGCACCCAACCACTTGGGAACCGATTAAAGCACACAGTTGACCAGCCTGCAAGACATGTACCACTTTGGAGGTAGCCACTAAGTTTCGAACCTAGGTCCCTTCATGAGAGGACACCGTTTCGAACCACTGATCCCTAACTGATCTCATATTTTTTACAAAAGAAAAAAGATACAAAAGAAACTAAAAGAAGATACCATTTTTTTACATTTTGAAAAATAAATAAGAAAATGCATAAAAGGGTATATAGAAAATACAAAAATTTGAATATCTTACACCTAGGTGGGACCAAGAAAATGACATCTGAGTAAATGGTCATGTTTTGTGGGTGAAGGCGGCGGTAATGGATCTCACGATACCGATTAAACTCGAAATTGCATGGTTAAATTCATTTTTATTGCTCTTTGTCAGAATGTGATAAAAAAAACTTGATTGAGCTAGTGTTTACTAAAACCTCTTATTTCTATACATTTTAAAACATCAGAGCCTCTTTTAGTGTCATATTGCTCACTTTAAAAGTGAGAAGTATCTATTTATGAGGGAGTGCATACTAAAGACCATTTAGACATTCCTAGGACATGAGAATTTATGACTCATTAGACTTATTTGTGTATTGAGTGTTGAAGAAATAAACACACACATACACCCACCCTGCCAGGTTTCACTGATTTACACCATAAATTGGTATTTTCTAAGGATTTTTTTATTTTGTTTTGTTTAAATGGAGATTTAGATTATTTGTTTCATATGTTGTACAACCCCTAATAACTTTAGAGAACTAGTTGCCTTGAAACGCCCAAACTATAGGTACCTTTGAATTATCTCCTACTTATTTTTACATACCAATGCGACTGGTTTGTGCTCCCTTAGTTTTGGCTCCAGGAGATGACGTTGAAGACTCCGCGAGATCAAGCAATTTGGGTGTGTCTAATAAACTATCCATATAAAAATTATACAGCAATTAAATTTTAAGAGGAAAATGGTTAATAAAAGATATACGTAGTTTTTTTTACCTTTTTGGTAATTATAAAGTAGTCCTATATTTTTAGAAATTACAAACGAGTCTTATATATAATATGTTATATAGAAATATTATGTAGGTCTTGTTAACAATTTATCTTTATAACTTTAATTATAAATGAGCTTTTGTATTTTAACAGTATACTCAGTATATAAGAAACAGCATTGGGGTGTTCACTGTAGTTTTTTCCTTTGTTTCTTGTAAGTATAATTTACCAATAATATTCTAATCTAAAATCTATAAAGCCTAGCAAAGATTGTGGGTGTGTTGTATTCTTTTTTTTTTACTTTTTTCTATTAAGTTAAAAAGTACTTCTTGTATTCTAATAAGGTACTCGAGAGATGCACAAGCTTATGCCAAGATGCATATTTTCCTTTAGTTTAATAAATAATAATTCTTTTTATATTATAATAAAGATATATAAAAGTTCGTGGAAGGAGTCATACAGTCGATTCTCACTAATATCTATATCGTAATTTCTTTTAGGGACTGCAAATACCGGGGGGGGGGGGGGATTAACTGGTCGTCCCAGCATTTGACACTGGGAAGTCCGACGTCTTATTGCTGGGTAACAGTCAACGTTCTTTAGTCATGTTATTATAAAGGTTGATTCTCTCGTTATCTATTTCCTATCTCTTAAATTACTTTACTTTTTCTTTATTCTTAACTTTATGTGTGGTACAACAGTAGTCAGAAAAGACCAGCTAATGTTTTTTTCCTTACTGCCTATCTTACTCACCTTGATGCCTATTAACTCCAATGTGGTATCCTTGTTTTTTTTCTTTGTATAAATAGAGTAATGTTGCATTGTCTTGACGGTCAAATTAATCTTATGTTGCCAAACCTTCTGGAATGCAAAATGTAATATTCTTTTTCGTTTTTGCCAAACAACAAATCAGTCTTTGTATCCTAATAAGGCAATGATGCACGTGTTTTATTGTAGAATCAGAAGGTAAGAATGGTTATCCAAGTGAGAAACCTCAACAAATTAACAAAGTCATGTAGAATCATATTTACATTCTTTAAAGTAATCTACTGTTCTCGAACCAGTGTGTTATAATTTGTGCACTGTACAGGTTTATGCTAGTTACATATATGATGTGATTGACAAGTGATGCTTATTTATCTAATTGGGTTTGTATCTCCTATTTGAGCGGCTAGAATCAGACGGCTTGAATAAAAACACTATTTTAGTATGCTGACGTAGGTACACTTTAAAGATTGACTACCATACTACATTTGTAGACTTGATGATTATATGTGAAATTGTGATATAATATTTCCTTTTATTTGCAATGTTAATTGTACTTTTAATTCTAAATTGTTATATAAACATATTGTTTGACGTCAACTAGTTTGTTGTCCCCCTTTTTATAACAGTGAATGCATAAAATGTGTTGATACTATTCAACCTAGAGATGAAGCAGACTAACGTGCACTTTTTAATTCTAAATTGTTATATAAACATATTGCTTGACGTCAACTACTTTGTTCTCCCCCTTTTTATAACATTGAATGCATAAAAAGTATTGATACTACTCAACCTAGAGATGAAGCAGACTAACGTTACAATTTTGGAAGTGATGGTGAAGCTAAGGAGTTTAAAGAAAAATCCACATCTGAGTGCCCATAATTTGACACAAAAGGAAAAACAATAAAGAGCTTGAGATCTTTGGAGGGCCTCGGTTTATGCCAAGTGATTCCACAGCCTCACCCATTAGGATACAATAGCATAATAAATGGAAGGTTACGCATTTTGTCTCACCAAACTTGAGGATGAACGAAACTGCATGGCAATTGTAAGCATCTAAGCTCACTGCCCAAGGCTCTAGTAGAGTTTCGAAAATGACAATTGACCCCATAGACCACCACTAGCCTTAACCGCGCGCTTTGTCCTCACTCACGCGTAAGTCATGATAAACTTCCCTACTGGTCACCCACCTAGTACTACTCCAAGCTGGGCACACTTAACTATGGAGTTCTTCAGAGATGAGATCCCAGAAAAAGGAGGTGTCTGGGTAGTCCAATCATTCCTCATAAGATCCTTTTTTATCTGAGGCCTCAAATCCTGGGACGTTACAATCTCCCCCACTAAGACTCTCGACGTCCTCAACTATATGACCTCATAATATTACCTCATTTCAGTGTAGACCCAGAATGACCCATGGACACCCAACACAAGAATGACGACTGACCCCACAGACTACCACCAGTTTTAACTGCGCATTTTGTCCTCACTCACGCGTAAGCCAGGATAAACTTCTCGACTGATCACCCATCCAAGTACTACTCCAAGACGAGCGCGCTTAACTATGGAGTTCTTTAGAGATGGGATCCCAAAAAAAGAGGTGCACCTTGGTGGTATGGGTAGTCCAATCATTTCTTATAAGATCTTTTTTGTATCCGAGGTCTTAAATTCTTGGACGTTATAGAAATCTTTATTGAATGGTTCGTGTGAATAGTTTGTTACAACACAAAAATAAAACAACTCAATGCCTTTTTACGTATGTTTGGGAGCTATTTGTTTAACAAAAATTGATGTCATATTGACTGATTTAAGTTCAAAACTCAACACCCTTTTCATGTTCTTCAATCCTCAAAGTATTGGTTTTGCAAAAGAAGAAAAACATTTTGGCATCCAATGATTTCAGCTTGTGTTTAGTGTTCTGAATTTTTTCACAAAATTTTGATTGGCATTTGTTGAGGTAATATAGCCAGTTTTGGGCTTGATTCAATAATATTTGGAATTTTACATCTATTGTTGTTCACTTCAAAAACCTAACTTCACTGGTGTTGGTTTCCTTATGAAACTTGTATTATTTATCATTATTGAATGTTGAAAATGAATCTTAGATATTATTTATTATGATTATGTTGCAATACAAAACATTTGAGTAGATATTTTTTGCTAAAGGAATACCATAGTTTCTAGCCCAAGTATGTCTCGTAAAATATAAAATTGTCATATATGTAACTGTAGGACAAAGTGTCAATATGGATAATATATATGGAGTATGGATCACACCAAAATTAACCTCAATAGCTAGATACAATAGTACTCCTCTTTTTTCCTTCAAGATATACATAACAAAAGACCAAAAACGTTAATGTGTGCACAAAAATTCTATTCACAAATGAAAACAAAAGTTGAGACAAAAACCACACCCATTCATGGTAGATAATCAATATAAATGAAACATCATCAACCCTAAGTAGAATTTAATATATTGGACCCTTTCCGAACATCTACGGCTGCAAAGGGGGTTCTAGCGCCCTGCCCCAATAACAAATCCATAAATACAATTAAGTAAAAGGTAAAAGAATTAGGACATAAATATCTAGGTTTTATTTGAATATTAAGCACAAAAGTGATTCCAGTTGCATTGGTACTTATGCATTGTTTGCATCAAGACAAATTGGGTTTGAATCATTGTCAAAATATGTTTTTTATGGTAAATAAATTAAAGACAGCCTGTTATTGAGACTGATATCTAGTATAATAAAATGCTCCCAAATAGAATAAGGGAGACATGTATTTGATGTGAATATAAATAAATAAAAAGGGTAAAATTAAATAAAGGGAAGCAAGACACTTTTAATTTTTTGTGTTGTTTATAATTCTGATCTTTTAAAATAGAGGATTTTCTAGTAAGTCAAATTATGATGAAGTAATAGGTATAACTTTCTCTTGGTATTCTCCAATTATATTTAAGTCGATATTAATTTCTTCAAATTTTGAATCCAAAACTTTAGAATAACATATGTATCAGAGTATTTGTATAATTGATTTCAAGCCTATCATTTGACTTATATTGTATACACTATGAGAATATTCTATATTAAATTCACGTGTTTATTTATTTATATTACTATGTTCACTCATCAATATCACATAGGCCTTTACAGACAGTTATTTTGGTTTGAGTTGGTCATAATCGAGTTGAAATAATTGATATAGTTTTGATACAAAACTTTTTTTCACATTTGTGACACATTTTTATTTAATTGGTAGATAAAATAAAAAGGTCATGGTAGAATTTTTTCAGATCAACATAATAATTGTGTAACAAAATTAAAAATTGAAGTCAATAATTACTTAAAGTAGAAAAAATAACAATTAAGAATTCTCACACTAGGGTTAGGCTTAGGGTTTCTCACAAATGAATGTCGGCAGTTGGTGTTCAGAGGTTGTGATTAACCCTAATGATCCGACACTTATTTATATCCCTATCACACTCTACGTCCCAAGACAGACCACATTGTCACTCTTGTATACGTAACAAAACATTTTTTTAGGAAAGAAGCATTTAATTAAATTAATACGTCATTGCATAGTTGTATCCTTATATAGAAAGAAGATGGAAGACAATTCCCACAACCCACAACCCACAAGCCTGAGCCCAAGCCCAACCCATACTGATCATGCCAGGCCAGGTGAGGCAAGGCGTATTGTGGAGTGCACACATATGTGTGTGTTCATTTGTGTTTTGGTCACCATACCCACCACAAGGGTGATCATACTCTCCCCTAGAGACCTTTGGACACTAGTTTCACATGTGATCCTACATATAAGGATCACAAAAGTTCTAGGAGCAAGCAATGTGGGACTAAAGTCTCTTCCCATTTACATTAGAGACAAAAATACTTTTCCTCTATGTACTAGTTGCACTACATTGGCCTTTACCCATGTAGATAAATGGCTATTACATCCATGTATCCAACACCCCCCCCCCCCCCACAAAGTCCAATGTGTTGTGTGCTCATCGACTCAGTCCTCCATATTGTGCTTTTAGCAGATGCCTTTATATCTACCAAAATTATCCAACTTTGACTCATACAGAAATTAGGAGAACAAAAATCTTTAACCTAAATCTTGGATGCAAGAGTATTGGTTGGTAACAATACAATAAAGACATGGAAGAAAAAAATGATTCATTAAGTCCATGCATGCAGAATATGTCATGGTTGATATCAGAGAACAATCCAATTCTCTTGTTGACGCCTACACAACATCAACTATTTAGTTGGAGTCTCCAAGGATGAACTACTAGCATCTGTCTAAGACTTCACACTATTCAATGACTAATATCTTACTAGCTTGCAGTCATGACGTTAACATGTTTCCCAAGGGATAGACACAGATATGCAAGAAACATCAATGAAAAACATAGAGTCACCGAATTCATCTGACGACTTGTTATTACCACAGTGAACCACATTTGTAAGATATCCATCGTTTTAGGTTGGTTTACTACTACCTATGAATCATAAGAGGTTCTAGTCCCATACCCAACTTGGATTTCTCCAGTAAGGATAGGTTAACACCTATAGTGATAGAATATGTTGTATTATCTTTAGTACCTACGCAGTCCACAACCACAACCCCATTCGACACTAATTACCTTACAAACTTGAATCTAACATGGATGTGTCTATGTTATTTTTTTCTTATACTTGTAACTCTTTATCTTGGTAATGGTTGTAGTCATAGCGCAGAAAGGTGCCTCTTTATCATAGGTAAATTGGACATAAGTTCATGTAGCCATTCAACTTCCAATCCAATTTCATCTAATGAACACAACTTAACCTCAAAAGTAGATTGAGACAATATGGTCTATTTATTAGACCTCTAGGAAGAAACACCTTCTCCCAACAGGAATACATATCCTGAGACACATTACTCCCTAAGTTCATGAAAATCCAGCTTGCATCATTATATCCTTCAACTATAGAAGGATATTTTTCGTAATACAACCCAAGGGAACAAGTTCCCTTAATATACCTCAATACTCTATCAAGAGCTTTCCAATTAGTCTTGTCGGGAAAACTGGTGTATCAACTTAAGTTAGTCACGACAAACACAATCTCTAGGCATGGGTAGTTTGTAAGTAACATCATTTTTTTGATAATTTGATAGTATTGTTATTGAGACAATGGAACTCTAGTATCATTATTGAACTAGGCCTTAAATGAATCATATGGAGTCTTAATAGGTTTACATCATGATTACTCAAACCTCTCTAAGATATTCCCAACATAGTGATACTGAGAGAGAGTTATACCATCATTAGACCTTATGACTTTAAACCATAATCACATCAGTGACACCAATTCCCTTCATCTTAAACTTTCTACACAAGAATGGATTTGTCTCATTTTGTACTTTCATACCAAAACCAAAAAAACCATATATCATCAACATATAAACATAATAGAATGACTCCATGATTGGTAATTTTTTAGTAACACATTTATCAAAAATCATCAGAAACAAATCCAAATGATGATATCACAGAATCAAACTTCTCATGCCATTTTCCAAAGGCTTGTTTCAAGTCATATAATGTCTTAACAAGTTTACACAATTTGGACTTATGCCCATGTCCAACAAATCCCTCGATTGGTCCATATATATTTCCTCTTGAAGATTATTTCATAAGAACACAATCTTCACCTCAATCTGATGGATAGAGAGATTGTAAATGGAAGACAATGCTATAAGTGCTTGGATTGGTCATACAAGAAATAAGAGAATAGGAATCATAATAATATATTCCTTCCTTATGTGTGTAATCCTTAGCAACCAATCTAGATTTATAATTATTGATCTCCACATATTCATTAAGTTTCTTCTTAAAGATCCATTTACATCATACTACGAAACAACCCATATGTAAATCAACTAATTCCTAAGTTCCATTTGAGAAAATTGATTGAATTTTATCGTTAACGGATTCCTAACAAAACTTAGCTTCTGGGAAGTCCATATATTGTTTGAAAGATACATGATCATCCTCAATATTGTAGTTGCAAAACTCACTTCTAAACTCCCTGGATGTCCTTGGTCATTTACTTCTCCTTTGTTTAGCCATTTCTTCATAATCATCATGTTCAGAAACAATATATTCTAAGTTGGGAATGGAACTTATGGTGAATGAATCCTCTTGAGACATTTCTTTGTTCACACCAAATTTACGGGAAATAAATCCTCAAAGAATGTAGCATCACGTAGTTCCACAATTGTATTGACATCAATGCCTGAGATTTTAGATTTTACAATCAAGAATCTATAGGAATAACTAGTTTCTACATAACCCAAGAAGATGGCATCAATTGTTTTCTGTCTCAATTTTTATCTTTTGTGTTCAAGGAACAAGTACCTTATAAAATCACCCCCATCCCCAAAGATATTTGCAAATCAGTTTTCTCCCTCTCTATTACTCAAACGAACAACTTTCTTTATGTTTATTGGGAGCTTGATTCAGAATATGGCAAGATGTATTTAAAGCTTTTGCCCCACGTAATGTGGGTATACTTGAGGTTTGGAGTAAGTTATTAACCATATTTGTTAAGGTTTGATTCTTACCTATTACAATACTATTAGGTTGTAGTGAATAAGGAGTGGTAACCTCATTAACTAAAACATGGAATTCATAAAATTCTAAGAATAACTTCGAGGTGTACTATCCTACCCTATCATACCTTAATTGTTTAAGTAATTTACTAGTTTGAGTTCACCTTCTTTATTAAATATTTTAAAATTTTAAATTCCTCATATTTACTTTTAAGTAAATAGACATAACATTATCTACTTATACCATCAATAAAAGCATTTTGATCCCTAGTAGCAATCTCATTAATTTATAGATATTAGTGTATACTAAATCATGAATTTATAAATTTCTAATGACTAAATGAAAAGAATTTCTAGGAAGTTTAGCTTGCACATTTATTTCACATCTACTTATTAATATTGGATCTATAAATTAAATCTAGATTCATCATTTGTATCATCGAGCCAAAGTTAACTTGTCCCAGCAGACTATGCCATACGTCAAAAGATATAAGATTCATGCAAACAAAACTGTAACCATTCAAATTTAAATTTGAATTTGAAACATGCTCAACAAGAATCTAAATAGGTGATCATGTCACATAAATACCACTTGCCAATAAATAATGAGTCATGAAGGCGTGTAATAATTTCCTTGTTACATTTGTAGTCTATTCTAAAATCATCCATAACTAGAATTGCACCACTAAGGATATTGCGTCGAATTGATGGAACATGTCTAACTCTATGAAGTATCAGAACCTTCCCTAAACAAAACTTCAAGTCCACCCATCTTTAGCCTTTGACTTCTACAAAGTTGGAATCACCCAAAGTCATAGATCAACCTCTTGAGGCGTGATAAGACACAAATAGTGAGTTGTCAGCACAAACATGTACATTATCTCCAATATCAATTATCTAGTAAAGAGGTTCAATAACTGAAAGAATTTGAAGTTTTATAGATATGTACCCATTATTATGGTTCAAGGATGTAGTCATCATGTTGACTACAACCTCCTTGATTGCATATATGGAAGCTTTATTTGCCTTATTTCAAGGACAATCCTTATTCCAGTAGCCAACCTGACTACAAGTCCAATAAGGTTTGCTTTTTGGTTTTTTCTATATCTTATACTGGGGTTTACGTATATCCTTTGATTTCTTATCCTTATTCTTAGCAAAAGTAAAATTGGAAGTAGGGTCTACATCATTTGGTAACTTGATATTATTCTCTTTCAAGTACTCTTCTTTTTTGTTAATGTCCCTCATAAGACCATTCATTGACACATCTCCTTTGTGATGCTTAAGAGTCATGCCAAATGACTTCCATGATTTAGGGAATTTATCTATGATGGACATAACAACAAACTTCATAGAAAATTCCTTTCTTGCATCTGAGAGTTCTTGACACAAGAGTTGAAATTCATGAGTTTGGTTAGAAACAAGTTCACCCTCAACCATCTAAAACTTCAAAATTTTAGGAAACAAGGTACTTTTTAACACATTGCTTTTTCGTATTATGTTCTTTCTTTAACACCTACCATAAAACCTTGGAAGTAGTATGTTGGATTTATGGCCTCTAGAGGGGGTGAATAGAGCTAAAAGTAGTTAAATAAAACACATTAGACCTTCAAGATATTTGCTAAAAGACAAGCTATATTGAAAAGCAAGGGCAAGAGAGATTGAGCAAACACAAAGTGAAGATTAAGATGTATAGTGGTTCCAACCTCCAAACTAGGATATGTACATCCAATACCTAGACGAGTAAATCTCTAGGATTTTCAGCCATGCCACAGTTATTATATTCTGTTATAAGAGTTACAACATGTAGACCACCCTATTCAAGTTTAAGCGTACCTAGCCTTCCATTTGAGGATAGGGATCCAATAACCTTAAAAAGGACTTGCCTATCCATCACCAAGAGTCTTCAAACTTGATGAGGACTTACCTACTTTTGCAACAGTCTCTTGCCTTCTCCAAGGACTTACCTACTCTTGGAACAAGTCTTCCACCTTCAAAGATTTACCACTCTTGAGTTTGACCTTCATCCTTTCTCTTCACCTTTACCAAGGAGAATCTTTCACCATTTTGCTACAGAGAGGTTAGGAAAATGAGTGGAGAGATTCACAATATGTACATTGGAGTAGCTCTCTTACAAGGATCCTAACTCACCCAATTGTATGTAGATTAGAGGATAAACTTGAGAGAGAACAAGGGCTCTAAGAGGCAAAACCAGTCAACTATAATTAGGGAGCATAGAAGGAAAACTAGGAATGAAGTCCAAGGGCCCCCTATTTATAGTTTGAGGGTGCCTAATAGCCATTAGAGACACATAGGAACAAAATATAGCCACTTTGGGTGTTCCAACTAATAACATTTTTAGTTTTGCAACACACCAGTGGCTAGAAATAATTTTTAGTACTTTACAAAATAGCATTTCGAATGAGATGCCTTTTGGGAAACTCGACCGATGACACTATATGATAAAACATTTTGAAGTTGTCAGTCGAGTTTATCCTAGATGAAACTTAGCCAACAACTTTTGTTTTACTAGAACAAGGTCTCGATCAAGCTGCCACCAAGACAAATTGGCCGACCATAGGAATTGTCAAGAGCCATATAGGTTGTCGGTTGAGTTTTCACCAGGACAAACTTGGCTGAAAAGGCAGACTATAAAGAATTTTGACAAATTCCTAAAAAATTATTAAATGTTCAATTTAAGTGCTCTCAATTTTTTTTGAAGCTTTTCACAAGTTACGCCTTCAACACAAATGATTTACAATATGATTCTAATAGATATACTGCCTTTGCATTGATTTTGACTTAGTCGTTTGCAAATGATAGAATGCTAATATCATCCTCTTCATGTACCTAATGCCTGAAATTGATCTCAAATAGACATATTAAATACACATGAACCAGATGGTTAAGTCATCACCAAAATACAGACAATGTATAACTGTTAAGTCAACATTCTCCCCCTTTACTAAGATGACAAACCATTCCTTAACATATTGAAAATGACTGAAATTATAATCATTTTTTCCTTTGATGTGTAAGGGATACATGAATGTATGAAAGCAATTGCCCCCCTCAATTTATACTTACCTTCACATGTAAGGTTATTTCACTTAAAACCACAAACACCACACATATATGTGCTATGCCATTTTCAGTAAGCAAGAGTTATGAAATTTTAGATCAATTTCAATATGAATCCCAACTATTATACCCCTTAGTGATATCAAAAAGGGAATGGTAGAAGAGCTAGGTCTAGTCTTATCCAACTCAAAAGCATCATACGCATGCACCAAGCACAAAAACAACTAGAGATAGTTGATAACATGAAGTTATACTCAAAATACAAGAAATGATACACCTAAGATCATGTAGTAGCATAGAAAAGAGTTTAGAGTACAAATCATAATGATTACAACCAAAGGAAATCAGTCTGTGACAAAAATAAAATAGCAATTAATGGCATGAGTATATAAAATAGTAGCCTCAGATACATGTGCCTTATGCAAATACACAATAAGCTTGTAAAATGTGATATACATGGGCACTCACAAACCTAAGAGCCAAACCTCTAGATCATCTAGGTCCAAGTCATCATTGGTAGGTTGGTGATCCTCACCACTGGCTTGCTCAGGGTGCGTGGAAGAGTCAGGAGCAGTAGTTGCCTCATCACCATCATCATGCCCATCATCATCAGAACCCTCTACCTCAACATCTGTGTCAACATCATCAGGATCCTCAGCCTCTACATCAACTTCCTCGACCATCTCCACATCCTCATCAAAAGAAAATGAGCATTTAGTTGGAAGCCTTAGATGTTGTTCATGCCATGACATGTCGGTCGCAATAATTGCTTTTACTTGCTCAAAAGTGGGTGTAGAGTCCCCCATAAAATTCAGTAAGTATAGTAGAGGTAGTGCCAGGTAGGAGGGAAAGAAACCGAGTGGCACTCAGTTGAGGATGAGAGGAAGTAGGTGTAGGTCTTGTTGGTATGTATACCCAGAGACCCAATCATATGATGATTGTGAAGGCATATTACATAAAGGATTTGATTAATAATAATAATGGCAAGCTTCCAATTCATTTTGTTTTTCTTAGTTATGAGACAATGGGGAAACATAATGAATGTCTAAAGAATGACAATAACTCAATGATGTATGTCTTCAAGTAAGTGACTTGAGTAATGAGATCATATAGATGTTAATAGTATGTACATTCTTGTTATGTCCCTGGTCAGATTTTAGTGTGGAAGACAGACATACAACAGTAACACATAAGACTGGAGTGTGTGTTGGTTGATGACAAAATCTCATTAGGCATGATATGGTATATCAAACCAAGCACACAGATACATGTCAGAGCATAATGTATCAGACAGACCCACCTTGAGAGTGACACATGTAAACCATACTTGGTGGTCATAGTTATCTCTCATAGTGAAGGTGGTGATTGTGATTCTTAGACCTATAGTCACTACACTTATCACATGTCTTTTGGTATACTTTGGCATCATCCAACATAACCCTGAATAAGGATTTCCATAAAGTAATGATTGGGTAGTTATGATACATGCAAATTGACTGTGAGTAATGTCGATGGGTTTTGTCCCACCTAATGGAGTTTGATATCCATGGTTACTTGATAAGAGAGACTAAGAAATTCATGTGCATGCACATGTAAATCAATATATGATATTGAGGTCACATATATCTCATACAGTCTGGTCTAGGTTCAAGAAACATGGATTGAACATTGAGAGGATGAAGATTTCATACCTTGAGTTCATTTCAGATATCAAATACAAAGGAATTATACAATCACTGTAACACCTTACATGGATTGTAGGTTGAAGTTTCTCTTCAAATTTCCATCCACTTAGGTATCACTGATGTATAATTAGGCACCACTCTTTGCTTGTGATGTCATAAACCCGTTATTGACATTCACTACCCACATGATATGGGATCTATATGGTCACACACATAGGAATTCACCTAAAAAGGGAGTTTAACATGAATGATAATTGAATTGATTACTAAAGTGTTTAGGTATTCAATTCAAGAAACAAATTAGCTGATTGAACCCCCAAGTAATTGGCTCATGTGATAAAATAATTGGTTGGAGTGTCAGGTTGATTAGAAATTGAATTGGTTGATATTTGCCTGAGCTGAAGAGTGAACCAACTGGTTCACTTAGTTAACCAAACAACTTGGCTCACCAACTGAACAGTTGGGGTCGCCAAACAATCAGCTTGTGTGAGTGAGACAATTCGTTCATGGAGAAATTCAATTGCATCAAGGAGTAGTGTTGAAGTGATGATGTGCATTAATTGGATTCGAATTGCCAAATCATATGTGATTGGGAAACATCGCAAAATGACTAGTTTGTTGAGCGAACTAATTGACTCGCTTGTGAACTGATTGGTTCACCACTCATAGGTTGCATAAATTCATGATCTTCCAGTCCCTTTCACTACCGCATAGACTAAGAACCCTGCTCATAACCCCTCTTATAAATAGCGAGGTAATGAGGGCTTCCCAAAAAATGCAATTGAGAATCAACTGCTCTGACAATTGATGTCCTCTCTAGTTGTGGTAACTAAGAGAGACCAAGAAAGTCCTACCTAACTAGGGACGGATAGTGAGGGATAGAACAACTAAGAATCATTGTGGGAGAGCAGGTTGGTACCTAGTACACCAACAAGAGGGAAAACTCCTTCCTATCCATTCTAGTAGGATGATAGGAGTTTTGCGGGGTCCATGTGGACTTCTATAGAGGTGAGGTGTCCATTTCCTATCACTAGGAGGATGTCATCAGCCTGTAGTCTGTGGTGAGACATGGAGCTATTGAATGCATTGTTTGAGTCAGTTGTTTGTGAAGGAGTTTTCGCAGACAAGTCCCAGTGCAACTAGGAGTGCACGACTACAACAATAAGTTGTAGTTGCTAAAACTTGCTCTAAGACTGTGTCTTAACTCATTAAACCATCCTTTCCATTACATAATAGTTGATATGATCTTGCTATTTTGGAGGAATATAGGTAGATAAATTTTTATTTTCGATGCCTACTATGTGCCCATATTTCCCCACAGTAGTATCAAAGCCACATCAATTTATTATGTTTTGGGATCCTGGATATGATCGGATTTTTGGTTTCTATCATTGATTTGTTGCATATGATGTGAATATTTAAACTACTTAATGCGCATATCCAATCAAAGACCATATATAATTCCAAACTAATATATATACATATATATGATATATATGCAATTTACACACATCACCCTAAAAGTGAGTTTTGATGGTGGGTGTGTACTATGGTTATGGCCAATAACCCTAATATATGTGTGGTGGATGGTTTATTTTATTCCTATTTTATCTTGGTTTGCATACCCAACCCCTACCTTCTTCTTCCCAATGTAGAAGAATTATTCTGCATACCCTTGCTTCCTTTGATTGTAACTTGAGGTTTATCATTACTACATAATAAGTTTAATAGCAATAGGATAGTTTCTTTTCTTATAACAACGAAGATGAAGATACATGTAAGGTGTGTCGACCATTTCATGTGATGAGCCGATGGGCTGGAGGATCAAGGAGGAAGATGCCAATCAGATGAAGGATTGTTCCAAGAGACCAACTGACCGGCCAAGAAGTGAGACGGTCGGTTCAAGGGTTGAAATGATCAACCTGGAATGGCATGCATAGATCTACACCAATAATAGGTTTCTGCATGAGATGTGGATCCTAGGTTGTAGTAATTCCTTGTGTCTCCAAGGAATTACAGTAGTACGACCATAACGATCACTCTTGGTTTAATATTACATGTTTAAGTTGTGGGATATAGCATGCATATGATACATACTATATATATATATGATGATTGGATAAAGATTATGTATATATACAAACTCCTTCAAATATAATATTAAGTCTTTGATGCTTTCCATCAGAAATACACACGAAAAGCTTGATCGACAAGTATGGGTACCCCAAGGGTGGTGCGTTGTCTATCTCGTAGAAGTGTGATGGTAATAATGTGGGCCTGCCAAGTGGGGTGTGTGTTGGCTTTTGGGTGGGGCTTAATTGTGTGGTCTTAGTGAAATTAAGCATCAGAAGCATGAAGATGCATATGGCAAAGAGTTGTGCATATCATGTATCTAAGAATTGCATATGATGTAATTAACAAATGTTGTCTACCTTAATGATTGACTATGTACAATGGCGTTGTCCATGTAATAGTTGAATTGTTTTAGATCTAGGCTCACAAGAAGGTTGTATGTTACAATCTTCCAAATTGATATGTGATGGCTATAAATTTAATCAAAATGTGAGAGCAATAGTTAACTAAAGACCTAAAAAAATCATAAAAGTTTATACAAATCAAATCAAATCAAAAATGAGTTTTTGGAAAAATTTCAAATTCTTTTGTAGAATCAAATGGCAACACACAAAAACACCTTTTATTTACGATCATTCCTTGAGAAGGACAATCTAAAATGGGAACAACTTCCACAACTGGTACAGGACGCTGAGAATGGTTCTCACACGGGAGCACAAGCTCTATATCATGGAGACACCAAAGCCAAAAGAACATCTTCCTAATGCTCCAAAGGCTGATAGGGATTCTTACAAGAAGCATACTGAAGACGTCATCGATGTTAAATGCATAATGATGCACTCAATGAACTATGAGTTGCAAAGATAGAATTAGAACATGTAAGTTATTGAGATGGTCACACATCTTAGGAACATGTTCTAGGACCAGACAAGATAGGAGAGATATGATATATTAAAGGCATTGTTCAAATGTAACATGAAAGAAGGAGATCAGATAGGCCCTCATGTGCTCAAGATCATTGAGTATGTTGAAAACATGTCAAGACTAGGATTCCCCTTGGGTCAGGAGTTGGTCACTGATGTGATTGTATAGTCCCTGCTAGAGTCATGGAGTCAGTTCGTCATGAACTAAAACATGAATGACTTTGACAAATCGTTGATAGAGTTATTGGGCATGTTGAGAACAGAGTAGGCACATATGAAGAAAAACAAGCCTAAGTATGTGATGATGATCAACAAGAAAAATGGAAAGTCTAAAGGAAAAGGAAAAGCTAAGAAGAGTTCAAAATCTAGCCAGAATCCCAAGTTTTCAAACCTCAATGCAAAAGGAGGAGTGAAGAAGGAGGCCTGAAGAAGGGAGGAAAATGTCACCAGGATGGACACTGGAAGAGGAATTGCCCCCTCTGGTTGGAGTTCCTAAAGAAGAAGAAGAAGGATGATTCATAGGCCTCTACTTCAGGTATAAACATTATAAGATAATTCTAATATACATCTTCATCTTGGTATGTGATATCGGATGTAGATCTAACATATGTTGATGTGCAGGATCTGATAAGAAGTAAATCCTTTCCAAAAGGACAAAGATAAAGTGTGATGAGAAAGAGTTGTTGCAATTGCAATCTATATTTAGAATTTATCCTAGCCCACAGGACATGTAATAGAGTTAGTAGAACTATTATTTGATTATGCTAATAAATAGAAACATTTTATTTTCTACATATTGTAAAGACAATGATGACTATGAATAAAATAGTTGGGTGTTCTATTTCAGGGATATGATATTATATGGGTATACTACAAAATATCTTATGATCTTTTGCAAATAACATAAATACTAAAAGGGAATATTGATAACTCATAGCAATCTTTAGCATTGTCATCTTGGGCACATATATAGGAAATGCATACCTAGAATCCATATTGATGTTTGTCTAGACTCTTTTGGTTATTGAACCAACAAGAGATGTGCAAATATTAATTATGAGCAATATGAAAAAATACCCTTCCCTAGATTTAGTGGGAGGATAAGAACTCTATTAGAACTTATGCATGTTGATGTATAAAAATCTTATAGAATAAATGCTACATATAGTTACTTGTACTTCATAATATTTACTGATGATATGGTGATATGCACTCACTAAAACATAAATCTTTGGCAGTGTTCAAGGAGATTATAGATGAAGCATAACTTTGATAAAAGTATTAAGAAACTTTGCTATGATCAAATATTGAAATACTTTAAATTAAAAGTTTGAGGACTTATTGGACGAACTGTTATAGTGTATCACACATGTCTCACCCCCGTGGGATTCAACTTTTTAGGTAGATTTCGAGTAAGAACAAACCTTCCAGTGGGTGAACAGCATCAGTAGGAGCAGCAACATCAAGGACAACAATGATCCACAGGTGGAGTCACTGTATGTTACGTCTTGTACATAGAGAGTCCTATGTGTCGTCTCTGTACTCTCAGGTCCTAGGAGTTAGTAGATGGTTTAATATAGATCTGAGACTTTTGGCTTAATGCCTCGAGATTTTTGTATGCTTCTCATGTACAGCTTAACATGGCAGTTAATGTGATGACTCTCGAGATGAGATAATTTAGATATGTAATGATGAATCAGCTTGTAAATAACTTATTTCGTTTCTTTATGAAAAAGTTTCATCGGTTTTGGATCTCTTAAAAAAGTTTTAAATTTTAGTGATTTTTAGTAATTTCGCTGCTAATTAATCGCTTCTGCATCATTAATAAAGTTTTATCCGAGACGTGTCCCACACTAAACCTTGGAACCTTGGTGGAGGTAGAGGTGGAAGAACCTTTGTTTGACATTCGTCAACTAATGGAAATGATCAAAATCTTTTGGTGGTCAAAAGTGCATAGTCAAAATAGCAGGCTTTAATGGCAGATAACCTTTTTCTGGAGTCAAAGTCCTTGTATTTATAGGTACATAGGGTTTAGAACCATCCCAGCCGCTATGGATTTAAGTCCTCAGAATCCATGAAGGTGAAGATACAAAAAGGAGGTAGATGAAGGTATGTGGGTTTTAATATCTCCATTGGTAGGTGAGGAGCCTAGATGACCTTTGGTAGGTGAACAAAGGTGCACCATTAAAAGCTTGGGTAGGAATATCATCAAAAGACAGACACATGGGAACCTCCAGTTGATGATGCAGAACATCCATTGGTGGTTGGGTGTTGGATTTCCTTCTAAAGATGTGTGAAAAAACTCCTTTGGTACATGGATCAAGACAATCATTGGTTGTTTCCCATCAGAAGACATGTGTAGGATCTCCATCATATGGTAGGTGTTGGTCTTCATTTGGTTGTCAACTGAAGAAAGAACTAACTAATATAACTTGACGGTTTTTTGGAAGTAAGCCCACCTACAGTTGGGGGCTATTGGCATAAGGTATTTGACTTGCACTGATGGAGCTTCTATTGAAGGAATGACAATAGATGGAGGGGCATATCAATGGAAACCAATGGCTTGGTTGGTCTAATGCAAACTAAGAAATTGTATCAAAACATTATAAATTACCATAAAATCAAGAAAGTGTCAAAATCTTATGAATTACCCATGGTTTAGTGGGAAACCGTTTCCTACACTCGTACCATGGATTGAAGTTCAAGACTACCATGAAAATGAAGAAACTGGACCAAACTTTATAAATTAGCATGGAATCAAGAAAACCAAAATTCAATCTAGTTTTGAGATAAAATGACAGAATGTGGTGCAAATCTAAGTTGAAAATGCAACTAAAGCTATGATGAATATGCATTCATTAAGTACCCATGTTTCGAGGAGTTGTTCAATTTTTTTGACCACCTTATATAGCTATTGAGGTTAGACGTAGAGATCCCCCTATAGGTTGGCGAGCTAGTTTAATAGACATAGAGTCCCAAATCTACTCTATGTCGTGTACATGGTATTTCAGCTTGTTGGGATAATTTCACATGTTACGGGGAACTTCTCATGGGTCAAAGACGAAATATAATGAATAAGAGGTTTAATACCTATTCCAACTATTTATATTTTCTTTATTGATATAGTTTCGAAGTTGTATTATTTATAAATTTGAACATCCATGTGTGTAATATAACTCATAAATATTAATATTTGGGTCATATTGGATACTTGGTGAATTTCAATTAACTGATCCTATACCTCACACTCTATTGGAGCAATGTTTCTTGTACATGTCCAACACATCAGGAGGACCTAGAGGCAATCTATCTAAAGGAGTATTACAAAATGAGCAAGAGACGTGAAATGTCCAGAGAAGAGTAGTTAGATAAATAGTAGTTTATCTCTTATTCTTCCTTTTGTCCTATTGGATGTGAGACTATAATTGGAAAAATATTCTATAAGCTTGTCTATGATGTTTACTAATGCTAAGAGTGGATTTTCTTCTATACTCAGTTATGTTGTAAAAGACAAGCACAATTATCTGATGTTTACATTCAAATCATAAATTGATGTTTCTTAGTAAGATAACAAGACATTTATAGTTTTATATGCCTTGAATAAAGATAAAAATTAAGGTTTACTTTTAGTTTGAAATATGTGGATGGTTAGTCCAATCTCACTAATAAGGGTTTATACCCTAGTTAATGGCTCAAGTCACGTCAAAACCCAAGATTAAAACATCCACCAAACAAGCTCCAAAAATCCAACATTACATGCACAACCTGAAACTAGGATATATAAGAAGAACATAGGAAAATTAGGAAGGAAAACTATGTTTTTCTCTCAAAGTTGGAAGAGAATTCTAGCCAAGATAGTAGAGAAGAGTCAAAATGAGTGAAAAGACAAGAACGAAGGAATATACTAATTAAATTGAGTCTTATTAGTTGTGATGGTTAATCCTAGCATAAATATTCACAAACAATGATGTGGCATCTGAGTGGTAAAGTTGTTTGGTATGAGTGAGAGGTCAAGAGTTCAAACCTTGGTGACGGGATGAATGAATCACCAATTAAAAAAAATAAAATATTCACAAACAATAAAAACATCAAAGGAGATGTCCATCAAGAATAGATCCACCAGGCCAAGAAAAAGTAAACATGGCATACATATATATATATATATATATATATATATCATCTAAGCCTCAGTCCAAACTATGTTGGTGTCGGCTACATGGATCCTTTGTTTCCATTCAGATCTATCATGGGTCATATTCGAGTTGAGATGTAGAGATTATCTCTCTTTATAAGCTCATCACGTACCAATTTAGGTCATCCTCTTCTTCTATTTATTGTACTTGACTCAATAGAATTGTTTTGTATAGGCGCATTAGTCGGTCTATGTTTCACATGTCCATACCATCTGAGTCGGCCCTTGCGCAACTTGTCATCAATGCTCTTCATCCCCACTTTATTCCTGATATATACATTTCTCAAGCGAACTTTTCACATATACACACACACACATACACACATACATACACACACACACACATATATATATACATATATCTATATATATGTATATATGCATGTATATATATATATATATATATATATATATATATATATATATATATATATATATATATATATATATATATATATATATATATATATATGAATCCCAGTTGCTATTTTGATTTACTACCCTCCCAAGCATCCAGCCTCCACCAGATGTGTGGGGAGAGGGGGAGAAATATTTATCTCTTAAACCCATATATAAACACACACACATGTATATATATATATTTATATAGAGAGATAGAGATAGAGATAGAGAGAGATGTCAGTTCAAGTGAAAATTTATGTGTCATACAAAATCACAAAATTAATAGACAACACATATTCTCACAAGGTTAGTCGATCATATTAATCAGTTCATATTCTCCTAAGTTGCCCATATACAATGACTAACAATGTGACCACAATAGAAATCATTCACACTCCTCCGACGACAATAATCACTCATGGTGATTCAACAACAATGATATATCAAATTGACCCAATGACAATGATTTCTCACAGTGATACACTAAGATATTTTTCACACATCTATCCAACAATAGTGGTCACTCACAACAATTGAATGACATTGATCAAGCCCTCATTGTAGTCAATTTTCCCAACTAACCAATTCCATTTGACTAGAACTCAAACACCAGAACCATCATATGTAAGGTGACTTTCCTATAATTTAATGTAAAAATGATCATAATACCCCTAAACAAATTTTGTTCTCTTAATTGGGGTTTGAAACCACAAAAACCTTGGATAATCACTATCAAACACACAAGGCATGTGTAGAAGATTTAAAAAACATTACCACCATTAAAAGTAAGAATATTTTACCATCATTCAAGGAAAAATAAATCCATTAAGGTAAATCAATAACATGATCTTGCATCCATCATCATTCTCAATAAGTGAATTTCTCATCTTAAAGTTTGCAAAGTGTGTATTTGATCTCTATATCAACAAATGTGAAATTTCCTTTGACAAAAGTTATTCTTGTCTACAAATTATAAAGTAATACCGTGGAATAGCAAAAATTTAAAAATTATAAACAAAGAAACAAACATGAAACTATGATAAGAAGTAAGCTAAGTCCTAAAGACGTAGGTCGTTATAACTAAAAATACTTAGCTATTTCCCTAGGATGTCTCACATTGTTTTATGTTTTCATTGCTCCTAAGCAATGATGCCAAAATTTATATGAGACTCAGATATTGTCTTATTTGAGTATCAAAGTGTACTTAATATAATAATAAACCTTGACCCTAATAAGAAAATAGTGGTGTAATAATTTTGATTGACCTACTTGAATAAATAAAATTGTATATTCTCTTGATCAAACCATCTAGATTGTAAATAGCTTAAAATTAATTAGAAAGTAAATTTTCAATAATGAACTGGAATGCTAAATTTGGTTTAACTCAATCACATATGAATAGTAAGTCTAGGATTCACCATAATGAAACCTACAAATGTCAATCATATATAAATGTAGTTATGTCAAAATCGAGTAGTGATGATTTTGCTTCTAGTTTCCCTTTCAAGTATAGAAGAAACACATGATATTAGAAGAGTGATACACCCTCATGATTATGTAAGCCTTCATTACGCATTAAGAATGTAATTCTAGTCATAATTCTTTCATTTAGTTTTGTATCTGAGAGAATTCCTCAAATATTTGTCTATTCAAAATATTATTCCCCCAAGTTTTAATATATATAAAAAGAAAAGAAAATATGGTTATCTAACATCAAACATAACATTTCATTGAAGAATTTCAATATATATCATACAAGAACGTGTAAGTAGTTAAAAATTAATATAAACTCAAATTATGTCCATAACATTAAGTCCCACACCCAATAGAGGAATTGATCTCTCATATAAATGGTTATAAGAATGAACTTGAACAATAATGAAAGTACAAGATGTAGAGAAAAATACATGGTGAAGTAAGTGATGAATCTTTATAATATTTGTTCCACAATGCTTACGTGTTGAACTCTACTCAAGATATTCTCTTCTAAAAAATCTACTTATGCCAAAAAATATCTTCAACTAAGTGCACACAGTAAATCCTTATATAAGAGGTGTCTCCCTTTCATGGTCTAAGTGAGGAATCTATAATCTTTGATCCATTGGATTGAATAAACTAGTCAATAGTGGCTAACTATGATAAAGGTTTTTTCTAGCCTTCATTCAAATCATTCAGTTGTTTGGCCACTCGATTGATCAAATGTGCATTCATGTTGATATGAAGACATGTAAGTCAAGTGGGTCACTGGATATTGATCAACATGTCACATCCAATGACTCTTCTAAAATCTGGTCAATTCACTAGAGAAACCTTGAATGATGTTTCTTTTCTTTTTTCGACATTTTGACTATCTATTGAGTGGGATTTATGATTCTTTTTTGGACCTCATTTAGCTAGATGAATACAAATTGATCGATTGGAGTAATTTGTTGCTTACTTTTTACATGTATACTAGATGTGAGTTGGTCCACTTTTTCTATTCGATGTCCTTCTATGTAGTGTAATTTAGTGAGTGGCTAGACAATTACATGGCTTTCCTTCAGTCTTATGAATTTCTCCATTTAAGATGAACCAATCAAATTGATTTACCAGTTAATTAATTGGTCATCAAATAGTTACTTAGATGCAATTTCTTCATGTTCTTGATGTTTAAGTTTCTACTATGATTTACATGTGCTTTATTTTCATTGTTAGATATATTAAAAAATAATTGTAATGTTGGTGAATTTTGTTCCTATACTTCATGCTTTTCCTCATTTATTCCATCATTGCAAATTGAAATTACACCAAATGGAGTGAATACATATCAACCTAGTAAACCTTGTTTATAAATAGGAAATATAGTAAATATGCTTGACTGTATACCTAAAAATTGGGATAGGTGTGGTAGAATAACCAAATGCCTTATATTAAAAGAGAAGTAATATGACATGTTAGAGGATGTATGTCTGAGCTTACTGTCCAAGGATCCAGTAGAGTTTCAAGAATGATGACTAGTCCCACAGACCACCACTATCTTTAATTGTGCATTTTATCCTCACTCACACGCAAGCAAAATAACCTTCCCGACTCGTCACCTATCCTATTACTACCTTGGGATAAGCATGCTTAACCACAAAGTTCTTCAGTGGTGGGCTCCCTGAAAAGGAGGTGCAACTTAGTGATATGGGTAGTGTAGTCCAATCATTCATTTTTAGATCATTTTCTTTGAGGCCTCAAATCCTGTGACATTACTATCTCCATCATTTAGACTTTTTATGTCCTCATCAAGTCTTAACTATATGCCCTCATAATTACTTTCCCATTTTAGTGCATACCCAGAAAGGCTATATGCACCCAGCTCCCTTTTGCGGCTATCAGACAAAGGGCAGCTCCATCAATTCGGATAGCCCTTTCTAACATGCTTGGATACTACCAGTGCAAGGGTGTCTCCATCAACTCTGATAGTCCTTCCCAACATGCCTGGACTACACGACTAATAGATTGGCATGCACATGCCCATATGGCCCCCACCTAATATAGGGGAACATGATCTGATACCATTTTTGACATCCAAGCTCACTGCCCAACACTCTACTAAAGTTTCAAAAATGACAACTAACCCCACAGATCACCACTAGCCTTAATTGTGAACTTTTTTCTGACTCACATGCAAGCCAGAATAAACTTCCCTACTAGTCACCCATCTTGTGCCACTCTAGGTTGAGCACGCTTAACCAAAAAGTTCTTTAGTGATGAGTTCTGTTACAACCCCAATTTTGGGTTCTTTTGGTGAGAAATGCAATTTCTCTTAATATAGATATATGAAGAAATAATGGTGTGGTTTGATTTGAATGAATGAATTTGGTTTATAATAGCCTTGTTAGTTGATTTATGGGCCTTATTGGCTATTGGGCCCAATAATAAGAAGAAAAAAAAGAGAAAAATAAATTCAGTTAATAAAAGAATATATATTAAGAAAGGGAAGAAGTTCCCAACCTACCGGACTGTGCTATCGACCCTATATATAGGGGAGGGCTCATGGGGGCACTGACACATCAACTAGCTATCCTAGAGTCTTCGGAGAGTGACGAAAAACGTGTTGGCGAGTTCGAATTTAGAAATAATCCTGACCTTCCCCTTCCTCCTCCAGTCGACCTCGTCGGAGTTTCGGCGATCTATTGGGGGTAGAGGTATGATGCAAGTGTGCAATAGAGGAACCAGTTGAGTTTAGACAGTGCGACGAAGCTTCTGAGGTCTCAGCCACCAGAAAGAAATCTAGGAGACTCAGAAGCTTCACTGCCTCGGTCCGAACTCGACTGGATCCTCAATTGCACACTCGCATCATGCCTCTACCCCCCAACAGATCGCCGGAACTCAGGCAAGGTTGACTGGAGGAGGAAGTGGAAGGTTGGGGTGATTTCTAAAATTGAACTCGCAAACACATTTGTCATTGCTCTCCAAAGACTCTAGGGTATCTATTTGATGTGTTGGTGCCCCCGTGAGCCCTCCCCTATATATATGATCGATAGCACAGTCTGACAGGTTGGGGACTTCTTTCCTTTCTTAATATATATTCTTTTATTAACTGAATTTCTTATTCTCTATTAATTTCTTTTTCTTGTTATTGGGACCAATAGCCAAAAGGCCCATAAAGCAACTAACAAGGCTATTTTAAACAAAATTCATTCATTCAAATCAAACCACACCATTATTTCTTCATATATCTATATTAAGAGAAATTGCATTTCTCACCAGAAGAACCCAAAATTGGGGTTGTAACATCCTTCCCCTCTTACATAAATTTTTCCCTCAAAATTCCACCAAGCATACAAACAAATAGGATAAGACTTGTTTGCCCACCTGCCGCTCCGCTTGAGGTCTCACGACTCAAGGGGCGACTAGGGTTTCATGCACGCAAAGCCTCTGACCGGGGGGAGGGGGTCCGGCAGCTTGGGTGCGCCGCCCTGCTTCCCCCTAGGTTGCCTCTGCGCCTGCATCGACGGGGCCTCTGTCCTCTGGTGCCTCATCACCGTGTTTCCCTCTCTGCCCTAGTCCCCTTTCCGCGACGGCTGCAACGGGGTCTAGATCCGATTGGGGCCGAAGCTGGGGTGGCGACAACAATCTGTCAGAGGTGCCTCCGGTCACTGGTGGAGATCGTTTGGGTGATCTGGGACCGGCGTGCGACCTCCCCTTGGCCACTGCCCCTATTATTGCGGGAGTGTCTCCCCTCTTTTTCTCACTTGGGTGCTAGTTTCTGGCAGGCGATCTGCCTTGTTCCGCCGTATATCGGCGTTGTTTCTTCCTTTCAATAAGGATTGTTACTCCTTCCTCTGTGAAGGCGGTGGTTTTTCTGGGGTTTCCCCCGATAATTCAACCTTAGTACGACTATCTCATATTTGCTTTGGATTGATTCATTACTCAGTTGTATGTCTTCATTTGAGTTGATATACGAGCATAATACCATCTTGTTCCAGCCCCTCTACCACTACTTAACGCTCAGGTTGAAGGAATTCTTCAGAAAAAGCTGCTTAAGACAGCCTCAAAGAAGAAGAATCAATGCAGAAATGTCTCTCTCTCATTGCAATATGAGTTGTAGCGCCTTAGGGTTACTGAACGTGATGTTTGTATGTTATGTTTGTATCTTTCTCCCCAATTGTAGATGTCGTATGGCTAACAAGTAATGAATCGATCCTTTTTCTCTAAAAAAATTAGGATAAGACTTTCTCATGTCCATCATGGCTCCCATGTGGCTTCACACTCTCCATGGTTCTTCCCAAGAACCTTCATCATCTTATATTCTTACATCTAAGTTCTCTCTCACCTTGGTATCTTGTACCCTTGTAGGTGACTTAAGACATTTCATCCTCTCTTGAAGCTTAATAGGTTCATGGCTCAACACATGGCTTAGGTACCTCACATAGTGCTCTAGATCAGACTCAGGGAACACATCCTACATCACGTTATCCTGAGGGGTAAGGCTAAACATAAGCATCTCCACTAATCCATCTCAAATGGACTTATGTATCGGGGACTCAGCTATCCTAGCTATAACTCAGAGGGGTTGGATTTTCATATCAGATATTCTCCCATAGTGAATTGCATGTCAGTCTGCATCGCATCAGCTCACAACTCATGTCGCTCTAGGGCTCTCTCAGCCATCGTACGATCAAAGCGACTTCATCTGCACACACTATGGTATCTCTGACCTTCCCAAGGTCTTTCCACCGACATCATCTTTATGAAGCGGTGATCGACACAACCTCCCTTACAGAGCTTCTTACATCCTGATAATGGCTATGGTGGCTATCATCACAACTTTCATAGGACAAGAATTGTCTCCATGTATCACCATGAATGAGCACACATGCTCTCATCAAACCCTCTAGTCTAGATCATACTAACCATCCGTTAGGGGTGATAAGATGTACTAGCATCGAGTTCTTCATGCACCTACTTCCACCGCATGGAAGTGAATGTTTAGGTCGTACTCAAGTACCTTTGAACTCACATCATGGTGTAGTTGAACCGTTTCTCTTTTTTATATGTAGTTCAACCGGATCTGTCCCCTGACAATACTCTCTCTTTCTCTTAGATTATATCATCTAGGTAAGCCGATCTACTATAACCCATATTGCATCTTGACCTTCATCGGTCCATGGGAGACTCACCACAAAGTCCATGGTGATCAACTCCCATTCCTTCTCAGGGACTCTTTATCCTCTATATCAACTCACTGGGTTACTGGTGTTCATCCTTCACCTCCTGGAATGCATGGTGACAAGCTACATGCAACTCTGTACACTTATTCATCTTAGGCATCCAAAGTACTACCACAACTTACTATTTTAATAGTACCACAGTGTATGGTGAACTTAAAATCATGATCTCTTATATGTCATGATTCCTTAAGGTTGGTTCCTTAGAAACCCTAAAATACTCTAGTCGTGGGTTTCATCACCTTCTTTTCCAGAGAAGTGCATCTGAGGTTCTACAACCATCCTTCTATCGCATCAAGGCCTAGGATGGCTAACCAAGCAACCACTAACTTAACCAACATGTCTAGTTGTATCTGAGAATTAGCCATACAGGTCTCCTCTTCAAACTTAGGGCTCACCTAACAACCTCTTCTAGCCTCTCCGTGGGCTAAACAAGATAGTGGCATTTCAACTAGAGCATCCATTACCACCTTACATCCTAATGTGTGAGGTGACGGTGAAGACACACCTTCATGTACCCCACTCATCATCCTCATCTCGGATTTAGACCTAACAGAGTCAAGAAAACTCTGAGCTCATCAAACTCAAACTTATATAACTCATAAATTCCATACAACTCATGATAAGAACATCCTTATAAGATGACTACTTTAGTTATCATGGTGTTTGTAACCTATCTATACATCGTACTCTCCACAAAGGTATACTACTATCTTTATCCTCATACATCAAAGCCATGTTTCAACTTGTATCATCTTTATCCTTAGTGTATGGCATGCGCACTGCCCTATCTCTGACCCCCATAATGAGAGGAAATAAGCAATTGGCGGCTGTCCAAATATAGAGCTCTTCCCATTCCAAGAGTAGAGATGGTGCATCCCACATCGCCAATACACTTCCAATCTAAGTTGAAATGTGTAACACATGTCTCCACCTCATGAACAACTATGATACCAAATGTAACGACCCTGCCTCCCAGTAACCCCCAATTAAGGGAGACCAAAAGGTCAGAGCCGTTATCACAATTTTCCAGATCAATGGTTCGACAAATAATCAATAATAATTACTAAACTCTTCCAAAACTATATTGAAAAGATGGAATAAAATAAAACTTTGCATACCTTTTTAAAATCTTAGGTTTCTGATTTTCTATCCACAATTTGAGTCTATTCTAACTAATCCTCCTTGTACTTTGATTCATATGTTCACAATGTATCACTTTACTATTTGTCTTTCTTGATGTTGTACCTAAAACGCTGACAAATAAAATGGCAACCAGTATAACAAATTATACTGGTATGTGGGGGAACAATAATGGTGTAATTAATTGTAACAATATATTGCAAGAAATTATGGTTTAGCAAGCAAACGTTACATTTTAAACATAACTATTCAATCCATACATACCCTAGCCTCTGTGTTGTCCCTGCATTGGACCTGGATACTACCTCTCATATGGTAGATCCCAATTAACCCCATGATCCTACCTAACAGGTGGATCAATACCTAGGTTTGAAGAGTCGCATGGAACTACCCATAGGTAGCCCAATCCCTAACTCATAATATGCTAAAGAGTTGCATGGCACTACCCATAGATAGCCCAATCACTGACTCATGATAACCTTATGGTCCTGCCTAACATGTAGACCATGTACTAGGTCATCCTTATTATTAGAAAAGCCACAGAGGAGGACCAAGATCTGATCTAGTGATGTACACTTAATTATAGTGATAGTCGTAGTCACTTTAAAGTTGCATGAAATAAAATTAATCCAAGGAGTTATATTCAGGCAACTGATAAAACATCTGGGAATCGCCATGAAACTAAAGCGATTTAATCATAAGTGTAACCACATACATGTACTGCTGATTTTTTAGATAGAACCAACCAAGTAGGGAAATTCAATCAAGCAAGCAACTACAAGAATCTTGAAATAAACATAAAATTTCCTTTTATCAATATCTATCCAAACCAACTTGCTCCTTAGGATTTCTAATCCTTTTTAGGATTTTTACCCCTTTTAGGGTTTCACTTGTAATTAGGGTTTTGCCTTTACTTTTAGTACCACAAACCCTAATTAGAAAAAAACTACTTATAAACCCTTAGTTTCACATCCTATCTGTAACGACCCCGCCTCCCGGTAACCCCCAATTAAGGGAGACTGAAAGGTCGGTGCCATTATCCAATTAATAGGGTCAAAGGTTCAATAAATAATCAATAATAATTATGAAATTCTACTAACTAACTGGAATTTGGTATAAAATTAAAACTTTACTTCCCTTTGAAAACTTTGGAAATCTATCTATCCAGAGCTTGAATTATTCTATCTAATCCTCCTTGCACTTTATTTCTTATTTCCACAATGTGTCACTTTACTGTTTGTTCTTTCAATTGTTGTTCCTAAAATGCCCACAAACAAAATGTCGGTCAGTATATCGAAATATACTGGTATGTGGGAATAACCAAAAGTTTGCACATAAGGATAACAATCTAATTATCACAATCAAGTTAATTAACAAGCCAATTTACACTTTTTAGTATGACATTCTCCACCACTTTTTCCCTAACCCTGACATACCCACCTTAGGGTTCCCTTTGCCAATGACTTAAGGCCAACTTCTCAATCCTGAACTTGGTTTCTGGGGGTCACCACTCATGGTTCCCACTAGTCATGCAATATCGTAGGCCACCTTCTCATTCCCGAGCTTGGTGCCTGGGGCCACCACTCAAGGTGTCCATTGGTCTACCCATCTGGGCCTGACCTTTGGCATCATCCATCAGGGGGGCATGTAGGTGCGAGAATACATACTTCTATTTTTAATGTCATAATCATAGTGACTTTATGATTTGCAAGTATGAACATCCAAACAGATAATTTGCATTCAATGCGATTAACCATCTGAAAAATCCTCGGGAAACTAATGCGGTCATTCATAATTAACCACATACTTGTACATGTAGATTTGAGACAGAATATTCCAATCAATTAAGACATCCAATCAAGGAAGTACAAGAATCCTGAAAAAAGGCATCCAATATATTTCTATCATGAATCATGGTATTCAAATCGAATAGGCCTAATTGTGCCCGGGTTACTAGCCCTTTTTAGGGTTTTGCCCATAATTAAGGTTTCACTTCCTTTTTACCACTATTCCTTTATTTTTATCAAAATATCCATCAAACCCTAATTATCTTAGTTTATTTTCCATTACTATCTTAAGATCAGATTTGGATCACAAAAACCCTAATTTTCGGATTATTATATTTTTTCTTCCCTTTTTCCCTCACTTAGGGTTTCTAAGGGTTTTAATTAACATATTAGGTTTAAAACCCTAATCCTTGCAATTCCATCATAAAAACTAGTTACAATCTATCTTAATCATTAAACCAGTTAATAATGCTTGAATTTACACACTGGCAAGATTAAATCTATTTTAGATCATCGATTACGGTTACTCCCACAATTAATACCTTTTCTATCCATATTAGACACTTTTTGCAAAAAGATACTGATTTAGGTTACGAAACTATTTTTAAAGTGTTCCTCATATTTTTCTGATTATTTTTCATGTATACATTTTTCTCATCCAAGCTTCCTAGCAGAAGTTAACATTTTTGCAAAGTAATTCATTTTTCTAGGTTTTCTAATATACTACGACATTTATTAAAATATATCTAGCCATTCGATCCGTGGTCTTCTGGACCACTCGAGATCCAACGGCCCTCAGCCGTGCGCCTAAACTAGAGCTCAAAAGAGGCAAAAGACCACTTTAGCCTTACCTTTACTCACAAGCACTGGGGACAAGGGGGTCTTTTCCCCTTCTTCTTCTTCCCCGTGAGCGCCCCCCTGTTCGTGAGCCAGGCTTGCCGCGGTCAACCTCAGAGTTGACTCTGAGCACCCTGCTTCCTCAGCCGCTGGCGAAGACCGCCGCACCTCCGATGAGCCACGCCGAACTCCTTCGAGCGCCTAATTACCTCGGTGCACGCTTGAGTCGCTGGGCTGAAGAAGCTCTCCATTGGCAAGAGTTGCAGGTCGCAGAGGGGGAGTAACATGGCCAACCTTCAAATTGACCGCACGCACACGTTCGTCGCCTCCCTCCGAACACGCGAGAGTAGATGATAGCAATGCTGATACCGCCTGTAACATACCAGATCTAGAACCCTACCCTAGAACTTTGATCCTTTTGGTCTTAGGCCAAACAAGGTTGAGGTTAGGATGATCCTAATAATCAAATGCGTGAATAATGTAATCTAATATGTCATATATATCCTTTGGTGATAATAAGATGATACATAACTTAATTGGATGCATAATGTTGTTAATGGGCCTCTAATGGGCCTAATGGCATAATCTATGTAATAAAGTCTCAAAATAAATAATAGACTCCAAATTCGTAATCTACACATTAAAATAAGCCTACATGTCAATTTTCATTTAATTTGGACAACCTTGAAATAATATGATAAGTTAAGAGAGAGAAATTGCCTAAAAGGTGTCATTAATAAATAAATATAATAATTGACTCCAAAAGAGGAAAATAATCTTAGATTCGTGATCTACATAATAAATATAGTCTTTGGGTAAATTTTTATCTAATTTGGAGAAAGTTTGCTTAAAGGGTGAAATCAGGAGAGAGAAAGTGGATAAAACCTTCAAGATATTAAATAAATATGCAAATATATCCAATATGTAAAATTGATGGCAAATTCGTATCCAACACATTAAATATGACTTGTGTGTCAAGTTTCATAAAATTTGGATAATCCTAAAGCCATTAATAAAGGAGGAAAGAGAAAATAGTAATTTATTTATTTGACACATTAAAAGTTTCCAAAAGCCAAAACTAATTTCATAATTGGAATCTACATGCTTTAATTAATCTCTGTGCAAAATTTGGGTTAATTTGGATTATGTTTGAGCCCTCAAATCAAGAAAGAGAAAATAAGTAAATAATGTGTTCACACTTTGATTTAATCGGATTCGAATTTTGATTTATTGTGTCACGCTGGCTTTGGGAATCTCGGGCTTCTTTTGGAGCATTGGATTTAGATCGTGTGGTATCTGCTTTTCTTCTACCTCCCCTCCTTCCTGTTTCGCACGACTACAGTGTTGCCGTAGATCATTCCTTCTCCTTTCCTCTTTTCTTTCCCTCCTCATCTTGATTCCTTATATGAGTATTTTCCCTACTTATTACTCTTGCTTTCCCGCACCTTCTAATCCCAATTTCTTGGGTATTTATATCCCAGTATTCCCAATTTGTGAGGCGCCGCCAGGGTCCCCTGTCTCGCCGCCCATACTCTCTGTTCTTCCCTTGTTCTCCTCTTCCTTGCCCTCTCCTAGCGAGCCTCCACCATTAGACCCCTGGTGAACTCTTCCTTGATCGATCTCGCACCTCTATGTGCCGATCCAATGGGTCAGATTGGTCTCTTCGCGCCCCACATCTTTTCTGTTTCTGAACCTGCTACCGGTGAGGACTAGTTGGCCGCCCCGGCTTTGACCCCAATCGGTGCGCAACCACTTCAGGAGCTCCCTGAGTCCGCCCGACCTTCAGGTATTGTGCGGTAGTTGGATGTTGTTCTCTGGTTAAGCGCGTCCGTGAGCTTGATTTTGGGCATCGCCGCCCAAGCTGTTGTGCCCAACGCTGTTCTTCATCTGTGTGTTCTATCGGCGAAGAAGACGAATCCTTCGTGGATTTCCGAGTATACCCCCTCCCGTTTCTTTACCTCTTTGTTTTCCCAGTAGGGGTATTTTGGTCATTTCCTTATGTTTTCTTTTGCTTTGGTGCGATCCAACTGAGTAGCTGACTGCCGATTTGTCCAACCCTGATTGGGCCAAGTCAGCGGGTTGGGCCACCCTCTTGCAATTTTTCTTCGCGTATGTGGATTTTTAGATTTATCTTATTGGTCGAGCTTTAAAAATCCATAACTAATTATTTACTGGTCAGAAAAATATAAATAAATAGCCGTTGGATTTAGAAAAATAAGGGCTTTCTTATGGTGTTGGTTTTATCGCCTGAATCTAATGTTTTAAACATGTGTTTTTAATGGATCTAATTAATGATGCATTAACTTGTAAAATTCATAACTAATAATTTATAAGTCAGAAAAATATAATAAAATATGTTTTAAACTCAGGAAAATATAATTTAAAATATAGAATTGTTTTGGAAACCTAATTCACATAATAATAAAAAGGTAGTTTTTTAAGGTTTTGTATAATAATGGAAACCTAACCCTAATTTCACATATATGCTAAATAGGTGTTTTGAAGCCTAGGCTTGGACCTAGATGTGACCCTGGATCGTTTGACTCTGAAGTTGAGGTATGTTTGCATCCCCGATTATTCTTATTGAGCAATTATCCTATTTTATCATTCTTTTGGTCCTATGGGCATTAGCCTACACATTGTCTTGTTCTTTTGAAACCATGCTTCATGTGAAGTATCTTATTTATTATTGATCTTGTGATCACATATATTCTCTTGAAATCTTATCTTGTTGCCTTGGTGCAATTTGGACTTTTGATACTATATGCCCACTATGATGTGGATTTTACTTGTTGATATATGCCCACTTTGAAGTGGATTTGTTTATATTTTGTGTTGTCCATTGTGTGATGGCAACAATTGTATAAATCTGACTATACTTTTCTACTTGCCTCTATATTTACATGCTATGTGATTCAGTAGCACTAGAGTAGTATAAGTGCATTGGTTTTGTTTGTAGCAGATGTGATATTTCCTGCTCTTTTGGGACGGCAAGGAACCTCGTACCCAGGGCAAGATGTGTGTCTTGACCCATTTTATATTTGGGAGTTTGGCGGTGAGTCATTCTCTATCAGGTTTGCAAGGATGTGAAGCCTTGGCCACCAATTGTGTTTATATTGTTCTAGTGTTATGTTTATCTCACGTGCATGCAGGATATTAATTGTGGGGTGTGTGCCCTACTTGTGCTTGTTTTCCACTATGTAGTGGAAGTATTTATGGCACAATCCTTTTATATGTTTTGTTTTATGGAAAGTATCCCTTTTGGTTGTGATCTTCCACTTGATACCCGTTTGGGTGATACTTATCTCTTGCTTGGGAAACCTTTTTATTTTGATGTCCCTTATTCCTTATATTGCTCAAATTGCTTTTTAGTATGCACATACCAGCCTCTGATGATGTATCTTTTGTTTCCTTTTATTTCCCTTTTGCTGGGGTATGCTTCCAACCCTAGGTGGAGGACATGGATGGCAAGACGTGTTGACCTAAACTTAGCTTGAGACGATGAAGCTTGGAGACAAACTTGAGGTGGTTTAGATTTCCTCTACATGGATCCTTGTGATGTAAGTTTAAGTTTGTAACCCTTTGTTTTATAATTGAATAGTCAAATATTTTCTTCCGCTTCTATACATTGGTCTTTTGATTACCATTATATAAAGATTTGAAAATTTTACACCCACTCCAACATACCTTCTGAGTGTGTTTGGATTGGAGGTTTTATTGTTCAATTTTTTAGTAGAGAAGTGGTTTCACTTCTTTACACCACCGATCATCCCCCTTATATATAGGGTCGACTGCATATGGCCAATGATTTGGGGACTTCTATGTTTGTGGACGAAACCACCCATAAACTGGGTTAGATGGCTTCAGAAGAGACTCCCGAAGGTGATGGACTCATCACCAAGTCTGCTCATTGCTCCCAATCCGAGAAATCTTTGCTCAAAGTTTCCCCAAACTACTGCCTGTGGCTGGTTCCTCGAGAGACTGGGACTCGTTCCCAATCGTCGATCCTTGATCAAACGGTCGCGCCTCAACCGCAAATCCAATTTCATTGTGACATTTAAGATTATTCGTTAACTTTAGTAAACTTCTAAAAATCACAACTCATTATTCCTTTATTCTTTTTCCACAAAAATTTAGAGGAAGCTTTGGATCGACATCATCTACTGATTTACCAAATTGGAGACCCAAATTTCAAAGGAAAAGGGTGTTTTCTCTATAAGCAAGCCATCTTTTAAATTAAGCCAATTTAATTTGGTATTTCCTCTCTCTTTGCCATTAAATTATTATTTTTGAATTCCATGAACCTGAAGGAACCTTAATGGCTCAAAATCCCATTTTGGGAATATTCCTTATCCTTTTACTTATCCTTTATCTATTTTCTCCCTCTTCTTATTCATTTCCTTTTCAAGGATTTCTCTTTACTTCTCTCTTATTTTCCTTGTTGGTATTCCTTTCAACATTAGGAATCTTTGGGATACGAAATTACACCAAGGATAACTCCATTATACCTCTTTTCACTTATTTTCCACATTTCATCATTGTTTTCAAATTGTTTCTTAATAAGAAAATACTTAATTAATATTTTCTTTTCTCATTACTTTATCTTTGCAATTTTGGACTCCTTGGGACCCAAGGAACCCAAGAGGCACGAAATCCATCCTTGGATTACATTCTTTTGCCTTCTAGAGCTTTCCACATCTCTCTTTTCTAAAAAAAACTCAATTATTCATTTATTAATTGAATTTCCTTGTTATTGGGCCCATAGCCAATAAAGCCCACAACATAATCATCAAGGCTATTGAAAATGAAACTTATTATATAATTATTTGTTCCAATTTATTTAATATGAGAAATTACATTTCTCACCAAAGGAACCCAAAAATTGGGGTTGTAACATCCTTCCCCACTTATAAGAATTTTGTCCTCAAAATTCCATCAAGCAAACAAACAATTTAGGATAAGCCTTTCATACGTCCATCAGGGCTCCCATGTGGCATCACCCTTTCCATGGTGCTTCCCAAGAACCTTCATCATCTCATATTCTTCCATTTGAGTTCTCTCTTACCTTGGTATATCATACCCTCATAGGTGACTCAGGACATTTCATCCTCTCAAAAGATGAATAGGTTCAGGGCTCAACACATGGCTTGGGTACCTCACATAGTACTCTAGATCAGACTCATGGAACACATTATGCATCATATTATCCTGAGGGGTAAGGCTAAACACAACCATCTCCACCAATCCATATCAAATGGACCCATATATCAGGGACCCAACTTTCTCAGCTGTAGCTTAGAGGGGTCAGATTTTCACATTATATTCTCCCACAGTGAACTGCATGTCAGTATGCTTTGCATCAACTCATGACTCATGTCACCCTTGAGCTTTCTCTCAGCCATTGAACGATCAAGTGACTTCATCTGCACACACTGTGGTCCTTTTCTGACCTTCGCAAGGCCTCCTTCACCAACATCATCATAATGAAGTGGTGACCGACACAACCTCCTTGCATCCTGATAAAGGCTATGGTGGTTAACATCACATCTTAAGAACTGTATCTTTGTATCACCCTGAACAAGCACACTTACTCTCATCAGACCCTCTAGTCTGGATCACTCTAACTATTAGTTACGGGTGATAAACTATACTATCATCGAGTTCTTCATGTATCTACTTCCACCTCATGGAAGTGAACCTTTAAGTCATACTCAAGAACTTTTGAACTCACATGCTAGTGTAGTTGAACCATCTCTCTCTCTTATGTAGTTCAACAGAATCTGTCCCTTGACAGTGTTATTTCTTTCTCGTGTTATCCAGGTAAGGCAATCTACCATAACCCATATTGCATCTTGACCTTCCTTGGTCAAGGGGAGACCTTCCACAACCTCCATAATGGTGAACTCCCACTCCCTTTAGGGGACTCTTTATCCTCTATGTCCAAGCATTGGGTTATTGGTGTTCGTCCTTCACTTACTATCATGCATGGCCACAAGCCACATACATCTTCATCTTAAGCATCCAAAATGCTACTATCTCTTACTATCTCTGTAGTATCACGGTGTATGGTGACCTTAAAATCCTGATCTCTTGTACGTCACGATTCTTCAAGCTTGGTACCTCGAAAACCCTAAACCATTCTAATCATGGTTTCATCACCTTCCTTTCCAATGAAGTGTATCTGAGGTCCTATCACCATCCTTTCGCTATATCAAGGACTAAACTGGCTAACCAAACAACCATTAACTTGTTCAACAGATATCGTTACATCTAAGTGTTAGCCAAACTTATCTCTTTTTCTGAACTTAAGGTTAGCCTAACAACCTCAACTTCTTCTAGCTTCCAGCTAAACTAGGCAACTATATCTCAACTAGAGCATTCATTACCACTCCTTATCTTTAGGTGTTAGGTAATGTCAAAGACATACACCTCCATGCATTATACTTGTCATCTCACCTCAAACTCTAAGTTTGTCTTCATCAAGAAACTCTGAACTCATCCTCATGGTGATCAAACTCAACCTTGGTTAACTTGCAAATTCCACATATCTCTCGATAAAACATCCTCATAAGATGATCTACTTAATACTCTTAGTGTTTGTAAACCATCCATGTATTATTCTCTCCACAAAGGTATGTTATCATCTCTATCCTCATACCTTGTAGCAACATTCCAACTTACATCATCTTTATCCTTGGTGTAAGGCATGCGTATTGTCCTATCTCTCACTCCCCTAATAAGAGGAAATAAGCATTTGGCTGCAGTCCAAATACAGAGTTCTTCTTGTTCCAAGAATAGAGATGATACATCCCACCTTGCCAGTTTACCTTCAAACCTAAGTTAGAATGTGCAACTTATGTCTCTACATCACAAACATCATGATATCAAAATTACTTCCATGGAAAACTGGTCTTGAACTTACTTGGTCCAAGCACAATCCTTGGTCATCTCCTCTAGGTCTATAGGGTGTCGGCACTTGGGGGTCATCCTTCTTCCCTTATGCATCCAGAGAGTGCCCTACTCATCTGCCCTTTGGGTCCCATGAGTTCATGAAGGTTATCAATCTCCTAACCCATGGTCCTCATACGATGATAGTTGTTACCTCCCGACCCTATGGTCATGTGCAACTAGGGAATCAGACAACTACAGCTTCCATCGGTCTTGTCCCTACCTGACCCTAGGATAGACTTAGGATTCTATTATGGTACATGTCCAACTTAGAACCTTACCCAAGCCTTCATCATCTCTTTCTGCATTCATGACTGACTTTCATCCCTTCATAGGGGTCATGACTGTTGGGTTTTTAGAGGAGGCAGAGAAGCAGCGAAAACAAAACTTTTCTCCCCAAAACCCAAAACAAAAGGAATCGCGTCAACGTCTATACAATAGGAAATATGGTTTGTGGATGCATACCTTGTCCCGAGGCTTGCTCGGCGACAGTACCTCGCGCCTTGCGTGGTCTTCACCTCAGGTCTTGGACGGTGTCTGTGTAGATCATAGTCGCACCGGGACTGAAGACTCCTGGTCTCACCGGGACTGTCAGGATTGACAGCTGTCCTCCGAGCGGCAGATGTCTCCCGCCTCTGCAGTCGTCCACACGGACCGCCTGGAACTCCGTTCTCCTTGTCACACAAGGAACCGGAAGGAGTCGCACCCTCCTGTCGGCGTACTAGTCGCTAACACACTCTCCTGCTACTTGTTGCAACTGCAGTTGTCCTTCCCTTACTGCGCCTCCCTTTTCGGGTAGCACTTGCTTGGGCTCTCTCGGTTATAAAACCAGAGAGAACGACAACTTTTCAGAGCAACCGACTTGCACTGAGTTGTACTCTGAGAAGCCCCCAATACCTCTATATATAGGAGGGTTATGGGACAGGGTTCCCCATCCCGGGCAATGCGGGACTAAAAGTAGGAGTAGAAGGGTTTGAGATTTTCCACAAAACAACCAACTCGCAACCTGAACCAATCATTTCACAACTGAAACGGTCGGTTGGGGACCTGAACCGGTCGGTTGACACGTCAACCGATCGGTTGGGACCCTTGAACCGGTCGGTTCACAAGTGAACCGGTCGATTGATGGTCCTGGTCGGTTCCCGATTGACTTTCCTTCTTTTGTTTCTAATTGGTATCAAATACCAATCCTATTTCCCAATCAAATTGGACAATTGAAACGAAAGGAAAATTCTCACCAATCCTACTTTCCCAACTTGCTCGGTTGACTAGTTGAATCGATCGTTTCAACTTTTGAAGTAATCGGTTCACCCTGATCTTGAGCCGATCGGTTCAACTCTTGAGCCGAACGGTTCACCAAGCTCAGCCAATCGGTTCATCTCATGAGCCGATCCGTTGGGAGTGCAGATTGTGCAAAATCAGTCAATTGCGATTTCAATCAATCTGATACTCCAATCAATGCGTCCAACACCTTGACATTATGATATTGAGCTATCGATTAATTGAGCATTTAATTGAACTAGTAAACTCCTTTAGTAATCAATCTAAACATTGCTTGTGGACAAAACTCCTCTTCCAGGTTAAATCCTATGTGTGTGACCCTACAGGTCCATTTCACATTGGCAGTGAAAGTCCATAACACTTATGACTTCACAAGAAAAGAGCGGTGCCTAGTCACACATCAGTGCTACCCAAGTGAAATAGAAAGTTGGAGAACAACTTTCAATCCTACAATCCGTGAATGGTGTTACAGTGAATGTATAATTCCTTTGTCACTGATATCCAGAATGAACTCGAGGCATGGAACAATCATCTTGTCAACATTCATTCATTTCCTTGATCTCAGAGCAGACTGGGTGAGATGTGTGTGACATCAATATCACATATTGATTCACACGTGCATGCACATGCCTTTCTCAATCCTACTCATCAAGTGGCCAAGGATATCAAACTCCCTCAGGAGGGACAAATCCGATATCTATCACTCACCCCTCAAAAGCCCCATGTGTCAAAGCCACCCAATCATCACCTTTATAACAACCCATGTTTCAGAACTGCGTTTGATGATGTCAAAGTGTACCCAACGACATGTGTTGAGTGTAGTGATTTCAGGTCTAAGAGTCACACTCACCACCATCATTGTGAGAGTTGACTGTGACTACCAAGTCATGGTTCCATGTGTCACTCTCACGGTGGGTATGTCCAGTACCTTGTTCTCTAACAAGTACCTATGTGCTTGGTTTGATATCACTATATCATGACTAATGAGATTTTGTCATCAACTAACACACAATTTAGTCTTCAGTGTTATTGATGTCTATGGTTATTTCCACAATAACAACCGACTAGGGACTAAACAAGAATGTATACTCTTAACATCTGTATGATCTCATCGTTTAGGTCCTTAACCTAAAAGCATACGTCATTGAGTAAAATCATTCTTTAGACATCTATCATGTTACACCATCATCTCAGAAATAGTTTAAACATATAGATCAGAAATTGCCTTTATTATTATTCAAATCATTTACAAAGTATCCCATTACAATCATCATATGACTTGCTCTATGGGCATACATACCAATAGACTCCCACTTGCACTTAGAGCCATTCACCAAGGAACCTCAATCCTTATGACCTAGCATGACCATCATGCTTCTGCTGAGAAAGGGCCTTAGTCAGTGGATCAGCTATGTTGTCTTCAGTTGGTACTTTGCAAATTTTCACATCTCCTCGTTGTACGATCTCTCGTATGAGATGGAAGCGCCGCAATATGTGCTTGGACCGCTGATGTGATCTGGGCTCCTTAGCTTGTGCAATAGCTCCATTATTGTCACAATAAAGCTCAATTGCATCACAGCTACTGGGAACTACACCAAGTTCAGAAATGAACTTCCTGATCCAAACAGCCTCCTTTGTTGCATGTGAAGCAGCATATACTCGGCCTCTATAGTAGAATCGACAATTGTTTCTTGCTTGGAACTCTTCCAGCTCACAGCTCCATTATTAAGGCAAAACACAAATCCTTACTGCGATCTGTAATCATCTTTATCGGTTTGGAAGCTTGCATTAGTGTAACCCTTTACAACCAGCTTTTCCTCGCCGCCGTACACAAGAAACTGATCCTTAGTCCTTCACAAGTACTTGAGGATGTTCTTCACGGCTGTCCAGTGAGCATCCCCGGGATCTGATTGGTACCTGCTCGTCATGCTGAGAGCATACGAGACATCTGGGCGTGTGCACAACATAGCGTACATGATGGATCCGTTGGATGATGCATATGGGATCCCATTCATACGCTCCCTCTCTTCACAAGATTGGGGACACCTAGCTCTAGAGACGGTGACTCCATGTAGCATGGGGATGTTGCCTCTCTTTGAGTTATCCATGCTGAACTGCTTCAACACTTTGTCAATGTATGTGCTCTGACTTAGTCCAAGAAGCCTTCTAGATCGATCTCTATAGATCTTAATTCCTAGAATGTAGGATGCTTCTCCTAAGTCCTTCATTGAGAAAGTATTCCCAAGCCAAGTCTTTACCTTCTCTAAGGCTAAGACATAATTCCCCATCAAAAGTATGTCATCCACATACAATATGAGGAATGTGGTCGAGCTCCCACTAACCTTCTTGTACACACAAGGTTCATCTTCATTTTGAATAAAGCCAAACACTTTGACTTCCTCATCAAATCGAAGATTCCAACTCCGAGATGCTTGCTTCAATCCATAGATTGACCTTTGTAGTTTATAGACTTTATTAGCATTCTTTGGATCTATAAAACCTTCAGGCTATGTCATGTACACATCCTCATTTATATTCCCGTTAAGGAATGCGGTTTTAACATCCGTCTGCCAAATCTCATAGTCATAATAAGCTACAATAGCAAGCATGATCCTGATGGACTTAATCATGGCAACTGGTGAAAAGGTTTCATCATAGTCAACACCTTGAATTTGTCGAAATCCCTTTGCAATCAATCTGCCTTTATAAGTTTGCACATTGACATCCATGTTGGTCTTTTTCTTAAAGACCCACTTGCACCCTATGGGTTTTACCCCTTCGGGTGGTTCCACCAAAGTCCATACTTTGTTGGAGTACATGGATTCCATCTCGGATCTCATGGCTTCAAGCCATTTCTCAGAATCTGGTCCCTCCATAGCCTCTACGTAGGTAGTTGGATCATCATCTATGATCAACTCACCACCTTCCTGAGTTACAAGGTATCCAAACCTCTCAGGTTCAAGGCGGGTTCTACTAGATCTACGAGGTCCTTGTGTTACCTGAGGAGATAGAGATTCCACAGCACCTTGTGAATCATTTTCCTCTGGTACATCTACCGGTTCAATATTTTCTTGTTGGGCATGAACCTCTTCAAGCTCTATATTCCTCCCACTGCTTCCTTTGGAAATAAATTCCTTCTCTAGGAACACAGCTATCCTGGCAACAAACACTTTGTTGTCAGTAGGGTGGTATAAGTAGTATCCTCTTGTTTCCTTGGGATATCCAACAAAATAACATTTATCGGATTTTGGTCCAAGCTTATCAGGAAACATTTTCTTGACGTAAGCTTCACAACCCCAAATCTTCAGAAAAGACAAATTGGGACACTTCGCAGTCCATATCTCATATGGTTTCTTTTGAACCGATTTATGGTACACGGTTAAGTGTAAACGCGGCGGTTTCAAGAGCATGACCCCAGAAGGAAATCAGAAGATCAGCAAAACTCATCATTGACCACACCATATCCAACAATGTGTGATTCCTTCTTTCAGACACACCATTATGTTGTGGTGTTCCAGGTGGAGTCCACTGTGATACAATACCACAGGCTCGCAGAAGGTCCTCAAACTCCTGGCTTAAGTATTCTCCACCTCGATCGGATCGAAGTGCCTTAATACTTTTACCAAGTTGGTTCTGTACTTCATTCATTAAATCCTTGAACTTTTCAAGGGTTTCTGACTTATGTTTCATCAGGTACACATAGCCATACTTACTGAAGTCATCAGTAAATGTAATGAAGTACTGATACCCCACATACATCAGTATGTATGAGTCCTAATAAATCACTAGCTCTCTCACCTTTACCTGAAAAGGGAGTCTTGATCATCTTGCCCAACAAACAAGATTCACATGTCTATGTTGATTCATAATCAAAAGAGTCTAGATAACCATCTTTATGGAGTCTAGAAATGCGCTTCTCATTTATGTGCCCTAGATGACAATGCCAGATATATGTTTTGTTTGAGTTGTTGAGTTTTTGCTTTTTGGTGTTTACGTTGTATACACTTGTCTCCAAATCTATCAAGTATAGAACATAAGACATTGGGGCACTGCCATAAAAGATCCCATCTTTAGAAATGGAACATTTTCCATTCTTAATAAGAAATTCAAATCCATCTTTGTCCAAACAAGAGACGGAAATGATATTCCTAATTATGACAGGTACGTAATAGAAGTTCTTCAACTCAATTATTAGCCCACTTGGTAGAGTTAACTCATAAGTTCCTACGGCACTGGCGGCAACTCTTTCCCCATTGGCAACACATAGTTCAACCTCGCCTTTCCCCAAAGGCCTACTTCTCTTAAGATCCTTCAAATTTGAAAAAATGTGAGATCCGCATCCGGTATCAAATACCCATGACGAAGAAGTGGTAAAGTTAATCTCTATCACGTATACACCAGAAGTAGAGATCTCTATCTCTGACTTCTTCTTCCATCGTTCCTTCCATCCTTTCCATGTAGAAGAAATTGGTTTGGCAAGAGAACCCTTCTCTCCCTCACCTTTAATTCCATTGATCACTATCAATGAACTTTCTTTCTTCTTCACCAACGCATTAAGCGTACATAGAGAGGATTCAAAGACTCCTGGTATATCTGGATTGTGTAGAACACTTCTCACAGTCCTCAACCAGTTATGGAATTTATTCTCAATTAATTTGCCCATTTTAAAGGATGATATGCCATTCTACAAGAGAAAATTTGCATTTGTCAAAACTCCTTTTGATTTGATTTGAATAAATTTGACGATAGTTAATTAGGCCTTTAATTAATTACCGCTCCCACTATTTTGACTCAAATTGACAACCCTCACCATCAATTCAGAAGATTGCAGCGTACAATCTTCTAGTGGGTCAAGATCCTAAAATCCTTTGAGTCATGGACCAGATTGGGCTGTCACCCACAAATCAGATCTTCTAGGTAGGAAACTCTTGCCAATTGCATCATATGCAACTCTTGAGAGATGTCATATGCAACTCCTTGCAATGATCATCTCCATGTCTCAAGGCGCTAGATCCTATCTAGGTCACCTTGTTAAGTCTGACCCAAAGCCAACACGAAGAACATGCACCCTGCTTGGGCAGACCCACACATTCATCCTTCACGCTTCCACGAGATAGATGGTGCACCACGCTCGGGCATGCCCACACTTGGTCGATCAAGCTTTTCACGTGTGTCGCATTTGGAAGGCATCTAAAACTTAATATTTAATGATGGATTTTGTTTTTATATAAATATACATATCCAATCACCACAATATATAGTAAGTATCATATACATGCTATATCCCACAAAAAACATACAAAAAGATAGAAAGCAATGATTATGGCCATCCTATAGTGATTCCTCGAGCCAAGAGGAATCACGCTCATCTAGGTCTACATTACATGCAACCTGTACAAGATGAAATCCGTTCCTGCCTTTCTGGGTTTGATCAGCTCATCTCCATGATCGATCGGCTCGCCATCAGGTTGGTTGTTCGGTTGCCACCAGTCGATCGACTGGCATCTCCAGCTGATTGGTTCACCGGTCGTCGTGCATCTCATTAGGTCACCACCCGCTCGTCTCATTCCTCGAACCGGTCGTCTGGATCACCAACCGATCGGTTCACGCCTTGAACTGATTGTCTCAGGTTGTCCGCCGTTCTTTGACATAGCAGGAAATAAAATCTATCCTATTTACAATTTAATTGTGAAACCCCAAGTTACATTCGGGGGGAGCAAAGGTAGGAAAAGAATTCTCGAATTATTTCGAGTTACATTAGGAGTGAGAGAATGGGAATCGGTGCGCAGACCGAGATGCAAGCAACCACATACAACCATACACAGATATAGGGGTTTATAGGCCATAACCATACTACACATCCACCACAAAACTCATTTAAGGGTGACGCGTATCGAGTGCATTAATATTACATATCATATATGTATATTTGGGATTTGTGGATTGGACATGCATAAATCCGATTTTATTCGCATCGTATGCCATAAATAAAGGAGACAAACAAAAATCGATCATATCGATAATCCTAAAATATAGAGCAGTTGACGTGGCTCTGATACCACTGTTGGGTTTTTAGAGGAGACAGAGAAGCAGCGGAAACAGAAATTTTCTCCCCAAAACCCAGAATAAAAGGAATCGCGTCAACGTCTATATAATAGGAAAGATAGTTTGTGGATGCATACCTTGTCCCGAGGCTTTCTCGGTGACAGTACCTCAAGCCTTGTGCGGTCTTCACCTCCGGTCTTGGACGGTGTCTATGCAGCTCCTGGTCGCACCGGGACTGAAGACTCCTGGTCTCACCGGGACTTTTGGGATTGACAATTGTCGTCCGAGCGGCAGAGATATCTCGCCTCTGCAGTCGTCCACACGAACCGCCTGGAACTCCGATATCCTTTTCGTACAAGAAATCGGAAGGAGTCGCACCCTCCTGTCGGCGTACTAGTCGCCACACTCTCTTGCTGCCAGTTGCAAGTGCAGTTGTCCTTCCCTTGCTGCGCCTCCCTTTTCGGGTAGCACTTTCTCGGGCTCTCTCAGTTACCAAAACCAAAGAGAATGACAACTTTGCAGAGCAACCGGCTTGCACTGAGTTGTACTCTGAGAAGCCCCCAATACCCCTATATATAGGAGGGTCATGGGATAGGGTTCTCCATCTCGGGCAATGCGGGACTAAAAGCAGGAGTAGAAGGGTTCAAAATTTTCCACAAAACAACCAACTCGCAACATGAACCGATCATTTCACAACTAAAACAGTTAGTTGGGGACCTGAACCGGTAGGTTGACACCTCAACTGATCGGTTGGGACCCTTGAACCGGTCAGTTTACAAGTGAACCGGTCGGTTGGTGGTCCTGGTCGGTTCCCGATTGACTTTCCTTCTTTTATTTCTAATTGGTATCGAATACCAATCCTATTTCTCAATCAAATTGGGAAATTGAAACGAAAGAAAATTCTCACCAATCCTACTTTCCCAACTTGCTTGGTTGCACCAGTTGAATCGATCGTTTCAACTTTTAAAGAAATCAGTTTACCCAGATCTTGAGTTGACCGGTTCAACACTTGAGCCGACTGGTTCACCAAGCTCAACCGATCGGTTCATCTCATGAGCCAATCGGTTGGGAGTGTAGATTGTGCAGAATCAGTCAATTGCGATTTCAATCAATCTGATACTCCAATCAATGTGTCCAACACCTTGAACATTATGATATTGAGCTATCGATTAATTGCGTGTTTAATTGAACTACTAAACTCCTTTAGTAATCAATCTAAACATTGCTTGTTGACAAAACTCCTCTTCCATGTTAAATCCTATGTGTGTGACCCTGCAGGTCCATTTCACGTTGGCAGTGAAAGTCCATAACACTTATGACTTCACAAGCAAAGAGCGGTGCCTAGTCACACATCAGTGCTACCCAAGTGAAATAGAAAGTTGGAGAACAACTTTCAATCCAACAATTCGTGAACGGTGTTACAGTGAATGTATAATTCCTTTGTCACTGATATCCAGAATGAACTCAAGGCATGGAACAATCATCATGTCAACATTCATTCATTTCCTTGATCTCAGAGCAGACTGGGTGAGATGTGTGTGACATCAATATCACATATTGATTCACACGTGCATGCGCATGCCTTTCTCAATCCTACTCATCAAGTGGTAAAGGATATCAAACTCCCTCAGGAGGGACAAATCCCATATCTATCACTCACCCCTCAAAATCCCCATGTGTCAAAGCCACCCAATCATCACCTTTATAACAACCCATGTTTCAGAACTGCATTTGATGATGTCAAAGTGTACCCAACAACATGTGTTAAGTGTAGTGATTTCAGGTCTAAGAATCACACTCACCAGCATCACTATGAGAGTTGACTGTGACTACCAAGTCATGGTTCCATGTGTCACTCTCACGGTGGGTCTGTCTGGTACCTAGTTCTCTAACAAGTACCTATGTGCTTGGTTTGATATCACTATATCATGACTAATGACATTCTGTCATCAACCAACACACAATCTAGTCTTCAGTGTTATTGATGTCTATTGTTATTTCCACAATAACAACCGACTAGGGACTAAACAAGAATGTATACTCTTAACATCTGTATGATCTCATCGTTTAGGTCCTTAACCTAAAAGCATACGTCATTGAGTAAAATCATTCTTTAGACATCTATCATGTTACACCATCATCTCAAAAACAGTTTAAACATATAGATCGGAAATTGCCTTTATTATTATTCAAATCATTTACAAAGTATCCCATTACAATCATCATATGACTTTCTCTATGGGCATACATACCAACAATGACAACCTTCCTACCTTGGTCAGGCCCCATACCAGTTACCTCCATGGTAACACATCCACATGCACTTAGATATGGTAATCTATGGGTCTACAGGTTCATTCTCATGCCATGTACTTTTCACTTAGCTTCTCAAAATCCTATGAAACCTCTTTAGGTTACCTCAAAACCAACAAAACTAGTAAACACCCTACTAAAGGGTCCCTCTCCCAGGATGGGAGGAAACTACAACTCTTGACAAAAAGGTCACAACTATCCTTAGGGTTTACATTCATATGCATATGCTTAATCCAGCAACTACTAAGGCACAAGCGTACCCACTAAACCATGCTAGGCCGCACTTGTTCTCATCCTCAACATTAGACCAACTTAGTTTTGAGGGGTACATCACACATACCTTTAACTTAAGGGGTTTCTTTTTCCTCTGCACATTCTCGAGGCTATAGAGACTCAAATCTTATCATGAGCATCGGGTACACTGCTTCCCCTCTTAGGCCTAGAAACCCTAGGTTTACCTTTGGGTATCCAACTGCATGCACAATCTCTTTACCATGAATCAAGCATGTCCAAGGTATGTATTGTACCATGATCCTTCTACTCAAGAAACACTTCGGAGTTGAGTCCTCCTCAAGGACATTCAAATAGGTATAAAACCTCACAACAAATTACTTAAACCTCCTCAGGGTCTAAGACACTCTTTATCTCATCCAGCAGGTAGTTACTTATACCATAGGTACCAGAAGCATCATCCTCTCTCCAGGGTTTGTTTCCTCTAAATATAACTAAGATATCGTCAGCCTCCAGGGGTCACGCATAAGGTAACCACTATCATCCACTTAGGTCGCATCATCCTCAACTTCCCATTGTTCCTCATATCTCGGGTTTTTAGGCTTCCAACCTCCTTGCTGGGTTCTTACTTTCTCTCTCTAGAGCTAACTCCACATCCAGCCATACTAATAGAGGTCCTCTTTCCATGAAGGCTCATGCTCACAAGCATACCCCCATGTGGGTGAAGCCTATGCTCAACTCATGTTTGGCTGAAGATTATCCATATCTCTTATGCTTATCTCATAAGCCATCCATCTTGTCCTTCTGGCCTCGGTTTAGACTTACTGCTCATACTACTGATGTACTCTGGGTGCAAGCTATATCCTACTTGTATCAGCCCATAAGGTTTCTATAGGTTCTCCTCTAACTTCATCCAAGAAGGAGCTATCCTTCGCCCAAACATGCACGACCCTTCCCAGGGTTGGGTTGCCAAAGGTGCTAGGTCATCCAACCTCTCATGTCTCGTATGACAATCCAAAGGCATGTACATCCAAACACCCAGTCTACCATGACATCTAATATCATCATGTCATCTCTCCCTCTAACCTTCACTTAGGGTTAGGGTTAACATCATCCTCAAAGGATGTGCTAGGTGTCTACCTGAAATGGAGGTCTCTACCTCCAAGACTAACCCTCTCTACTCATTGTCCTAACAAGAGGTCTATTCTCAGGCCTCTCCTGAGGACAATGACAACTCGTGTCATACAACCTAAGCATGTATCTATTCTTTAGTTTGCGCTTCATCTATTAAGCTTTTGTCCATGACATCTTATTTACATGCTTTTCATTAATTTAGTGGAGGATTCGTTAGACCTTATTAACCTTACCCATACCTCAAGAGGGTGAGGAGAAGAGAGAAACCCTAATCCTTAAGGTCCTTAATAGAATTTGAGTTGAGAAGAGATGAACAAGATGAGAGAGTCCTAAAGGTATCTTATTTCGAGTCATATCCTAAGACATCATCCAAGCAGTTACACAATCCGGGAGTCCTCGTATTCTGACTAGCGGTGCGGAGGAAAATATTGCCAGCCCGCAGACGAAGATCCTTTTCTAGAAACCTCAATCTTTTAAAGAATCCTCTAATAACTCCCTCGGTTCTATGGAATTTGTAAAATTTAATAATTATTAATGATCAGATGAGGAACCTATGCTTTGATACCAATTGTAACGACCCCGCCTCCCGGTAACCCCCCAATTAAGGGAGACTGAAAGGTCGGTGCCGTTATCCAATTAACAGGATCAAAGGTTCAACAAATAATCAATAATAATTATGAAATTCTACTAACTAACTGGAATTTGATATAAAATAAAAATTTACTTACCTTTGAAAAATTTAGAAATCTATCTATCCAGAGCTTTAATTATTCTATCTAATCCACCTTGCACTTTATTTCTTATTTCCACAATGTGTGACTTTACTGTTTGTTCTTTCAATTGTTGTTCCTAAAACGCCGACAAACAAAACGTCGGTCAGTATATCGAAATATACTGGTATGTGGGAACAACCAAAAGTTTGCACATAAGGATAACAATCTAATTATCACAATCAAGTTAATTAACAAGCCAATTTACCCTTTTCAGTATGACATTCTCCACCGCTTTTACCCTAACCCTGGCATACCCACCTTAGGGTTCCCTTTTCCAATGAGTTAAGGCCACCATCTCAATCCTGAGCTTGGTGCCTGGGGGTCACCACTCATGGTGCCCAGTAGTCATGCAATATCATAGGCCACCTTCTCATTCCCGAGCTTGGTGCCTGGGGTCACCACTCAATGTGTCCATTGGTCTACCCATCTGGGCCTGACCGTTTGCATCATCCATCAGGGTGGCATGTAGGTGCAAGAATACATACTTCTATTTTTAATGTGATAATCATAGTGACTTTATGATTTGCAAGTATGAACATCCAAATAGATAATTTGCATTCAATGCGGTTAACCATCCAGAAAATCCTCCGGAAACTAAGGCGGTCATTCATAATTAACCACATACATGTACATGCAGATTTGAGACAGAATATTCCAATCAATTAATACATCCAATCAAGCAAGTACAAGAATCTTGAAAAAGGCATTCAATATATTTCTATCATGAATCATGGTATTCAAATCGAATAGGCCTAATCGTGCCCTAGGGTTACTAGCCCTTTTTAGGGTTTTGCCCATAATTAAGGTTTCACTTCCTTTTTACCACTTTTCCTTAATTTTTATCAAAATATCCATCAAACCCTAATTATCTCTGTTTATTTTCTGTTAATATCTTGAGATCATATTTGGATCACAAAAAACCCTAATTTTTGGATTATTATATTCTTTCTTCCCTTTTTCCCTCACTTAGGGTTTCTAAGGGTTTTAATTAACATATTAGGTTTAAAAACCTAATCCTTGAAATTCCATCATCAAAACTAGTTACAATCTATCTTAATCATTAAACTAGTTAATAATGCTTGAATTTACACACTTGCAAGATTAAATCTATTTTCGATCATCAATTAGGGTTACTCCCACAATTAATACCTTTTCTACCCATATTATATACTTTTTGCAAAAATATACTGATTTAGGTTCCCAAACTATTTTTATTGTGTCCCTCGTATTTTTCTGATCATTTTTCATGTATACATTTTTCTCATCCGAGCTTCCTAGCAGAAGTTATGATTTTTGCAAAGAAATTCATTTTTTAGATTTCCTAATATACTATGACATTTATTAAAATATCTCTAGCCATTAGATCCATGGTCTACTGGACCACTCGATATCCAATGGCCCTCGATCGCGTGCCTAAACTAGATCTCAAAAGAGGCAAAAGACCGCATTAGCCTTACCTTTACACACAAGCGCTGGGGACGAGGGGGTCTTTTCCCCTTCTTCTTCCCCGCGAGCGCCCCTTGTTCGTGAGCCAGGCTTGTACCGGTCAACCTCAGAGTTGACTTGAGCACCCTGCTTCCTCAGCCGCTGGAGAAGACCGCCGTACCTCTGATGAGCCATGCCAAACTCCTTCGAGCGCCTAATTACCTCGGTGCGCGCCTGAGTCACCGGGCCGAAGAAGCTCTCCATTGGCGAGAGTTGTAGGTCACAGAGGGGGAGGAACAGGGCCAACCTTCAAATTGACCGCACACACACGTTCGTTGCCTCCCTCTGAATGCGAGAGTAGATGATAGCAATGCCCATACCACCGATCATCCCCCTTATATATAGGGTCGACTGCCTATGGCCAATGATTTGGGGACTTCTATGTTTGTGGACGAAACCACCCATAAACCGGGTTGAATGGCTTCAGAAGAGACTCTCGAAGGTTATGGACTCATCACCAAGTCTACTCATTGCTCCCAATTCGAGCAATCTTTGCTCAAAGTTTCCCCAAACTGCTGCATGTGGCTAGCTCCTGGAGAGACTGGGACTCATTCCCAGTCGTCGATCCTTGATCAAACGGTCACGCCACAACCGCAAATCCAATTTCATTGTGACATTTAAGATTATTCATTAACTTTAGGAAACTTCTAAAAATCTCAACTCATTATTCCTTTATTCTTTTTCCACCAAAATTTAGAGGAAGCTTTGGATTGACATCATCTACCTATGTACCAAATTGGAGACCCAAATTCCAAAGGAAAAGGGTGTTTTCTCTATAAGCAAGCCATCTTTTAAATTAAGCCAATTTAATTTGGTATTTCCTCTTTCTTTTCCATTAAATAATTATTTTTGAATTCCTTGAACCTCAAGGAACCTTAATGGCTCAAAATCCCATCTTGGTAATATTCCTTATCCTTTTACTTATCCTTTATCTATTTTCTCCCTCTTCTTATTCATTTCTTTAGTAAAATATCTCTTTTCAAGGATTTCTCTTTATTTCTCTCTTATTTTCCTCATTGGTATTCCTTTCAACATTAGGAATCTTTGGGATACTAAATTACACCAAGGATAACTCCATTATACCTCTATTCACTTATTTTCCACATTTCATCATTGTTTTCAATTTATTTCTTAATAAGGAAATACTTAATTAATATTTTCTTTTCTCATTACTTTATCTTTGCAATTTTGGACTCTTTGGGACCCAAGGAACCCAAGAGGCACGAAATCCATCCTTGGATTACATTCTTTTGCCTTCCAGAGGTTTACACATCTCTCTTTTCTAAAAAAACTCAATTATTCATTTATTAATTGAATTTCCTTATTATTGGGCCCAATATCCAATAAATCCCACAACACAATCATCAAGGCTATTGTAAATGAAACTTATTATATCATTATTTTTTCCACTTAATTTAATATGAGAAATTACATTTCTCACCAAAGGAACCCAAAAATTGGGGTTGTAACATCCTAATATTCATGGATATTAGCATTCCTAATATACTTAGGGTTTTCCTGAAAGTCGAATCGGGGCTCTAATAAAATTTGTAACCCTAAAAATTTCCTTTTATCATGATCTATCCAAACCAACTTGCTCCTTAGTATTTCTAGTCCTTTTTAGGATTTCTACCCCTTTTTAGGGTTTCACTTGTAATTTGGGTTTTGCCTTTACTTTTAGTACCACAAACCCTAATTAGGCAAAACTGCTTATAAACTCTTAGTTTCACATCCTATCTCTCCTAGTAGGCTTAGGAACAACATTTATCAACCTTTTCCACATATTTCGAATTAAGCATAGTTTCCTCTTCTTTTACCCTAAATTAGGGTTTCTAGATCCATTATCTTACATTCTTGGTTTATAATCCTAACTCATGAAATTTCTCATCAAATCAGATTAGAATCTAGCATTATCATTCAACAGGTTAGTATTACTCAAATTAACCCATTAAGAATCATAGATTCAATCATTAATCTCAATTCGGTTTTCTAACCAAATTTTAATGCACTTTTCATCAACTCAACATACTTTTGCAATTAGGAACGAAATCAGGTTCTCAAATTATATTTCATGTTCCTCGTATTTTTCTGATAAATTTTCATATATAAAGTTTATTCATCAGAGCTTCCTAGCATTAGTTATGATCTTTGCAATGTAATTCATTTTTCTGAATTTTCTAACATATTACGAAATTGTTAAAATCCTTTAGTCGTTTGATCTGCGGGATCCAACGGCCCACGATCGTGCACCCTAACTCACAATTAAAAGAAACAAAAGGCAACTTCTCCCTTACCCGGACTATAGAAGAGGGGGGGGGCAAACTAGTAAATCACTGGGGCCTTCTTCTACCTCGCACGAGTAGGTCTGCAGTGAGCCGTGGTCAACCTCATCGTTGACTCTAAGGTCCCGGCCAATAGCAAGCAATCTAGAAGACTCAGAAGCTTTTCCACCTCTGTGCGAACTGGATTGGCTCCTCGATTGCACACTCGCGTCGTGCCTCTACCTCCAACAGATTTTCGAAACTCCGGCGAGGTCGACTAGAGGAGGAAGGGGAAGGTTGGGATTATTTTTAAAATTGAACTCGCCAATGCATTTGTCATTTCTCTCCAAAGAATATAGGATAGCTAGTTGGTGCGTTGGTGCTTCCATGAGCCCTCTCTTATATATAGGGTCGATAACACAGTCCGACAGGTTGGGGTCTTCTTCCCTTTCTTAATATATATTCTTTTATTAACCAACTTTCTTTTTCTCTTTTATTTTCTTTTTCTTGTTATTGGGCCCAATAGCCAATAAAGCCCATAAAGCAACTAACACGGCTATTGTAAACGAAATTCATTCATTCAAATCAAACCACACCATTATTTCTTTATATATCTATATTAAGAGAAATTGCATTTCTCATCAAAAGAACCCAAAATTGGGGTTGTAACAAGTTCCCTAAAAAGGAGGTGCGCCTTGATGATATCGATAATCCAATCACTTGTTTTAAAGTGATTTTATTTGAGACCTGGAATATAAAGGTTGGAGTTGCAGTATACTTGAACGTTAGCTATATTTTTTGTATTAAACAAATAGCTATTGAACAATAGAAAAAACTAGTAAACTTTATCATACAACTCAAATGTAAGTGATTCAACATTTCATATATTGAAGGAGATAAATAAAAAAAGGCAATGGGGAGTTGGTTGGGCTTTCAATATTTTAAATAAATAAATCTATATATTCCTACTCATCAAGGACTTTGCATTATACTCAAGACTATTTCTCAAAGTATCTATTATGAGAGAGTGAAAAAAGGAAGAGTGGACATTCCTATTAATAATTACCAAACGTCAATATTTTTGACATTTACATTTCTTTGTGAATATTTTGACACTTATTAACTAACCCTTTCATTGGATAGTGCATTAAAAGAATTATGGATTCTTGGTAACGTTAATGAAAGTAACTAGTAGGGTATTATACATTCACAATTTCCATATAACAAATATGAGTAGAGTTTCATGAGTATATGGATACTTTGGTAAGTTAAGCAAGTTTGTTGGAAAGAAAAAGTTTTTTATCGTAAGGAGGATCACTCCTTAAATAATGTGAACAATATATATTCTTTAATTACGTTACGATCCATTATGTTGAGGTGTGAGGTTATTGGGTTTGAAGAGTCAATTATATTTGATGATATAAATAAACTCATTTATATATGAAAGGATAGGGATTGTAATGAACCCAATTGAGAAAAATGGCTTTTGTAAAACCATTATATACTACCACCCTCACCTATTTGTGGTGTACAACATGCTCTAGATTTTCTTATAGTTACATGGTTACCACATCCATATCTGGGAAGACAAGAGAGACACCACCCTTATTTTCTAACAAGAAATAAACCTCAAGGAGCAATCTAAGTGGACAACACCACTATAATTGACTATCCTCAATTGGCCTTGACGTGAGTGAGGATGAATGAGGCATTCCTGAATAAAATAAGTTGTAATTCTTGAAATTATAAACTTGGGGTCTAGAGTGGACCTTATATCACATGTATATGAAGTAAAGGAGGTGGTTTTATGGGCTTATGCATGTTAAATTGGATATGATTATATTGGGGAGTGCATCAAATAGATACATGTGGGATAAGTCAAAGGATAATAAATAGGTTATTGTTGATGCCATCAATATTAATTTGTTTGAACAAAAAAATGGAAAACAAGAAGCATTGGGTGGAAACTACTAAATGAAAGATAAGGTTTTTGAGGATTATTGTAGCACATTTCCTTGGGTTTCACATATATTTACAAACCTTAGTATGCATAATCTAATGAATGATTAAGGTTATTTTCTTATTGTAAGCCTTTCTTTAAAAATTGTATGATTTATTTAAAGAATTTAGTCATTCAACACACACCATCTTGACTATCTCTTAGGGTTTTGTGTTTCCCTATAATGACATCAGTGGATTGAACCTATTGGTTCATGATTAATGCTTATGCCATAGATGTGTAATGCATAGGTAAATCAAGGATGACTTCTATGGTTTGAACTTGATTCTCTTAGTTAGCTGCCCATTGGTTGAACCAACCTACGATTCACACATGATTTTAAAAATTTAGGCTAAGTTCTTTTAGAAACATAATAATTTTTCAAATAGGCTTATCTTAAGATAATTGAGGAGACGAAATATGACTTGTAAAAATAATGTAGAAAATATTAAGTATTGATCTTTCCTAATAATAATAGAATTAACTTAAGATTTTATGTATATTTCTTTTTGCATTAGTTTTAGAGTATCATTTGGAATGGCTTAATACAAATTTAGACTTAGTTCTTTTGAATACATAATAAGTTTTGAAATAGGATTAACTTAAGATGATTGAGGATACTACATATGACTTGTAAAAATAATGAATCAAATATGAAGTATTGTTCTTTCCTAATAATAATAGAATCAACTAAAAATTTACATATATTTCTTTTCAATGAGTTTTAGAATCTCATTTAGAATGGATTAACTCAAAAGGATAGGTATAATCCCCTTTCAGAGCCAAAAATAAGGGACATAATATTTGTTTTTTTGAGTTCTTGGCCAATATAGGCTCAAAATATGAGTATCTATGCCATTATTGTTGACTAGGCTTAGGGTAGGGTATGATAAAAGGCTTCCTATGACCATACCCATGTGCGAGTTGTAGACAATGACTAAGGTAAGTATCCACTCCCTAGAAATGTTACCCTAACCTTATCACACTCGTTTACCCAAAAGGTTAATGGGTTATGCTGAAATGATTGAATACATATAAGCACGGATTTTCATTAGTCATTTTGTATGACATTCGTCACTCCAAATACTAAACCACTACATGATACTAATTTTAATTAGTAACAAGTTGCTTTTATGACATGGATCATCATAAAAATTTCTATGGAGCTTACCAACCAAGAAAAATACGAACCCAGGTGCAATGATAAATGTACAAGGGGTTTTATCACAACAACACCTGGTTGTCTTGAAGGCAAAGCAAGGGTTACCACATCTTAATTGGGTGTGGGAAATAAAGCTAGCCTTGTTTCATCTTTTCCCATATGTAGTAAAAATTATGCAAGGGCACCGTTTTTTATATTAGAAGATAAGGAAGCTATCTAATATGAAAGGATTAGAGTGAGATCTTGAAATATAGCTCTTTAATCGGAAAGCGTGTTTAGAAATAGTAGATACTATGATTAGAATAAAATCAATATATTTTCCAAATAAGAAACCAAGTGGACATGGGAACGATGTAGAGAGATTGGAGACACATGGAATAAAATCTAGATATAAGTACTAGTAAGCATAGAAATGAAGTAGGAATTATTATTGATAAAATATCGAAGGTTGATGTTGTCAAGATCACAAGGATGGGAGATGCAATCTTTTCTATTAAAGTTATTCTTGGACTAAAGGTTTTCTCATGTTATTGGGATACCATAGATTAATTGATACAAAAAATTCCAATGTAAAAGAAGATCATCATCAGAAGTGATTCAAATGGCCATATGGGGAATATAAACGTTGGATATCAGAAAGTTTTTGTTGTCTTTGGATATGACACCAAGCATAGTGAAGGAGAGAGGATATTAGATTTTGCATTCACACATGATATGATTTTGGAAAACACCCATTTCAAGACAAGAGTTTCTCGCGTGATTACTTTCCAGAGTGAGGACAATTATAAACAAATTGATTACTTCTTTAAAAGGTGGGTGGATCGAAAAGCATGCAACAATTTTCAAGTGATATCTGGTGAAGAACTGACCACACAACATACATTGGTGGTTTTGGATATTAATATGAAGACCATCGAAGGTAAGCACAATATAAACCAACATGCAAGGATCAAGTGGTGGAATCTTAAAGGAGGAAATAAATCAATTTCTATGCTAAACTTATTAAGGTGGCTACTTTGGAACTTGGAGTCTAATGTTAATAATATGCGGCCCTTGCATAAAAAAATTTGGAAAGAGGTTTTAGGAAGTCTAAAGGGTGTGGGTCTCCATAGAAAGAGACTTGTTGGTGGAATGACAAGTAAGGAAGTCTATTAAATATAAATGAGATATCTATAAGAGCTTGCCTGAATCTTAAGATGGTGCAACTTTTCAAATATACAAGAAAGCAAAGACAAAATCTAATAAAGCAATTAAAGAGACAAGGTATAAGTGTTTTGAGGACATATATAAGAAGTTGAAAATCAGAGAAGGGAAAAAAATATATAAAATGGCTTGTAACAAGAAAGGAAAGGAAGAGAGTTGAGTCAAGTAAAATAAGTCAAGAATGAGATGATAAGGTGTTAGTGAAGGATGATGATATCAAGAACCAATAGAGATACTAATTTAACAAGCTTTTCAATGGAGATACTAATTTAACAAGCTTTTCAATGGAGATACTTTAAAGGATGTCAGAGACTAGTATGGAATGATATAAGAAATATCCCTTATACGTAACGAGTTTCCCTATCTGGCGTCAAGAATGTTTTGAAAAATATGAAAATGATAGGAAAACCACATAGTAGTCCTATTGATGTAGGGAAGAGTATGGGGATGGCTGATCTATGTAGTAAATAAATTTATTTATAAGTTCATGAAAACTAAGAGAATACAAAATGAGTGGAAAATAGTACTATAGACCCCATCTACAAGAACAAACTATACAAATATCAAAAAATCAGTTTGGGGAGATCAACAACATATGCAATCTTTTCTGATAAGCATGCATATGGTGGAGTAAATAGAAAACAAAAGAGATTTTGATATGGTTTTTATAAATTTGGAAAAAAGGCTTATGATGGAGTGCCCGTGAATGTTATGTGAAGGGTTTAATAGAAAAAAGGTGCGCCAATTTAACACACATACTTGATTACAAACATGTATCATAACTCAATTGCTAGTGTTTGGACTCCTTAAGGAGAAATATAAACTTTTCGTATCACAATGGGGTACATCAAGGATTGATACTAAGCCCATATCCATCATTGTTGTTTTGAATGAGTTGGAAAAGCTTGTTTAGGATGATATTTCATGGTGTATGCTATTTGTTGATGATTTTTTGTTGTTTGATGAAACCAAAGAAAGATTGAATGATAAAGTTGAACTTTGAAGAAATGCATTGTAAACAAATGGATTTCAGCTCTATAGAAGTAAAAATCAAGTATATACATTGCAATTTCAACCAACGTAGAATTGTAGATAGTGGGGTCAATTTGGATATAGTAAATGTGACAAATTTCATTATTTGAATTGTATTATTTGAATGGATGATGATATCTAAGATGTGGTTTGTCATAGGATCACGTTAGGATGGCTGAAATAAAGGAGTGCAACTAGAGTACCATGTGATCAGAAGATCCCTCTTAGATTAAAAATTAAATTTTACATAACAGCTAGACAACCATCCACACTATATGGAGTAAATGTTGTGCAGTGAAGAAACTTAATCCCATAAAATGAATGTGATTTAAATATGTATTATGATATATATGCGTGGGAAGACCAGGAAAGATATTTGGAGAAATGCCTATTTTAGAAATAGAGTGCGGGTGGTGGGTATTGAGGACAAGTTACATGAGGTCCGTCTGAAATGGTATGAACATATACAATGTAGACCAAATAACATGATATTCAAAGCAAGTTTACTGAGTTGAGTATAACTAAAATAAGAAGAGGCAGACTAGGTTAACTTGGGAGGATATTATAAAGAGTATTTTTTGAACCCTTACGTCTTGATCAAAATATGACTAACGTATTAGAGTTGATTCGGAAAAAACGATCCATGTAGACGACTCTAACATGGTTTGAATTAAGACTTAGATGACGATCATGATGGTAAATAAGTTGTGTTCATGATGGTATACACATTAATAATTAATTGTTAACTCATGAATAGTTTTTATAAATAAAAAGCTCTCTCGACTGGCATATAATATAATCCAATGTTCTTCCTAATATCTTATTACAAATTTTTATGTGTTGTAGATTGTTTAATTAAGTCATACAATCATATTATAAAGAAAGTTAATCAAGCATATATTAGCAGGGACGTAGCCACGTTTACGCACGGGATGGCAAATGCCCAACCCACCGGCGCCGAGAATACTATTTGTGCAGGACTAGGTATTATGTAAAATTATGTATTGACAGTGCCCCACCTAAATATTTGTCCTTCGCTATTAATATATTGACCGATCACCGTTTCCGTTTTCTAGTCTGGTGTAAGTGACTTCAGTTTTTATAAATATATGCAATGTATACAGCATGCATAAATAGAAACATACAGTTGTGCATTTGTTTAGGGTAGAACAAATCCATTGGCTTTTCGACTATATATTTATCAAGAAATTTTTAATCAGCAGTTTGCCTTAGTCATTTTTAATCGTGCCCTCCCTGCTAGGGGTGTCCAAAAATCAATTTTGCATCGATTTGGATAACAACTGGGTTAAAAAAATAGTTCATCCAGAATCTACCCAAAATTAATTTTTTATATGTGATATATCCAAAACCGGACCCGGTTTCATTATTTGAAACCCGGAACCGAACATGGATCATATACTTCTATTAATTAGACATTAAATATAATAACTTACACATAATTAGACGTTATGTTTTTCAGATTTACCAACTCAATTTCAACACAGGTTGAACAAATCGCCACCCAAAGCTGACCCGATTTCAATTCAGACATCAATATCGAACTAGGAACGAACCCAAATTTATAAAATAAAAAATCAAACCCAATTTTTTTGGGTTGCACGAGACTAGGTTCATGAGTTCAGATAAAATTTGACACCCTTACTCCATACTCATCCTTGAGTGCCCTATTTTTCTTGTTCCTGCCAACTCCATCAGGTCCCATGGTATCCAGTGAGTCTGTAAGTATGGTAATAGGAGAGGTTTTTTGCCATTACATATAAAAATATTGAAGTCATTAGGGAGTTGTGTGGATTTCATATAAACATCAATTAGTATATATATATATATATATATATATATATATATATATATATTACTTATAGATGTTCACTCTACATGCTTCTTCATTAAATTATCACAATTGTGGTATTTTCTACACATAAAAATTTGCAAACTTGTATTAAAAAAGTAGAAGGAAAACAAAACTATATCAAGATGGAAGGAAGACAGATAACAAGTTCGCCGCCATTTCTTTAGGAATAGAAAAACTAGTAAATACTACATATATATAATAGGGGGTAATAATGTTACTATACATAATATTTTGAACCTTCTTGAAAAGTTCCACAGCCTCCGGTGCTAAGGAACCAAAAGTGTCAAACTAAATGGGCATAACAATGTGTTAATTTTTAATGCATGTTTTCTCATGCTTGACTACTGTGGTTGAGGCAGCTTTGAGAGTAGCTTGTCATGTAGTAAATGATCCACCGCTGAGGCCCACAAGTTGGAAAACCCATGTTAGATCCACACATGCATGTTTTCCTCCAGCCCATCCAAAAATGAGGATATCAGTCGGTCTAGTGTTGATCTCCCCTGTCGTGGATCATGCAAAAAGTTAATAGGCGCCTCTTCCTCAAGAGCAATTCCTATATTTTAGAGTATGTCATAAAGAACATCCAGAATAAAATTATATTCATACTTGAAGTCAGGTAGCTCTCTGCATTGAACTGCATGTTCCCCAAAAGTGTCCAAACATACTCTATGACAAATTGGAAAAATATCATAAATAGGAAACAAAGGAATCATGAGACGGTACTTCAGGATGATACGATGCTCTACTAGTAACATATGCAAGCCTAATCCATCAATAGAAATACAGAGAAGAAAATTTTGATCTTGATTAGCTTTAGACACTCAAAAACTGCTTATTGTCTAACGATGATCTAAAATTTAACTTCTATATCCTTAATAATTTTACTAAAAAGGACACTCACCAAAGCTCATTAGGGCACAATTTCTTTGTTAGCAAAACTACTAAGGTTGAAAGTTGGAATAGTGACAAGAAAATAGTCTAAAGAACTATCCAAACGAGAGTCCATACCGCTGAATCTCGCTACCTCGCAAAATATGATACTGAATCACCCAAGATTGGATCTTGGAGCCCACAAAAGCATATGAGGAAGCTTATATCGTCGAGAAAATCACCAAGACCCCGAGATGAATGGGAAGGGAAGTGATCCTCCATTGAAGGTCACCAAAAAATGAACCTTCACAAACTACAATATCTTCAATAGACCTTTGCAAACCCTTGTCGAATATATTATAGCCTCCTCCATGCATACATGTTGATATGTGCGCAAGCTGAACATCAGGTTGGTAATGCATATACTAGAATGAAGCAAAAGGAGTTCACTTTGCGGATCATCTAATTGCAGAAGAAGATTCATCATCTCAATAGTGTGTGTAGCCTTCATCATGACTAACATCTCAATAAAGTCTCTATCCCTACTCACTTCTCCTCTAAATAGCTTCACTCCCAACAAAGGTCACCTGATGTCAACAGGGAACAACTTCTATGAATCTTCACATGTTGGCCAAAATAATTAATTTTAGAAATATTCAAGATAAAACCCAAACTTGGACCATCCCACTGAATGTAATCAAGCACCTTCTCCATCACTTCTGTGTTTCTAATAATAGTCCCATCATCAAGATACCAAGCATGGAGGAGAAAATTATAGTTCTCCCTAATCTCATGAATAAGTGGATGTAATACAAGGGTGAAAAGAAGCGACCCTAGAGGATATCTGTCACAGAACCATTTGTTACCCTAGGTCCACACTCTAATGGCCACATAGAGAAAGGTGAGTGGACTTGGGCATCCGTTCATAGAATGGCACAAATATATCACACATGAAATATATATGTAGAGCCAGTAACAATAAGAGGTAACTGTAACGACCCCGCCTCCTGGTAACCCCAATTAAGGGAGACCCAAAGGTTAGAGCCATTAATCAAATACAAGATCAAAGGTTCAACATATAATCAACAATAATTATGAAATTCTACTAACTAAATTGGAATTTGGTACAAAATTAAAACTTTACTTACCTTTTTAAAACTTGGAAATCTAACTATCCACAACTTGAATTACTCTATCTAATCCTGCTTGCTCTTTATTTCTTAATTTCACGATGTGTCACTTTATTGTTTGTGTTTTCAGGATTTTACCTAAAACGCCGACAAACAAAACATCGATCAACAATTGTTGGTATGTGGAGGCAACCAAAAATTCACAATTAAGTCTAACAATTTAAATATTGCAATCAAGATAATTAGCAAGTCAATTTACATTTTCCATGTGACAATCCCCACCGCTTTTGCCCTAACCCTAGATTTGACTTAAGGCCACCTTCTCAATCCCGATCTTGGTGCCTGGGAGTCACCTTTCATGGTGCTCCATAGTCATGCCTCATTGACCACCTTCTCATTCCTGAGCTTGGTGTCTAGGGTCACCTCTCAAGGTGCCCATTGGTCTACCCTCTTGGACCTGACCTTTATGGCATCCTCCATCAGAGTGGCATGTAGGTGCGGGAATACACATTTAAATTAAATTGTGATAGTCATAGTCACTTTATAATTGCAATATGAACATCCAAACATTTTAGTTGCATTCAATGCGATTAAACATTCGAGAATCCATCGGGAAAGTAAAGAGGTTATTCATAATTAACCACATACCTCTTAAGCAGACTTGAATGCAGAAATAACTCAATCAATGAGGAATCAAACACACACACACAAGTTCTTGAAAAAGGCATTCAATTTCTCTATTATTAATCATGTCATCATGATTCATTAATTCTAATGGTTTCCTAGGTTATTTGTCCTATTAGGGTTTTGATCATAATTAGGGTTTCATTTCCTTTTTATTACTTTTACTTTACTTTTATCAAATTATACATCAAACCCTAATTTTCTTGTCTTATTATCTATTAAGATTCTTAAGATCAAGTTTGGTCCATAAAACCCTAATTTTCGGATTACTCTATCTTTCCTTTTCTTTTTCTCTAATTTAGGGTTCTTAACCATACTAATCAACATTTTGAATTAAAAACCCTAAACATGAAATTCTATCATCAAAACAGGTTCGAAACCATCTTAATCATTAATCAGGTTAAACATGTTCGAATTAACCTAATTGCAAGACTAAATATATCTTTTACCAACCATTAAGGTTTCTAGTTACAAATTAATCCCTTTTCTTATTCATAATATACACTTTTACAAAATATACAGATTTAGATTTCCAAACTATTTTTAACATATTCCTCATTTTTTTCTAATCATTTTTCATGTATTGACTTTTCTCATCTGAGTTTTCTATCACCAGATATGATTTTTTCCAAGATAATTCCTTTTTAGATCTATATACTATTTTCTAGAAAAAGGTAGGGCCGCCCGATCCATGGGCCGCAGATCCATTGAGGATCTGATGGCCGCGGACGCACGTTCCCTCAATACAGCGATCAAATTGGCTAAAAGGCACGACTAACCTTACCAACAATAGAGGCGCGGGGGTGGGGGTAAGGCTCTAATTTCGCGGACGACTCCTTCTTCAACCTCGCGTAGCAGCAACTCCGACGATGGTCAACTTGAGGGTTGACTTGGAGCTTCCGGCCACCAGCGAGCACACAACTTTGTAGGGAGCTCCGCCTCCCTTAGCCAAACTCGATGACATGTTCAATTGGCCACCCGAACCTCTCCAAGGCCACTCCCTTGCTTGCCGGATTCCGACAGGGTCTGCTATGCAAACAAGGGTCTAGGTTAGACTTGTTGGCATAATTGAAACCGTAGAAATGACCCTGGTACTCTGCCACAGGGTTTGGACTAACAAAAAGCGATGTCTGTGCCTTGGATCACCCTCCCTTATTTATAGGGTCGAGGCAAGGTCCTGCCCAGTTGGGCGTTTCCTGGTTTGGCGACAAAATCCAATAAAATTAGGGATGTATCCCTTCGGCTTGCTTTCCCGAATTCAATGGGATTATCAGCAGACATTCCAACCCAATGGATTGCGAGGAAACCAAGAGGGAAAGTCCCTCTATTATCTCGCAGAAACACAGTCCCAGTGGGACTCAGGCGAAGAGCGCCCAACGTTGGATCAGGATCCAACCGATCAGATTACTCGAGTTCAAAGCAAAGGAAGCTTTTATTCTATTAATTCCCAAATTGAATATAACTTGCAAAATTGATTCCTCCCAAACCATAACTCCTTTTTTTCTCAATTTTTAAGGAAAGTTTTGTCTTGTCATTATCTAACTTTGTACGAAATTTGGGAAACAAATTACAATGGATGAGAAGGATTATTTCTCTCCCAAGTTGCTCATTAATTAATCCAAATTAATTTATATTCCTCTTTCCTTTGTGATTATTTTTTTATTTTGGGTCCCTTGGACCTCAAGAAAACCCAAAGGCACAGATTCCCATATTGGGGAATATTGGTTTGCCTTTATCTTATCTTAATTGTCAATTTCTCATATTCCCCTTTTATTAACCAATCCTTTTTCCTTTTTAATTCCCTTTTCTTATCAGTTGGGCTTAATGGCTAACAAAGCCCACAATCATTCAATCAAAGTCATTTCACACGAAATCTATCACAATTCAAAGAATAGGATCTCATTCATTCATTAAAAGAGAAACACACTTTACATTATATTTTCAGAAAATGAGGTTGTAACAGTAACAAACTACTAAACATGGAGATGACAGATACATATCCATTTCTAGATTCAAGTATACCCATTGGTGATTGGTTTCATATCTGAGCGTCTTGAGTGTAGAGAATCTTTATTTGGCAACAAAATTTTGATAAACATAATATATTAATGCTAAACCATTAAGTACACTATGAAAAGGCATACAAACAGTTTAAGAGTAGTATAAAAGTTTCATTGCTAGAAACATCAAATAAGAAAGAAGTAGAAATAAGGCATGAAACACTTAATGACATTTTTATACAAAGTGTGTTTTAAGTGTATTTCCATTATACTCAAAAACATAATAGGCCATTGACCAGCTTCCCTTGGGAAGGGTGCATAAGGGTGCTCAGGATTAGCTAACCCTTTTATTGACATGATCCACCTTGTCTTGACATTTGAAGTAAGGCAACCAACCTTGTACCCTTTCCCCAAGAATTTAGGTAGGTACACAGGATTTGCATAATGGACAAGTTCAATTATGTTCAAGGTTTGTTCCACATATTTCAAGCAAAATTAACGTACTAATAATAGGGAACAAGTAGAACAAACCAGTAATTATCTAGCCAAGCATTCATGTGAGCGTACATACAAACAAGCCAATAACATAGTAGCGTCAAGAGATTACATGTACCTTGCGAGTAGAGTACCAAATTAATATAATTGATTAGAAAACCATACTTACAAGCTTGAATATATCTTGGAAAATGAGTCATCTTATATATCCTCATATTACAAATGTGTATAGTTGGATTAATATCAACAAGATTAGGTATCATTAATCATAATCATGGTGGTTGGATGCATCCCCTAGATCTAGGTATCATAACATTCATCATTGATTTTAAGATCTCAAACTAGGTCATGTGTGTTCATAATTAAGCTACATCATACAATATGGATTCATTTAGACATTAGGGTGAAACATCACTACCAAGATTAGGGGTCATAAGATTAGGGTTGTGTGATCCTAAATAGAGAAATCATAAGATTCACACAAGCTTAGTCATCATAACCATAAACATTGGCATAATTAGTTATATTGAGTTATACTCATGCAAGATTGTCATCATTAGAGTATTGATGAGGTCTACTTGAGTTATGTTTCATAAACATCATTAAGATATTTATTTTAATTCATAAAGTAGCATAGATCATCATTATAGCAAGATTCATACAAGGTTGGAGACTTAGATATCAACATGCATGCTAGATCACGCAACAACTCAAGGTTTGGGCATTTAGTCATAGAAGGAAACAAGAATTATCCAAATAGAAATTATGTATACAAAGTATGATAATTTACTGATTTATGAGTTCACATGATCATTTTAGACAAAAATGATCCATATGTGAGCTAGGTTTGAGATTCAACATCAATGTATCAACATAAAGTATGTTTGGAGGTTCAATGTCATTATTAAGTCAAAGTAGGGTACAAACATGAACAAATTCGAGTCTCAGACCAAAATACGTATATTTTTTTTAATTTAAGTCTAACATAAGGGTTTGAGGCACATTCAAATAAAGTTAAGCATCAAAGTGATCATATTTAGCATATAAGTCCACATTAAGACATTTAAGCAAGATTAGATCACTTTTGGGTTCAAAAGTAGACAAAGTTCCAAACTTGATGTCTCTAGCTAGATGATCAAGATATTGATTAAGCTAAGATAAATATTTGGGGCATAGAGGAATAAGATTGTGCATAAAATAGCGTAAGTCACCTCAACAACGCATATAAAACATGCATTTTGGGGATAATTGAGGAACCAAAAGAAGAGGTAGGTTCTTAAAGAACTTTTACTGGAAAGCTGTCATTTGTTTGATTAAAATGGTATATAAGAAGTCCACCTTTGGAGCTAGAATAACAAAGATATGATTTTTTGTAATAAAATATCTTGATTCAGGGAATAAGGACCCTCAGATCAAGATCTAAAGGCCAAGAACAAGGCTTTTAGGGCATATCATTAGGCTTGGGTTCTGTGGGCCTCGCATGAAATGAATTCCAGTTTGTTGTTCCTGCGCTGTAAACTTCAAGCCTTCGTGGCGGTTGACCACCTCCGCTTGACGCCCACCAAGTGTTTGCCTCAGATTCTTGGTCGCTACTCACCGTCGTCCAACGCTTGCTTGGACCAGCCTTTTGCGCCCGCGCGAGTTATGTGCTTGTGGTGGCATGAGGTCATCAGAGTAAAGGCAACATGCAAGTGAGTGGGGGTTGAACCTTGTGAACCCACCGTTAGATATAGGTAGCCCCTTGTGGACTCATGCCCTATCTCGGATGGTCTTTTGGAGGTTGAGGGATAACGTGTCACCTCGTCGAAGGGCCTAGCGCAATGGTGTTGCTTTGGTAAAAAAGAAGGGTAGGGAGGTGAAGGTTGGTATGAAATGGAAAGGAAATAGAGGGGAAACAAAGAGGTATAACAAACAAAAGGATAGGAGATGTGAATTGATCACAAAAGGGGCTAGAGGATCTCAGATTGGTTAGGAAAAAGAGAGTTGGTAAATGTTGTACCTTGTCTAACACAAGGTAGAAGATGATCAAGGTCTGTTGGATTTGGGTCCATAATGGACCACAAGTCAATCAAAAGATAGAGAGCACACATGCATGTATTCAAAAAGAAGCATTCTCATTGTTCAAGGGGGAGTGCCTCAAATTGTTGAGTTGTTTAAGTCAGCTCGACTTTATGTTTCTTTGACAACCTTATAAAATTCATATTTTCAATAGTAAATCTGATTGAGATGAAAGTTTCACAGTTGGTTCAAAAATTACTTCTATGAATTATATTAAAAGTTTGGATCTATAATGAAAATATTGAAGGCATTCCATTTTAAAAATTCACTTTCAAAAGTGAAACTGTGCACTTAGACAGTCAACGAAGCATGATGTGACATTTATTAAATTTAATTTCATTAATTGAGTACCATGTGATTCCAAACCATATAATTGGGTGTGAGGGAGGTAGTTAAATAGAACAGGGTGTCGAATGAGTCAAGATGTGCATTAATTTAATGAGAGTGGAAATCCAAGTTATCACATCCTCCCCACCTCAGAAGGAATTTTGTCCCCAAAATCAAACCAAATCCTCAATCCATATTTGGGACTTTGTATTCAATATCATAATCACTTGTTATTCCCTCAACCTCAACACTATTTGATAATTGAGAAACTGAGTATATAGATCAAAGTAAATTTACATCAATCATTGATCTGGGAAGTTCATAATATGAGTTACAAATCGAGAGATCATTTTGTATATCACCAAATTTGGAGAAATCACATTTTAATTCAATCAAATAGAGTTCAAGGGTAAGGCATGACTTTCTTTCCCAACATTTAGGGTTCCAGCTTCTACATTGTACTAGGTGGGGTTATACATCCATGATTGAGATTTCATATTTCATCAATTAAAGACAAAATTCTTATTTTGGCATCATGATTTCATGATAAAAATGATGGAAGGTCCCACCCTAGTTCACATGGAGCTTAACCCTAAGTCTTAAATCAAGTGAGTTAACATAATCATCCTTAAAAAATAAAAATTTGGGAACATGAAAGTCATCAATCATATATCAAAGATGATCTCAAGATCTAATAGAGTGATTTAGGAGGCAAGTCAATATCAAGATCACTAATCATGAGTCAAGATTTCATAAATCAATACTGACAGTCATGTTTGGATACAAATTCATAGGTCCAAACATTTCAAATATAGGGTTTAGATTACTATATAGACCGAAAAGGTGATCATTCATCCATATACAACAATCGAGCAACACTTCAAGCATTATTCAAAAAACACTTTGAGATGTCAATATCGAGTTAATTATCATGATATTCAAGGTTGATGAATGATCTAGACTTAGATATTTCTAGGAAGTCTACCACAAGATATAGTCAACATCATCATATTTTAAGACCATCATGAAATCATTATTCAAGATCTAGTATCAATATCATTGTAGATTTGACCTATTAGAGATTGAGGTCAAGAAATCACAATAGGGTGGAAAGGGTTACCTTTCTGAACTCTAAATAATCAACAAGATAAAAATTTAGAGGCAGTCATAATGGGGATGTCACCTAGATTAGAGGAGTCATATGTCAACTACCACCCTAATATAGTGCATTAGTATGCATATTATGCATGATCCATCAAGCATATCCAAATAGGAATAGTATAAATTATCTAATCATACTTCATAGAGTCATAATATCAAAGGCCAAGATCATAATAGGGAAACCATATTTCAAGATTTTGCAAGATCAAGTTCGTAATAGGGAAATCATACTTCAAGATTTCACAATATCATGGTGATAATCATGTTCTCTTTCTTTCATGATCAAGGAAAGGGTGTATTTTAGAAACTGAGAAGTCAAATTGAGAAGTCCAAGAGTTAGAGCATAATCGAGCAAGAGCGAGATCCATATCCATCACATTATTTGAAATAGAGCTTACCAAGAGGCATAGGAGATAATAGGGAAGATGTCTCTTATAGCAAAGTCTTTCATCATGATTATGAGAGTCCTACAACATAATCATTCTAAGACATAATCATCGTACATATCAAATAGGGGAAATGTCATTTTCACTATGTTTGAGGTTTGGTTAGTGTTTGGGAAACATAGACTCAATCAAATAGGGACCTCATTGGACATGAGGTATAATGTACAAATCCTCCTTATCTCATCATATCAAGAATATTATAATGTTTACCTCAAACATAGGGAGCATGTGGTCTAGATTTGATAGAGTTGAGTTTTTATGATCTGAGGGGTCATACATTAGTGTGTAATTCCAAGAGTACTTTCATTAGTCAAAATCGAGTTTTGAATTAAGGTTAGATCATAGCATCATCATTGTGTTACTCAAATTTTGCCATTTCATTCAAATTTAGTATCTACCCATACATAAGCTACCTATAATCGAGAGATCATGTGATTGATTGCCCCGAGTAGAAGAATTACATGAGGAGATGAGAAGCTAACTAATCTTCTAATTGGTGGCTTAGGTAATAATTAAAGAAGAGATAAGATTCTAGAAGACTCACTAAGATTTAAGGAAAGGATTTTATTCCTCTCTGGGTTCTTAAGATGTGTTATGCTTTAAACATATTGTAACATACTCAAATATAAGTTCATAACCTAATATAGACCCCTTTATCCATCATGCTTAAGATTAAGTTCCTTTTTCTTTTATATTTGAATTGGTATAGAATAGTCGAGCTTTAAATCATTATAAGGTGATCATCATCCTTTTTCATGGGGTTTGTTACTAGTTAAGTGATTAAGCATTCATTTGGAGTTACGTGTCCTAATTATCCGTTCCGAAAGTTTTGGATTTATCTTGCACTTGAGAATATAAATAGGATTAGAATTTGAAGAGAAATGAAACTAATGTGGAATTTCTTATTGTTAGAAAGAAAGGTGACAAGTACATAAATAAAGTGTTTAAGCATATTAGTAACTAAAATATTACAGGCAATGACATGACCTAGTATACATATACCAAATATTAGGCATAGACATAATTTTACAATCCAAAATATTTCTAGTTGTGCAAAATGTGAGGAATCATATTAATAAGTTATGTAGAGTCACAATTGATTAATTAGATAAGTAAATGCACTCAATGAAAATGTAAAAGTGATGCAAAGTATGAATTCCTTGTACCCCAATTAGATAATGTGCGAAATTTCACATAATTAGACCCAAATTAGTACTCCCAAATAAAGTGAAAGGAACAAATAAATAAATACTAATTTGCATTCAATAATATGGTGATTCCATTCCTAAATTTTGGTTTTCATGCCTTCCTGTGATTTCACGCCATTAAGCAGATTGGACTCTATTTTGACCAGATCAGACTACCGAACTATTATCTTTCTCCCCGCTTCCCCTCACGATGGTTTCTTCCCGTCTAAGTAACTTCTCTCTACGACAACAACTCTCTCTTCAATCACTTACTTCTTCCGTTTTCTTCTCCCTTCGTCTCCTCGTCTGTCCACATTCACTAAGCCATAAATCTATAGAAATGGTCATGTATCCAGGGATCCCCCAATGTCCGTTCTTCATCCTCCGCGCACTTTACACTCAACGGGCATAGATCTTTTCTACCATAAATCATGTAAGAACATAAATACATAGAGATTTGGCCTACTCCTTTTTCACCACCTATTGTTCCCAGATGCTCCCAAGACTTCCTGGATGGTTCTAGCAACTCGATTTTCTTCTTCAGTCGCTAGAAGTCGGCCTCACCTGTACGAGAAACACTGCCCAAATAATTAACCTCACGGTAACGATCTGAAGCCCCTTGAATTTATTCTTAATACTTTCTCTGGAACGTTGTGAAGCCTTGTAGACGATTGTGGGCTTGTGCGTGTGGCCAAGCCTGTACCTTGATTCTGGACTCCGTTTGCCACGACTACCCGACTCAAGTTACCTACTCGCTTATCCTACGTCTTCATTGATCTTCTCGCCGTGGTTGCGCATCAGTTCTGATTGTTATACACTAACGTTTTGCCTCGCCGGAATCGTCCCCTATTTGTAGTCTCCTTGGTAGTCATATTAGAGTTTCGACTCTCCTTTACACCAGCGAGTTGGTACCTGAATCCTCCAACTCTTCGTATTGCTTATGTTACGTGTGTCTTTGTATTTGATTTTCTATCCATCATCTTCATATTTGGATCTTCTTCCTGTAATCGTGATGGCTCTTTCAATCACCAGTCCGATTTTCCCTGTTTGCTTGGTTGTTGTTGTTCCTGTCTCCATCACCGGCCGTCCTCTGGTTTCATACAGGTTTAATCAAACCCGCTTAGTCCCTGTGAGTGTCCCAGCAGAGGCCTCTGGCCGTATGGGTGCTAAAGGCAAAGGAATGCGGTGTGGTTTCAATGATGATGCTCTGCTATTTGGTCACCTCCCGAGCATGCCATCTTCAGGTCGACTGGTATTTCGGCAACACGGATTCATCGATTCTACTGTCTAAGTCTTTGTTTTGGTCTTGTTTTATGGTTTCCACTGTATGGCTAATGTTAGACGCAAGCCTGTAAGATTCGTGGTATTATCTTCCGCTCTGTTTTCCTCTTCCCTATCCTGCTGACGACGACCTTCTCCCCAACCTGGTAACCTCAAGTTTTGCTCATGGCTCGGTGGGGTCGTGGCAATCCTGGGAACGCATTGGGATCTGGACCCATGCGCGAGGATTATGGCAAGGCGAGTTTGTTCACTGGGGAAACTCGCTTCTGGAGTTGTTGCTGACTTGGAGCGAGATGGAAGGGGAAATACCACCTATATTCATCCTCGTCACCCTCACATTGCCTGAGGACCAACGTGATGGGTGGAGGGTATTTTATACCTCACTGCATTTTATAATGGTGTTGGCAATCAAACACTCGAGATGAATTGTCGTGACCCTTCTTATTGAATAACATTAGCGGCGCAATGGTTGATCACTTTATTAGTTAAGTTGCTATTTAATTAATAGAAAACGTCCATTTTATTAAAATCATAATAAAACGTTTGGATTACTAAAATATATATATTGATATATAGGCAGATACGAATTTGAGATCAGAAAAATGAGACCGATCGAACGTGATAGGTTTGAAGAACGAATTCCAAACTTACAACAAGGTCATATTGCTAATAAAGAATTATTGGGGTTGATATTAATCAAATGTGTACTTATTATGATTAGGTGGTTAAGGACTTGAACAAAATCTTAACTGCGTTGTAGAGTGAGTTTGTCAGATATAAAGGTATCTACTCCTCCCAATTTATAACTTGGTATTTATGTGACTAAATTTTCCTATAATGAGGCATCTTTTGAAATACTTGCTGCTATTTCATTTGTTGGACAGTTCATATACTTTCGATTAAATTTATTATTCTTTTGAAGTTATTATCATATTGAATTGGGTTAATGACCCCATCCGTGATTGTGCTTAAATCATGCCACATGCTTGTGAAAGGTATATCTTGCTACTCTATTTATGCATGTTAGATAATTCGACCAGTTTAACTATCGTAGACGCTAATGCGTAACCATTAGGGCGCGCTACTTCCGCCCGGGGTGTTTTACTTCCACCTTTTTATATACAGAGGTGTGCTACTTCAGCCTAGGGTGTGCTACTTCCACCCATTTTTACTTAGGTCAATGACTCAGTGGTGTCTTGTCCCTATTATAGTTACTTTAGTCAAATATATCTGCATGCAAATATTTGTTGTGTTACTGATGATTTATAATGGCAAGATCTATTATTTCACTTGTTTATTTATATGTCTCATTCTTTTCAAAATTCATTTCTTTTGTTAATTCTCATTGAAACTTACCTAGCTTCAATGACCCCCTTTTATATGGGAACATCTTACCTTACTTTTTAATGCCCTAGTTAATCTTCTAATGTACATACTCAACTTTTGCTGATACATTCTTTTAGGTGTTCCCTCCACCCCGGTGTAGGTTCTTGACAGGACAAAGACTCAAGATGATTGTGAGCTAATTGATGAACATAAGGACAACTTGAGATAGCATTGTTACCCTCTGCATATGGATATATGTGTGAATAGGTGTAATCTTTTCATTTTACGTACCGCCCTTAGGGTGAGGAAGTTGTGTACATGAGAAAATTTTGTAACTTTGTAAATAGTTATGTTTCCGCTACTTAAATATTTTGTGGCTCGTGTTTTTACCTTTGAGTGGGCTCACTATCGGGTCCCATTCTTTACACATATATAGAGGCCTATGTGTATGGGTCTAATACCATTTGTCACGAACCTTTTGTTATTGGTTCCTAGATGGGTGATTAGATACTCTAGAGGGGGGTGAATAGAGTTGAATGCACTTAAATAAAATTCATTATACCTTCAAGATATATCACGAGATAAGGTTGCTAAATAGGAAATGTGTGTGCAACTAAAACAAGCATAGCAAGGGAGAGAGATATTGAACATACACCAATTAACAAGTTGTTTTAGAGTGGTTCCACACTTCAAACTAGAAGTGAGCCAGTCCACTACCTAGAGAGGTCAACCTCTAGGATTTCTTAACCTTGCATCTTCATTATATTCATTATAAGAGATACAATACATGACCACCAAAGGACTTACCTATCCAATACAAAGAGTCATCAACCTTACCAAGGACTTACCCACTTTGCAAGGAGTCTTCCACCTTCTTCTAAGAACTTACCTACTCTTGTACAAGTCTTCAGCCTTGCAGGGATTACCCACTCTTCTTGAATCTTCTGCCTTTGACTTCACCTTCACTCAGAGAAGTTTCCACCAAGGACTTACCCACTTGAGCAAGGAGTCTTCTGCCTTCACCAAGGGCTTACCCACTCTTGCTCCAAGTCTTCAGCCTTGATCTATACTAAGGGACACCTTCCCTTGTTCTTATTTACCTCTCTTAGCCAAGAGAGAGAACCTTCATCTTCATGATTGAAATGAGAGAAAGGGAGGTGGTGGAAGTGAGAGCCTCACAAGATATACATGTAGAACGAGCTCTCTTACAAATCTCCTACTCACTCTAATGGATGTAGTAAGTGATTAAGCTTAGAGAGAGAGGAGGCTGTATAAAGCACTCAACTATAGAATAGGAACCTCACATAGAGTTTGCATTAAATGCTTAACCTTGGAATGAAGCCCAAGGGGTCCATTTATAGCTGAGGATGCCTCTTAGCCTTTGGGAATACTTGAGAACAAAAACTAGCCATTTTGTGGCTTGCAACAGATATATTTTCACTTGTTGCAACTCCACAATGGCTAGAAGCACTTTTTTGCACTTTTCTGTACATCGCAATCGGTCGAGTTTCTATAAGGGTAACTCGACCGATAGAGTAAAGGACAAAGCTAATATTCAGACCATCGATCGAGTTTGTCCCGACTGACCAATGAAAATCGAATTGGTCCGTTACTCCATCGGTCGAGTTATGTGTAGTGTAAACTTGACTGATCAAAAGTCGTTTTCAAGATTCAATCAGGATCGGTCGAGTTTGCAACTCACAGAACTCGACCGATGAACAGCCTGATGTGAATTTTGGAAAATGGCTTTTGAGTGCTTAAACATTCGATCTAAGTGCTCTTGATTTTTTTTAAGCTTAATTACAAGTCATACAATCATTACAAGTGATTTACAACATGATTCTAATGGATTTGCATCATACTAAAAAAATGTGCACTTGTATTGACTTTGACTTGTCTTTTCTCCAATTCGAGATGTGCAAGTTAGGGCATTTAGAGTGTGTCTATACCTAATCTGAAATCACTCAAGTAGAGACATTAGACACCAATATGTGGAATGGTTAGTCATTATCAAAATACAGGTTTAGTCAATTTAGACGTGAGTCAACATTGACCTAATAGACCTTGAGTCAGCATTTGTTATCCTGGATCCACACTCCTAATGGATACATAGCCAAAGGTGACTGAACTTGGGCGTCCGTTCATAGAATGGCACAAATATTTCATACAGGCAATATATTTGTAGAAGGAGTAACAACAAGGGATAACAAGATACTAAACATGGATATAAGAGATGTGTACCTATTTATAGATTCAAGTATACTCATTGGTGATTTGTTTCAGATCTGAGAGTCTTGAGTGCATTGGATCTTCATTTGGCAACTAAAAATTTGATAAACACAATATATATGCTAAAGCATTAATATCACTATGAAAAGGCATGTAAATAGTTTAATAGTAGTATAAATGTTGCTTGGCTATAAATATCATATAATAAAGAAGTAGAAACAAGGCGTGAGACACATAACAAAATTCTTTTATAAAAGGTTTATTTTAAGCGTATTTCCATTATACTAAAAAACATAATATGGCCATTCACCAGATTCACATGGGAAGGGTCCATAAGGGTTCTCAAGATGAGTTAACCCTTTTATTGAAATGATCTTCCTTATCTTGACATCTCAAGTAAGGCACCCAACCTTGTACTCTTACCCCAAGCATACAAGCATGTACATAGGGTTTGTATAATGGACAAGTTCAATTATGTTCAAGGTTTGTTAAACATATTTCAAGAAAAATGAACATACTAATCATAGGGAACAAGTAGCTCAAACTAGTAATTATCTAGCTAAGAATTCATGTGAGCATACATACAAATAGGCCAATGACATAGTAGGGTCAAGAAATTAAGTGTGCTTTGGGCGGATAACTAGGTTTGGTCTCTATGGGCCTCACAGGAAATGACCTCTGGTCCGCTACCCCTCGGCTATCAGGTCCAAGCCTTTGCGGCAGTTGACCACCTCCGCTCGACGCCCACCGGGCATTTGCCTTAGGTTCATGGCCACTACGCACCATCGTCTAGCGCTGGATTGGACCACCCATGCACCCACATGAGTTCTGTGCATGTGGTGGCATGAGATCATCGAAGTAGAGACACCGTGCAAGGGAGTGAGAAACTGGACCCCGTGAACCCACCGTTAGAGACCGGTAACCCCTTTCAGACCCATGCCCAATCTTGGCGGGTCTCGTGGAGGTCGAGGGAGAATGTGACACCTCGCCGGAGGGTCTGGCGCCATGGTGTTGCCTTGATAGAAAAGAAGGGAAAGTAGGTGAAGGAGGGGACTAAATGGAATGGAAAGAGATGGAAAATGAATAGGGATGGTAAATGAAGGGGTAGGGAATATCAATTGATCGCAAAAAGGGCTACAGGAGATGAAATTGTATACGCAAAAGAGAGTTGGTAAAACGGTTGTACCTTGTCTGATACAAGGTAGAAGATGACCAAGGTCTGTTAGATTTTGGTCAATCATGGACCACAAGTTGATCCAAGGATAAACGACACATACCCATGTATTAGAAAAGAAGAATTCTCATTGGTTGAGTGGGAGTTCCTCAGATTGTTAAGTTGTTTAAGTTAGCTCGACTTTGTGGTTCTTTGATAACCTTATAAAATTCATAACTCTCAAACCATAACTCCGATTGAGATGAAATTTTCATTGTTGGTTTGAAGTTTACTTCTACTTCATATATTAAAAGTTTGTATCTATAATGAAAATATCAAGGTCATTCAATTTCAAAAATTCACTTTCAAAAGTGAAATTGTGCACTCAACTACAATCAATTAAGCATGATGTGACATTTATTCAATTATGTTTCATCAATTGAGTACAATGTGATTCCAAATCATATAATTGGGTGTGAGGGAGGTTGTTTAATAGAATAGAGTGTCGAAAGAGTCATAATGCACATTTATTTAATGGGAGTGGAAATAAAGTTTATCACAGTATCACTGTTTCACTTTAGTAGTTGACCAGATATGTCCATCCCCAATGTACAATCTTGTTGCTTAACCATACAAAAACTATACCAATAAAGAGATAGACAGACATATTTCCCTCACCTCACAAAGTAATGGTGACTTGTCCACAAGATTAAAAGCAATGGAGAAATGAACCGTAAGCATACAAAGAGTCACATCTTCATGATGCTTTCTTAAGACCCTGTTAGCACTGTGAAAAATCACTTCTACACCACCAGGTACACCAACTTAAAACTAAAAACCATTGAGATATTTGGCAATATACTTTCCCACTCCTATCATGACAACTTTTAATAGAAGGTGGTTCCAGATAGTGCCCACTGTTAATTAGCCATATCTCATTGTTAGGCTTTAATTGTGGTGTAATAGGTGATGAAACTACAAACTCTATCCAACCCAAAGGACACCTCCCTCCTAGCCATAAGTTAACCACAAGAGTATTGGTTTGTATGAGATTTGTAGCCATAGGAGACCATATCCACACATCGAGTTGAAGATGTGTTGGGCTAGTAAATCATCTTTGCCACACGAAGTCCCCTTAGGAGATGTGATACAAAGGAAAATAGTGTCAACATCTACTACAATGGGGGCTTCAGAAAACAAAGGAGTAGGCATGGAAGGAGGAAACTTGTAAGAGTGTTTAACTTCCAAACTCTTATTGGTATCAACATTGTATGGAGCCATTCCTGATGAACACAAGACTTTGAAAACTACTGCAACCTTACAGAGACACTACATGATGTTATAATTGATCTTTTTATCGTCCTCCTTTGAGTTATTCCTATCATGGCTCATAAACTCCTGAGTAAAAGAATCCAAAGCGCTGCATAATAACTTCTCAATATCATCTATCCTTCCCCAAGTAGCAAGTGAGTTTAAAATATGACGTTGAAGTCGTGAAGGTCCACACAAAGTGAGATTACTCAAAACTTAACCACAGAAGAAAGATTAATGAATAGATTACTGAAAAACATTAAAAATTAAAACCATTTTTAAAAAACTACAAAACAACAAGAACCTTCACATATAAGTCCTTTCATGCCTCCAAGCATATACAAGGCATGTTGTCAACCTGTAACCAGAGAGATGTTCCAGAACATATATACATGATTTCACCAAATATGTACATAACAAGTATACAAGCCAACCATATAAAGAAAGTTCATTCGTGAAACATATACAAAACATTCACAAAGACCCGAGTATATAGGGACGACTCTAGGACTCTATCAACAGAGGACATCCAACAACACTGCCAACCTCATAAGCTACCGCTCCTCAACCTCTGTTGTATGATCTCTACTTCTTCATGCTCATCCACCTAAAAAGGGTGTGGGAAACCCACACGGTGAGATTCCAAATCTTAATGAGAGATATAACTCATCAACAACAATATTATTATCAGTGATAAGATAAACTAAGAAGTAATATAATTTCAACTATTGTAAAGCAGGTATTCATTATTAACAAAAGAGCAATTACTGTTGAGTTTAAGAAATATCTTAATAATTGAAAAGGAATTTGAAGAACATGTATATTTCCTATCAACATCATATTACAAAGATCAAGAAAGGCCTCATCTAAAGTTTTCATATTTTGATCCTATATGATCATATTACACGGTTGAGTACGTATTTAATTATTCCCCAAGGATTTGAGTAGTACCACCCAAATCCAACTGACTGCTTGATAAGTCAAAATCAGTGCCATACAAGGTCTAGCAGAAGAGTCAGAATCCAAAACCTCATCCCCTCGGTCAGAATCAGAACATTGACAGTGACATCATTGGTTAGAATGCTATCAATGACTTATAGTCCAGCTATACATATCTAGCCTACCTTAGTATAGGTCACACTGCTAGTGAGTTACAAGCACATTCATACTCTTTATTAGGATATGACTACAGCCATTCCTGTATCTCAAATTGAGCTACAACTATAGCTGTACTCTTATTAGGATATGACCACAGCCAATCCCATATATATATTCATTATGTCAAGGAGATACCTCAACTTACACCCCGCATATTCAATAATATGCGCTATGAGTTAAACTCATTTCACCATTCAGCAAGCTAATGACACCGAATGGATCTATGGCATAGGGAAGACTACACTATTAGATTCCACTTGATTAATTAGATCAATTTAAACATCTTTAAGCATGAATCAAGTTACAACATATAACCTTCAAACAAGATATACATAAACAAGGGTATGACTCATCACCAAAATATATTGAAACATATTAGGTATGATTTCATCACATCATGTCTATTTGTGCCTGTTATTCATCACATGTTCACCATAAGGACCAATGTTTATCACAAGGACCAGTATCCATCACAGGGACCGGTACACATCACAGGGACCAATGTCCATCTCAACGACAAGAATCTTGGGGTAGAAACTCCTGATCTCATCATTGAGGAATACCATCTCATGTATGGCAATAAACAATCATTAGGTCATATGATCATTCACCTCCTCTTGCAGGGATGTTCACAACACTTTATGTCTCACAAGGTGCATTCAAACATACCATAACATCATAGCTCATACGTGTCTATGCATAAAATTGAATCTCCTACATGGTTAGGTATTCACAACAAGAGAAGTAATACATCATTAACACTATCATCTTGTAGGATCCATGCCAAAAATTTTACATTATTCCAATTAGGGTTTCACTTTACCCGATTAGGGTTTACAAGGTTGGATCCACAACCACTCTTAGATCATCATTTCCTTACCTTTACGAAATGTGTTATGAGACATCAAACATGATTGTCATTATTATAAGACATGTTATGATGTATAGAAGCATAATTTGTAACGCCCCTCCAAGCACATATATGACAGCGGAAGAAAACCCTATGTTTTCCATAACATGGGTCACTCGGCTCGGAGGAACATTACAAAACATGATAATAATTACAACAAGATAAATGAAACACCATGCATTAACTCCAAAATAGATTCATATATTGTTCATAAAAAGGGAAAGGCATAAACTATCTCATCTTATTTCAAAACCTAATACACGTAGGCTAAGAAAATCTAAAGCATAAACTGAAACTAAACTAGATAATCTATGGAGTGGTAGATGGCACCCCGCCAAGCTAAAGTTTCCCCTGAATCTGCTATACTTGAAGGCTCGCTTCAATTCCCTCTTCCTCCTTGATCTACGGACATCTCGTCCCATGGCCATGTGAAGGAAAGCAACAACATAAGTAGGGGGCACTATGCATGTTATAAGAACTGAAAGTAAGCATATACTTAAACTGAAATAAACATGACATGGATTAACACTAAGATTTCTCATTACACTTTATCTTTCATTACATCAACTAATTGAGAAACATTACTATATGTGTTCTCTCCATCACTACCCCATGGGGCACATCATGCTCAGAAATCCCATCATTTCTAGGAAGCCCATAACGACCATAAAGGTCCATCATTGTGAGAAACATATAACGAATTACTTAATTCTATAATATTAAACATTAACATCATTGTTCTTATCTTGCCATCAATGTAAATTGTCCTCATCCAATAGTTGCAGCAAAGTGCTCATCCGGCCAGTTAAGGCTCATCTTAGTTGCACCAAAGTGATCATCAATTCCATAAAGACAAAATAACATAAAGAGGAACAATTTACAACATTATTACATGATCTTAACCATCATGGGATTTTTCCCTCTTAATCTTTAAATTATCACATGAATTTGCATGGGTCATTCTTCAATTTCATAATCATTACAAAAACATAGCATTAAACTAATGATCATCATTAATAAGCACATGACATTATGATTATATCAATCAACAAGAAAATAATAAATTTGAGGCATCATCATTATATTAATCTCATTCATGAATTTGGAATTTCAGGCATAATCTTAAATCATATTATCATGCAATTCATCCATGATATATATGCATAATGGCATGACCCACTTACCTGGAGCTAGCAGATCCTAAATTAGTATCCCTGATCTTGATCAAATCCTATGTTCCTAATATTAACATGGTTTATAGTAATTATCACCTTAATTAAGGTAATAGTAACATGATTTATGTGTTGGATAAATTGGATATTATGATAAATCCCTTTGTTTCGATGATGACAAACATTTCATTCTTATTAATCTAACGAGCTACTTAAGTGTGCAGGAACAAGGGGATGACAAAGTTCTAGGGAATCCTTACGCTTGAATGTTTATAAATGTCATGCAATGTAATCATATGTAAACTTGTACAAACATATAATGTACAAGTACTTAGACTTCATGTAAATCAAGCGTTAGATCTCCCTAACTAAACACTACACTTAGTTAGGACATCTCCTTCTAATAGGATCACATAATGCACACTCATGCACTCACTTAGTATCTTAATTGAAAGATTGAAAACAGAGTCAATCTCGGTCGACCACACTCCTCGACCGAGACACTCTCGGTCGACAAACTTCTCGACCGAGATTGACCAAAAGTAGCCGTTAAACACAGCAGTTGATAGTTGCAAATAAACGTTAATCCAGAGAGCCTGTCGGTCGAAAAATCCTCGACCGACCGGGCATCTCGGTCGACAAGTCCTCGACCGAGATGGTCTCTGACAGCAACTGCAGAATTAATTAACTAGCCGTTGCTAATGCGCCTAACTTATTCCTAACGGCTAGTTAAGCACTAGGAACCCCCTAGAAGTTGTCTAGAACGTCCTTAAGCATACTTAGGCCATTCCTATAAATAGGACAAGCCATAGGACACTAGAAGACACTTATATACTCAATTGTGCAATCTTTGAGCATACACTACATTGGCAATCTGTTTAGAGCAATAGTGCAATTCCCACACTTGTTATACATTCATATTGCTACCGTTTCGTGTCCTATAGACTAGGATCTCCTACACATAATAATCACATTGCTATGTATCTTGGTTGGGAGATCCAAATGCTTGATATAGGAAAATCAAGCCTTGTGCTTACAACGGTATTGTAATTTATGTATTTCTTTCTTGTTCCTATTTATTCCTTGTACTCTCCTTGCTACTCCTAGGGTTGGAGGCTGCGGATTGGAGAGGGTGGACTTCTCAGGTGGAGAAGGGGACTTCAAGCTACTTCAAGAAGGCTATCGCACGGGAAGCTACTTCAGAAGGCTGGTGCAACGGGTGTTGGTGCATCTACTTCAAGGGAAGGCTGCTTCGAGTTGGGCGATTACTTCTAGGTGAAGGCTGCTTGAAGGGTTTAGGGAAAAGAAATGTATTTTATGTAAAATCCTTGCGAGGTAATAAAATAATTTCTTTTCAAATCCCGGTTGGGTAAGCAACCGGGTAGTGGACTGACTACCTTAGTATTTGCTAAGGCTAGGAACCACTCTAAACCCTTGTGTCTCTTTGTCTAATCTTTCTTTGTGGTTGCTTGAGTTTAAATTATTTTAAAATCTCTATAAAACTCTATTCACCCCCTCCTCTAGAGGTTTTCAATTGGTATCAGAGCAGGCTTCAAGGAGCCCTAACAAGGTCTTGAAGAGATAAAGGGAGGAGGTGACTACAACCACAAGAAAAGGAGCATGGACCAAAGTTCGACAAGTTGCAATTGGTGCTTAGGAACAAAGCACTCTACGTCTAAATGTCCATGGAGGTCAAAGAAAAGAGATGCACATAAAGAGTGTTTCGTTGCTACAATAAGTGAGGAAGAAGAAGAAGAGGTAAGCTTGCTTGATTTACCCAAAGAGGAGTTAGTTGCTATTATTGAAGAAACACAAAATAAATATGTTGAATACAAAAAGAAGTTAAAGAAATCCAGCAAAGAAAATGATGATCTAAATGCTAGACTTCTTGCTCTTACATCCGAAAATGACGATTTATATGCTAAATTGAATACTCTTGGTTTTGAAAAAGATAGCATTATGTCTGATAATCGTACCTTGAAATCATCTCTAAGTAACAGTGAAGTAAAGATCTTTACTCTAGAAACAAACTATGAACTTCTATGTCAAGAAAAAGCTGAATTGCTTACAAAATTAAATGATATTAAAAAACAACCTATATTGTGCACCCATGTAGATTATGACAATATAGTGAAAGAAAGAAATATGTTATCGTCCAATCTAGACCAAGCAAAATTAGATATCAAGAAAAGAATGGATGAGATCGTTAAGTTGCAACAAAAAGTTAGTAAGTTAAGCAACAATGGAATCCTTGATAAAATACTAGAAAATTCCTATCATCAAATAGGGAGAAGAGGACTAGGTTATAAGCCTAATGAGAAATCCCATCAACAACCTAGAAGGACACAAGCGAGTCAATCTGCTTATATACCTAGAGGCACAAAAATGTATATACCCAAGAATAACCTAAATCAAAACCATAGAAAAAGGCTTGAGGTTGATTCAATTTGTTGTCATTATTGCTCACGCCTTGGACATTATTCTTTTTCATGCCCATACAAGAAGAAGAATGTCGAGATGGTATGGGTTCCAAAACCCCCAAATTAAATAAGTTCGACTAAGTTGAGATATGATCAAAGATCTTAATTTGTATATCCTTATGTCTATCTCAACTTAACATTTAGGGATAACAAAATCAAAAATTAAAAGATTTAATAGCACCTTGATACACATATGTTTATCTCAAACTGATCTTTGAAATAATTGAATAAGATACAGCCTATATTGCACATTTTTTTTAGAAATACTTGAAATGAATAAAATGTATCAAATAAATTTTTGTGTGCTTTTATATTAAGCATCACATATTTTAGTCTATCCAAAGTAATCTTAAATTCATGAATGGATATTATTCTTGAATATGCTTCATCATATTTGATGTCCTTATTTAGCTCTCATAATCTGTACACTTTAATGAGTCTCAAATTGATATTTGCAAGCTATCTGTAGAACTCATACTTCGCATATGAATGTTCATACTGGAAACCTGCAGAATATGCCTCTTGGTTAAAATAAAATTTGACCAAGGGGTGCCATGGTCGTAATCAAGGGCGACCTAAAATAAACTTTGATAAAAAAATTGTTTATTTGAACATTATTTTATTGAACTTAATCTTAGCATATTTTTAAATCAAAACGTCAAATCATTTGTGGTAATTAGAAGCCTTAAATATTATTACTCCCTTGGAATATACATATACATATGCTCTACAAAAATGTTCTATGATTTGCATTAAAATTCAGCCAAAAATTGAACTCAGTAAGTTAGTCGGTCGACAAATGCTCGACCGAGAACCACTCGGTCAGCCCATCTCACTCGACCGACAAATTCTAAACAGACTCAGTATCAGACAAACTGTCGGTCGACGAGTGCTCGACCGAGACAATGTCGGTCGACAAGCGCTCGACCGAGAAATAGTCGTTGGATATGACCGTTACGACCCGACCGTTATGACCGTTTTCTTTACCGTTGGAGGACCAAGTGGCGCGTCTGCAACTCGACCGTTGCGGACGCTCGGTCGACGAGTCGTCGACCGACCGGGTCGCTGGAATTCTATAAATAAGTGCAAAAACGAGCCACTTACTCACACTTGCATTTCCTTGCTTCCATAGTCCATCTCCAGTGCAAATTCGTGCAATCCTTCAGCACTCTTACCCTCAAATCTTCCTTGCTTCTTCTCCACTCTCAAGAAACACAATGGCCTCATCATCAACTATCCGTGGGAAGAAGAAAGTTGCTGGAAGAAAAAGAAGAGAAGAGAGGGAAGCCACTCCGCCACTGACGATCATCAATGACATAGCTTTCGTCGACGGAGATGCTGGAGATAGATACTTTCGGCTTTCCTCTAAAGCTCCTCTTCCCTGACGTCCGGTCGAAGTGATGGACTTCATCAACATAGTCGACCTGGAGCATCTCTTTGGAGTACAAAAGCTGAAGGACTTCATCAATCCATCCTTTCCTTCCTACTCCATTAAGGTAGTCAACGAATTCTATGCCAATCTTCTATCCCACACCGAAAATGACATCACTTTCTTCTACACCATGGTCAATGGGCATAGTTTTAAATTTTCCGAAGGGGATATTCTTGACATGCTTGAAATTGATATAGATGAATATCAAGATTTCCTTGACCTTTCCACCGGCAATCCAATAAACTTTCCCATGATGACCACACCACTAGTCTTAGTGATATAAAAAGAGCCATATTTCAAGCCAATACCACTTGTCATGAAGATAGGGGAACCTATTATGCAATAAACCTAAAACCGGCATGTAGAATAGTAAACCTCATTGTTTCCACCAACATACATCCACGAGCCAATAAATCCGAGGTTCCTATCTTCCGTATGTGTCTAATTTATGCTATCATAAAAGAAATTCCAATCAACTTCATTCGCATAATACTTAAAAATATGCTTGAGTTTTCTGGCAATCCACCATATGCCGATTTTGTATGCCAGATTACTCAACATTTTCTTAAGTCAAACATTGAAGATATGGGATACATATGGGAGCGTAGACCACCAAAGATAAATAAGAACACCGTAGAGAAGATGGGAATTGACTTTGGCCATAAAAGGGCAAGAGTAGAAGGAGAGTCATCACATCAGGATATACCACCCCCTCCTCCTACTAACCTTTCCATTGATCCCATCCAAAATACCCTTACTTATATTGCTGGCTCCCAATACCATCTTAGTAGACAATTAAACTACAATCACCATGCCATGACATACTTAAATCAAAGAATGCAAAACCTTTCTCCTAACCAAACCGATGAATATCCGCATTCTTTAAACCCTGGCATGCTCAACCCATTTAACCCCTCATACAACTACTATCAACCTCCACCTTCACCGTCAATGGATCTTGCACATACTCAATTTTCTTCTATACAATTGCAAGACATAGCTGCTCACTTCCGTTTTGACCGAGTTCCCACTTTCCTGGAAGCATATGCGTTGACTACAACTGGTGCTTTGGATTGGAAAACTCTGGTCCAATACTATGGAGCCGAGCCATTTCTTGGGAAAGATCCGGACATCGATGTAATTCTTAAATCTTTCCTGTGAAGTGTTGGAGTTGTAATAGTTGTAATACAAACGATTAGTCAAATTCTATATGATTGTAATCTTCTTCATGATATTGAATGAAATTTGCATGGTTATTTGTTTGGCTTATGATGACATCTTCAAAATATGGGTTATCAGTTCATTATTGTAGAGCATAACAAATAAGGGAATAATAATAATTAAAACAGGCAACTATTACAAATTAAAATTAAATTTTCACATAACAAAATAGTTCTCCAGAAACATTCTCGGTCGAGCAACTAGACGACCGAGAACATTGTCGGTCGAGCAACTGTCGACCGACTGGGTTTCTGTTTTTCCAGATTGACATAATTGCATACATCTTTGTTAAAATCTTGGACATTTTATGTATTTGTTGAGTATTCAAACTTTCATTTGAGATATCTATCGAAGGGGGAGCAAAGCATAAGAAAAAGGGGGAGATCATTAAAACTTTGCTCATTGTTTAAAAGAAGCTTACAAAAACTTTGAAATCACTATGTATAACTGAATATTTTCAAGAAAGTTATGAATTTATTGAAATTGGTATCTTGTACTTGAAGGAACTCTCTACCCAAAATGGGGCTTAACATCCCTTGCATTTGGATGGAGACATTTTTAGGTACTCTAAGCTTAGAGGATTCTCATCTAATCTAGGGCTTAACATCCTTTGATATATGAGACATCCATATACATTTCATCATATGCTTAAAGGTATCTCATTTTTTTAAGGCTTAACATCCTTTGCGAATGATTGAGAAACAAATTATGGATAAATTAGATAAAAATCAATGTTCCTAATAGGATATCTAATTAAGGGGGAGCATTATATTAAGGGGGAGAAGAAAAATAAAACATTCAACTTTGGATATCTTTTTGAAATGACAAAGGGGGAGAAAGAATATAAAAATATATATAAAAGAGTTTCATCACATCTTGGCCAGCACTTACTTGAAAAACATAAATGGCTACAAAAGGTAAATTTTCAGGTATGAAACTCATATACTTTATATTTCCTTATTTCATATTTAGGAAATGTTTGTCATCTTCAAAAAGGGGGAGATTGTTGGATAAATTGGATATTATGATAAATCCCTTTGTTTCGATGATGACAAACATTTCATTCTTATTAATCTAACGAGCTACTTAAGTGTGCAGGAACAAGGGGATGACAAAGTTCTAGGGAATCCTTACGCTTGAATGTTTATAAATGTCATGCAATGTAATCATATGTAAACTTGTACAAACATATAATGTACAAGTACTTAGACTTCATGTAAATCAAGCGTTAGATCTCCCTAACTAAACACTACACTTAGTTAGGACATCTCCTTCTAATAGGATCACATAATGCACACTCATGCACTCACTTAGTATCTTAATTGAAAGATTGAAAATAGAGTCAATCTCGGTCGACCACACTCCTCGACCGAGACACTCTCGGTCGACAAACTTCTCGACCGAGATTGACCAAAAGTAGCCGTTAAACACAGCAGTTGACAGTTGCAAATAAACGTTAATCCAGAGAGCCTGTCGGTCAAAAAATCCTCGACCGACCGGGCATCTCGGTCGACAAGTCCTCGACCGAGATGGTCTCTGACAGCAACTGCAGAATTAATTAACTAGCCGTTGCTAATGCGCCTAACTTATTCCTAACGGCTAGTTAAGCACTAGGAACCCCCTAGAAGTTGTCTAGAACGTCCTTAAGCATACTTAGGCCATTCCTATAAATAGGACAAGCCATAGGACACTAGAAGACACTTATATACTCAATTGTGCAATCTTTGAGCATACACTACATTGGCAATCTGTTTAGAGCAATAGTGCAATTCCCACACTTGTTATACATTCATATTGCTACCGTTTCGTGTCATATAGACTAGGATCTCCTACACATAATAATCACATTGCTATGTATCTTGGTTGGGAGATCCAAATGCTTGATATAGGAAAATCAAGCCTTGTGCTTACAACGGTATTGTAATTTCTGTATTTCTTTCTTGTTCCTATTTATTCCTTGTACTCTCCTTGCTACTCCTAGGGTTGGAGGCTGCGGATTGGAGAGGGTGGACTTCTCAGGTGGAGAAGGGGACTTCAAGCTACTTCAAGAAGGCTATCGCACGGGAAGCTACTTCAGAAGGCTGGTGCAACGGGTGTTGGTGCATCTACTTCAAGGGAAGGCTGCTTCGAGTTGGGCGATTACTTCTAGGTGAAGGCTGCTTGAAGGGTTTAGGGAAAAGAAATGTATTTTATGTAAAATCCTTGCGAGGTAATAAAATAATTTCTTTTCAAATCCCGGTTGGGTAAGCAACCGGGTAGTGGACTGACTACCTTAGTATTTGCTAAGGCTAGGAACCACTCTAAACCCTTGTGTCTCTTTGTCTAATCTTTCTTTGTGGTTGCTTGAGTTTAAATTATTTTAAAATCTCTATAAAACTCTATTCACCCCCTCCTCTAGAGGCTTTCATTATGTTGATTTAGGCGCCTTGCATCTTCATCGTGCCATGGCGTAGAACACTAGATCCTAGGACAGGAGCTTGAGCTCCACCATGCTGCCATGGAATGATAGAGCAGGAACAGAGGATAGGGGCTTGGCACACAAAAAGGTGAGAAAACGTCAACTGAAGTCATGGAGAGCTTCGTCGGGGTCATGCGATTGTGTTAGAGGAGAAAACTGAGCCGGGTCACATTGAGGAGCCGAGACAACAACCGCCGGTGAGCACCTCCATGGAGCTCTATTGGACATGGCAAACCAAGGATAACTAGGGTGAATTAACCACACAAAAATGACCAAAATGCGTCATAGATGCTTACCTCGCCTACGATTTAACTGAGATGGGCAGAACCTTGAGAACCAGGTTGCCACTACTGGAGAAGAAACACGAGCAGGTGTTGAAGATCAGAGGTGCAAGGGATAAAATCGAGGGTAGAGTGGGGTTGTTCTACGTCTGTCAATCATCTTTGACCCCTTAAATAGATGTTTGCGCATTGAGAAGACTTCCAGTACAACTAGGGCGGCGAGGAGAGGCTGAGCCCTAATGGGCATTTCGTCGTTAGGGCACAGAGTCCCCGCATACCTAGGCTCATTTAATATGGGTCGATGTTACAATCTCAATGGTGAAGAAATTGAATAAAAAGGGGCACTGTGGAGGCCAGTCCGGGTCAGAGAAAGAGGCACCAATGGCTGCCTGTGCTCGGTCTCCTACTCAAGGTAGGAGACGAGTCCAGTGGCATCTGATGGGCATCCAACGACCCAGATTAATTCTGAAATATAGAGAGTGCGTGACACTTAAACCATAATTGAAATCGGTGAATTCACACATGTGACACTTAAGTAATGTGAAATCTTAGGTTAAATCATGAAATATTTGATTAATGTACTTAAAAATAAAAAGTTAACTTCCCTATTTGATTTGAAGGGTCAAATGAAACCCTATTGAGTCCAAATTTGAACCACAAGCTAATTAGGACCTTTAGAATCTCTCTATCCAATTAGATTTAGGTTTTCAATAACTTTTGTTCATCAACCCCATATAGGTTGCTATTTTAATGCATATATTATTAGAAGGTGTAATTAATGAAATTATTCTTTCTTTAATGAGTTGGTTGGGCCTAAAATTGAGGTTATGAGAATATTTCATATATATTTAGGACTTAGAGGTCACATTGCATTCTATTTTTTAGATGAAATCATAAATTTGCAAATTAGGGTTTAAGATTAAGGGTCATTAATCGGTTTAAGATTTTGAGGAAGTTACAATTCTACCCACCTTAAATAAATTTCGTAATCAAAATTTTCTTATGCCACTACTCACCTTAGGGTTTTCCATATTCATATGACATCATAACTTATTATTCAAAATCTCAAGACTAAACACATATATGGTCTAAGGATAAAGTCAAAATCTAAAAGAGATAATCTAAACCATACCTCGATCACTTTCCTCCTCCATGTCCATAGAAAAGACTCTTGCTTGTCTCTTAGGTGCTGGGTTCTGGTTCTTGGCCTCCTTCCTCTATATATTAGGGAAATATGGCTTTATGTGTCTAGATTCTCCATAATAATAGCATAAACTAGTACCAAATATACACGACCCTCCATGAACCCTCTTACAAGTCAGGCACTGTGTTTTCTCTTGAGCAATAGGGGCTTCTACCTCAGGAGCCTTCCTCTTGCTGTTAGGAGGTTGATGTTGATGTTGTTTATTCTTTTGAGTAGCCTCCTTCTTGTAGGTCCTTCTAGGGTGGTCTTATAGCTCTAGGGCAACATCTAACGTAGCTTGAAGGGTCATGTGGCCTCTTCTTGATAGGCCAAAGCTTAAGTCTGTCTTAAGTCCTCAGACAAACTTCTTTGTCCTACGTTACTCATAATAATAATAGTTGTACTTCTACATGATCCAAAACTTCATGTCTTACTGGCTCACCATCATATCACCGATCTAAGCTAGATGGCCAAACTCTAGCTCCTTCTTTTCTATCATGGCTTCAGACACATAGTGCTCCTGGAAGGCTTCAACAAATCCTTCCCATGTGAGTTCAGGTGCATCAACTTCTCTTGAGTTGAGGAAGTTTTCCCACCATGTACGCGATACTCCCTTCAGTATGGGCTGCTCCCTTTAGCATGTGGGTGGAAAAGCAAACCCTAGACTGTTGAGGTAGTCCAGGTCACAAAAATAATGCTCCATGCTCATAATCCATTCTTCTCCCTTGGTGACGACATCATCCTCTCCTTCTCTAGCAAAGGAGTCGGGCTTGATCTTCAAGAAATCCTCCAAGGTCAGCTCATGGTGTCTGGGTTGACGCTTTCCTTGTCCTAGGGCATTGGTGAGTAGTTGCACTAAGTCTTCCAAGGTTGCCTTAGGGTTCCTTCTCGATCCACTTCCCTTACTAGAAGATCTAGAACCATCTTTCCTATCCTTTCCCTTATCAGACTTCTTAGGAGCCAACTAGAAAAACAAGGTATACCTAGGGTTAGAACATGTGAATCTTTAGCTTAGTGGCCATCTACTCATTGCTTTTATACCATATTGTAACGCCCTCCAAGCACATATATGACAGTGGAAGAAAACCCTATGTTTTCCATAACATGGGTCACTCAACTCGGAGGAACATTACAAAACATGATAATCAATACAATAAGATAAATGAAACACAATGCATTAACTCAAAAATAGATTCATACAATGTTCATAAAAAGGGATATACATAAACTATCTCATCTTATTTCAAAACCTAATACATGTAGGCTAAGCAAATATAAATCATAAACTAAAACATAACTAGATAATCTATGGAGTGGTAGATGGAACCCCACCAAGCTAAAGTCTCCTTTCAATCAGCTACACTTGAAGGCTCGCTTCAATTCCCTCTTGCTCCTTGATCTAGAGACATCTCGTCCTATAGCCATGCAAAAGTAAGAGACACTATGCATGTTATAAGAACTGAAAGTAAGCATATAATTGAACTGAACTAAACATGAAATTGATTAACATTAAGATTTCTCATTACATTTTATCTTTCATTACATCAACAAATTAAGAAACATTACTATATGTGTTCTCTCCATCACTACCCCGTGGGGCACAACACGCTCGGAAAGCCCATCGTTGCTAGGAAGCCCATAACGACCATAAAGGTCCATCATTGCGAGAAACATATAATAAGTTACTTAATTGTATAAACTTAAACATTAACATCATTGTTCTTATCTTGCCATCAATGTAAATTGTCCTCATCCAATAATTGCACCAAAGTGCTCATCAGGCCGGTTAAGGCTCATCTTAGTTGCACGAAAGTGATCATCAGTGTCGTAAAGACAAAAAACATAAATAGGAACATTATTATATTATTTTAACCATCATGGGATTTCTCCCTCTTAATCTTGAAATTATCATTACACTAATTTACATGGGTCTTTCTTCAATTTCATAATCATTACATAAGTATAGCATTAAACTAATGATTATCAGTTATAAGTATAGGACTTTATGATTATATCAATCAACAAGCAAATAATAAATCTGAGGCATCATCAATATATTAATCTCATTCATGAATTTGGAATTTAAAACATAATCTTAAATCATATTATCATGCAATTCATCCAAGATATATATGCATAATGGCATGACCCGCTTACTTGGAGCAAGGTAGATCCTAAATTAGTATCCTTGATCTTGATCAAATCCTATGTTCCTAAAATTAACATAGTTTACATTAATAATCACCTTAATTATATCCTAAACCCCTATATGGGTACTTTAGGTAAACATGGTCAAATACGATTGAATTAGGGTTTGAAAACTTGAAAAATCGACCTCCTTATCAAAAATCTTTCCAACGAGTATTTATGGGTATTTTTCTGATCATCCTATGATTTATTGTGAATTATCAAACCATCGACCAATTAGAAATTTGTAGAAAACCCACTTGTACAGTAGTATCCAAGCCACAGGAGAAAAGCCCAGTCGGCCCAATCAGGCACCGCTGACAGGCACTGAGGCTAGCGTGTGCATCAAAGACAAGGGAACATTATGCAATCCCAGAAATGACCTTGCAACATAAATCAACCCATCACCTTACCTAGGACTCTAAGGTAAAACATGTGTCAGGCAGCTTCATCATCCCATGGCGTCAAACACCAGATCCTAGGAGTATGGACTTGGTTCCAGAGATGAAAATGACAATCCAACAAATTGAAACGAAACCACAACTAGCAACACCTCATAAAGACAAACTCAAAGAGCTAAGGCTTACGCCGTGACATGGACTGGAGATCGAACTTCACCGTGCCGCCATGGTACTGTAGAGCAAGAACAGAGGATAGGAGCTCGATACACAAAAAGGTGAGAAAACATCAACTGAAGTCATGGAGAGCTTCGTCGGGGTCATGCTACTGTGTAAGAGGAGAAAACTGAGTCAGGTCGCATTGAGGAGCCGAGATGACAACCGTCGGTGAGCACCTCCACTAAGCTCTATAGGAATCGACAAACCAAGGATAGTTAGGGCAAATTAACCACACAAAAATGACCAAAATGCATCATAGATGCTTACATCACCTATAATTTAACTAAGATGGCCCGAACCTTGAGAACCAGGTTGCCACTACTGGAGAAGAAACATGAGCAGGTCTTGAATCTTGACGGCACAAGGGATAAAATTGAGGGTAGAGGGGGGTTGTTCTACGTCTGTCAATCGTCTTCGACCCCTTAAATAGAGTTTTGGGTGTTGAGAAGACTTCCAATACAACTAGGGCGGCGAGGAGAGTCTGAGCCCTAATGGGCATTTCATCGTTAAGGCACACAGTCCCTGCAAACCTAGGATCATTTGATTTGGGTCGATGTTACAATCTCAACGGTGAAGAAATTGACTAAAAAGGGGCACTGTGGCGGCCGATCCGGGTCAGAAAAAGAGGTGGCAATGACTGCTTGTGCTTGGTCTCCTACTCAGTTAGGAGAGGAGTCCAGTGGTGTCCAATGGGCATCCAACGGCCCAGATTAAATCCAAAATCTAGAGAGCGTGTGACACTTAAAGCATAGCCGAAATTGGTGAAATCACGCATGTGACACTTAAGTAATGTGAAATCTTAGGTTAAATCATAAAATATTTGATTTATGTACTAAAAAATCATAAGTTAACTTCCCTATTTGATTTGAAGGGTCAAATGAAGCCCTATTGACTCCAAATTTTAACCACATGCTAATTAGGACCTCTAGAATCTCTCTATCAAATTAGATTTAGGTTTTCAATAACTTTTTTTCATCAACCCCATATAGGTTGCTATTTGAATGCATAAATTATTAAAAGGTGTAATTAACGAAATTATTCTTTCTTTAATGAGTTGGTTGAGCCTACAATTGAGGTTATGAGAATATTTCATATATTTGGGACTTGGAGGTTTAATTGGGAATGATTAATGTGATTAGTAGGGTTTAATAGATGATTAAAGTTGATATTAGCCTGTTAATGATAAAAAGGAACATTAAGAATAAAAAGGATGGACTTTGCATATAATTAGTTAATTTAGAGTTTCATATGCATGAATATACTTTAATAGGCCTTGAAACCCTAATGTTGATTAATTCGACTATTAATGGCTTTAATTGATTAATTTCATGTTTAAAGTTGGAATATGCTATTTCGAGCATTAAGTTCCTAAATTGTGGATAAATACCCTAAATGTAGTAAATAGAGTTTTCTCATGAATAAAAGGTGGAATTAATGGCAAATCGGGTTCAAATGTGATTTGGACCATAATGAACTATGAATCAATGGCAAATACATATAATGATATTGTCATGGATTAAAAGGATAAAAATAGTAAAAGAGAGGCTTGATGAGCTTAATTAATGGTTAATTATGTATTTAATCCGGAATTGAGGATTAGATGTGGAAATAATTAGGGCTTGTGATCAATTGCGATAAATTAGGATTTAAAATAGTAAAAGATGAAGGGAAACCCTAATTGCAATGGAAACCCTAAAAGTGGACTAGAAACCCTAAGAAGTGAGTTAGATTTAATAGATCTTAATGACATGAGTAATAAAATGAAATTGTATAATTGTTTCAGGATCTTATTGAATGCTTGCTTGCTCGTTGTTGTTTGGATTATTCATGCACCTGAATCTACATGTACAGGTATGTGGTTATGCTTATGACTACCTGAATTAGTTTTCCGGGGGTTTTGTCGATGTTTCCATCGTGACTTGAATTAAACTGTTGGATGTATTTAATTCATGAATAGTATAATGTGAATATGACTATCACATAAGGGATATACCTACTAGCTCAGATCCTAGTCCCCTCTGTAGCTTAATGTAACATCCCTGACCTGGGTTATGAGTTAACCCTAGATATTTTGCTCAATAAGATTAAGTAGATTCTTAATCTTATCTTGGGAAAAGTAATTAGGGCTCATGAGGAACTTATGTTTCAATTTTGGTCCCATTTGAACAATGTTGAAACAACGCTTGCTTATTTGGGACTAAAATGCAAATTACCCAAGTTGAGGGGTTAAATTGCAAATGTTGCATGATAAGATGTTCCCCTGATGTTGAGACATCATAAGAATGAATATGATGTAGTGTATGGTTTTCACAAGCTTGGGCATCAAGTTTAAGCTTGTAAAGCAATCCTTGTGCATTAAAACCCAATTTTGGTGTAATGTGCAATTTACCCAAAACCTAGGGTTCAATAGCAAATTACCACTTCAATAAGGTCCTTAATGTTTCTTGGAATCATGTAGAGAAAAGAAAATGAAAGGGGCATCTCATTTGAATTAAGTTGGAGGAGAGAGAATCTTGATATTAAAATAATCAAGATTTAATCCTAAGTGAAACCCTAATTCAATTTAGGGAAAAAATGAATGTATTAATTAAAGGGCCTTCAACCAAAATGTTATTGGTTGATTTTGAATAAGTATGGACGTTCTTTTGCCAAGATAAGGAACGAAAATATCCTAAGGAGGTGAAATTCTACTCACCTTATTATAAAGAAAAGTAATTTCCACTCACATATGGAATATTAATATAATAAGCATTAAGGTGCTTAATTTTCTTTTCTTTAAATTGAGGATAATGAAGGAGAATTAAAGGAAAAGGAAGGTGCCTCGTCCTTAAGGGATTTTAGGGGGAAGAGGCGGCCATATTTTTGGAATTTAATGCATTTTAATAATGCATTTTCTCTCTCATCAATTTCCTTATAAAAGTGCCTTTTTCAAGCCAAATGAAAGGCTATTTCGGATTTTCTTCCTTCCCTTGCTTGCAAAACCGACCAAGGAGCTAGGGAGGAGCAGGATGACGCCTCCCAACCTGTTGGTAAGCTCTTGATCTTCGTTCTCCTTGATTTCATGGTGGAAATCGAAAATAAATTATGGATTCCTTCTTATTTCGATCTCGTCTTCAACCCTAGCCAACTTTTTCATCCAAAAGCTTGAGGACGAGCCTAGCGGGAGTTGCAAGAGCTTCATCCACCATTGTTGACGTGATCTTGGAGCTTTGAAGCTCAATTGGAGGTGGGTTTTATAACTTAAACCCTTAAACATTGCTATTGCATCAATTCTCTATGCTTTGTTGATTGATTTCTTCAATTTGATACATACTTGATTCTTTGCTGCAATTTCCATCAAGAACGGTTGCTGTTCTTGGTTGTTCGAAGGAAGGGGATGATGACATCATCCTATATGCTTATCCAAAGAAAATTACCAAGCCAAACGGTCTTGATAGCTACTCCAAATCATTTTAATTTGATTGGCTATGCGGTTTCAGCAAACCGTTTAAGGGCAAACGGTTTGAAACCGTTTGGGAGAAAACGGTTTCAAGACCATTTGAGATGGTTGACCAAGCATTGACCGTTTGGGAATCTTGTTCCTAATTATGTAGGATAATTACCCTCCAAATTTTAGGGGTTACCTCCAAAGGAATCGGGAGTTGAAGGCCAATCAATTAAGCAAATCGAATTGAATTAAGTGCTGATTTTCAACCTGATTAACTTGACCTGTTTGGGAAAACGATTTCAAGACCATTTGATATGGTTGAACAAGCGTTGACCGTTTGGGATTCTTGTTCATAATGATGTTGGTTAATGACCCTCCAAATTTGGGGGATTAACTCCCAAGTAATCATGAGTTGAAGCCTAATCAATTAGGGAAACCTAATTGGATGTAGTGCTGATTTTCAATCTGATTTAATCGACCTTTTTGGGAAAACGGACTCAAGACCGTTTGAGATCGTTGACCAAGGGTTGACCATATGTGATTAATGTTCCTAATGATGTGTCTAATGACTCACCAAATTTGAGGTATTAACTCCCAAGGAATCGTGAGTTGAAGGCTATACAATTTAGGCATTAACCCTAACCCTGATTTAGGGAAATTCTGAGTGAAACCTAATCTAGGGTAATAGTGTAACCCTAATTAAGGGTAATAGTGTAACCCTAATTAAGGGTAATAGTGTAACCCTAATTAAGGGTAATGACTTGGGTAACTCTAATTTAAGGTAATGAATTGCCAAACCCTAATTGGATGAATGATGAATCCCTAATTTATAGGTAATTGAATGAATCCCTAATTGGGATGATTAGTGAAACCCTAATTGAGGGTGATTCCATGTGAAACCCTAATTGAGGGCGATGTCATATGAAACCTTAAACTTAATACAGAGTAAAGCTATGTGAAACCCTAAATTTGGGCTATAGCGCATGGAATTCTAATCATGGGTAATATGATGATAAATCATAACCCTAATGTCTGGGTAATGATATGAGTAAACCTTAATGATGAATTAATGGGTAATACCCTATAACGATGAAATGTCTCAAGTGGTTGACTATAGGCAACCTTATAATAAGCAATGCCTTAACTTGAGATGAGTCCATATCATTGAATATAGTTGGACAATCCTTGTGTGTGATCTATGCACATCATGGTACAGGTGATAGGTTAGTGGATGAAAGTATTAAGATGTGAGATTCCTTATTATAAGATAAGTTAATAAACTCAAGTAAGATAGAAGTGATGAGGGAAGTGATATATTGAGACATGATAGATATCACATTTAGAATTTCAGGGTTGATATACCTTGATGCATCTCAAATCCAATATTTTTGGATAAGATACACAAGGAGAGTGTTATGTAAATTGTTACAATGAAATGTAATGAGTTTAACATACTTGATAAGCTAAAATGAGTATGATGTAATCATACCATGATAAGGATGAGAGATAAACTCATACCTTGTGTTGATGATTATTTAATGATAAATGATAAGAATATTAAATACTTGGAATGTCGATGGATGCTCCTAGATGTATGGAACAATATATTAGGGTTGGATTGATAAAATGAACATGAAACCCTAATTTATGTGAATAGTAAACCCTAACCCTGTGGAGGAAATAGTGGTGTTACTATTATATTACATGAGTTAATATGTTATTGTTGCCTAGTGAGAGGTGACAAGATGTTTAATGGCCTTGTGAGCCATATGGTTAGATGTTACATGGTAAGAAGTAACAAGATGTTTCATGGGCATGATTGAGCCCTGAATGAGGTGTATTTCTCTTATGTTGATAAGGGTTGATACCCTGTGATATAGTGAAAAGGATTTATATCCTGTGATAGCATGATGACTGGTGTAGTCTCATGAATGGCAAGTGAATATTACCATGTGATGATGAGATGAGAAATTATGTTTCATATGTTTTATATCTTTTCAGGTTTTGATATTTATATGCTTGCTAGAAGTGAATTAGGGTTTGTATGTCCACTTGTTTGATGCAGCTTTAATTCACCCAATTGTCATAACTAATCAAGTGCAACTCTAATCATGTAGTGTCCTGTGCCATAGATCCATCTGAGTGTCAGAACTTGCCATATGGTGAAACGAGTATTCCTAAGGGAAACTCGGAGCGCATACTGATGAGTATGCGGGGTGCTTGTCATCCTGAATTCAAGTGTTTATGGAGGATGACTGTGGTCGTACCGAGCCCTTAGTTTGAGAACGGCTGCGGTCGTGTCTCGGTGATTATATATGTGATGATATTAGAGGACAACTACGGTTGTACCTCAGATGGTAGGGTATGCGTACCCACCTCTTTCACTAGTGTCGTGACCAATACCAAGGACGGACTAGGCTGTTAGCAGCTTGACCTTTTGTGTCGCTGTGGCGGACCCGTACTGACCGGGGGTGGAGAAGATCTTAGGAGTCCGGCTCTTCCTAGATCTTGTATGGCACTGATTTCGACTTAGCAGTGGTCAGTTGGATTTTGAGTGGTATCCTCAATTTCCTCAGGACATAATAAAAGATGTAATACAGCCGTATAGCATATCTGTTTAGGGTTATACATGACGCTTCACATTGGATGATAACCCTTGTTTGTTCTCTTTACATAAAGATGATTCTTAGTGCAACTAAGAGATAGTAATTATACTTATGTTGTGGATATGCATAAGACTATAAATGTGTACATACAATAGTCATGCTTATGTTGATATCTTACTGCTACTGTTGATTATAATCATGATGCTAGATATCTCATGTTGATAGTTAGGTTTCGCATGCTATCCATGCCTCTATAATTATAAATACCTGATAGAGGCTTAATGCCTATAATTAGGTTTGGTTAAAGTCCAATGCCTGGTTGTGTAATCAGGATTGGTATAGTCCAATGCCTGAAACATTTATACCTGATTGATATAGTTTAATGCTTGAATAAGACATGATGATTTATATAATCACATGTCTGGCATAAGTGAATACCTGTTTAGCAGATTGGATAAGGCCAACAAATAGAAACAAGAATGAATCATGGGTGACACATCAGAATAATGAATGACATGAGCAAAGCTTGAGATGTTGAAAATGTATGGTAGATAAATGTTATACATGTTCTTTCTATTTCTTATAAAGAGAATAGATGAATTACTGTTCAATCATAGATAGGTGTAATACTTTAAAAGATGAGAATGATCTAAACTGCTTATCCTCTGCTCAGTTTTATATTAATTAAACTACAATAATGATGTTTCTGGCGGAGAGTTATATCTCTCGCTGGGGCAATTTTCAATTGTCTCACCCCCGTGGGAACCAACATTTTTAGGTGGACTAGTGCGAAACAGACTGAGAATATCTTACAGAGGAAGAACATCAGCAACAATAGGGACACCAGTGACAACTCAGGTTGAGTGTGTTGTTTGTCGTGTTTTGTAGATATAAGTCCTATGTGTCGTCTCTGTACTCTCAGGTCCTCGGAGTTAGTACTTAGTGCTTTTAATGTATCGTTTTGAGATTTTGGCTTGATGCCTCGAGGTTATTATGTTGTCTGTGTTTAGCTTTTAACAAGGCAGTCGATGTTGTAACCCTTGAAAAGAGATGGTATAAGATATATACTTATGAACCATGATGTAAATGTAATACATTGGTTCTTGTTGAAAGAGTTTTCCTATGATTGGGTCTCTTTGAAAAAGGTTTTAATTTTTAGTGATTTTCTGTAATCCACTGCTTAGTGAACGCTTCCGCATTAGTTAATTATGTTTTTGTGAGTTGGATGCTACAATTTAGTGGTATCAGAGCTCTAGGTTCGCTGAGTCTACAGAGACATAGGACTAAGGTAGTAGAGTCTGTTCTGGTATTATCCAGTGTATCTGATAATGTCTTCTACTCATATAAGAGAAGAAGAACTTAAAGATGACTGGGTCACATGAGGAGATTGCTGCTGAGAGTAGCAATGTTGCACCAAGAAGAGGTGCATGGGAGCAGGCAAGAGAGAGACAATTGCCTGAGAATCTCCTAGTTGATCCATTTATGATAAGAAAATCTTTCTTTAAGTATTACTGTTGGAGAATATAGGGCAACAGTAATGTATATAGTGGATCAAGCATTGACACTATAACCCAGATTACCAACCCCAATGATGATGTTTTAGATATCAACATGATTTGTAATCAGCATCTGCAGGTTGAAGCAAAAGGAAATGATGAATTTCTGGACTTACATTGAGTCTGTGCTCAACCTTAGCCTGTTGAATCAATTTTTGAGGCAGAGTTAGCCTGAGGCAGTGAATAATTCATGAATTATGACAAGTTAGATAAGATAATGTCATTCAAATATGTCATTTCATGAATTCCATGATTAACTGAGAAAGGAAATGATTGAAGTTTCCTTGATTAGTCCTATGAGGACTTATGTTTTGCATAATAAAACATTACAAATGTTTTATGTTGTTCTTACCTCCATGAGAAATGATGAGGTACAGAAGAGATGTCTGAATGAAATTCAGGGATGTTAAGTCTTATGCTTGTGATAATATGAAAAGAAGAAATATGATAGTATACAAAGTGCATACCACTTAATCTCAGTATTTATATACCCTGGCCAGGTATACAACTATTGATGATAAAGTGAGTATGGAAACTCTTAGATTGTAATCTCTCTGATTGCCCTGATCAAGCAATCATTCTGATACAATCTAATGAGTATCATGAAATTAGAAATATGGAATGAATAAATGTGTGATATACTAAGTATAAGAAAGAGAAGTCTGAGATAATATCAAATGAGCATGTTGTATGAGGAACTAAAAGTGTACTCCTCATAAGATAAGGATAAGAATAAGGGAAATGAACCATGTTCAATAATGATGTAAGTATAATAAATGTCTTTTCCCTAACGAAGAAATTGGAAATATGATGAGATCATGAGATGATCATAAACATGCTAAATGGATAATGTCATGTAATCATCCTTATAATTCCTATGCTAAAGGCAAGGAACCTAGGAAGAGCTAAGGAGTAAATGATTCATGAATAGTTGAAAATACATGAATTGATAAGAGGAATATGAATCCTTGTTTTCTTTCCTTTCAAGGACATGGCAATCAAGTGGGTCTTAGGACACTTGATGCGCATCAGATAAAAATGTTAAAGTGATGGATACTTAGAAAAGTACCAGTTTATCTTGGGCTTTGGCTCTAAGGTGAATATATATGTAACAACTGATGTCCCAAGAGGAAAGGAAGATAAAGATGTGATGTGTTGTTAACATATGAAATAGATACCAAGGCAAGGGATCCTGGTATCTAGAGAAATATCAGATGATTTATGTTGATTACTTGGGATGGTCAACTATGAAATTAGTCTGATTATATAAAATGATATGAACATCATATGTTAGGGGTTTATGCTTTTCATAAACATAAAATTAATAAAGGATGTATGATGTCTCCATAACAATGAGGTATTATGAAGAGACATGTTGATATGGTGAATGAATGACATCTGTTTCCTTTATCTGGGATTTCGGGGACGAAATCCTTGTTAGGGGTTTATAATTTGTAACATCCCTGACCTGGGTTATGAGTTAACCCTAGATATTTTTCTCAATAAAATTAAGTAGATTCTTAATCTTATCTTGGGAAAAGTAATTAGGGCTCATGAGGAACTTATGTTTCAATTTTGGTCCCGTTTGAACAATGTTGAAACAATGCTTGCTTATTTGGGACTAAAATGCAAATTACCCAAGTTGAGGGGTTAAATTGAAAATGTTGCATGATAAGATGTTCCTCTGATGTTGAGACATCATAAGAATGAATATGATGTAGTGTATGGTTTTCACAAGCTTGGGCATCAAGTTTAAGCTTGTAAAGCAATCCTTGTACATTAAAACCCAGTTTTGGTGTAATGTGCAATTTACCCAAAACCTAGTGTTCAATATGCAAATTACCACTTCAATAAGGTCCTTAATGTTTCTTGGCATCATGTAGAGAAAATAAAATGAAAGGGGCATCTCATTTGAATTAAGTTGGAGGAGAGAGAATCTTGATATTAAAATAATCAAGATTTAATCCTAAGTGAAACCCTAATTCAATTTAGGGCAAAAATGAATGTATTAATTAAAGGGCCTTCAACCAAAATGTTATTGGTTTATTTAGAATAAGGATGGACGTTATTTTGCCAAGATAAGGAACGAAAATATCCTAAGGAGGTGAAATTCCACTCACCTTATTATAAAGAAAAGTAATTTCCACTCACATATGGAATATTAATATAATAAGCATTAAGGTGCTTAATTTTCTTTTCTTTAAATTGAGGATAATGAAGGAGAATTAAAGGAAAAGGAAGGTGCCTCGTCCTTAAGGGATTTGAGGGGGAAGAGGCGGCCATATTTTTGGAATTTAATGCATTTTAATAATGCATTTTCTCTCTCATCAATTTCCTTATAAAAGTGCCTTTTTCAAGCCAAATGAAAGGCTATTTCGGATTTTCTTCTTTCCCTTTCTTGCAAAACCGACCAAGGAGCTAGGGAGGAGCAGGAGGACGCCTCCCAACCTGTTGGTAAGCTCTTGATCTTCGTTCTCCTTGATTTCATGGTGGAAATCGAAAATAAATTATGGATTCCTTCTTATTTCGATTTCCTCTTCAACCCTAGCCAACTTTTTCATCCAAAAGCTTGAGAACGAGCTTAGGGGGAGTTGCAAGAGCTTCATCCACCATTGTTGACGTGAGATTGGAGCTTTGAAGCTCAATTGGAGGCGGGTTTTATAACTTAAACCCTTAAACATTGCTATTGCATCAATTCTCTATGCTTTGTTGATTGATTTCTTCAATTTTCTACATACTTGATTCTTTGCTGCAATTTCCATCAAGAACGGTTGTTGTTCTTGGTTGTTCGAAGGAAGGGGATGATGAAATCATCCTATATGCTTATCCAAAGAAAATTACCAAGCCAAACGGTCTTGATAGCTACTCCAAATCATTTTAATTTGATTGGCTATGCGGTTTCAGCAAACCGTTTAAGGGTACACGGTTTGAAACCGTTTGGGAGAAAACGGTTTCAAGACCATTTGAAATGGTTGACCAAGCATTTACCGTTTGGGAATATTGTTCCAAATTATGTAGGCTAATGACCCTCCAAATTTGAGGGGTTAACTCCAAAGGAATCGGGAGTTGAAGGCCAATCAATTAAGCAAATCGAATTGAATTAAGTCCTGATTTTCAACCTGATTAACTTGACCTGTTTGGGAAAATGATTTCAAGACCGTTTGATATGGTTGAAAAAGCGTTGACCGTTTGGGATTCTTGTTCATAATGATGTTGGTTAATGACCCTCCAAATATGGGGGATTAACTCCCAAGGAATCATGAGTTGAAGCCTAATCAATTAGGGAAACCTAATTGGATTAAGTGCTGATTTTCAATCTGATTTAATCGACCTTTTTGGGAAAACGGACTCAAGACCGTTTGAGATCGTTGACCAAGGGTTGACCGTATGTGATTACTGTTCCTAATGATGTGGTATAATGACTCACCAAATTTGAGGGATTAACTCCCAAGGAATCGTGAGTTGAAGGCTATACAATTTAGGCATTAACCCTAACCCTGATTTAGGGAAATTCTGAGTGAAACCTAATCTAGGGTAATAGTGTAACCCTAATTAAGGGTAATAGTGTAACCCTAATTAAGGGTAATAGTGTAACCCTAATTAAGGGTAATGACTTGGGTAACTCTAATTTAAGGTAATGAATTGCCAAACCCTAATTGGATGAATGATGAATCCCTAATTTATGGGTAATTGAATGAAACCCTAATTGGGATGATTAGTGAAACCCTAATTGAGGGTGATTCCATGTGAAACCCTAATTGAGGGCGATATCATATGAAACCTTAAACTTAATATAGATTAAATCTATGTGAAACCCTAAATTTGGGCTATAGCACATGGAATTCTAATCATGGGCAATATGATGATAAATCATAACCCTAATGTCTGGGTAATGATATGAGTAAACCTTAATGATGAATTAATGGGTAATACCCTATAACGATGAAATATCTCAAGTGGTTGACTATAGGCAACCTTATAATAAGCAATGCCTTAACTTGAGATGAGTCCATATCATTGAAGATAGTTGGACAATCCTTGTGTGTGATCTATGCACATCATGGTAAAGGTGATAGGTTAGTGGATGAAAGTATTAAGATGTGAGATTCCTTATTATAAGATAAGTTAATAAACTCAAGTAAGATAGAAGTGATGAGGGATGTGATATATTGATACATGATAGATATCACATTTAGAATTTCAGGGTTGATATACCTTGATGCATCTCAAATCCAATATTTTTGGATAAGATACACAAGGAGAGTGTTATGTAAATTGTTACAATGAAATGTAATGAGTTTAACATACTTGATAAGCTAAAATGAGTATGATGTAATCATACCATGATAAGGATGAGAGATAAACTCATACCTTGTGTTGATGATCATTTAATGATAAATGATAAGAATATTAAATACTTGGAATGTCGGTGGATGCTCCTAGATGTATGGAACAATATATTAGGGTTGGATTGATAAAATGAACATGAAACCCTAATTGATGTGAATAGTAAACCCTAACCCTGTGGAGGAAATAGTGGTGTTACTATTATATTACATGAGTTAATATGTTATTGTTGCCTAGTGAGAGGTGACAAGATGTTTAATGGCCTTGTGAGCCATATGGTTAGATGTTACCTGGTAAGAAGTAACAAGATGTTTCATGGGCATGATTGAGCCCTGAATGAGGTGTATTCCTCTTATGTTGATAAGGGTTGATACCCTGTGATATTGTGAAAAGGATTTATATCCTGTGATAGCATGATGACTGGTGTAGTCTCATGAATGGCAAGTGAATATTACCATGTGATGATGAGATGACAAATTATGTTTCATATGTTTTATATCTTTTCAGGTTTTGATATTTATATGCTTGCTAGAAGTGAATTAGGGTTTGTATGTCCACTTGTTTGATGCAGCCTTAATTCACCCAATTGGCATAACTAATCAAGTGCAACTCTAATCATGTAGTGTCCTGTGCCATAGATCCATCTGAGTGTCAGAACTTGCCAGATGGTGAAACGAGTCTTCCTAAGGGAAACTCGGAGCGCATACTGATGAGTATGCAGGGTGCTTGTCATCCTGAATTCAAGTGTTTAGGGAGGATGACTGTGGTCATACCTAGCCCTTAGTTTGAGAACGGCTGCGGTCGTGTCTCGGTGATTATATATGTGATGATATTAGAGGACAACTGTAGTTGTACCTCAGATGGTAGGGTATGCGTACCCACCTCTTTCACTAGTGCCGTGACCAGTACCAAGGACGGACTAGGCTGTTAGTAGCTTGACCTTTTGTGTCGATGTGGCGGACCCGTACTGACTGGGGGCGGAGAAGATCTTAGGAGTTCGGCTCTTCCTAGATCTTGCATGGCACTGATTGCGACTTAGCAGTGGTCAGTTGGATTTTGAGTGGTATCCTCAATTTCCTCCGGACATAATAAAAGATGTAATACAACCGTATAGCATATCTGTTTAGGGTTATACATGACGCTTCACATTGGATGATAACCCTTGTTTGTTCTCTTTACATAAAGATGATGCTTAGTGCAACTAAGAGATAGTAATTATACTTATGTTGTGGATATGCATAAGACTATAAATGTGTACATACAATAGTCATGCTTATGTTGATATCTTACTGCTACTGTTGATTATAATCATGATGCTAGATATCTCATGTTGATAGTTAGGTTTCACATGCTATCCATGCCTCTATAATTAGAAATACCTGACAGAGGCTTAATGCCTGTAATTAGGTTTGGTTAAAGTCCAATGCCTGGTTGTGTAATCAGGATTGGTATAGTCCAATGCCTGAAACATTTATACCTGATTGATATAGTCTAATGCTTGAATAAGACATGATGATTTATATAATCACATGTCTGGCATAAGTGAATACCTGTTTAGCAGATTGGATAAGGCCAACAAATAGAAACAAGAATGAATCATGGGTGACACATCAGAATAATGAATGACATGAGCAAAGCTTGAGATGTTGAAAATGTATGGTAGATAAATGTTATACATGTTCTTTCTATTTCTTATAAAGAGAATAGATGCATTACTGTTCAATCATAGATAGGTGTAATATTTTAAAAGATGAGAATGATCTAAACTACTTATCCTCTGCTCAGTTTTATATTAATTAAACTACAATAATGATGTTTCTGGCGGAGAGTTATATCTCTCACTGGGGCAATTTTCAATTGTCTCACCCCCGTGGGAACCAACATTTTTAGGTGGACGAGTGCGAAATAGACTGAGAATATCTTGTAGAGGAAGAACATCAGCAACAATAGGGACAGCAGTGACAACTCAGGTTGAGTGTGCTGTTTGTCGTGTTTTGTAGATATAAGTCCTATGTGTCGTCTCTGTACTCTCAGGTCCTCGGAGTTAGTACTTAGTGCTTTTAATGTATCGTTTTGAGATTTTGGCTTGATGCCTCGAGGTTATTATGTTGTCTGTGTTTAGCTTTTAACAAGGCAGTCGATGTTGTAACCCTGAAAAGAGATGGTATAAGATATATACTTATGAACCATGATGTAAATGTAATACATTGGTTCTTGTTGAAAGAGTTTTCCTATGATTGGGTCTCTTTGAAAAAGGTTTTAATTTTTAGTGATTTTCTGTAATCCACTGCTTAGTGAACGCTTCCGCATTAGTTAATTATGTTTTTGTGAGTTGGATGCTACAATTTAGTGGTATCAGAGCTCTAGGTTCGCTGAGTCTACAGAGACATAGGACTAAGGTAGTAGAGTCTGTTCTGGTATTATCCAGTGTATCTGATAATGTCTTCTACTCATATAAGAGAAGAAGAACTTAAAGATGACTGGGTCACATGAGGAGATTGCTGCTGAGAGCAGCAATGTTGCACCAAGAAGAGGTTCATGGGAGCAGGTAAGAGAGAGACAATTGCCTGAGAATCTCCTAGTTGATCCATTTATGATAAGAAAATCTTTCTTTAAGTATTACTGTTGGAGAATATAGGGCAACAGTAATGTATATAGTGGATCAAGCATTGACACTATAACCCAGATTACCAACCCCAATGATGATGTTTTAGATATCAACATGATTTGTAATCAGCATCTACAGGTTGAAGCAAAAGGAAATGATGAATTTCTGGACTTAAATTGAGTCTGTGCTCAACCTTAGCCTGTTGAATCAATTTTTGAGGCAGAGTTAGCCTAAGGTAGTGAATAATTCATGAATTATGACAAGTTAGACAAGATAATGTCATTCAAATATGTCATTTCATGAATTCCATGATTAACTAAGAAAGGAAATTATTGAAGTTTCCTTGATTAGTCCTATGAGGACTTATTTTTTGCATAATAAAACATTACAAATGTTTTATGTTGTTCTTACCTCCATGAGAAATGATGAGGTACAGAAGAGATGCCTGAATGAAATTCAGGGATGTTAAGTCTTATGCTTGTGATAATATGAAAAGAAGAAATATGATAGTATACAAAGTGGATACCACTTAATCTCAATATTTATATACCCTGGCCAGGTATACAACTATTGATGATAAAGTGAGTATGGAAACTCTTAGATTGTAATCTCTCTGATTGCCCTGATCAAGCAGTCATTCTGATACAATCTAATGAGTATCATGAAATTAGAAATATGGAATGAATAAATGTGTGATATACTAAGTATAAGAAAGAGAAGTCTGAGATAATCTCAAATGAGCATGTTGTATGAGGAACTAAAAGTGTACTCCTCATAAGATAAGGATAAGAATAAGGGAAATGAACCCTGTTCAATAATGATGTAAGTATAATAAATGTCTTTTCCCTAACGAAGAAATTGGAAATATGATGAGATCATGAGATGATCATAAACATGCTAAATGGGTAATGTCATGTAATCATCCTTATAATTCCTATGCTAAAGGCAAGGAACCTAGGAAGAGCTAAGGAGTAAATGATTCATGAATAGTTGAAAATACATGAATTGATAAGAGGAATATGAATCCTTGTTTTCTTTCCTTTCAAGGACATGGCAATCAAGTGGGTCTTAGGACACTTGATGCGCATCAGATAAAAATGTTAAAGTGATGGATACTTAGAAAAGTACCAGTTTATCTTGGGCTTTGGCTCTAAGGTGAATATATATGTAACAACTGATGTCCCAAGAGGAAAGGAAGATAAAGATGTGATGTGTTGCTAACATATGAAATAGATACCAAGGCAAGGGATCCTGGTATCTAGAGAAATATCAGATGATTTATGTTGATTACTTGGGATGGTCAACTATGAAATTAGTCTGATTATATAAAATGATATGAACATCATATGTTAGGGGTTTATGCTTTGCATAAACATAAAATTAATAAAGGATGTATGATGTCTCCATAACAATGAGGTATTATGAAGATACATGTTGATATGGTGAATGAATGACATCTGTTTCCTTTATCTGGGATTTCGGGGACGAAATCCTTGTTAAGGGTTTATAATTTGTAACATCCCTGACCTGGGTTATGAGTTAACCCTAGATATTTTGCTCAATAAGATTAAGTAGATTCTTAATCTTATCTTGGGAAAAGTAATTAGGGCTCAGGAGGAACTTATGTTTCAATTTTGGTCCCGTTTGAACAATGTTGAAACAATGCTTGCTTATTTGGGACTAAAATGCAAATTACCCAAGTTGAGGGGTTAAATTGCAAATGTTGCATGATAAGATGTTCCTCTGATGTTGAGACATCATAAGAATGAATATGATGTAGTGTATGGTTTTCACAATCTTGGGCATCAAGTTTAAGCTTGTAAAGCAATCCTTGTACATTAAAACCCAGTTTTGGTGTAATGTGCAATTTACCCAAAACCTAGTGTTCAATATGCAAATTACCACTTCAATAAGGTCCTTAATGTTTCTTGGAATCATGTAGAGGAAAGAAAATGAGAGGGACATCTCATTTGAATTAAGTTGGAGGAGAGAGAATCTTGATATTAAAATAATCAAGATTTAATCCTAAGTGAAACCCTAATTCAATTTAGGGCAAACATGAATGTATTAATTAAAGGGCCTTCAACCAAAATGTTATTGGTTGATTTTGAATAAGGATGGACGTTCTTTTGCCAAGATAAGGAACGAAAATATCCTAAGGAGGTGAAATTCCACTCACCTTATTATAAAGAAAAGTAATTTCCACTCACATATGGAATATTAATATAATAAGCATTAAGGTGCTTAATTTTCTTTTCTTTAAATTGAGGATAATGAAGGAGAATTAAATGAAAAGGAAGGTGCCTCGTCCTTAAGGGATTTGAGGGGGAAGAGGCGGCCATATTTTTGGAATTTAATGCATTTTAATAATGCATTTTCTCTCTCGTCAATTTCCTTATAAAAGTGCCTTTTTCAAGACAAATGAAAGGCTATTTCGGATTTTCTTCTTTCCCTTGCTTGCAAAACCGACCAAGGAGCTAGGGAGGAGCAGGAGGACGCCTCCCAACCTGTTGGTAAGCTCTTGATCTTCGTTCTCCTTGATTTCATGGTGGAAATCGAAAATAAATTATGGATTCCTTCTTATTTCGATCTCCTCTTCAACCCTAGCCAACGTTTTCATCCAAAAGCTTGAGGACGAGCCTAGGGGGAGTTGCAAGAGCTTCATCCACCATTGTTGACGTGAGCTTGGAGCTTTGAAGCTCAATTGGAGGCGGGTTTTATAACTTAAACCCTTAAACATTGCTATTGCATCAATTCTCTATGCTTTGTTGATTGATTTCTTCAATTTGCTACATACTTGATTCTTTGCTGCAATTTCCATCAAGAACGGTTGCCTTTCTTGGTTGTTCGAAGGAAGGGGATGATGACATCATCCTATATGCTTATCCAAAGAAAATTACCAAGCCAAACGGTCTTGATAGCTACTCCAAATCATTTTAATTTGATTGGCTATGCGGTTTCAGCAAACCGTTTAAGGGCAAACGGTTCGAAACCGTTTGGGAGAAAACGGTTTCAATACCATTTGATATGGTTGACCAAGCATTTACCGTTTGGGAATCTTGTTCCTAATTATGTAGGCTAATGACCCTCCAAATTTGAGGGGTTAACTCCAAAGGAATCGGGAGTTGAAGGCCAATCAATTAAGCAAATCGAATTGAATTAAGTGCTGATTTTCAACCTGATTAACTTGACCTGTTTGGGAAAATGATTTCAAGACCGTTTGATATGGTTGACCAAGCATTGAACGTTTGGAATTCTTGTTCATAATGATGTTGGTTAATGACCCTCCAAATTTGGGGGATTAACTCCCAAGGAATCATGAGTTGAAGCCTAATCAATTAGGGAAACCTAATTGGATTAAGTGCTGATTTTCAATCTGATTTAATCGACCTTTTTGGGAAAACGGACTCAAGACCGTTTGAGATCGTTGACCAAGGGTTGACTGTATGTGATTACTGTTCCTAATGATGTGGTCTAATGACTCACCAAATTTGAGGGATTGACTCCCAAGGAATCGTGAGTTGAAGGCTATACAATTTAGGCATTAACCCTAACCCTGATTTAGGGAAATTCTGAGTGAAACCTAATCTAGGGTAATAGTGTAACCCTAATTAAGGGTAATAGTGTAACCCTAATTAAGGGTAATGGTGTAACCCTAATTAAGGGTAATTACTTGGGTAACTCTAATTTAAGGTAATGAATTGCCAAACCCTAATTGGATGAATGATGAATCCCTAATTTATGGGTAATTGAATGAAACCCTAATTGGGATGATTAGTGAAACCCTAATTGAGGGTGATTCCATGTGAAACCCTAATTGAGGGTGATGTCATATGAAACCTTAAACTTAATATAGAGTAAAGCTACGTGAAACCCTAAATTTGGGCTATAGCGCATGGAATTGTAATCATGGGCAATATGATGATAAATCATAACCCTAATGTCTGGGTAATGATATGAGTAAACCTTAATGATGAATTAATGGGTAATACCCTATAACGATGAAATATCTCAAGTGGTTGACTATAGGCAACCTTATAATAAGAAATGCCTTAACTTGAGATGATTCCATATCATTGAAGATAGTTGGACAATCCTTGTGTGTGATCTATGCACATCATGGTAAAGGTGATAGGTTAGTGGATGAAAGTATTAAGATGTGAGATTCCTTATTATAAGATAAGTTAATAAACTCAAGTAAGATAGAAGTGATGAGGGATTTGATATATTGAGACATGATAGATATCACATTTAGAATTTCAGGGTTGATATACCTTGATGCATCTCAAATCCAATATTTTTGGATAAGATACACAAGGAGAGTGTTATGTAAATTGTTACAATGAAATGTAATGAGTTTAACATACTTGACAAGATAAAATGAGTATGATGTAATCATACCATGATAAGGATGAGAGATAAACTCATACCTTGTGTTGATGATCATTTAATGATAAATGATAAGAATATTAAATACTTGGAATGTCGATGGATGCTCCTAGATGTATGGAACAATATATTAGGGTTGGATTGATAAAATGAACATGAAACCCTAATTGATGTGAATAGTAAACCCTAACCCTGTGGAGGAAATAGTGGTGTTACTATTATATTACATGAGTTAATATGTTATTGTTGCCTAGTGAGATGTGACAAGATGTTCAATGGCCTTGTGAGCCATATGGTTAGATGTTACCTGGTAAGAAGTAACAAGATGTTTCATGGGCATGATTGAGCCCTGAATGAGGTGTATTCCTCTTATGTTGATAAGGGTTGATACCCTGTGATATTGTGAAAAGGATTTATATCCTGTGATAGAATGATGACTGGTGTAGTCTCATGAATGGCAAGTGAATATTACCATGTGATGATGAGATGAGAAATTATGTTTCATATGTTTTATATCTTTTCAGGTTTTGATATTTATATGCTTGCTAGAAGTGAATTAGGGTTTGTATGTCCACTTGTTTGATGCAGCCTTAATTCACCCAATTGGCATAACTAATCAAGTGCAACTCTAATCATGTAGTGTCATGTGCCATAGATCCATATGAGTGTCAGAACTTGCCAGATGGTGAAACGAGTATTCCTAAGGGAAACTCGGAGCGCATACTGATGAGTATGCGGGGTGCTTGTCATCCTGAATTCAAGTGTTTAGGGAGGATGACTGTGGTCATACATAGGCCTTAGTTTGAGAACGGCTGCGGTCGTGTCTCGGTGATTATATATGTGATGATGTTAGAGGACAACTGCGGTTGTACCTCAAATGGTAGGGTATGCGTACCCACCTCTTTCACTAGTGTCGTAACCAGTACCAATGACGGACTAGGCTGTTAGCAGCTTGACCTTTTGTGTCGCTGTGGCGGACCCGTACTGATCGGGGGCGGAGAAGATCTTAGAAGTCCGGCTCTTCCTAGATCTTGTATGGCACTGATTTCGACTTAGCAGTGGTCAGTTGGATTTTGAGTGGTATCCTCAATTTCCTCAGGACATAATAAAAGGTGTAATACAGCCGTATAGCATATCTGTTTAGGGTTATACATGACGCTTCACATTGGATGATAACCCTTGTTTGTTCTCTTTACATAAAGATGATGCTTAGTGCAACTAAGAGATAGTAATTATACTTATGTTGTGGATATGCATAAGACTATAAATGTGTACATACAATAGTCATGCTTATGTTGATATCTTACTGCTAATGTTGATTATAATCATGATGCTAGATATCTCATGTTGATAGTTAGGTTTCGCATGCTATCCATGCCTCTATAATTAGAAATACCTGACAGAGGCTTAATGCCTGTAATTAGGTTTGGTTAAAGTCCAATGCCTGGTTGTGTAATCAGGATTGGTATAGTCCAATGCCTGAAACATTTATACCTGATTGATATAGTTTAATGCTTGAATAAGACATGATGATTTATATAATCACATGTCTGGCATAAGTGAATAACTGTTTAGCAGATTGGCTAAGGCCAACAAATAGAAACAAGAATGAATCATGGGTGACACATCAGAATAATGAATGACATGAGCAAAGCTTGAGATGTTGAAAATGTATGGTAGATAAATGTTATACATGTTCTTTCTATTTCTTATAAAGAGAATAGATGAATTATTGTTCAATCATAGATAGGTGTAATACTTTACAAGATGAGAATGATCTAAACTGCTTATCCTCTGCTCAGTTTTATATTAATTAAACTACAATAATGATGTTTCTGGCGGAGAGTTATATCTCTCGCTGGGGCAATTTTCAATTGTCTCACCCCCGTGGGAACCAACATTTTTAGGTGGACGAGTGTGAAAGAGACTGAGAATATCTTGCAGAGGAAGAACATCAGCAACAATAGGGACAGCAGTGACAACTCAGGTTGAGTGTGTTGTTTGTCGTGTTTTGTAGATATAAGTCCTATGTGTCGTCTCTGTACTCTCAGGTCCTCGGAGTTAGTACTTAGTGCTTTTAATGTATCATTTTGAGATTTTGGCTTGATGCCTCGAGGTTATTATGTTGTCTGTGTTTAGCTTTTAACAAGGCAGTCGATGTTGTAACCCTTGAAAAGAGATGGTATAAGATATATACTTATGAACCATGATGTAAATGTAATACATTGGTTCTTGTTGAAAGAGTTTTCCTGTGATTGGGTCTCTTAGAAAAAGGTTTTAATTTTTAGTGATTTTCTGTAATCCACTGCTTAGTGAACGCTTCCGCATTAGTTAATTATGTTTTTATGAGTTGGATGCTACACTTAATGAGTTGACCTAGTAAAAGGCTACCAATGGGGTAGGGCCATCAGGTCATTGGATGACTTAGTAAATGGCTACCAATAGGGTAGGTCCATCAAGTCACATTGAGTTAGACATTGGACTACCTATGGGTAGTTCCATGAAACTCAACCCTAGATATTGATCTACCTGTTAGGTAGGATCATGCAGGGTTTAAAAAGGATCTACCTAGAGAGAGGTGGGATCTCAGTCCACTACAGGGACAGCACAGAGATAGGGGATAGGAAAGGATTGAGTAGTATGGTTTAAAATGTAATCTTGGCTATTAAATGATAATTGGATGATTACTTTGTTACTATAGTTGCACGTTTATTGTTTCCCCTACATACCAGCTTCTTGCTGACTGACGTTTTGTTTGTCAGCGTTTTAGGTACAAATGAAAAGAACAAACAGTAAAGTGGCAGATGTGAAATTAAATGAGAAATAACGTGCACAGGAGGTTTAGTTAGTGTAGCATCTTCATGGATAGAAGCTTAGAAATCCCAGTTTTCCAAGGGAAGAAAAGTTTTATTTTATACCAGTTTTCAGTTTAGTTGGTAAAGTTTATTAATTGTTATTGATTATTTGTCGAACCTTTGATACTGTTAATTGAATAACGGCTCTGACCTTCGAGTCTCCTTTCATTGGGGTTACCGGGAGGCGATGTTGTTACAATTGGTATCAGAGCATTGGTTCCTCACTTAATCTTTAATAATTATTAAATTTTACAAATTCTGTAGAACCCAAGGGAGTTATTAGAGGATTATCCGAAAGACAAAGGTGTCTAGAAAAGGATCACGATCGGGGGCTGGAAATATTTTCCTCCACACCGCTAGTCGGAATACGAGGACTCCCGGATCCATGTGACTGCCTGGCCAAAGTCTTAGGGCATGAATCGAAATAAGATACCTTTAAGACCCTCTCATCTTGTTCATCCCTTCTCAACTCAAATTTTGTTAAGAACCTTAAGGATTAGGGTTTCCTCTCTTCTCCTCACCCTCTTGAGGTATGGGTAAGGTTGATAAGGATTAAGGAATTATCCACCAAATTAATAGAAAGCATATAAATAAGATGTCATGGACATAAGCTTAATAGACTAAGCGCAAACCAAAGAATAGATACATACTTAGGTCGTATGACATAAGTTGTCATTTTCCTCAGGAGAGACCTGAGGCTAGACCTTCTTGTCAGGAGGATGAGTAGAGAAAGTGAGTCTTGGAGGTAGAGATCTCCATTAAAGTAGAGACCTAGCACATCATTTGGGGATGATGTTAACCCTAACCCTAAGTGAAGGTTAGAGAGGAAGATGACATTTTTTCATGGTTGACTGAGTATTTGATTGGACATGCCTTGGGGATGCCATAAGAGAGTAGATGACCTAGTACCTTTGGCGACCCAACCCTGGAGAGGGTCGTGCCTGCCATAGTGAAGGATATCTCATTCGTGGATGAGGTTAGAGGAGAACCTATAGAAACTCTATGGGCTTAGGCAAGTAGGGTATAGCTTGCACCCAGAGTTCGTCAGTAGTGCTGACAGTAGGTTGAAACCCTGGTCAAGGGAGTATGTTGGATAGCTTATGTGATAAACATAAAGAGATAAGGATAATCTTGAGCCAAACATGAGTTGAACAAATGCTTCACCCAGGTAGGGATATGCTTGTGAGCTTGTCCAACTTCATGTAGTGAGGCTGGATGTGGAGTTAGATCTAGAGAGAGAAAGAAGGACCCAAGAAAGAAGGTTGGAAGCTTAGATTCTGAGACATGAGGAATAGTGGGGAGTCAAGGATGATGCGACCTAAGTGGATGATAGTGGCTTATATCGGTACCTATGGCATAAGTGATTACCTGCTGGATGAGATAAAGAGTGCTTTAGACCCTGAGGAGGTTTAAGTAACCAGTTGTGAGGCTTTATACCTAGTTGGTTGTCCTTGAGGAGGACTCAACTCTGAGGTACTGCGCAAATAAAAGGATCATGGAAGTACATGACATACCTTGGACATGCTTGATTCATGGTTAAGAGATTGAGCATGCAATTGGACACCCAAAGGTGGACCTAGGGTTCCTAGGCCTAAGAGGGGGAGTAGTGTATCCGATGCTCATGATGAGATTTGAGTCTCTATAGTTTCGAGCATGATACTCCTCATGCGTAGAGGTGACGGAAACCCCTTAAGTTAAGGGTATGTTTGATGAACCCCTCACAACTAAGTTGGTCTAATGTTGAGGATGAGAACAAGTGTGACCTAGCATGGTTTAGTAGTTACACTTGTGCCTTAGTAGTTGTTGGATTAAGCATGCTCATGTGAAGGAAAACCCTAAGAACGCTTGTGACCTTTGTTCTCAAGGTGTAGTTTCCTCCCATCCTGGGAGAGGGACCCGTTGGTGGGGAGTTTACCAGTTTGGTTGGTTTTGAGGTAACCTAAGGAGGTATCATATGATCTTGAGAAGCTAAGTGAAGAGTACATGGCATGATAATTAATCTATAGACCCATAGATAACCATATCTAAGTGCATGTGGATGTGTTACCATGGAGGTAACCGGTATGGGGCCTGACCAAGGTAGGCAGGTTGCCATGACCCCTATGAAGGGATGAAAGTCAGCCCACGAATGCAGGAAGAGAGATGATGAATGCACGGGAAGGTTCTAAGTTGGACATGTACTATAAGAGAATCCTAAGTCTATCCTAGGGTCAGGTAGGGATAAGACCGATGGAAGTAGGAGTCGCCTAATTCTCTAGTTGCACATGATCATAGGGTCGGGAGGTAACAGCTATCATTGTCTGAGGGACATGGGTTAGGAGATTGATCACCTTCATGAACTCATGGGACCCAAAGGGCAGATGAGTAGGGCACTCTTTGAGGCATGAAGGAAGACGAATGACACCAAAAGTATCGGCACCCTATAGACCTAGAGGAGATGACCAAGGATTGTGTAGTAACCCAAGTAGGTACGAGACAAGTTTTCCATGGAAGTAACCTTGATATCATGATGTTTTGTGGAGACATGAGTTGCACATTTCAAACTTAGATTTGAAGGTGTATTGGCAAGGTATGATGTACCATACCTACTCCTAGAATGGGAAGAACTCTGGATTTGGACGGCCGCCAAATGCTTATTTCTTCTTGTTATGGGAGGGAGAGATGGGACAGTACGCATGCCATACACTGAGGATAAAATATGATGCGAGTTGGAACATTGCTACAATGAATGAGGACATAGATGATAACATACCCTTGTGGAGAGAATGATACATGGATGGGTTACAAACACCAAGAGTATCGTGAGGATGTTTTATCATGAGCTATGTGGGAATTTGTAAGTTATGAAAAGTTGAGTTGAATGACCATGAGGATGAGCTCAGAGTTTCTTGATGAAGACAAACTTAGAGTTTGAGATGAGATGATAAGTAGAATACATGGAGGTGTATGTCTTCAACATTACCTAACACCTATAGATAAAAAGTGGTAATGAATGTTGTGGTTGAGATATAGCTGCCTAGTTTGCTAGAAGCTAGAAGAAGTTGAGGTTGTTCGACTAACCCTATGTTTGGAAAGATGATGTGTTTTGGCTAACACACAGATGTAACAAGATAAGTTGAGCAAGTTAATGGTTATTTTTTTAGCCAATTTAGTCCTTGATGTAGTAAAAGGATGGTAATAGAACCTCAGATACACTTCTTTGGATAGGAGGGTAATAAGACCCTTTTGAAAGTGGTTTAGGGTTTCCGAGGTATCAAGCTTGAGGAATCATAACAATACAGGAGGTTATGATATACCGTGATACCACAAAGATAGTCAGTGATAGTAGCACTTTGGATGCTTAAGATGAAGATGCATGTAGCTTGTGGCCATGCATGATAGAGGTGAAGGAAGAATACTAGTAACCCAGTGCTTTGACATAGAGGATAAAGGAGTCCCCGAGAGGGAATGGGAGTTCACCACTATGGGTGTTGTGGTAAGTCTCCCCTGAACAAGAAAGATCAAGATGTAATATGGGTTATGGTAGATCGCCTTACGTAGATGACATGAGAAAGAAAGGAGAACTATCACGGGACAGATTTGGTTGAACTACTTAAGAGAGGAAGACGGTTCAACCACATCATGATGCAAGTTCAAAAGTTCTTGGGTATGACCAAGGTTCACTTCCATGAGGTGGAAGTGGATACATGAAGAACTTGATGATAATACAGTTTATCACCCCTAACTAATGATTAGTATGATCCAGACTAGAGGGTCTGATGAGAGCAAGTGTTCTTGTTTAGGGTGATACCAAGAGAGAGTTCTAAAGATGTGATGTTAACCACTATAGCCTTTATCGGGATGCAAGAAGTTCTATAAGGAGGTTGTGTCAGTCGCCACTTCATTATGATGATGTTGATGAAGGAGGCCTTGTGAAGGTCATAAAAGAACCACAGTGGGTGCAGATGAAGTTGCTTTGATCGTGCAATGGCTGAAAGAGAGAGACCAGTGGTGACATGAATCATGAGCTGATGCAAAGCAAACTGACATGCAGTTCACTATGGAAAATATGTGATGTGAAAATCCAACCCCTCTAAGCTTCAGCTGAGAAAGCTGAGTCCTTGATATAGGGGTCCATTTCAGATGGATCGGTGGAGATGGTTGTGTTTAGCCTTACCCCTCAGGATAACATGATGTATAATGGGTTACATAAGTTCGATCTAGAGCACTATATGAGGTACCTAAGCCATGTGTTGAGCCCTGAACCTATTCAACTTTTGAGAGGCTGAAATGTCCTGAGTCACCTATCAGGGTACGATATACCAAGGTAAGAAAGAACTCAGATGGAAGAATATGAGATGATGAAGGTTCTTGGGAAGCACCATGGAAAGGGTGAAGCCACATGGGAGCCATGATGGACACATGAAAGGCTTATCCTATATGTTTGCTTGCTTGATGGAATTTTGAGGGAAAAATTCTCATAAGAGGGGAAGGATGTTACAACCCCAATTTTTTGGGTTCATTTGGTGAGAAATGTAATTTCTCATATTAAAGATATTTGAACAGATAATGATATAATTTGGTTCGAATAAATAGATTTTTCTTACAATAGCCTTGTTGTTCTCTTTGTGGGCTTTATGGGCTATTGGGCTCAATAACAATGAAAAGACAAAGGAAATTCAATTAATAAAAGAAAGAGGTGTAATTGAATTATCTTTGATGGATTTTCGTACCCATAAGGTTTCTAATGTTAAAAGGAATCCCAATAAGGAAAACAAAAAGAGAAATAAAGAGAAAATAAAGAAAAATCCTCGAAAAGAGATATTTTAATAAGATAATGAGAATCTTTTAAGCGTGTTCTTTTTATGAGTATACATACCTTTTTCCACAAAAGATTACGTGAGAGGAAGAAAGAATTTGGAAAGGAGGTAAAGGTAAATGAAGGGAACCATCATAATATTCCTTGCCCCTTATGGGATTACTTGAACCCCAAGGAGAAAAGAAGGAAAAAGGAAAGATATTAGTGGGGGGTACGTAACAAGGAGTATATTAGTCGAGTATTAAATGAAGAAATTGGAAAATATTTAAAAGAGGGAAGAGGTAATCGGCAAGGAAACAAGACTATAGAAAGATGATTAGATGAAAAGAATGCCAGACTTAGCATATCGCAGGACTGAAAGATATAGAACCACACCCTATATAAGTCACCAGAAGGACAAAATCTCCCGTCCACCTTCGAGTCCCTGAACGTAGCCCTAGAACTATGATCATCGATCCGATCTCAAACCGACTCTCTCTCTCTTCTTCCCTGAACGCGATGAAGGGTTTTAGCAGAACCTCGCATCAGTTTCTAGCCGTGGCAAGGAGTGCCCATGCGGCCAAGGTAGCATCCCAGCCCTGTTAGATGTGTTGACCGCTGGGATGAGTTCTCAGATCTATTTCGCCTTCCCTCCCTGGTGCACAACTGTCGATGGCTCTTGGAACGAGCAGCAGCCCATCGGTCCTTGTTCCTTGGCATCGCTGGGGTGGGATACTGGGACGAACTTCCAGTTTCTCTCATGTGGTCAAAGCCCATAGTCACAGTTTGGAGATGGGGGGGGGGTTCTGAAGGGAGTTGGAGTTGGAATGAGATGGCGAAGACCCGGCAGAGACCTGGCGGAGGATCAACCGGAGTAAGCAGTCTCGGCAGCGGCTGCACGTGTAGTGGTCTCGAGGATGGGAGTGGCACTCCAATGTCCCTCCCTAAGCAGTCCAGACTGGGACGAAGATGATGGTGGGGTTATGAACTGGGACGAAGATGATGGCGGGGTTATGGCGAAGAGCTAATGGCACGTACCCACCTGGGATCCTATAACTGCTGCGGCGGCGTGTGGTTAGAGGAGTACACCTACGCAAGAAAGAAGAAGATCCAATCAATTGGACTAAAATGCCCCTCCAAGTTGTAAAGAGCCCAAGATCCACACGGGGGTATAACAGACTTTTCAAAATGTTTTAGCTAAGCCGAACAACGTCGCATGGCAAGGCCTATGCGGCAGTCTCCTACGGGGGTATAACAGACTTTTCAAAATGTTAAATTCATATCTCCTCAACCGTAGCTCGCATTAGCACGCATAAAATATGAATTTTACTCAGAAAAATGAGGGGAATCCATTAAAAATGTAATTGGAGTCTGATTATGCTTGCAATCCGAAAAGTAATGGAAGTTATTAACTTTAATGTAATGATGATTAAAGAAACCTAATTGGGAATGATTAATGTGATTAGTAGGGTTTAATAGATGATTAAAGTTGATATTAGCCTGTTAATGATAAAAAGGAACATTAAGAATAAAAAGGATGGACTTTGCATATAATTAGTTAATTTAGAGTTTCATATGCATGAATATACTTTAATAGGCCTTGAAACCATAATGTTGATTAATTTGACTATTAATGGTTTTAATTGATTAATTTCATGTTTAAAGTTGGAATATGTTATTTCTAGCATTAAGTTCCTAAATTGTGGATAAATACTCTAAATGTAGTAAATAGGGTTTTCTCATGAATAAAAGGTGGAATTAATGGCAAATCGGGTTTAAATGTGATTTGGACCATAATGAACTATGAATCAATGACAAATACATATAATGATATTGTCATGGATTAAAAGGATAAAAATAGTAGCTTTAATAAAAGAGAGGCTTAATGAGCTTAATTAATGGTTAATTATGTCTTTAATCTGGAATTGAGGATTAGATGTGGAAATAATTAGGGTTTGTGATCAATTGCGATAAATTAGGATTTAAAATAGTAAAGGATGAAGGAAAACCCTAATTGCAATGGGAAACCCTAAAAGTGGACTAGAAACCCTAAGAAGCGAGTTAGATTTAATAGATCTTAATGACATGAGTAATAAAATGAAATTGTATAATTGTTTCAGGATCTTATTGAATGCTTGCTTGCTCGTTGTTGTTTGGATTATTCCTGCACCTGAATCTACATGTACAGGTATGTGGTTACGCTTATGACTACCCGAATTAGTTTTCTGGGGTTTTGTCGATGTTCCATCGTGACTTGAATTAAACTATTGGATGTATTTAATTCATGCAAAGTATAATGTGAATATGACTATCACATAAGGGATATACCTACTAGCTCAGATCCTAGTCCTCTCTGTAGCTTAATGAGTTGACTTAGTAAAAGGCTACCAATGGGGTAGGCCCATTAGGACATTCGATGACTTAGTAAATGGCTACCAATGGGGTAGGTCCATCAAGTCACATTGAGTTAGAGATTGGACTACCTATGGGTAGTGCCATGCAACTCAACCCTAGATATTGATCTACCTGTTAGGTAGGATCATGCAGGGTTTAATAAGGATCTACCTAGAGAGAGGTGGGATCTCAGTCCACTGCAGGGACATCACAGAGATAGGAGATAGGAAATGATTGAGTAGTATGGTTTAAAACATAATCGTGGCTGTTAAATGATAATTGGTTGATTACTTTGTTACTATAGTTGCACGTTTATTGTTTCCCCCACATACCAGCTTCTTGCTGACAGACGTTTAGTTTGTCGGCGTTTTAGGTACAAATGAAAAGAACAAATAGTAAAGTGGCAGATGTGAAATTAAATGAGAAATAACGTGCACAGGAGGATTAGTTAGTGTAGCATCTTCATGGATAGAAGCTTAGAAATCCCAGTTTTTGAAGGTAAGAAAACTTTTATTTTATACCAGTTTTCAGTTTAGTTGGTTATTGATTATTTGTCGAACCTTTGATCCTGTTAATTGAATAACGTCTCTGACCTTCGGGTCTCCCTTAATTGGGGGTTATCGAGAGGCGGGGTCGTTACATATACCAACTTCCTATAAACTAAAGAACACATGCCCTCAACAAATCCTCCAAGATTTGAATGGTCCTTTCAGATTGACCATCTATCTACTAGTAGAAAGCAATATTGAACTTCAATTTTGTACCCAAGGGTATGTGAAATCGCTCCCAAAAGTGACTCGTGAACTAGGACCTCTATCAGACACGATGGTAGCAGGAGCATCGTGCAAGAACACTATCTCATCCACATAGACTTGGGAAATATTTTTGCTGTGAACATTGTCTTCATGGGAAGAAAATCTGCTAACTTGGTCAACCAGTCAACGATCAATCAAATGGAATCATATCCCTTAGCTGTCCTAGGTAGACCAACCACAAAGTCCATTGTCACATGATCCCACTTCCCTTCAGGTATAGGCAACGGTTGCAACATTCCTGCATGCTTCTAATGTTTAGCTTTAACTTTTTGACATACTTCACATCTTGCAACAAACTCAGCTACATTTTTCTTCAAGCCTAGCCACCAATACATATCCTTCAAATTGTGGTACATCTTGATACTACCTGGGTGCATAGAAAACATGGAAGAATGAGCCTCTTCCAACACAATCTTCCTTAGGTTATCAATGTCAGGAATCATTACCATATTATGATAACAAACTATCCCATCCTCCAACTCATGGAAACCATCACGCTTCTCACTGTCAAACTCTGATCTAAACTATTGTATAATAGTGTCTATCTATTGTGCCTCTCTAATCTATTGTCTTATCATAGTCTTATGATGTGCACAAATCATATCATCTTTTGGATCATGTTTGGTTGCATATCCATGTTGTTTTGACTCAATTATCACTCTCATTCATGCTACATTCTATATTTTTAGCTATTCTTACTTGTCTCATAGTTTGGATTGTAGGTACTATATTTTGTAATGACATGATAAGGAATATATCATATTATTAATTATTGTATCACTCCTCAAGTATCTATATGTTTTGGGGTTCGAAATTGTGCAAATACCACTTTTCACATCATGTAAATCTGATCTACAAGTTGTAAGTCATGAGCAGAATACACAGCAGCCAAGAACAGCCTTGACACACTGTGTCTAAAAACCACACCCTGTTTCTTCAAAAGACACGACGTGTCATATTAAAGAAACCCTGTGTCTCAATCTAGAAATTGAATGCAGAACTCCAGATTTGTAGCAAAATGACGTGTTTTATTAAAGACATGTCGTGTCTTATTAAAGTCACGTTGTGTCTTATTAAAGACCAGTCATGTAACCTCCCAAAACTCCCAAAAATAAATCTAAAGTTCAGTTATTGTTTAAGACATGCCGTGTCTTATAAAAGACATGTCGTGTGACCAGCGGATATTGCACAAACACGAATGTAACTGTCTCACACTTATATATATGACCCCAAGCCGTCTTGGGACAGTTACCATGACATATTTCAAAAATTTTGGAGTGTGACTCAATCAAGGAAGAGTCAAGGAGGAGTTGGAGGTGTTCTAATGGAGAAAAGGTGATTTTCGGGGAGGAAAATTTCTTCTTCATTCTTCTCCAATAATTGCAGCAAGAATCTCTTCCATTCTCTTCTCTACACTCCAGTGTGAAGGTTTTTGGAGAGTTTCTAGAAGCAAGGACAGTTTTGTGACTTATTGGTCAGGGGTACACATCTATCTTCCTTCTTCCATGGACATCTAAGTTTATTTCCTTCTATTATGATGTCTAGCACTACTTTCTACTACTTATATCTACTTTCTACTGTCATGGATGAGTAGATCTTTTGTTCTTGGGCATGGGGGAGTAACTCCCATGTCATAACATGTTTGAACACAAATTTCATATATATTCTAGTTGTTTCACTGTCCTAAGGTTCATTCATGTTTAATTCTTCTTACATGCTTTGTTGGCCACTTTGTATGTTTGATTTGTGCTCTTTGTATAATATGGGAATATGTACATAAGAGTAAGGAGATGTACCTTAGTTGTACTACCTTGAGTACGTGAGTGTCTGGTATGTTTAGGGGAGTAACCGTTTGTAGTCCGAATCTTAGTATATCCACAAGAGTGGTATACAAAGTTAGGACTATTCTACACTACCAAGAGGTGGGTGTAGGATACAAACCTCCCTTGTATTTTTGCTAGTATTCTTGATCTTTATTGTTCTTCATGTTATGATGTGGATGTGATACCCTATCCTCAAGAATCCCTAATCCAAATTTATCCCTAATACAAGTGTGTTATGTTTTAGGTCATTTCCTTTTAATTGCTTAGTTAACATAACAAAACATCTCTTGTTAAAAAGATCTAGATTATTGAAAATCATAACTCTTGCGCCTAACTAACCAACGTTCCTTGTGTTCGAACTCAACTACAATGACTCTCATATACTTGCGGGAAATAGCTAGTTGAGTAAAAGATCATTCTTATGATTGAAACTCATTAGTGTAATACATCAATAAGTTTTTGGCACCGCTGTCGGGGAGCATTGATATTCCTGTTAGAGTAAGAGTTGTTGATAAGTAAATGAGACTAGATCACAACATTCATATCCATAAATCGTAATTCATCATGATCATTATAATTTGTTGTATCTTCCATGTTTGTTTTTGTATCTCACTCAACTTGTTTATTTGCACGAGCATATGGGGTGTTCATAAAAAGATCCTTGAACCGTACATATCTCTACACTCAAAAAATGAACACATCATTTGCAACCCTCATGGAGAAAGAAGGAGTGAAACCCAAACATGTATGGACGAATCACAACCCACACAACCACCATCCATGTCACCATCATCCAAATGACATTCACCCATACCACCTTCATCCATACCACATACACCACCACCATCTACGCCACATCCACCTAGTCAAGGAGGATGACCTTCCTCTTAAGGACTACTTTGGTACAACTACAACGCATATAAGTGGGCCTATTAATATTTCAATATTTGAGGTAGAGGATTTTTCTATCAGCCAAGTCATCATACAATTGCTACAGCTGAATGCATTTGGAGGGACACCAATGAAGGATCCATACCTCCACATTGTTGAATTTCTATAGTTGCTAAGAACCATAAAGATATATGGCGTTCCTACTGATGGTATACACCTAATCCTTTTTCCATTCTCTCTTAGAGATAGAGCAAGGCATGGATTTATACTTTGCCAAAGAAGTCTGTTGGCACTTGGGAGGAACTTCTAAAGGTCTTTTTGGCAAGATATTTTCCACTTAGCAAAACTTTACAGCTGAGGAGTCAACTCATCAATTATTCTCAAAGGGATGGAGAGACCTTGTATGATACATGGGAGAGGTTTAAAGATCTTCAACATCTTTTTCCACATCACGGTCTAAGAAATTGGCTTCTATTGCAATCTTTCTATAATGGTTTGTGCTACAATACAAGATTATCTATTCATGTAGCTGCAAATGGAGCTCTAATGAAAAAATCTTATGGAGAAGCTTATGCTATTATTGAAGATATGACAGAAAATCATTGCTAATGGAGCTCAGATACAAGCTACCAACCATCTTATTCAGCTACTACATCTGAGATACAAGTGGGGAGTCACATGGTTGATGCTATAGACATAATTACAACAAAGCTATACACTTTATCGCAAAGGTTTGATAAGCTAAGCACACAACCATTTCAAGAAGCCAATATTATTTGTGATGCATGTGGGTTTCTTATACACTCATCTTCTACATGTTATGCTTCTTCTATTTCTTCTCCAATGGGCTACACTTCACTGGGCTTCTACAACAATGCGAACCCAAATTTCATTCAGCCACAACAACTACAAGTAACCTCTAGATTAGAGTTCATACTTGCAACATTTATTTCAACTCAAATGTGGCAAAATGAGGAGTTCCATCAATAAAGACAATCAATGAAGGGTTCCATTTGCCAACTCTATTCTAAGGTGGACGATATTGCCACTCATGCACACATCTTGGAGAAACAAATTTCCAACAAGCTCTCTCTAGCAAAGAAGCATTTCCACCTTTCTTGCCTACTCCACCAGAGATGAATCCTACATATTTCAGGTCGGTGACATTGAATAATGGTGTTGTCATAGAAGTACACCCTTCAAAGTATGATGATGTTGATTTCCATGATGGTTATGAAGTTGCAATAAAAGGGGAGAAAGCTACAACACATGCTCTACATGCTGATTCTTCAAGAAAGCCACATGTCCTTCCTCCTCACACTCTAGATGACACATTACTTTATAATGGGAACACTCTTTCCAACTCATATTTGATGATGCTTCAAAGTATAATGAAAATTCAAATAGTATTGGTGTACAAAAGACTATTCTTGTTGTTGCTCATAGGTGCTTTTTCTTGCCCCAAATCAAGGACATATTTTCAAGGAGGCATCAATCTTTAGAACAACAATTTTTAGCCTCAAATCAAAGCAACGGACCTCCATCTTCATCATTCACCATGATAGGTATCTGGTTGAAATCCTCTTGAGTTCATTATATGCAGTGAGAACACTGCAAATTTCAAGCTTAGGGGGAGAGCAACCAGTCGGTAGTGTAGTTTTATTTTCCTTTTATCATCTTTTTCTTAGTTGTTATTTTCAGTTCTGCTCTTCTGGGGCAAATCTAGTATGCTATGAGGTTTATCTTTTATATATTGATAGAACTCCTATGCTTAACTAATTGTCCTGTTTTGATGTGAAATATCATTTGGAGAAATTGTAAAAGGCATGCATTAATCAAATGAAACCTTTTGGCCATCAACATGTTCTTAACTCTAGTTTATGCTTCTATCCTGAATATTCATCTTTCACATCCTTGATTGCTTAAAACATGTAATGGTTTCAATTTTTGCGAGTAAATCAACTTTACAACATCATTTAGAATATGTGATGCCCTTGCTAAGCTCTTAGTGAATTTTCAACCACTCTTTCTATGAAAAACTTTCAAAACAAATCAATAAAATCTATCTAATATTTCCATTTAGTTGACTCTCCTATGTTTTGGAAAAAATTTAAAATTTCTTTTGGCTTATTTCACCCTCATACCTCATAAAAGATGGCAAAACCACCCACATATCATGCTGGCCTAGTGTAAGTCCAGTCTGGCCACGATGGTTAGGTGGCATGTCTTAAAAGAAGGTAAAATATCCAAGCGACACTCCACATGTGCATAAGTCTACATTAGCAACCGAGTGTCGGAACTCATAATCCATTATCATATCATTTTTGGGAAAGAAGGAGAGTACATCTAAAATTGTCAATTTTAACTAAGATTTCATCATTTGTATCCTTAATAGTTGAGAGTTTGAGTTGCACATCCACTAATTGTTTGGCTTGGTCATCCAAATTCTACTTAGTATTGTTTAATTGATTGATTCATTTAATTGTGACCACCCCTATTGAACTAAAAATCTCTTTCTTGGGTTTTCAAGTTGAATTGATGGCTATGAGTATAAACATGTTGATCATGGTTGGCTTGATCTTATACACATCTTTCTTTTCATTTGATCTATGATGAACTTGACAATTCGTCATTTGTGTTTCTATGCACTTTTTGCTTGAGGACAAACAATGGTTTAAGATTAGGGGGATTTGATGTTCACAAATCATATCACCTTTTAGATCATGTTTGGTTGCATATCCATGTTGTTTTGACTCAATTATCACTCTCATTCATGCTACATTCTATATTTTTAGCTATTCTTACTTGTCTCATGGTTTGGTTTGTAGGTACTACATTTTATAATGAAATGATAAGGAATATATCATATTATCACTTATTGGATCACTCATCAAGTATCTACTTATTTTGGGGTTTGAAATTTCACAAATAGCACTTTTTACGGCATGTATATCTGACCTACACACTGAAAGTTATGAGCAGAATACACAGCAGCCCAGAACAGCCCAGAACGGCCTTGACATGCCATGTCTAAAAAACCTCGTGTCTTATTAAAGACACCCCATGTATCAATCTAGAAATTGAATACAAAACTCCAAATTTACAGCAAAATGTCATGTTTTATTAAAGACACGTCGTGTCTTATTAAAGACATGTCATGTAACCTCCCAGAACTCGATCCAAACTTCAATTATTGCATAAGACATAGTGTGTCTTATAAAAGACACATCGTGTCACCTGTAGATTTTGTCCAAATGTGAATGTAAGTGTCTCACACTTATATATATGACCCCAAGCCGGTTTGGGATAGTTACCATGACATATTTTGGAACTTTTTGAGTGAGACTCAATTAAGGAAGAGCCAAGGAGGAGTTGGAGGCGTTCTAAGGGAGAAAAGGAGGTTTTTCGAGAGGAAAACGTCTTCTTCTTCCTTCTTCTCCAACAATTACAGCAAGAATCTCTTCTGTTCTCTTCTTTACATTTTAGTGTGAAGTTTTCTAGAGAGTTTCTAGCAGCAAGGATAGATTTGTGACTCCTTGGTCAGAGTTCCACATCTATCTTCCTTCTTCCACAAACATCCAAATTTATTTCCATCTATTATGATGTCTAGCACTACTTTCTATTGCTTGTATCTACTTTCTACAGCTATGGACGAGTAGATCTCTTGTTCTTGGGCATGGGGGAGTAACTCCCATGTCATAACATGTTTGAACACGAATTTCATATATAATTCTAGTTGTTTCACTATCCTAAGGTTCATTGGTGTTTAATTCTTCTTACATGCTTTGATGGCCACTTCGTATGTTTGATTTCTGCTCTTTGTATAATCTGGGAAGATGTGCATAGGAGTAAGGAGATGTACCTTAGCTGTACTACCTTGACCACGGGAGTGGCTGGGATGTGTAGGGGAGTAAAAGTTTGTAGTATGAATCTTAGTATATCCACAAGAGTGGTATACCAAGTTAGGATTGTTCTACACTACCGGGAGGTGGGTGTAGGATACAAACCTCCCTTGTGTTATTGCTAGTGTTCTTAATCTTTGTTGTTCTTCATGTTATGATGTGGATATGAAACCCTATCCTCAAGAATCCCTAATCTAAATTGATCCTTAATATAAGTGTTTTTTGTTTTAGTTCATTTCCTTTTAATTGCTTAGTTAACATAACAAAACATATCTTGTTAAAAAGATCTAGATTATTGAAAATCATAACTCTTGCGCCTAGCTAACCAACACTCCTTGTGTTCGACCTTGACTACACCTACTCTCATATACTTGTGGGAAATAGCTAGTTGACTAAAAGACCATTCTTATGATTGAAACTCGTGAGTGTAATACACCAACAACTTCACTTGTAATTGTTCCAACAAACTGACTAACAAGGAGACTTCTAACTTGGCATTCATCTAATGCAAGGAGACCAACATGTCTCACTCATGACACATCAAAGAACTCCACTGGCCCTTTTCCATGGACTAGGATGAAGACTTCCTACTCAATGCATCTTCTATGACATTCGCCTTTCTAGAATGATAATCAATTGTGCAGTCATAGTCTTTGATCTAATCCATCCAATGACATTGTCTTATATTCAACTCTTACTGTGAAAAGATGTACTTCAGGTTCTAGAAATCTGTGAAGATGTGACACTTCTCCCCATATAGGTAGTGCCTCCAAATCTTCAAAGTGTGAACCACATTAGCTAGCTCTATATCATGGGTCAGGTAATTCTCCCTGTGTTTATTAAGTTGTCGAGAAGCAAAACAAACCACTTGCTTGTTAGCATCAACATCCCAAATCATTTCTAGATGCATCACAAAAGATGATGTATCCCTTTCCTTACTCAGGAAAAACTAGAACTGGTGCACTTGTCAATTTCTCCTTGAACGTCTGAAAAGCACATTGATATTTGTCGTCCCAAATGAACGACACTTCCTTCATCACCAACTTTTTTAAGGGTAGGGTCATAGCGATGAAGTCCTTAATGAACCTTTGATTATAATATCCTTCCAGACCTAGAAAAATGCATACTGCAGTCAGTGTATTCAGTTGTTCTCGCTCTGTCATAGACTCTACTTTCTTAGGATCCACACGTACCCCTTCTGAAGATATAACATGCCCCAAGAAAGCTACCTCCCTCAACTAGAACTCACACTTGCTAAACATGGCATAAAGTTGGTGTTGTCCCAACACGGTCAACTTCTGATGAAGATGTTGTTCATGCTATTGACTATCATGACTATATATAGATGTCATCTATAAAGACCACCACGAACTAATCAAGGAACTGTCAGAACACTTTGTTCATCAAATCCATAAATGTTATTGTTGCGTTGGTCAGCCCAAACGACATAACCACAAACTCATCGTGACCATACCTCATCCTAAAAGCTAACTTTGGTATGTCATCCTTCTTGATCCTCAACTAATGATATCCTGATCTCAGATCTATCTTTGGGAATATCATGGTGCCACACAATTGATCAAACAGATCATCTATCCTCGACAAGGGATACTTATTCTTTATCGTGACCTTATTCAACTGGCTGTAATCTATGCAAAACCACATGGATCCATCCTATTTCTTCACAAACAAAATAGGAGTCCCCCACGACGATGTACTTGGCCTGATGAAACTTTTGTCAAGCAGTTCTTGCAACTGTCTCTTCAACTTTGCCATCTCTGTTGGTGCCATCCTGTATGGTGTCTGAACTGTCGGTTTCATTATGGGGACCAGATTGATCTAAAAATAAATCTCACGGGGTGGGGGAACACCTAGAAACTCCTCCAGAAACACATCCTCAAATTCCCTAACCACCAACACGTCCTGAGTACTAGGGCTCCTTGCCTCAATATCTATTATGTGTGCTAAAAACACCTCGCAACCTTGTCTCAGAAGCTTCCGTGGTACCATAGCTAATACAAGACACGTTATGAGAATCTTCCTATCTCCTTGGAAGATCTATGTCTCACTACCATCTACACTTGCTTAGAACCACAATCCAAGACCACTCTATACTTATCCAAGGTATACATTCCAAGGATCACATCGAATCCATACATATCAAGTGGTATGACATCCACTTGAATGTGGCGTCCCAAAAAAGAGAGGACACAAGAATGACACACATCTTGTAACACTACATAACCAACCAATGGGCAAAGAACAACTACTAATCTCTTCATGAGTGATAAAAGAGTGTGTAGCACTAGGGTCAACCAAAATAGATATAAAGCAAGAAGATGACAAATCATAATGAAATAACTCCATCTGACCTATCACCACTCGCGGGTTGACCACCGCCTCCGGTTGACTCATAGCATAGAATCTGGATGTTGCTTATTGTCATCCTTGTCCTCTACTTCCCTGAGTAGATGATCCAACCTCTAATTCTTGGCCATGTCCTCGTCCTCCTACACCACTGTTCTGTTGTCTCTGCGAGCCCTGCTAGCTCTACCTTGGTTGTTGGGTCACTTCATCATCTCACATCAGGAAATCCCTCTTTAGATGTCCTACCTGTCCACACTTGTGACAAGATTGGGTCTCAACCCGTAGCTTAGATGGCCCCGTCACTGATACTGATGCAACACTCTATGCTCCTGCGGGAGAAAAACTATGGCCTCTCCCCTTACTCGGTGACCACTACATCGAAGCACCGTACCTCTGCAAAACTGGTGGTGCAAAACACCTCAAATTCTTAAATCCACCTAACAACTTCCCTTGAAACTGTGCAAACCTCTTCTTGGTACTTGCCTCTCTCTTCACCTTCACAGATTGTTCTATGCTCCAAAATAGATTTTACAAGCACAACAAACCTCTCTCAATTCTCCAAAGCAACAGTTGGAGTAGACAACTCAGCATTCAACCCCTTCTCAAAATGGCAAATCCTCTCATCCTCCATCACAACCATGTAAGGAAATAACCTCAACAATTCCTTAAACATTGCCTCATACTCATTGATCGTCATGGATCTCTGTCGAATCCTCTCAAACTGAATGATCTTCTCGTCAAGATACGTCATAGGAAAGTACCAACAAATGAACTCTCATCAGAACTCTTCCTAATCAACCACAACACCATGTCTATTCTCCTCCTCTATAGCCCACCAATGGCCAACATTCCCCCTTAGTAGGTACACATCATGCTTCACCTTACCCTCTTTAGGGATACTCATGATCTTAAAAGCCTTCTCAAGCTCAGTCAACCACAGAGCCACATCCGTCGAGTCATATGTTCCCTCATACTCAACCGCTCCAACACGGTGAAGCTGCTCAAAAGTCTTTGTACTTGAAGATTCAGTATGGGGAACAGGTGCCCTAGGCTAAGGTGCAGGCATCCTATCCTCCATATGAGTCATTGTTGCCATAAATTGTGCAAAAAGTGATTGAAAGGCAGGGTTTTCTATCATGGGCTAGTCAAACTGGGGGACTTCAAGCATCTGATCTTCTTGTTCCTGGTTCCTTGCACTACCACCTAGTATAGCAGCACTACTCTTGGCAGCATGTTCTTTGTGTTTTTTAGACATCTTTAAGCTTTCTCTTCTTCTTCTACATAAAAAGAAGTGATTATAAGATATACTGGAGGATACTGGAATAGACACAAATACTAGCCCTAGGTCCCTATAGACTCAGCGAACCTAAAACTCTAATATCAACCTTGTCGTGAAGGTGACGCCCCACGCCACACAAAGTGAGATTTCTCAAAACTTAACCGTGAAAGAAAGATTAACAAACATGTTACTAGAAAACACTAAAAATTAAAACCATTTTCATAAATCTTCCAAACATTAAGAACCTTCACATATCAGTACTTTCATGCCTCAAAGAATATACAAGGCATGTTGTCAACCTATAACCAGAGAGTTGTTCCAGAACATATATACATGATTTCACCACATCTGTACATAATAGGTATACAAGCTAACCATATAAAGAAATTTTGTTCACGAAGCATCACAAAACATTCCCAAAGACCCAAGTGTACAGAGAAGACTCTAGGACTCTATCAACAAATGACATCCAGTAGCACTGCCAACCTTGTAAGCTACTGCTCCTCAACCTCTACTACACGATCTCTAATCTTCATGCTCGTCCACCTAAAAAGGGTATGGGAAACCCACAGGGTGAGATTCCAAATCTCAGCAGGAGATATAACTCACTACCAACTCTATTATTATCACAGATAAAATAAAATAAGCAACAATATAATTTCAACTGTTGTGAAGTAGGTATTCATTGTTAACAAAAGGGAAATTATTGTTGAGTTTATGAAACATCTTAATAATTTAAAAGGAATATGAAGAACACGTATATTTACTATCAACATCATAGTACAAATATCAAGCAAGGCCTCATATAATGTTTTCATATTTTGATCCTATACAATTATTCTACAAGGCTAATTAAGTATTTAATTATGCCCCAAGGATTTAAGTTGTACCACCCAAATCCAACCAACCACTTGATAAGTCAAAATCGGTGTCATACAATGTCTAGTGGAAGAGCCAGAATCTGTGACATCATCCCCTCAGTCAATACAAGAATATTGGCAGTGACATGATTAGTCAAAATTATATCAGGGACTTATAGTCCAACTGTACATATCTAGCCCGTCATGGTACAGGTCACGACACTAGTGAGTTACGACCGAAGCTGTACTTTTTATTTGGATATGGCCGCAGCCATTCCTATATCTCAAATTGAGCTACAACCGCATCTGTACTCTTATTGGTATATGACTGCAACCAATCCCATATATATATATTTATATTTAGAATGTAAGGAGATACCTCAACTTGCACCCCGCATATTCAACAATATGCGCTCCGAGTTAAACTCATTTCACCATTCAACAAGTTGTTGACACTAAATGGATCTATGGCATAGGGAATACTACACTATTAGATTTCACTTGATTGATTAGATCAATTTAAACATCTTTAACCATCAATCAAGTTACAACATATAACTTTTAAACAAGAACTACATAAACAAGGGTATGACTCATTACTAGAATCTACTAAATCTTATTACGTATGATTTCATCACATCGTGTCTCTTTATGCCTATTATTCATCATATATTCACCACAAGGACCAATGTCCATGACAAGGACCAATGTCCATCATAAGGACCAGTGTCAATTACAAGGACCAGTGTCCATCACAAGGACCAGAAGCTTGGGGTAGAAACCCCTCATCTCATCATTGAGGAAAAACATCTCATGTAAGGCAGTAAACCATCATTAGGTCTTAAGATCATTCACCTCCTCTTGTAGGGATGTCCACAAAACTTTGTGTATCACAAGGCCCATTCAAACATACCATAACATCATAGTTCATACATGTCTATACATAACATTGTTTCACCTTCATGGTTAGAAATTCACTACAAGAGAAGTAATACATCATTAACACTATCATCTCGTAGGATCCATGCCAAAAATTTTAGATTATTACAATTAGGATTTCACTATACCGAAATAGGGTTTATAAGGTTGGATCGACCACCACCCTTAGATCATCATTTCCTTATCATTACAAAATGTGTTATGAGATATGAAACATGATTGTCATTATCAATATAAGACATGTTATGATGTATAGAAGCATAACTCATCACCCTTCATGCAACTATTCCATAGAGCATCACATTATACCATGTGACCCTAGCATCAACATAGTACATCTCAAGCATCACCACTTGGTATCGACTATAGTTATAATAGAGTATCAGATTGTCCTTCAAAGGTATCGGGTATCCATACCAAGGTAGGGCATCATCCAACCTGCCTAAGGTGTATATCAGTTTGTGATCACCAAGGGTGTGTCGGGCACAACACCTCCAGGAGAGGGTGATGGCCAAATCCCTTCTATTGGCCAATGCATCACAATGGGTGACGGGTATTAAAGGGATAATGGAATAATTAGTGTTGGGCAACACTCAGGTCGTGACGGCTGCTAGGGTTATCATTCTACAATGCATTAAGCCATAACGTCTAGGGCACTAATGAGCAACGAACATCAAAGCACACTCCCCTAGCTTGCAACACCAAAGTATAACGACCACATATGTATCGGGAAGCAATGCCCAAAGAAAGGTGTCACAAGGTATCTCTAACAGCTCTGCCTGTGTGGCATCACAAGGGTGATGGCTCTACAATGTCCCCAATGTGTGACAGCTAAGTTCAAAATGACTAACATCCCTCGTCTAAGATCATACCACTCACACCTAGGATAGGACGGTCTAAATGGTATAAGCACATGTTGACCTAGACATAGCTGAGGTCGTGACGATCTGCCACATGGGTAATGGCCAGGGGCGTCATAGGTCATGACGACCACCCAAATCTTACCGGCCTACCCTATGTGTCATCCTCCACAAAGCAAGTCAGCCACAAGAAATATCGGCCACTTCATCTTCTACCTCAAGATGGGGTTACTAGCAAGGCAAAGGAAATTACAATGCAAGGCATCAAGTAAGAAAAGTTTGTTTTTCAAAACTAATCACAAAGCTACCAAGGAAAAGTTACTAGCAAGCAAGCAATAATGAGCCTTAGATCAAGAGCACGATAACAAGTAAAAGGTGAGAATAATAAAGAGGGTTTAGAGTTATATAACCCGCCTCAAGGATCACCACCAAGCTCTAATCTCCAAGGTAGAAGAAGATTATCCAAGCTCGATCACCACAACACCTCCAAGAGAAGATAGGACCAAGGTTAAGAGAGCATGAGAGGGGAAAGAGAAGCAACCAAGGTCCATGGCCGAGAAGAAGAAAGAAGGAGATAAAGAAATCTAAGGATCATGGTTTACCAAGGAAGAAGGTGAAAAGAGAATTACCACAAGCTTAGGCTCCTCCACCAACCTCCAAGGGAGGCACCTGCTCAAGCTCAAGATTATCCACCAATGAGAGAATGCAAAGATAACTAAAAGGTTTCTCTTGCATGGAGAGAAAGAGATATACATACAAGAGGGATGAAAGAGAGAATAAAGGAAATATGTCACCACGAATGAACCTTAGATGATCCAAAAAGAAAGGCTACATGCAACATCATGCACAAGGTGATAAGAACCACGCCTTGCCCACTAGGTCACATTCCTAAGTCATGGCCGATACACACACCCACTACCTTCACAAACTGATAGGGATGAAACCCTAGAGCCACAAAACGATATGGTGCATCTAGAGGCACCCCAAAACCAACATGATGTCCTTCAAGACACCCAAAACCAATACAAGGCCCCCTCAGGGCTCTCAAGCCTGAGACAACACTCTTAGGCACAAAACACACCTCAAACATGAGTGCAAAACATCACCAACAATGTCACCACTCAACCAAGGCTCAACCAAGGTGTCCATCTCTTTATCTTTCCTCTAGATGATGCCAACAGAGAGAAGGAACACACTAGAGGTGGCAATTTTGCACATCAACCCCTATCCTAGGTAAAATGTAATTTGCACCAAAACCTCTCCACGAAATACAAAACATCAACTAAACAAACTCAAACAAGGAACTCAAGCTTCCAATATGACCTAATTACGTCTCAGATGATTAGAGTAAGAAAAAAAATTGGGTTATCCCAAAACATAGGTCAGGGTCCTTACAGTTGCTGCAGTGACTTCCTGTTGCCAGACCTACTGTCAAGCCTGGTCTTTGATAAATGTGTAATTTATCCTTTTTAATTTAATCTTTTATATATTTTTTAGGATTGTTTTGTTATTTATTTTCTTAGTTTTATAATTAATTGCATTAGTTTGTATTTTCTCTTTTTATTTCGAGTTTTAATTATATTTGGTTTGATTTTGTAGGAAAATGGCCTAATCACTCTAATCATTAATCTCTCTCGGAAGATATTTTGCACAATCCCCTCACTTCCTGAAATTCATATATAGACAACACCAAAATAGTCATAACTCTCAGATACAGATTCCAAATTCGAAATTTAGATATGTTTTGAAAAGATAATTTTAATTTCTATAAGAAAAATATATTTCCCGGTGATTTTGATAATTGTTTTACTGTCCAACTAACCAGTGAAAATGAATGTTTGTTTTCCCATAGTGTCTAATTTAAACATATACCTTACATCAAAATAGGCATAACTCTCACATCCAAAGGAATAATTTATTGTTTAAATTTGTGTTGGAAAGAAAATTTTAAATTCCTATACGAAAATTATATTTTCTAATGCATTTTTTAGATTTTTAATAGACAACATTCACACAAAACTTCACAAATAGGAATCTATAGAGAGAGAGAGTCCGAATTTGAAGGGTCAAAAGAAGACAATCAATGATTTTGTTTATTGCATATTAAGGAAGAGATTTCTCTTGATCAAGATCTACAAAAGCCACCTCTTCTATTCCTGCTTCTCCCCTTTTAGGGTACCATCCCTTCTTCTCCTATAAAAGGATGAGGGACTCCACAAGAAAAATCATAGAGTCTTAGTTGACAATCAAGTCTTACTTATAATGGAGTCTAGTTTGAAGTCCTCAATTTTATACTCGCATTTTCTTTCATAGTTGTAATCTTTCATTTTGTAATACAAATTTATTTCTTCATCTCTAGATCTTGGTTACTCTCATTCTTTACTTCTCGTTCTTTTCTCTTGGAACGAAGGATTAAGGGATTAATCTGTTTAATTGGCACCACTTAGATCTCCTTGGAGATTCTTCTTTTTGTGGTCTATGGCTTCTTTCCTTCTTCATTTTGCTTCCCCTCTTATGACTACTGAGTAATTTTCTTACCGAAGCGAGGGGAGCAACCCCTTAGTCATATGATGATTAGATCCAAGTTTTAAATGATTTTTTAGAATGGTTTTTGGTTTCGATATTGACTATTTTAATGAAGTGATCTCTCATTTTCATTGCTTTTTAAGCTTGGCAGTTTCAACCATGGAACCCAAGATTTAGAACAACCAAATAAATTCCATGGGAATTTGGATGAGACATCGAAAAAGTCCTCATTAGGATGATTGAACTAGGATCCCTGAATGCCGGGACCAATGGGTTCACATAGAGTTCATCTTTTTTGAATTATTTCTGAATATTTCACATACCTTCCTTTATCTTTCTTACCGTGTAATTTATTTGGTCTCATTTCACATCGTCTATGGTGATGACATCCCTTAGCCTTGGTATTTCTTTCTTTTGATTAGTTGATCTTTAATTCAACATCTTTATTTTATTCTGTTTTAGTTTTAACAAACTCTTAAAATGGATTTTACATTATTGTTCTCACAACCGGATTTGAAACTCAACCATCTTCATCGTCGTCTCTATTGATCGACCCTTCTATTTTAGTATTTACTAGATAGTAGAAAAAGGATAGACTCTAGGATAATTTTCCTAGTTATTGGTGTATGAAACATAACACATCAATTTGCCTTCATAGTTGGGGATGACATAGTTATTTTTCATATTTGGTTTCTTGTATATCTTGTATAATCTTGTTTCATATTCATTAACTCGTATAACTTTAGTTTTTTTTATAATTTATTTTATATTTTTGTAATTTCTTTTTTCCTACTGAGTACCATTCTGGAAGTGTTTCTCCTATTTCTGTTGTGTTTCCATTCCAGCAGTATTGATTTCTAGTTTTTTTTGTAATTTTAGTTTATTCCATAATTTTTATTAGCTTTATAATTTTTAGCTCTCATTGTAATTTTGACTAACCCATATCTTTTAATCTCTCTTCCTTTGTGCGTTGATTGGCATATCTTTCAGGAACTTTTTAAATGGACTGGGCATCCCAATATCCGCCATAATGTTATTATTGTGGTCTTTACTACCATGCATCTCTTACTTGTCTGACTTTATCCCATAGGACCCCTTTTTACGAGCCCTTTCGCCCTGGTGGATACAATGTGAATCCATATTTTTTTGAGAACCATTATGGGGATCCTTTCTATCCTTGTTTTGAGGGGTTGGTATGATCAACATAATTTTGAAGGGTATGACCAATAGAACTTTGGGGGAAATAGACCTATTATGATACCCAATATAATCGTTATCATGAAGAAAAACTTAGGTCCCTAGAGAAGATGGCAACAAAATTTATAACTAGCCAAACCCTATTAGCCACTTTGTTGAAATTCAAATCCCAAAAACCAAATGTTCCAAATATGTTTCCCCATGATGACACCTTGTAATATTGAATCTAACCACCATAATGGATGCAATGGAAATCGCAACCTACCATCTTCTAAATATTATTATGAGGAGCAATACCACAAGCAACATGTTGAGCATTAGGCCCAAGATCACTATGGGGGGTATGGTGAGGTTGGCCAAACTTTTGGGGAACCCAGTTATGAAACTCAATTCACTCCCCTACAAGATGAGAGACTTAAGACCCTAGAGAAGATGGTAGTAGAAGGACAAGCAAAACTTGAATCTAGTCAAGCCCTGTTAGCTACCTTACTAGTGGCTCAATCACAGGCTCCCCCTATAGATCTTGAACAACCCAAGATAGTTCTTTCCAATGATGGTGACGATGATCCTATATTTGTGTCATATATGTCAGACCCTGAAGAAATAGAACAAACCCTGGAGCCATATTTTTTGTGTGATGAGGATGTTGGTATCCCTATCTTTCCTTTGATACTCTATTACTTGAATATGAAATGTCAAAGCAGGAGAGTCATTATGAAGATCCAACAAATCCTCCCTCGCTTAACATAAACCCAATTGATATCAGAGACCAAATATCTTTTGTTTTTAGTCTATTTTGAATGAGAATCCAACCCCCTTTGACAAAACACTTCCTCCCATTTTGACACAACCAATTCTCATTCTACATAAGGCCAATTTATAAGGAGAGACACCCTTGGAATAAGCCCATACATCCCCTTATGTTGTTTGTAAGGAAGACATCCTCATCCCTCCTGAATCATTAGGGATCCCTTATACAAAAGAATTAGATCCATATGTTATATAAACAATAAAACTTACCAAACCCATTGTTTATGGCATTATTTTTAAGGAGAAACAAAATACTTTGGTAATGATTTGAAATCTTTTGTATTAGAATCAATTCTCCCATACGCAGGTCATCATGATGGTGGAAACCTAAACCAGTTCCTCCACTTGACTGTGTTCATCCTTCTCTACCGGCATTATTGGCTGGGTACCCGCCAATCTCCCCCAATCTACATCCATTTTCAACACTTCCCTTGCTATTGAAGGAAGATCTATGGATCTTATTGGAGAGAATTTAAGGTCAAAGAAAATATGAACACCCCACTAAGCTTCCATGACTACCCTATCATCGAGTACACTATGAGGCTCCTCTAATGAAGGTCCCAGCCCTCATATACATCCCCTTTCGCTAGACATTCTTCGAGCTACCAGGGACACCTGGAAATCCTCACTCTTCTCTTCCCTCCATCTCGGGTTTCAGTTTTTCTCTAGACGAGCAAAAACCTAAGTCTAGGGTGGAGGTGGGTGGTATGTTTCTATTTCACCCCCTTATCTTTTTTATTCTTGCATTATTTCTGCTTTTTTGTTTGATTTGCATATAGTTTCTTTGTTCATGGCCATGATCTAGTTGGCCATGTTTTATTCCTTTTTTGCAAAATGGCATTTATCTAGTCGGCCAGTATAAATAAATATTTATCATTTACCCCTTGAATTTAGTAAATCATTTACAAAATTTTTCACAATTTGCCATGTCTGAAACCATCATGTCACCTAGGACCCCAAAATAGCATCACTCCTTGGAAAAGTTGGTGAGTCGTATGGAATCCATCAAAACCAAACACACTTTTTCTCTATTTTTAAACTATTGATTAATTTGATCTAAATCTTGTATGATGTGATTGACATGAATATTCTTTTTTTATGTAATGACACTTAAAAAAAATAATTGTGTGAAGTAATAAGCACAAGGACACCTTTTGTTTCCCCCTTATTTTCTTTCTAAAAAAGAGAAGCGAAGAATCACCACCAGAAAAAAATCAAGTCCTGAGTGACATACTTCCCATATCAAAAATTTCATAATCCAAAAAGGGGCATACCATCAAAAGATCCCAAAAGTACACATGAAAAAAATTGTGACCAATGTAGCCACAACTCCACAAATTCAAATACCGAGTCGAATAGAGGAGGGATAAAAAAATTCATCACTTCCTTATTTATTTTCACACCCCCAATTTCATCTTGTTCTTGTGCAAAAACTCACATAAAAAATACAATAATAAAAATGAGAGTGTCAAAGCAAAAGTAAGATGAAGCATGTTTTTCTGTAAAGTTTTGATTTCAAAATAAGATATGATATTTGTTTTTGATAGGGAATATATAATTGTGTTTTGTGGTTTTAGGAGTTTGTGTTGCTTGACAAAATTTGGAGATAAGGAATAAAGTGATGTTACAAGGGTTAGGATAGACATGTTTTTAGTATAAATTAGAATTATTTGTGATTTTATTTGTTTGAGGACAAATAAAGATTCAAGTTCGGGGTATATTGATAAATGTGTATTTATCCTTTTTAATTAAATATTTTAGATATTTTTTTAAGATTGTTTTGTTATGTATTTTCTTAGTTTTATAATTAATTATATTAGTTTAGATTTTCTCTTTTTATTTGGAGTTTTAATTATATTTGGTTAAATTTGTGTAGGAAAATGGCTTAATGACTCCAATCATTAATCTCTCGTGGAAGATGTTTTGCACAATTCCCCCAGTTCCTAAAATTCATATATTGACAATACCAAAACAATCATAAACCTCACATACAAATTCAAAATTTGGAATTTAGATATATTATGAAAAGTTAATTTTAATTTCTACAATAGAAAATATATTTTCTAGATGATTTTGGTAGTCATTTCACTGTCCAATCAACCAGTGAATGTGCATGCTCATTTTCCCACAATGCTTGATTTAAATATATACCTTGTACCAAAATAGACATAACTCTCACATCCCAAGACATAATTTAATTTTTAAATATGCATTGGAAAGAACATTCAAAGGCCTAAATATATTTTTTGGCGCATTTTATAGATTTTTACCAGACGAAATTCATACAAAACATCGAGAATGAGAATCTACAGAGAGAGTCAGAATTTGAAGGTCCAAAGAAGACAATCAATGATTTACTTTATTGCATATTAAGGAAGAGATTTCTCTTGATCAAGAAAATTAGCAGCCACCTCTTCTATTCCTTCTTCTCCCCTTTCTGGTTCCACCCCTCCTTCCCCTATAAAAGGAAGGTGGACTCCACAAGAAAAATCATTGAGTCTTAATTGTAAATGGAATCTTACTTATAATGGAGTCTTAATTTATAGTCCTCAATTTTGTACTCACATTTTCTTTCATAGTTGTAATCTTTCATTTTTTAATAAAAATATGGTTCTTCATCTCTGGATCTTGGTTATTCTCATTCTTTACTTCTAATTCTTTTCTCTTAGAATGAAGGATTAAGGGAGCAAGCCATTTAACTAGCACCACCTAGATCTCCTTGGAGATTCTACTTCTTGTGGTCTATCACTTCTTTTGTCATTCCTTTTGCTTCCCCTCTTATGGTTAGTGAGTTGTTTTCTTATCGAGATGAGGGGAGCAACCCCTTAGCCATGTGATATATAGATCGAAGTTTTACACTATTTTTTAGATAAATGGTTTTTGGTTTGAATATTGACGATTTTAATGAAGTGATCTATCATTTTCATCACTTGTTAATTTGGCGGATGCGACCGTGCAACCCAAGATTTACAACAACCAATTCGATTTCATGGAAATTTAGATGAGACCTCGGAAAAGTCCCCATTAGGACGATTGAACTAGGATATGTGAACGCTAGGACCAATAGGTTCACGGAGAGTTCATCTTTTGTCAATTATTTATGAATGTTTCACATACCTTCCTTTATCTTTCATATCGTATAATTTCTTCGATCTCATTTCACATTGTCTAGGGTGGTGAAATCCCTTAGCTTTGGTATTTCTATCTTTTGATTAGTTGATCTTTAATTCAACATCTTTATTTTATTTTGTTTTAGTTTTAACAAACTTGTAAAATAGATTTTATATTCTTGTTCTCGCAATCGGATTTGAAAATCAACCATCTTCATCGTCGTCTCTGTGGATTGACATTAATACTAGCCTTTACCGTAAAGTAAAAAAAGGATAAACTCTGGGATAATTTTCCTAGTGATTGGTGTGCTAAATGACGCACATCAGTCTTCGATATGAAAAATTACAATGTACAATGTGGAAGAAACAACAATCTCACCCAAGCATATACTAGCTTTGTTTCAGACACCATTTGCCAGGAGTTGTCTTCAGCATATGAGAGAATGCAATATGACAATTGTGTGAGATGTTCTTTCAATGGTGATAGGTGTTTTGAAAACACGGTCAAGAAGGTCAGTATCGAGGACCACATTCTCCCTTGCATCAAGAATCTCATGTGTCTTGAGAAGAGGCTTTATGATGCCAACAATATGTGTCCCGGCAACCCTTGTTTCATCTATTACCCAGAGAAGGTCATCCACATGATGACAATCATGACTAACAAGTTATATCTTCATACATCTACCACATATCTATTGATCAAAGGCCTGTAAAGTCTCTTCTTAAGAATTATTTATGTATAGTCGTATTGAAGGGCTTCCCGCAATACATTAATATGTTTATCACTGGAGAAATGTACCCTCTTGAGATGCGACATCATGCACACGAAGCCTTTGCTTCCCTCCCTGCCGCTCAGACGAACAATGCTCCCCTTGATTGAAAAGCCTAGCCTCACCACTGAATATTAGTGAGGTTTCTTCGCTACTCTTATATTTTAGGAATCCATACGTGTGTCTGAACCCCACATTATTGATTCAACTTAATGCTAATGGATAAACCACTGAACTTGGTAGGGAAAGACTTCTTCCATTACCTTAGTCATGTAGGTTCAACTAAGCAGGTAACATACAATTGGGTGAAGGGTAGATAATTGTTTAGCATTACCTTGTCCCATAGGGTAAAGGTGGTGGGTACATGGGCAATCTCGTTCCCGTTTAGGGCATGTTTGGTTTCAAGGATTCAATGGAATTTTTCAGATTCCTACATTCTGTTAATACCGTATTAACAAAGTACTGGGATATCAAAGATCATGAACAACTGAAGTTTACATTCGACAGGCTGCACATGAGATAAGCATGAAACAAATTAGACCAGAACTGAAAATGCAGTGTGGTGGTCCAGCAAGCAGCAGATCTGACCAAAAAGTAAAAAGCAGCATAAGGTATGTGCAGCAGAAAAAGGTGACAACTTATCTCAACGAGGCAGAAATCAGCTGGATGACGGCGTCCGACGAATTTGAGATGGAAACAGTCGTCCAGCTTCCACTGTGTATCAAAGAAATGTAGGATTCATTGCATTTTGCATGTGCAGCAAATCAAACATAATATTTGTGTTGCTGGATCTAGATATGCAATCCAATACAACCATATCCATTAAACCAAACAAGCCCTTAGAGATACCCTTCTCTTATCTAGTTCATTAGGTGAATAGAAAAAGAGATATACTATAGGGAGCAGAAATGAGATCAGATATGTGGCTCTTTTTGTCCATTTACTTGCTATAAAACAAAATAGAGGAGAGAAGTGAGTTACTTCCCTCATGTATTTTGTTCTATAGCAAGCAAAGGGACAAAAATGGTCCCAAATTTGATCCAAGTACCATATCCCATAGAAAAATTTTAGACAAACTAAAAATAATTCTGGATGCACTTATAACAATGTTCTCTGGAGTGTAGATAGTCCACTTTGAATGTGACGGTCCAGCAGATATCAAGCACCAACCAACGGTGTCACGTTTTACATCTCTTTCTCTAGACGTGACCTGCTGCACTAGTGAAGTGAAATAAATATCTCTACATGTAGACCGGACACTTTTGATGTATCCTTCATGCAAAAGCGCTCTGGGCCAGTGGCCAGGCTTCCGTCGCCTCAACGCTCTTTCCAGACCAGCGACTCCAAGAGAGCTTCTTCCTGACCTTTTTTATCAGGTGCATGAACATTTTCGGGTTCCCTTCGGGAGATGGCACGACTCCTTTCATGCACTGTAGGCATTTATTAACAGATGTAGCTGTCAACGGACTTGTGGGGGAGAAATAGGCCGGAATTCCTGTGAAACATCTAATTCCCGTATCAGAAAAGGAGGTACCCCTTGTGATTGATCTTAATTCTAGGGCTGTGGAGCTCGTTTTCTTGTGAGGAATCTATATCTTGTTTTGATCGACGGCTTCCATCCAAAGGTGCTACTACAGCCTTTCTAGTGACGTGCCGAAGCATCTGGCAGCTGGATTCTGGATTCAGTCCGACTTGTTGTGGTTTTTGTGTATAATACAAAGAGAAAGATTTAATTCCACATTAGTTGTTTTATAGCTTCTCTTCTCGTTATATATGAATTCTTACTCAGAGATTAATTGAAGACCACAATAGGACATGAGATCAGCACATACATGATGAAGCAGTTCAATTAAATTTGAGTAGACTCGTTCAGAAAATCATTTATTCAGACATGCCAACATCACATCACGATTTGAATTTCTTTCCATATTGAGAGTGAAACATAAAATTAAGAATATGTTACGTGCACATTATTTTGGAACCAAAATAAATTCTAAGTTATTTTTCACCACAATACAAATGACATAACACATTAAATATGTTATTTTTTGGATATCTTTAGTTTTGTAGCGGGGAATAACATAAGATCGATTTTGAAAATGTGTCTGCATAATAAATGCCTAAAATCAAAAGCAGTGGGGCAGACATTGCAGGTGCTTACTCATCGTAACACAGTATATCCTATTTAGGACTATTGCATCACCAGATTTATAATGTAGTAAGTTATAATTTGGAATCTAAATTTGTTAAAACTAATTGATCACAAAATCAAATGTCTCAAACTCCGTAAATACCGTTCCTATATACAAATTGGTGTTGTTTCTCTTTAGTCACGTAGCTAAGATACATTTGTAAGGCATACCTTGTACACCACAAATTAAAGACAAATTCTACACATAGTCACCTTTCCACCCGCTCGCCCACCCAATTTTAGAGAATGAGAATTGACACATGCTCTCACACTGTCAGTGACAATTAAAACAATAAAGGATGGAGAAAGTAGAAGAGAAAAAAAATATTTTTGTCCATAACTTTTAATCTGGAGTGTATTTTTTGATGAAATAAATTATATCAGAATCCTTGTAAAAAATACTTTCCAACAAGATTAGTGTTGATGTACTTTGAAATAATAATAGTACGTGAGAATAATAGTATCCGTATTTTAGGATATCATACACATATTCTGGGTACATACGAACAGTACTCATGAGTACAACATGTGCAATAGCTACATGTTCATCTATAGATTCGATTGAGCTAACAGTAGTAATGTGTTTAGTATTGCACTTTTGAATGAAAGGGATCAATGATTAGTTGTTCTTAAACAATATTTGAAAGTATTATACTTTAGTAAAATGTATATGTTTTTAGTGAAATGTGAATTAGTTTATATAGATTTGATTTGTGGTTATCGACATTCTTTTATACATGGCATGTCTCATATTGTACTGACAAGATCATCAAATCATGTATTATTGTTATGTCTTGTACGGTACCTATAGTACCTCTAGTATTATACTTTGTACTACAAAATGTGGTTGTTATTACTGTACTTCTTGTAGAATGTGTGTGTATCCTTGTATGAAATTTTTGTCAAACGTTATATTCTAAATGCATGTAAAATTTGATAAATGTATGCAAAAATTAATATAAATGATAAACTGTACAATACTTACGGATTTGTGACAAAATATTGAGTGTGAAAACAAGGAGACAATTAATATTGTACATTTGTACATATTACGAATGTGAATACTTTTAAAAAATAGAATGTGGTTGTTAGTACTGTACTTCTAATAGTGTATTTTTATTACAAAATTTGGTTGTTCATAGTGTACTTTTGTAGAATGTATGAATATCCTTGTATATGATTTTTGGCAAACGTTACATTCTAAATGTATGCAAAAATTAATATATATGATGAAATGTACATTACTTATGGATTTATGAGATAGTATGGAATATGAAGAAATCAAGAATCAATAACTACTGTACCTGAATGGTCAATCTGAGTACAATACCCAAAAACGTACTGTACTTTTATATACTTCTCTCCTCTCCTAATATACTTCTAATGTTATTTTTCAAAATATGTCAACATTGATTTTGATAGAAAGTATTTTTTATGACGAATCTAATGTGTTTATTTTGACCTAAAATTTCCGTATGATTTAAGAGTTATGTGTAAAATATTTTTCTCTCTTCAATTTTTTTCTCTTTCATGGTATATCTTACTTTTTTTTTGGCACATCAACATTGACCACACATTCCAACAAAACTGATAGTATAGGAGGCATCCTATACTTATTGTATAGGACAACCAATGAGAACACCAAAAACCCAACCCATAAAAAAATTAGTGGAGAGAGAAATTATTTTTTCAGCATTAAAACAAATTCTTTAATACTGTACAAAATTCTGATTGGTCTCCTACCATCTTTCTATAGGAGGCCTCCTATAGGATAGGCGTCCACATTCCAACCACCGAGTGAATGACCGGGTGGGTTGGCCGGGATGTGTAGGGTAGCTGAGTTACGCTACACACAGTCCCCCTTAACCCCGGGTTCCCACCCGTTTTTTGGAAAAATACATCTGCAGCATTTACAGTTGTCTTTGTATTAATAGTCATGCAAAGTTCATGCAAAGTGCAGAGAATGGCACAGTATGTCTCTCCACTCTTCTCTCCAGAGTATTAATACTCATGCAAAGTCCATACAAAGTCCATGCAAAGTGTATTTATTCATTTTTTTTCTTGTAATTATTCTCTCTCGTTCTAATCCACCCACATGCATTCTCGTATTAGTAAAGTACCTACGGAATCCAATAGCAACATTGATCTGGAAGCATAAGTACAGTACCTACGGAATCCGGTAGTAACATTTGTCATCTGGACATAAGTACAGTACCTACGGAATCCATGCAAAATAAGTACAGTACCCACTTGTTAATTCCAACTCAGTTTTTTCAAACATAAGTACAGTACTTACCAAATTATAAAACCAAGCATAAGTACAGTACTTAACAAATTACAAAATCAAGCATAATTGTATAACTGATCTAGAAGCATAAGTACAGTACCTACGGAATTCAATAACAACATTTTTCGTCTGGACATAATTTTTTACAAAAATGTAGTACACATATGGTCCATAATCAACTATAAAATGCATCTATAAGTATTGTACCCAATTATTAATTTTCAACCCAGTTTTTCAAATATAAGTATAGTACCTCTCAAATTTATTTGTGAATGTATATGTATTTATTGTAGGTACAGTACTTACGTAATCTGCAGTGGGGATAAATATACAATATAATTTTTTGTAAGCTATAGTGGATTGGTATTTGTCATTTGTATGACTGTTGCATGGAGTGGACAGAGTATCTGTACCTTGCATGTATTTTACATACTTTTACATGGGTAATAGTATAAAAAACCGGTTGCATGCTGGGATTAATTAAAAAGCACCTATTCCCGAGTACCGGGTAGGTCAGCGGGTAGGTCAGGTGTTATGTGTAGAATTTTTCAAATTAAATCTCTCACGATGCAATCTTCATGCGGCCATTGATGACAGACTCGATGGTTCACATGTTCTTCGACAATACTTTTGATGGGATAGTGTCATGTTTGTGTGCGAATGCCCTATTGTATTGATTGACCACGTTAACAACACGTTAATACGTCCATGCATGTACATGTCCCCACCAACCAACCAAACTGCATTCCAGTACGACTTGCATACGAATCAGGTGACTTGTGGCTTCTTTTTCAGCAAGGATGTGATTTTCCAAGTGAACCCTCCGCCATTCAAGTGACGTGCCGAAGCATCTGGCATCAGGATTCTAGATTCAGTGGGACTTGTTCATCTCTCTATATTCTTTAAAAGTGCCAACCAAATTTGCAAACAAGTTCTCTGACGCTGCTCTATACTGGATCAGAGCATATCCTGGCGGGGAATAACTTAAGTTCTATTTTGTTCCAAATGTGTCTACATAACCAAAAGCAGCGGGGCAGACATTGCAGGTGCTACTCATTGTAACACAGTATATCCTATTTAGGACAATTACATCACCACGTTTATAAAGTAGTAAGTAATAATTTGAAATCTATATTTGTTAAAACAAATTGATCGCTAAATCTAATGTCTCAAACTCCATAAATGCCGTTACTATATGCAAATCGGTGTTGTTTCTCTTTATTCACGTAGCTAAAATACATTCGTAAGACATACCTTGTACCCCGAATTAAATCTCTCACGATGCAATCTTCTTGCCGCCATTGATGACGGACTCTATGGTTCACATGTTCTTCAACAATACTTTTGATGGGATAGTGTCATGTTTGTGTGCGAATGCCCTATTGTATTGATTGACAACGTTAACAACACGGTAATACGTCAATGCATGTGCATGTCCCCACCAACCAACCAAACTGAATTCCAGTACGACTTGTATACGAATCAGGTGACTTGTGGCTTCTTTTTCAGTAAGGATGTGATTTTCCAAGTTAATCCTCTGCCATTCAAGTGACGTGCCGAAACATCTGGCATCAGGTTTCTAGATTCAGCGCGACTTGTTCATCTCTCAATATTCTTTAAAAGTGCTAACCAAATTTGCAAATAAGTTCTCTGACGCTGCTCTATACTGGATCAGAGTATATCCTGGACTAAACTAGATCACAATTTCAGATTTTTTTTATTGGCCGACGGTTGAGCGAATGAAATACAAAATGGTTAATGTGGATCGACAAGTCATTCACGCATAATTCAGTTGGTAGTAAGTTTATGGTATGCGGAAAGAAGTAGATGGAGATTATTCCTTTGTGTTTCGCAGTCAAGATTAAAGCCAATAGAAAATTGAATCAAACATTCGAGATGTTTTTGAAAATGTGCCCAAGGCAGAAGGTGGGATGTTCAAAGCTCAAGCGGATTATGATTAGGAGAGAAATTGAAGGGGAAGGTCCGGCTCAATATATAATGCAGTTGGAGTTTCATCTCAAAACTAATTGGTAATTGGTGGGGTACCCAATGTCTTATATTTTGGTATACATCTCCACACCCAGTCAATGTGAGATTAATTTCATTCACACATGACTTAACAATCTCTCACTCATGTGTGAGCCCATAATCTCTCCCTGGAAAAGCCATCAATTGCACCAAACTGCATAGGCCAAGAGAACAGCCTGATAATGTATTTTACAAAGGTGCATAGTCCCAAGCCTGAACTAGACTCTAATAGCACATAAAGGAGTGCTTGCAGGTTAAAAATAATGCGGAATAACCTACATGTAAAGAGTAGGTATACAATATCCAATATTTATAGTAGATCACAACAACATAATATGCAAGATTTGTATGCAAGCACAAGAAAATAAACATGAACAAACAACGACAAGAACACCAGGATATGGATGCAAAATCCTTACAATATATGAGGGAAAAACCACATGTCAAAGTCTGACAGAAAAATCTAATAATCAACTGATTACAAAGTTTTTCTCAAGTTTTGACCCAAAACTTGAGGACTGTATAGCAAAAGGAAGAGATACTGATTTACCAACTCGGTACGTCACTACACCAAAAAGTCTCTCAGAAAAATATCCCTTTGCAGAGAATACCTAGGTAGATAGAAACAGTGTCGGTGGAGAAGTTAGTAGTAGAGACGGGAGACGAGAACCGGAGTGGAAAAGCCTTCCTTTATTTTCTTCTTCCCCTTCATTTCTTTCTTCCTTGGCTTCTATCTACCAGTCACATATAGGATAGGAAAGGTGGCAACTGTTGTTTTCTATTTGCATGCGACTCTATTGATTTTGTATAAAGCCAACGCATGGGTTTATATAACCCCATAGACACCTAAACATCAAGCCCTAATGTGTTGGAAACTAAAGTGATGTAGACCCAAAAGTCTCATACTCCAGCCCAAAGGAAAGACTATGCACATGACTCCTTAGTTTGAGTCTAATCCGATGAGCTCCTTACAAGTAGCAATCTTGTTTGTAGGAACAACCTTCGTCAGCATGTCAGAAAGATTGTCACAAGTGTGGATCTTCTTTAGCTTCAACTGGTCATCATTGATAGCTTCACAACCAATAGTATCGCAGATCAATGTGTTTTATCCTGAATTCATAACAAGGATTCTTGCTTAAGTCCATGGCACTCTATTTTTTACAGTAAATATCATACTCATCCTGGGTCAAATCCAGCTACTGTAAGAAACATTTGAGACAAATCATTTCTTTTCCTACTTTACAAGCTACGATATATTCTGCATCAATAGTAGATAAAGAAACACACTTTTGCAATTTAGATTGCCAACTAATATCTCCCGATGTAAAAGTGAACAAAAAAATCTGAGGTAGACTTCCTGTGATCAAGGTCACCTACTAAATCTGCATCTATGAAACCTATAAGAATTGGTGGTGCCCCGTCAAAGCATAACAAAGCACTAGATGTACCTCTCAATTATCTAGATATCCATTTAACAATATTCCAATGCTTCTTTCTAGGGTATAAAAATCTTCTAGTCACACCAACTGCATGTGTAATATCAGGCTTAGTGCACACGGTGACATATATAAGACTTCCTACTATAGAAGAGTAGGGTATGCGAGCCATCTCTTGGTTTTCCTTCTCAATAGAAGGATATTGTTTTCAGTCTAAAATAACTTGCTATGGGAGTCACAACTGACCTCGCCCCCTTCATGTTGAACATGTTGATAACATCAATTTTGGTCCAATTTCAATAGCCTTTTACATAATAAATGTAATTAGAAATAATGTTTGGATGTTTAACTTTACCCATTTTATTCTAGTTTACTTAAATAATAAGTTTTAAATAAGTTTTGATGATATTTGGAGGAATTAGACGCTAATCAAGTGAAATTGATGAAGTCTAAATAATTCTTTAAAAGACCTCTCTTTAGTCTGTCGATCAATCAGACAACAAGAAGGTCTGACCAAGAGGATCAAGAAAAGACAGTCGATTCAAGCGTGACAGACTTATCGTGCATCGGCCTAACGAATTGAAGAATCTCGACAGCCACATGCAAAGGGAAGGAGTGTCGAGCAAATGGGAAAAAACTCACCTCTGTCGATGCAACATCAACAGCTCGGTCCATCGACTCCGATCAACACTTGTCAATATGAAGCTATCGATCCACTACTCGACACACCTGTCGAGTAGAGGACCCTCAATAGTCCCATCGAATTATTCCATCGATAGAGTACATTGACAACATTATCGACATCTAAGGACATATATCAAGAAATCACCTCGACAAACCTATTGATAGTAAGATCGACAAATCATTTTCAAGTGAGAACTCTATCAACAATGAGAAGAGATCGACATGTCTTTAGATCGACAAATATTGTAATAAGACCCATTGTCGACCAGGCTGTCGATAGATTCAATGATAGGAAACCATCAAGATTGATGGATAGGGGTCAATAGCCTTAACCCTATAAATATGCCCCAACGCAGTCGTACCACACATATGGAATCTTTGGAGTTGGAGCGTCGACATGCTTGCTCCAAACATTCTTAAGTTCCAAAGATGGAGGACGAGACATGTCGACTCTGCTCCTTGTTAATTCCTTCATCATCACCATGGATCAAAAGGACCTTCCAATGCCAAGATCAGAAATGAGGAGAAAGACTGTCGACACCACTATCGACCACCAAGATATCAACAAAGAGGTTGGTAGATCGATCATTCTATCTACCCTTGTATCAATCTTCTCTTTCTCTTTCCTGCATAATTACTTGCTCTAGTTGTACTTCTTTTTCTTCAGCCATGAGTGGCTAAAACCCTAACTTGGGTTGGGAGTAGTCGGCAGGCCCTCCCAACCATGTAAATAGTCATCTTTCTATTTTATGGCATATATTCTTTAATGTTTTGTTCCTTTACTCTTGTTTAATTGCGTCGATTGATGATTAGCTAACTTTCTTCAATGTTTGATATGGATATTGTTCAAGAGCATGAATTCAACAAGATCTAAAGTATAGGATAGTAATAATACACGAGAGTGAGGAGTTGCTAAAACAAAGGTCATATTATTTTCCCTTGATCTTTCAGTTATTAACTCGAGAGAGAGAACCCCGTTAGATAGACATCTGCCCGGGTCTTGAAAGAAGGAAGGGACAAATATTTTCTTATGAATGGTTGCAAAATGAGTAGAGAATGTATATAAAGTAAGAGTGAAGGTTTTACGTTTTCGAGGTCAGTTTGATTGGTGAAACCCAATCCAAGACCTTTTTATCTTGATTTCTCGATTCATCTTTATTTCCTCTTTGATTTCCATAATTTAGATTCAATACTTAATTAGGTTAAATATGTTTCTTAATTGGAACACCAAAAGATTTCTTTCAGTTAAGCTAGACTAAGTAAAGGTTTCACATTTTTATTCTGTTATTTTCCTTGTCCCTTCTTTCGACCTGGATCTACTATAAAGATTTTGTATTGAGTTGTGGACGTTTCTGTTAGTTGGGTATAAATTCAAAGTTCGAATTCTTTAACTAGGACAATTGTGTTTACACTTTTGGCCCAAGAAAAAGAGAAATCAACTTTTAGCACCATTATCGGGGATAAGGCATCAGATAACCTATAAAAACCTGGGGTCTACTTAGCACTAGTCATTGCTTCTAAATTTTGCAAAAAGTTTATTAGCAAAACTATTTTACTACCTATATGCTATAATATTGGTTACATTTGCAGTTTTAGACACTAATTCGTTCAATATTTCCATTTATAGGTAGCCTCTTATCATTTCTAACCAACCCTAGAGTTCCACACTAAATATCTAGAGGAGGATATTCTTCTCATAGATCCAATGGTAGCACGAGGTCCCCCTGATGCAAATGTCCCTGAGGAAAAGCCTTCTTTGTGTTCCTTAGTCACATGTTGTGTCAATGAAGATCAGGATCCTATAGTTCTCCATTGTATGCCATCATCAAACTTTGAGTTTAAGCCTATTCATCAGTATGATACAAAATCACATGTTTGGGGGAAACTCTATGGAAGAAAATCCATATCACCATATAGACGCCTTCAAGAACCTCAGTCGTACTATTAAGCTGAACAAAGTAGTGCAATATGTCTTCTACATGAAAGGATTCCATTTCTCCCTCAAACACAAAGCCCTACAATGGTACCTATCTTAAAAGGGCATCACTTTGTGGAAACAATTATCTAAAGCCTTCATGAACAAATTCTACCCACTTGAGAAAAAGGTAAGATGCAAGCTAAAGATTATCAATTTTTAACAGAAGGCTACTGAAAGTCTGCATGGTGCTTGGGAAAGTTGTAAGGAATACTTGAGAGATTGTCCTCATCATGGCTATGATGATGGGTTTATTATCAACACCTTCTATAAAAGCCTTACGTTGACTGAAAGAACGTATGTAAGCACTGCAACTAGTAGTGATTTCATGAAACACGATTCTGACACCTCCAAAGAGATAATCAATGGCATGGTAGCTCTCCAAACAAGTAGATATTTTGACAGGAGTTCTTCAGTGATCGTTTCCGCTTCCAGCAAATCCCTAGACTCTAAGGTATTGGAGAAATTGAATAACACACTTGACAAAATGGCATCTGACATTCTGAATCTGAAGGAATTCAATTCCAGATGCTTTACCGAGGCATCCATAAAGTGTTCCACATGTGGAGCAGGGGGTCATGGTATTGATCACTACATCTACACCCATGAAATAGAAGACTCGCTAACTAAGAATGTGCCTTATGTAAACTACAAACGTCCTGACCATCATGAATTCTCTTATGGGAACACCTCGAGAGCAGAAAACTCATTTCAACTAAATCAATCTTCTCAAGCAATGGGAAGAGGGCAAGCTGTCAAAAGAGGAATGTTGTCCAGATTTCAACAAAATAGATCACAACCATAGTAGCAGGGAACCTTCAATGGGTAGAGGAGAAGACTTTTTCAACAACATTAAAAGTTTGTTTCCAGTCTAGATTCTTTAATAGAAAAGATGGGGGAATGTCTCATGAGTAATAAAACATACTAGAAAACATGCAGACACAGATGCAATGTGGATACTCAAATAAGTGATCTTCAAACTCACAATCGAATGATCGATCAACATTTAGATTCTATTGTTGCATCAATCAAAAGATCATCAAGACAATTCCCATCTAATACTGAACAAAATCCAAGAACAAAACAACAAGAATGGCCACACTCCGCTCTGGGAGTTCTACTTCTGTTGCACAACCTAAAGTACCAATCATTGAGGGAAGCATAAACAACCTAGAAGAGGTCCCAGTATGAAAAAAAGTCAAAAGGAGCCACAAACTCTATTTTGTGATTAAAGGTGACTGCATTTCCCACTGGAGCCCCTTATCCACATCGCTTCATTAAGGCACAACTCGAGAAGAGGTACACTAAATTCCTTGATACCATTACAAAAATTCATATTGATATTCCTCTCCTTGACGTCATTGACGAGATGCCTACATAGGCCAAGTTTCTGAAGGACCTCATCACAAAGAAGAGGAAGAGGGGAGAAGTCGAGATAGTATGCCTTACAAAAATGGCATTCGTCTTTTTCCAATCGAATATGCCGACCAAACAAAAAGATCTTGGTGCATTTACTATACCATTCCTCATTGGTGATTCATTAACGAGATGTGATCTTGTAGATCTAGGAGCCATCATCAGTCAGATTCCGTATTCTTTAGCATCCAAGTTGGGCCTCACTAATATAATTGATTCATATGTGAGGATTCAATTTGCATATAATTCTTATACTGAACCAATTGGGGTGGTGGAGGATGTACCAATCATGATAGGGAATTTCTTCATCCCTTGTGACGTTGTAATCATCAATGTAGCTGAAGATCCCACCTGCACAATAATATTCAGATGACCTTTCCTTTCAAAAACATGAGCATTGATTGATGTGGCTGATGGGTCAATCACAATATGAGTTGGGAACGAATCTATCGATTTCCACATACTCGATCACATGCAAGCCCCCTTTTCAATAGAAATAAGTTACTTTGTCGATTGTTGCAATCAAGTGTTTGCGGAAATAGAAGAGCATAATTCTATAGTTTATCCTCTAATGCATGCATTAAACAACCCTACGTCAGGACTTGACGATCCTAAGGTCAAAGAAATCCTGGTTTACTTGGCAACCACAGATGAGGAAGAGGAGTTTTATGGCACTATTGAAATAGTATGATATGCCTCACTTCAGCGTGATCCAAAAGACATTGAAGATCCAAAACCACTACCAAAACTCAAGCCACTTTTGGAAGGTCTGAAGTACGAATTTCTGGATGAAGAAAAGAGAAATCTGGATAAATTTGTAAAAGAAGAAAAGAGAAATCTGGTGATCATTAATGCACAATTGCCCTTCGATCAGCAAGAACAACTTTTATCTGAACTAAAGCACCGAAAAAGGCTCTCGAATACTCTATAGATGATATTAAAGGTCTCAGCCCAATGGTGTACATGCATAGAATCAACCTTGACAAAGACACAAAGCCACGAGTCCAAGGTCAAAGAAAGTTGAATGACAAATGTGAGAGTTTGTATGCAAGGAAGTGATCAAACTTATGGATGCAAGTATTATCTATGCTATTAGTGACAACAAGTGGGTAAGTCTAGTTCATCTGGTCCCCAAGAAAGGTGGGATGACAGTAGTAAAGGATAGCAAAGGGAAGGAATTAGCCACTTGCATGTGATTTATTGGCACATGTGCATAGATTTCATACTAATGAATGCAGCAATATGCAAAGATCTTTCCCCCTTCCCTTTATTGATCAAGTTCTGGAGAGGCTAGCACATCACTCACAATTATGTTATTTAAATGGGTATTCTGGATTTTATCAGATCCCCATTCACCCAAAAGATTAGGAAAAGACCACATTCACTTGCTTGTACGGGACATATGCTTTGCGGTGCATGTCGTTCGGTCTGTGTAACGCACCTGCCACCTTTTAGAGGTGCATGTCAACCATATTTTCCAATCTAATAGAAGAGGTCATGGAAGTCTTCATGGATGAATTCTCTGCCTATGGGTCATATTTTGAAGATTGTTTAAAGAACCTATCCCTGGTCCTCAAAATATGTGAAGAAAAGCAGTTAGCCCTCAACAGCGAGAGGTGCCACTTTATGGTACGAGAAGGAATAGTCCTGGTACACAAGGTGTACGAAGCTGGTATAGAGGTGGACAAAAGTAAGATAGAGGTAATATCTAAAGCTCCACCCCCTCTTCAATCTCTTTGTTCTATACTAGAGGTGGATAAAAGTAAGATAGAGATAATGTATATTGTTGTTGTGTGGATCACGAAGAAGCTCATTTCATCTTGGAAAAATTTCATGCGGCCCCCTAGGGAGGACATCTTGGTGATGATAAGATAGCTTTAAAAATCTTGAACTCTAGTTTTTATTAGCCAACCATATTTAAAGATGCACAAACTTTCATTAAACAATGTTATGCATGTCAGCGCATTAGAAATATCAGTAAATGTAATAAGATGCCCCTTGTAGAGTTGATCAAAGTAGAGATATTTGATGTTTGGGGGATAAACTTTGTGGGACATTTACCACCATCTTATGGGAACAAATACATCTTTGTGGCCATTGACTATGTCTCAAAATGGGTGGAGGAAATCCCATCAGGAACATGTGACTCTAAGACGTTCATGTGTCTGTTCACAAAAATCATCTTTCCTAGGTTTGGAGTTCCACGTACTGTAATCAGTGATGGAGGGTTGCACTTCATTGAAAGGCAATTTGAGGCTCTTCTGAAGTGATATAGGGTGAGACATAAGATAGCCACCCAGTATCACCCTCAAACTATAGATCAGGTTGAGGTCTCCAACAGGCAGATCAAGTAGATTATCGATAAAACTATGAGCAAGTCAAGAAATGATTGGTCATGTAAATATGATGATGCTCTTTGGGCATATCAGACTGCTTATAAGACACCCATATGAACCACTCCATATCGGATAATCTATGAGAAATCTTGTCACCTCCTATTGTAGCTGGAATACAAATCCTATTAGGCAATCAAGACCCTAAGCATGGCTGTTGGTCTTGCTAAAAAACACTTCTTACAGTTGCAGGAGCTAGAATAGCTCCGCTTGCACGCTTATAAGAATACAAGGATATACAAGGAGTGCACCAAGATCTAGCTTGACTCTCATATCTAGAGGAAGGATATTTTAGAAGGAGATAAAGTTCCACTATTCAATTATGCTCTATGTCTCTTTCCAAGAAAGCTTCATTCTCATTGGTGTGGGCCATTGACAATAATCATCATCTATCCCTCATGAATGATGGACATTCATAGCGAGAAATCATGAACGTTCTCAATCAATGGTTAACAATTAAAGTCGTACTACAAAGCAAAGCCATTACTAGAAAGGTGGATTTGGAGTTTCCAGATACCCTGGAAGTAGAATGGGATGTTCAAGAAGTCAATCTACATGACTATAAACAAAGAACTACTTGGAAGGCAACTTGAGAATTTTTCTTTTCTATCATTTAGAATAGTTTTTGAAGATTTTGTTTCTTCTCGTACAAAACCTACTTAAGGATTGTCATATCTAAATCATGGTGGACAATTGCTTTTCATTTTAAATGATGATTGAAAGACTTCTATTTTACTTTGACCTATCGACCAAAATTCTGATCCGAATTATCGCATATTACGTTTTAAAAGTTTTTGTAGATCCTTGTCGATCGAGGCATGTCGACAAACGACGTAGATCCATTTAGGTTGACAAAACTATTGAACCACTAGAATTTATCTTCTTTTATAACGACTGCCATCCTAATAGTTGGTTTGGTGGACATGCTTCCTATTAATAAGTTGGTCGACAATGTTTTGGCTTTCCATTGTCAACCTTGAGGTCAAAAATGTTCATGATAAAATTGACATGTCCATATTGAGCCATGTTGGCCCTCTTGGTCAGAACCCTTTTAGATCGGTAGTAAGTTGTCAGATCAGGATCCACATCTAAATAACCAACTTTGATTTCACCAACCTTAACCTCAACTACAAATACTAAGCCCAGTGTTAAGAAACTTTTACCCCTTTCTAATCATAGGGAAGCTTTGCCTCTCCATCTTCTTGTCTAACGACCTCCAAGAATAACTGCTCGACAAGCCTTATGTTGACGTATCGGTCGACAACATTATTTTTGTGTGCCTGTCGACTACGTTCTGAACTAATCGACAAGTAGATGCACACACCGATCGATAGTCTTATCAACATATTCCATGACATGTTTGTCGATCAATAACCCTATTGACCATTTTTACAAATCACAACTATCAACCTCACATGTAATTGTTTTACTTTTCATGATCTTCCTATCAATAACATTGTCGACATGTTTTCACCATAATGTATTGACAACCATATCAACAATATACTTGTTTCTTTTTAAATCAACACCACTGACATTAGTGCACTCTGTCGACGTCTGCTTCTATAATGCTAATCGACAAAGTTAATATACACCTAATCAGTGCCCTTTTCTCTTTTCTTTATAGTGATGGCTCACCAAGAAACCACCATACCATCAAAGAAGAGTGAGAAGAGACCTCTTCTTGAAAAACCCATAACTAAAGTAGACAAGAGGGATAAGACTATTACACCAGAAACATAGGCTCCATAAGGTTCACAGTTGGATCTCCCCTATCAAGGAACCTTCAGACCTTGGAACAAAGACCATTTAGAGGAATTCAAGGCAATGAAAAATTAGTTTTCAAATCCACTCGTTTCATGTCTTCCACTAGACTTGATGAAATAGGCATCCAGGAATGAGTTGAGGTAATGTTGGCTAAATCCAATTTAGACCACCTGTATTGTTCTACTCCGCGAGCCTATGTAGAAGAAACTATATAGTTCATGTCGTCTATCAAGGAGGTATCATCTACCAAGGAAGTGCACTCTAAACATCTACAAGTCAGAATCAACAACGTTGATTACGTTCTCACTGCCAAAGGTCTGAACAAAATTTTCTTTGATTCAGAGGAAGAAGATACTAGGGCTTATTCTGGCCCCCTAGAGAAAGAATATTCTAGTTTTAATGCTTCTAAATATTGGGAGAAATTGACAAGATAAAAGAAGTATCAATCTAAATACTCCATGGCATCAGTGGTGCATTTTGATTTTTGTTGAGTTATACACAAAATAGTAGAAAACATCCTCTTCACCAAACCAGAAATGGGGAGCCTCTACCTTGAGGAATTATATGTATTATAATTGATAATGGACGGACGTCGTGTCAATTTAGCCACCTTCTGATTGATAAATGGTTGCTCATCTGCTTTGCTCTGCAAAGAGAATATTATATGGGTGGTCTCGTAAGACTTATATTTCAGGCATACAGACACCTATCATGTGTTTCTTTTAGGGTTATAATAGGAGACAACTTTATCACCATAAGGTACCTAATGTTCATTGGTATCTTCGTACGATGAAAAATTTCAACCAACTACAGGTTCACGATAAGATTTCTATTCCTTTACCTGGACTAGTGTAATATGGCAAAGACCATTTACTATTGTTTGAGGAGGAAATTACTGAACTTGTTCAGAACTTTTGGAAGATGAAGAAAGTGCAGCCAAGCATGTCACATGGTTGAGTACGACCAAAGTCCATCATTATAAAACAACATAAGCAGACATTTTCTAAGATATAAGAAGAAAGTGATAAAAAAAGATTTGTCCGGTATGACCTCAAAGAACTATGAGTATCACCCAAGCATAGCCTGGACTCCCCTCCAGTCTCTAAAGTAGAACATCCCTCAGTCACTCCATCTACTGCTACAAGAAAGCAACCTGAATCCACTACAATATACACCACCGCCATCCCAATTACAACTGCTACTAGAAAACCTATCTCTCCGCCAAGACAAACAGTGCATGATGTTCCTGAAAGCCTACCACGATGTCACCCACATTCCTATCGACCCTTTTCTTGTCACCGGGACCCTAGGTCTAATAATCATTCTTCATCTTCATCGAAGTTAGATACTTATGTAGGCGCCTTTGGTTGTGAATTTGACACTATATACAGGGTCACTGGTACAATCATGACTACCTTTTCTAAACTCTAAAAGGTTGTAACAAACATTGAACAATAGGTTATAGCCAAGGACACACAGGTCGGTGAGCTAAGCACCATTCCTATCCAAATGGTGACCCTTCAGTGCAAGCTAGATGAAATATTGAAGGTCTAAAATCACCTCTTGCTCAGCATGACTTATCAAGAAAAGGCTAGGCATTCCCTAGAAGAATAACACACCCTACGATGAGAACAAAGATGAGCGCATCAATGTAGTTATGTTGAAGCATCATCTTCACTGTCTTCCCAGTCCACCGAGAGTAATTCTTATGTTGTGGATACTATGAGTGAAGATGTTTGTTGCCACTCTCTTGATCAAGCCATTGGGTCATTATGAGAATCCATATCCCATGTATCTAAATCAGTTTTTGACTCTACTAAACCTTCATCAAAGAATGGACTTTGTACGCCTCATCTGTCACAGCCTCTAGTGGATGGATAACCTCAATTTGAGACAACACCTATCATCATCCCTTTTGAGGATCGACCATCCAAAAATATTCCTCCTCCATCTCCGCCATTGTCCCAGGAATTTTTTGAAATGGAGAAGAAATAGAAACATGAAGAAGCATTTCTCAATCTGAGTCCAATACGCTCTCTGCTTTGTCTACATACAGAGGAAGACATATCTACTGGGGTTTATAAGACACATATGGACCTCGATGATAATGCTATAATCCCTTCTGACAATGAAGAAGTTTCTTCTTCTGATGATAATAGTGATCTCTCCATTGTTCTATCAGCCGCACCTCCTCGTCTTTCGGAACCTATCTTTCCAGAACCACTGTTGCCACTTCCACCTCAGCTTCCTCTGAAAATGAGTGTATTTGATCTGTATTGCTTGAAAGGAATGCAGGCTCTTGACATCTTTGTCTTACAAGACATCCTAGACAATCATTGTGATCATAGTTATATTATATATTACAACAACTCCATCACTCTATCACAATAAGATTTCTGAAATCTTTTTTCCAATCCTGCCAAAGTCACTAGAAAAATGTTCACCATCCCCGCCTCAACTATTCGGTAAGATGTCATGCCTAGTGATAAAGATTGGCCATATTATATGCCACTCCCTCCTTAGCAAGCTACTTATTCAAGAATTGTTTGAAGGGTCAAGCAATTTTGACTTTATAGGAAAAGCTTGAATATAAGAAGACAAGGTTGATCTTGTTACCCTTTCATTTTAGAGGATTGTGGCTCCTGTGTGTTTCTAACCTCAACAAACGTCAAAGTACTCTATTCAACATGTGTGTTATAATTCTTGCACATCTTGATATGTGATTTTGAGATTGCGTTGTTGAGAAGCTACCTCATATTCCAATCTAACTTCAACGAGTTGTTCGAGAAATACCATATTATCAACCTAACTAGACAAATTATGTGATTGCACCACTAGCCTTCCAGTACAATCCTGAGCACAATAATTGTGCTTTCATCATTCCCTGGGTCATGGAAGCCCTCAATTGTAAAACTCCTATTTCAATCCTGGACCCAATTAACCTCATATCTCTTCATGGATAATATGCTTGGAAATCATCCATGAAAGGCACTACTTTCATGGCCCTAAATTGTCGAAAAACCTACGAGATCTTTATCCACTTATTCCTTGACCTGAGAAGGAAGCCTTCAGAGATGTCTTGTAGAAAGAGGAAGCAGAAGAAGGGCAGATTACACTATCGCCTATAGTCAATGAACATCCTACTACTATTAAGGCAGAAGAAGGGCAGATTACACTATCACCTACTGTCGTTGAACCTCCTCCTACTATTACAGAAACTACAAAAGTTAAAAAAGCAACACTATCACCTATTGTCACTGAACTCCTACTACTATTATGAAAACTACAAAAAAAGGGCATAATACACTATCACCTATTGTCACTGAACCTCCTACTACTATTACGGAAACTAAAAAAGTTAAAAAAGCTACAAATATGCTAAAATTCCTTGAATCCTGTGCCATTTCTAATATATGGCCCAGTTACCACTATAGAGCCAAGTTTTTAGAATTTTAACCACAGTACATGTTGCAAACTTTCTCTTCCTCAACTGATAATGTTGATGTACTGCTTAAAGCCTGGTGGAAATCATGTCATTTTCAATAGAGATGACCTTTTGTCCATGAAAGATGACCTCTAGGAGACTCTTCAACCACGAGGATTATTATCTCATAGCCTCATGGTAGCTTACCAATCTCTTATCTTCCAGGATGTTGATGATGTCTTTATGGCCAACCCTGATCTTGTCACTGATCTATGGTGAGACTATAATTCAGGTGAAAAAGATCTTTTACTTTGATGGCTACAAGATTCTATTCCCCGCTATATATTTGTACGTATTCTTCATGACACACATTGGACTTTGCTTGTTGTCTCTACTCGTGAAAGGGGGGTCGTTCTCTATAATGGTTCATATTCTTTTTTGACCCTGCAGACCCTAAATACTCCGTGCTAATCTGTAGTACATGTGAATGTATTGTTGATTCTTGTTCAAAGGCACTCATTCTGTTGATCCACAAATTTGGTAGTGGATATTCTTCTCAAGAACCGTGACAATGGAAGGTAACCAGATTTAGGCATCATTGTCCTCAACAACATCCGTTGTCTAATGATTGTGGATTCTACATTCTAAAGTGGATGCACACAATTGGAGTCATCCATGTTGTTGTTGAAGAAACTCACAATGATAATTATCATTTGCTTTGGGGAAATTATGCTCTAATACTGCTCGAGTCCCCATGGGCAACTGTGGATCTTCACTGACGAACTCATGTAATACATTTTCTTTTTCTTTCTGTTTCACACTATGTGGATAGTGTGTGTTGTATTTTTAGAGGGGTTTAATCCCTGAGTAGGTATCCATTGTATCACTAACTTTGCTTTTCCTTTTGTTCAATAATTCTTTTCATAAATTCTTTGTTTTCATTTACCAATTCAAACATGTTTATGAAATGAAGCTACAGTTGATGGAAAAACTCCCTCTACAAAGAATCTAGTTTGTTCCTGAACTATCCCCTTATACATGACATTTAAAGACAAAAATCTTTTTGTTATTGATAAGATTTTTGATGTTTTCATCTTAGCAAATGTCATTTGTCTTTTACGATGTCATCAATTGTTTCTTACAAAAGGAACATAATTAATAAAGTCTTGTCTAGTCAAAAGTATACGGATACAATAACAAAGAAAGAGCTACCTCGTGCTATCCTATGAATGTTTCATCCCAAAAATAGTAAGGAGTGAAAAAGAATCTGAGAGACATCCCGTGAATTAGAGCTATTGAAACGATGTAGTTCTACACTCATGAACGCAGATATGCCAATTTTATTTAGTCTCTACAACCTCTACCTCACTCTAATGGAGTTCATTTAAAGGTATTACAATTCGAGGAAGCAATACTTAGGATGTGCAATCACTTCTCTAAAATCATCTGGTTTGGAATGAAGGGATCACTGACCTATCTAAATGGACCTATACTTGAATGACCCAGAGGAAGAAAGGAATATCCCTAAGCATATCTAATTTCTCCACATAAATACCTAGGGGAGAGTGAAAGTTGCTTTGACAAAGTGATAGATATAATGGAGACAAGTGTTACGCAAAAACAAATAAAGAAAGAAGTTGTTGACATAATGACATCCTATATAAAGATTAGTTTTGTTAAGAGGATAGTATAAGCTCACATTTTTAGTAAATTTTGGAATTTTCTTTTTTTAAAGAAATAACGATTCAATTAGCCTGAGGACAAGCTAAAATCTAAGTTTAGGGGATTTGATAACATCATTTTGGTGCAATTGCAATAGCCTTTTACATAATGAATGTCACTAGAAATAATGTTTAGATGTTTAGATTTACCCATTTTACTATAGTTTACTTATATAATAAGTTCTAAGTTATTTTTGGTGATATTTGAAGGAATTTGACGCAAATAAAGTGAAATTGATGAAGTCTAAATTTTTTTTCAAAAGACCTCTCTTTAGTCTGTTGATCAACCGGTCGACAACAAGGTCTGACCAAGAGGATCGAAAAAGGCAGTCAATTCAAGCTCGACATACTTATCGAGCATTAGCCTGTCGAATTGAAGAATCTTGATAACCACTTGTAGAGGGAATGAGTGTCAAGCAAAATGGGCAAAACTCACCTCTGTTAATGAAAGATCAACAGCCTAGTCCATCGACACCGATGAACACTTATCTATATGAAGCTATCCATCTAGTACTCAACACACCTATTGAGTAGAGGACCCTCTATAGTCCCATAGAATTATTCCACCGATAGACAATGTCGACTGAATTATCGACGTCCAAGGACAACTATCGAGGAATCACCTCGACAAACCTATCGATAGTAAGATCAAAAAATCATTTTCAAGTGAGAACTCTATCGGTATAGAGAAGAGATCGACACGTCTTTCGATCGAAAAAGATTGTAATAAGATCCATTATTGACCAGGCTAACTCAACAGACCCAACGATAGGAAACCATTGACATCGATGGAGAGGGGTGAACAACCTTAACCCTATAAATATGCCCCTACCACGGCCGTACCACACATCTAAAATCTTTGCAGTCAGAGCGTCGAGAGGTTGCCTCCAAACTTTCTCAAGTTCCAAAGCTGGAGGACGAGACTTGTCGACTCTGCTCCTTGTTGGTTCCTTCATCATCATCATTGATCCAAAAGACCTTATTTCCTTATAGGGAAGATCATAAATGAGGAGAAAGACAGTCAACACCATTTTTGACCAGCAGGATATCAACTGAGAGGTTAGTAGATTGATCATTCAATCTACCCTTGTATAAATTTCTCTTTCTCTTTCATGCATCGTGACTTGCTCTAGTTGTACTATTTTTTTTCTTTGGCCCTTAGTGGATAAAACCATAACTTGGGTTGGGAGTTGCAGTTAGGCCCTCCCAACCATGTAATTGTTCATCTTTCTATTTTATGGCATATATTCTTTAAAGTTTTATTCCTTTACTCTTATTTAATTGTATCGATTGATGATTATCTACATTCCTTCGACGTTTGATATGGATATTGTTTGAAAGAATGAATTCAAAAAGATCCAGAGTATAGGATAGTAACAATACATGAGAGTGAGGAGTTGCTATAACAAAAGCTGTATTGTTTTCCCCTGATCTTTTAGTTATTAACTCGAGAGAGACAACCCCATTAGATAGACATCATCTCGGGTCTCGAAAGAAGTAAGAGACATATTTTCTTATGTCTAATTTCAAAATGAGTAGAGAATGTATATAAATAAGAGTGAAGCTTTTATGTGGTTGAGGTTGGTTTGATTGGTGAAACCCAGTCCAAGTTCTTTTTATCTTGATTTATTTATTCATCTTTATTTCCTCTTTCATTTTTCATAATTAAGTTTCACTACTTAATTAGGTTAAATCCATTCCTTAATTGGAACACCACCATATTTCTTTTGGTTAAGCTAGACTAAGCAAAGATTTCATGTTTATATTCTGTTATTCTACTTGTCCCTATGTTTGACCCCACACTACTGTATAGATTCCGTATTTAGTTTCTGACGTCTCTATTAGTAGGGTATGCATTCATATTCCTATTTCTTTAACTCGGACAAGTGTGTTTACAATTTTGGCCCATGAAAAAGAGCAATCACCTGTCTAGTGCATGCTCAACATATTTATCTTGTGACAACCATAGTTTCTTTTCTTTTCTGTCACGCTTGATATCCATGCCAGGAATCTTTCTAGTTGGTTCCAAGTCTCTCATGTCAAAAAACTTAAACAATTCCTTCTTCAACTTGGAAATCATATGTGCATCTTTGACAACAACTAACATATCATCAACATAAAGCAAGATAATGATGAAAGTATCACATGAAAATCTCCTAAAGTAAATGCAATGATATGCCTTTGTCATGTGGGAACCTTGCTTCAAAATAAAAGATTCAAACTTTTTGTACCACTGCCTCAGTTCTTGTTTAAACCCATAGAGACTTTTCTTCAATGTGCAAACTGTGTGTTCTTTGCCTTTTCCTACAAATCATTAGGTTTCTATATATAGATCTCTTCCTCTAGCCCACCATGGAGAAAGGTTGTTCTTACATCAAGCTACTCTATAAGGTCTAAGCTAGCTGCCAAGCCCAAAGCAGTGTGGATAGAAGTCATTTTCACCAATGGAGAAAATATCTCATCAAGCCTTTTACAATGTGTAAAGAGGCGAGATCACCTCCTTACTAAAATTTAAAGGAAATACAACATCCACAAGTTTTTAACACAAATTGAGACTTTTGAGGATGATTGCATCATAATCCAATTAAATAAGCATGATTCCAGATACATAATAAAATGTCAATAGCAGCGGAAAGAAAAGAAATAACAAGCCTTCTATTGGCCTTATTGTTTATTACATCATTGATTTCTAAAAGAAAAGATAAGATAGCATAGAGGATCAAGCTATAGCAACCTAGCCATCCTTCTTCACAAGCAAACGGACACAGCAAGGAATCTTTCTTTAAGCCTTTCCTTCTCCTTGAAAAGCTCCAACACCTGGGTGGTTGGGAAGGCACCCAGCAAGAGGGAAAAACAAAGAAAAAGTATGTGTTACTCTACTAATCTATGCAAGGCAAAGAAAAAATGTAACAAGGAAACTAGTCAGGTATTTGGTGTAAAAGGATATCAAAGAGTATGAGGTTTTCATTAAAGAACTTGCCATTAACAAAGGTAATAAAGGATTTTAGCATGCTTATTAATATGTCTATCTAACTAAGTAGGGTTGAGGCACCTACCGAACCTCTAACCTTAGGTGAGGGAAGAATTATAAACATTTCCAAGTCACCTACAAATTTTTAATGGGGAGAATAATAAACATTCCCCTAGGGCGATTTTATACATGCCCTCTATGGGTGGTTGTACATAAGTACCACTACTTAAAATTTAAATAGAACATTTAATTTCATGCTAAGAGATTTATGGCAAGAAAAAAAACAAAATATATTCAATATGGCAATGGGGCATAAATACCCAAACAAGAGAGTACTATAACTGATATTGAGGCAATTAAGACAATTTAGGTTTCAAAGATATTCAATGGTTTGGATCAATTAAACCTCATAAGAAAAAAATCTAGGTATTGGATTAAGTATTCCCAACTGGTAGGTAGATGTACAACATGACTCATAACAAGTAAAATCCCTACTAAACTCATACACATACTAAGCACATACCTTTGCCACAGATGTCCTAATATCCCTTTTCAGATCTTCTCACGAACTAAAGATCCAAACTTCCTAATATATCATTTAATTCATTTATTAGAATTGCATGTATTCACTTAAAAGATTAGAAATCCTAGTTTACTAACTTTTTGTTCAAACCTTCGATTCAGACTTCAAAAACCTCATAATTGACTTAGTTAGGTTTTCCTGATCAAAATAACATATAATATTGTATATTTTGGAAATATAAATATTACGGTAAATTTTTAGAGATTTTTAAGTTAATTAATTTGATATTAAAAACACTTTTTCGCAAAACTCAAAAATCAAATTTCAAAAATATTTTTATTGAATAGATCTCGTTTTCCTGATTTCAAAACACTATTTATTTTTAAATTTTGACCAACGAATTAATTATTAGAAATTATTTAGCCTCGACCAATCACAACCTGCCATGTAGGCAAGGTTGGAGTGGACGGGCGGTGACAGGCGTCCGGTTGCGGCGGCCAGCGCCACGCGAACGCTCGCGTTCGCTCGCGACCGCTCGCGACCGACCGAGCGATGGAGACCGGCGATCAGCGAAAAGACGAAAAGGACCCCGCGCGGAAAACCAAAAGAAAAAGGCGGCGAAGGGCAAAACCGTAAAAAGCCACGCGTCATCCTCTTCCTCCCGCCCGAGCGGCGCGAGCAGGCTTGCTCGGCCGTTTTGGGCAAATCCGTGTTTCTCGACGAAACTTCGCGTTTAGGTACTCGAAAGAACGAGAAAGACGAGACGAAGAGATTGGTACCTTCAATTTAGACGAAGATGGAGCAAACAGGGAGCACTTGGCGCCGCAAGGTAGGAGCTAACGGCGGCCCGATGGTGGTGCAAACTTCGACCAAATCAGAAATTAAGGGTATGGGGGAGTAGCTAAGGTGATGGCGGAGCCAGGGGTTAGGTTATATATAGGCAAGGTTGGCCAGGTTTAGGGTTTGATAGCAAACCAAAGGGAAGGTCGGCGGCCACAATGGGGGTTTCACAAATACCCAACAAAACTCGAAAAACTTGGGATAATCCTATGCGAAATCTTGCAAGGAACCCATTGCAACAAAAATCAGAGAAAAAGGTCGAGTAAATCTCGAGTTATCACAAATTTAAGTAAACGAGAAAAACAACCTGTTTCCTAATCTAACTCGAGGTTGAAGACGATCGTGGATCGTCGGATCAGTGGACACGGGTCCACCAATCAACTTGGACCGTTTGATCTCACGTTAGATCAGGGAAATAACCCTGAGCAAAAACCGATTTTAAAATCCATTAGATTTTTAATCCTTTTTCTCTTTCTTATTTTGGGGGCTCAAACGTTGCCCAAAAATTATGAAAATTGGTACTCTGACTTATTTCGACGCATAGAATCCGAATATGGAGTTAGTTTTTCATTTTGAGAAAGTTTATTATGTGAGTAAATTAATATGTCATTTTCTCTCTCCTCCTCCAAAAGAGGGGTTAACATTATCTAAAATTAATGTAACTTCACCCTTACGTTTTCTTAATGATTTGAAACACGATTTTGCAATTATCTTCTCAATATGACATTATCTTTTTATTTATTAAATTAATTAGAACTTTCTACACTCTTTCTCTCTCCTATTTTCCTTTTTATTCATATGTCATCCAAATAAATTGCAAATTTGCACAGAGTCTTATTTTTATGTCTAGAATACGAATTTGAAGTTATTTCCCTAATTTGAGAGCATTAAGTATTTTATTTCTTTTTATTGTCTTATTTCCCTTCTTTCTTTGATAATGTTATTAATATTTATTTTAAATAATACTTGACCCTTAAGTTATTCTTTCCTCAAATAAACGAATTAGACTATCAAATTATTATGATGGTTTCAAATGATCTTGTTTGTTACAAAATCTTTGTAATTATCTTCTTTACTCATATTTTCTCATATTTCTTTTTACTTATTATATTTATCTTCTTTCTTTTATAAAATTCGGATTTCCTCCTTATTTCTTACATTCTAGGAAACACTAGAAGATTCTAGGACGAATTATTTTATCTCCTTTTTATTTCTTAAAGTGAAATTGCATATTAAACCCCTTGTCTAAATCTAACTGAGTCATTTGTACATGAAACCTTGAAATGAGATTATATGGGAAATATTTAACCAATAACTATCTAAATTTCTCTTAAATCAAGACCAAGGACAAAAAAGAACGAAAATGGAGATTAAAGCTTATAGAAAAGAGTACAAAGAGGTACAAAGAGTTTTCAGTATGTTACAGCACTCCACCCCTTAAAAAGGATTTTGTCCCCGAAATCTCATACAAAAAGGGAAGGGTGAGTACGTAACATCTCATCTCTCAACTCCCAGGTGGTTTCTTCTAAACCATGATATCTCCACAAAACCTTTACTAACTCTATCTCCTTGTTCTTCAACTGCTTCACTCGGGAGTCAAGGATCTTCACAGGTAGCTCTTCATAGGTCAGGTTCTCATTAATCTCCACAGGTTCAATGGAGAGCACATGAGACGGATCCTTAACATACTTCCTCAGCACAGAAACATGGAACACATTGTGAATCTTGTCATAAGCAGGAGGCAAAGCTAGGCGATATGCACAATCTCCCACTTTATCTAAGATCTCAAATGGTCCAACATAACGAGGACTCAACTTGCCTTTTACTTTAGATCTTGCAATAGAACGTATAGGCTTGATCTTCAGAAAAGCATAGTCGCCCACTAAGAAACTTATATCAGACCTCCTCTTATCAGCATACATCTTCTGTCGGTCTTGAGCAGCTTTCATCCGTTTCTTTATCAACTGTATCTTCTCAAGCATCATCTGCATGTCATCAGACTTCACCAGAGAACGTTCTCCAACATCATCCCAATGCAAAGGTGAACGACAAGGTCTACCATAGAGAGCTTCAAAAGGTGGCATACCAATGCTGGCTTGGTAGCTATTGTTGTAAGCAAACTCTGCTAATGGTAGATACCGATCCCAAGCACCACCCCAATCCATCACACAGGCACGAAGCAAGTCCTCCAGAATCTGAACTGTTCTCTCGGACTGACCATCAGTTTGCGGATGGTAAGCAGTGCTGAAACGCAGATCAGTACCCATCTCTTCCTGAATCTGACCCCACAAACGAGAAGTAAATTTCGGGTCTCGATCAGAAACTATCACAGCAGGGACACCATGCAGACGAACTATCCACTCCACATACAGCTGAGCCATCTCAACAACTTTATGTGTAGTTTTGAAAGGCAAGAAATGTGCAGATTTAGTAAGCCGATCAATCACCACCCAAACAGCATCATAACCTCTCTTGGACTTGGGGAAACCAGTAACAAAGTCCATTGTGATCTTCTCCCATTTCCATTCTGGAATCTCAAGAGGATGAAGAAGACCACCAGGTCGTTGATGTTCAATCTTGACTTGCTGACATGTCAAGCATCTTGCCACAAACAGAGCTATATCGTTCTTCATATTCTTCCACCAGAAACTTCGCTGTAGGTCCTTGTACATCTTGGTTGTGCCAGGGTGAATAGTGTACTTGGAACCATGAGCTTCACTCAGAACCTTCTGTCTTAGATCACCAACATCAGGTATCCACAACCTTTGTCTAAAGCGGATAGCACCATCCACTCCGACAGAGAAGTCAGATTGCGGTTTTTCAGCTAACGCTTTCAACTCTTCAAGCTCGGAACTCTCCAACTGTGCAGACACAACTTCTGAGATCCAAGTTGGTGTAACAGACAAACTAGCCATATGAACACACAACTTATCTTCATCTACTGAAGCAACAGGTTGAGGCCTCCAACTGGCAACATGTTCAAGGTTTTCCCACACAGAACATCTCAGAGCAGCACAAACAACATCCTTCTTGCGACTTAAAGCATCGGCTACAACATTTGCTTTACCAGGATGATAGGTGATGGTGAAATTGTAATCTTTAAGATATTCCATCCACCTACGTTGTCGCAAGTTTAGATCCTTCTGAGTCAACAAATACCTCAAACTCTTGTGATCAGAAAAGACTTCAAACTTTTCTCCATAGAGGTAGTGTCGCCAGATCTTCAAAGCATGAACTATGGCAGCCAACTCCAAATCATGCGTAGGCCAATTAGCTTCGTTGGGTTTCAACTGTCGAGAAGCATAGGCGATCACTTTTCCGTCTTGCATAAGAACACACCCCAAACCTTGTCGGGATGCATCAGTGTAGATGACGTAAGGTATACCCTCAACAGGCAAAGCAAGCACTGGAGCAGAAGTCAGACTCATCTTCAACTTCTGAAAACTTTCCTCACAATCAGGGGTCCAAGTGAACTTGACTTCCTTCCGAGTCAGCTTAGTCAATGGTAAAGCCAACTCAGAAAACCCTTTGATAAACTTCCGATAGTAACCAGCCAGACCAAGGAAACTACGGATTTCAGACGGGTTTCTCGGAGCACTCCATTTGGTCACAGCTTCCACCTTTTGCCGGATCAACAGATATGTGGCCGGCAGAAATCACATGACCAAGAAACATCACTTCTGTTATCCAGAACTCACATTTCGAGAATTTTGCATATAATTGATTTTCTCGCAATGTGTGGAGTACAATCCGCAAGTGTTCGCGATGTTGTTCCAACGTCTCAGAATAAACCAAAACGTCATCAATAAACACCACCACAAACTTGTCTAGGTATGGGCGGAATACTCGGTTCATCAGGTCCATAAACGCAGCAGGGGCATTTGTCAAACCAAAAGGCATGACCAAGAATTCATAATGCCCATAACGAGTTCTGAACGCTGTCTTAGAAACATCTTCATCCTTCACCCGCATCTGGTAGTAGCCACTCCGCAGATCCATCTTGGAGAACACTGTGGCTGACTTCAGCTGATCGAATAAGTCATCGATGCGTGGCAATGGATAACGATTCTTTACTGTCACCTGGTTGAGCATGCGGTAGTCCATACACATCCGCATCGAACCATCTTTCTTCTTCACGAACAGGACAGGGGCTCCCCAAGGAGAAACACTGGGGCGAATGAAACCCATGTCAAGAAGCTCTTCAAGCTGCTTCTTCAACTCCGCCAATTCAGCAGGTGCCAAACGGTAAGGTGGTTTCGATATTGGTGAAGTTCCAGGTACGAGCTCGATGGAGAATTCCACTTCGCGATTTGGTGGCAACCCGGGCAACTCCTCAGGAAAGACATCTGGGAAGTCCTTCACCACATCAACATGGTCCAGGGCAGGAGGTGTAGCTTCGAGAATTATGGAAGCTAGGAAAGCTCTGCACCCATGAGAGATGAGCTTCTCAGCTTTGATGGCAGAGATGACAAACTGTCGTTCTCCTCGCTTCTTGCCCTTGACACACACTCTTCCTTCATCAGGGTGGAAAAGGCTAACCATGGATTCCTCACAGAACAGAACAGCTTTAAACTTCTTCAACCAATCCATTCCAAGGATGATGTCAAAGACAGTCATATCAAGCAAGACAAAAACGGTGGGAAACATTATCCCGGATATACAGAGGTTCAGGGTAGGAGTTTGGAGATACGAGGAGCAGATTTTCCCACTAGGAGTTTTTACATCTAACACATGATCCATGAACTCAGATTCAATTTCAAGCATAGAGGCAAACTGGCTAGATATAAAGGTATTGGAGGAACCAGAGTCAAAAAGAGCCTTTAAAGGATGCAAATTGAGGTGTAGGGTACCTTCAATTACTTCATTACCATCACCATCTTCTTCAGCATTGAGAGCAAACACTCTCCCATTCCGCCTCTCAGCTGGCGGGCGTCTCGGATTCTGGTTGTTGTTGTTTCGCGGTGGAGGATTCTGTCTCGGCTGTTGTGGTGGCTGAGCCGGATTCTGCCCTTGCTGGAAACGAGGACAGTTGGGTCGGATGTGCCCAACTTGGCCGCACTCATGGCAGGTTGGGGGAGGACGATTTCCAACTCGAGCAGGTGCGTTGTTGGCGGGACATCTTCCAGGAGGATGGTGGCGATTGCATCTGTTGCAGCGATCTCGACCACGGTTCTCATGCTGATTCGGGTTCTTCCTTTTGTTGTTGAAGTTACCAGAGGACTGGAATCCTGGATATGACTCGATGGCGAGAGCTTTATCTACCATCTGCTGAAACGAGAGGGGCAACTGTGGAACAAGGCTTCGTCCAACATGATAGTTCAGACCTTCCAAGAACAAGGTTGCTCTCCTATCAGCTCCAAGATCAGTGGCGTAACGCTCCAGCAGCAGAAACTTCTGAACGTAGTCGGCCACACTCATGCTTCCTTGCTTGAGACTGTAGAACTCAGCCTCCTTCTTCCTCAGAAATGCGGGGCAGATGTACTTCTCTCTGAACAGCTTCAAGAACTGAGCCCACTCCATGGAGGAAGTGTCTCGGGTTCGAGCAACTCCATTCCACCAGACCCGTGCTGGTCCATCCAGCACATACGTTGCAAACCGAACCTTCTGGTGAGGAGGGCAAGCCATACCCTCGAAGGTCCGATCCAGGGCCAGCACCCAGTCATCTGCTTTGTCCACCATGTTAGGCTCACTTTCACCCTTGAAGTAGGGTGGCTGCATCTTGATGAAGTCAGTGAGGGTGAACTCCCTTGGCTTGGAAGCAACAGCAGCTATGGTGTTGAGTTGTCCCATCATGGTGGAGGACAACAGTTGTCGCAGCATCGCCAGTTCTTGCTCAGGAGTGAAAGCAGGAACACCAGAGTTTGATTGGTTCACAGCAGGTGTCGCCGGAGTGTCAGGGTTGTCGGTGTTGGACTCCTGGTTCGAGTTGTCAAACAGGTCACCTCTCCTGAAATTAGGGGTAACTTATTAAATTTTCAAGAGTAAAGGATCATAGATGAGAGGGAAAAGAAATAGAGGTGAGAAAAGGATAACTAGAATGCTATTGCCTAAAGGCATACTATTTCGGGCAGTTCGTATCAGCGCAGGCCAGGCCGGATCATATGGGCACGGGAGTCCCCGTATGCCAAGCTAGTGGGTCGGAGGAAAATCTTGCCAGCCCCCATGCCCTGATCCTTTCTAGACACCCTTGCCTCAACTGCATGCCCTAATAGTCGCCCAACCTGGCTCTGATACCATGCTGTAAAGAGGCGAGATCACCTCCTTACTAAAATTTAAAGGAAATACAACATCCACAAGTTTTTAACACAAATTGAGACTTTTGAGGATGATTGCATCATAATCCAATTAAATAAGCATGATTCCAGATACATAATAAAATGTCAATAGCAGCGGAAAGAAAAGAAATAACAAGCCTTCTATTGGCCTTATTGTTTATTACATCATTGATTTCTAAAAGAAAAGATAAGATAGCATAGAGGATCAAGCTATAGCAACCTAGCCATCCTTCTTCACAAGCAAACGGACACAGCAAGGAATCTTTCTTTAAGCCTTTCCTTCTCCTTGAAAAGCTCCAACACCTGGGTGGTTGGGAAGGCACCCAGCAAGAGGGAAAAACAAAGAAAAAGTATGTGTTACTCTACTAATCTATGCAAGGCAAAGAAAAAATGTAACAAGGAAACTAGTCAGGTATTTGGTGTAAAAGGATATCAAAGAGTATGAGGTTTTCATTAAAGAACTTGCCATTAACAAAGGTAATAAAGGATTTTAGCATGCTTATTAATATGTCTATCTAACTAAGTAGGGTTGAGGCACCTACCGAACCTCTAACCTTAGGTGAGGGAAGAATTATAAACATTTCCAAGTCACCTACAAATTTTTAATGGGGAGAATAATAAACATTCCCCTAGGGCGATTTTATACATGCCCTCTATGGGTGGTTGTACATAAGTACCACTACTTAAAATTTAAATAGAACATTTAATTTCATGCTAAGAGATTTATGGCAAGAAAAAAAACAAAATATATTCAATATGGCAATGGGGCATAAATACCCAAACAAGAGAGTACTATAACTGATATTGAGGCAATTAAGACAATTTAGGTTTCAAAGATATTCAATGGTTTGGATCAATTAAACCTCATAAGAAAAAAATCTAGGTATTGGATTAAGTATTCCCAACTGGTAGGTAGATGTACAACATGACTCATAACAAGTAAAATCCCTACTAAACTCATACACATACTAAGCACATACCTTTGCCACAGATGTCCTAATATCCCTTTTCAGATCTTCTCACGAACTAAAGATCCAAACTTCCTAATATATCATTTAATTCATTTATTAGAATTGCATGTATTCACTTAAAAGATTAGAAACCCTAGTTTACTAACTTTTTGTTCAAACCTTCGATTCAGACTTCAAAAACCTCATAATTGACTTAGTTAGGTTTTCCTGATCAAAATAACATATAATATTGTATATTTTGGAAATATAAATATTACGGTAAATTTTTAGAGATTTTTAAGTTAATTAATTTGATATTAAAAACACTTTTTCGCAAAACTCAAAAATCAAATTTCAAAAATATTTTTATTGAATAGATCTCGTTTTCCTGATTTCAAAACACTATTTATTTTTAAATTTTGACCAACGAATTAATTATTAGAAATTATTTAGCCTCGACCAATCACAACCTGCCACGTAGGCAAGGTTGGAGTGGACGGGCGGTGACAGGCGTCCGGTTGCGGCGGCCAGCGCCACGCGAACGCTCGCGTTCGCTCGCGACCGCTCGCGACCGACCGAGCGATGGAGACCGGCGATCAGCGAAAAGACGAAAAGGACCCCGCGCGGAAAACCAAAAGAAAAAGGCGGCGAAGGGCAAAACCGTAAAAAGCCACGCGTCATCCTCTTCCTCCCGCCCGAGCGGCGCGAGCAGGCTTGCTCGGCCGTTTTGGGCAAATCCGTGTTTCTCGTCGAAACTTCGCGTTTAGGTACTCGAAAGAACGAGAAAGACGAGACGAAGAGATTGGTACCTTCAATTTAGACGAAGATGGAGCAAACAGGGAGAACTTGGCGCCGCAAGGTAGGAGCTAACGGCGGCCCGATGGTGGTGCAAACTTCGACCAAATCAGAAATTAAGGGTATGGGGGAGTAGCTAAGGTGATGGCGGAGCCAGGGGTTAGGTTATATATAGGCAAGGTTGGCCAGGTTTAGGGTTTGATAGCAAACCAAAGGGAAGGTCGGCGGCCACAATGGGGGTTTCACAAATACCCAACAAAACTCGAAAAACTTGGGATAATCCTATGCGAAATCTTGCAAGGAACCCATTGCAACAAAAATCAGAGAAAAAGGTCGAGTAAATCTCGAGTTATCACAAATTTAAGTAAACGAGAAAAACAACCTGTTTCCTAATCTAACTCGAGGTTGAAGACGATCGTGGATCGTCGGATCAGTGGACACGGGTCCACCAATCAACTTGGACCGTTTGATCTCACGTTAGATCAGGGAAATAACCCTGAGCAAAAACCGATTTTAAAATCCATTAGATTTTTAATCCTTTTTCTCTTTCTTATTTTGGGGGCTCAAACGTTGCCCAAAAATTATGAAAATTGGTACTCTGACTTATTTCGACGCATAGAATCCGAATATGGAGTTAGTTTTTCATTTTGAGAAAGTTTATTATGTGAGTAAATTAATATGTCATTTTCTCTCTCCTCCTCCAAAAGAGGGGTTAACATTATCTAAAATTAATGTAACTTCACCCTTACGTTTTCTTAATGATTTGAAACACGATTTTGCAATTATCTTCTCAATATGACATTATCTTTTTATTTATTAAATTAATTAGAACTTTCTACACTCTTTCTCTCTCCTATTTTCCTTTTTATTCATATGTCATCCAAATAAATTGCAAATTTGCACAGAGTCTTATTTTTATGTCTAGAATACGAATTTGAAGTTATTTCCCTAATTTGAGAGCATTAAGTATTTTATTTCTTTTTATTGTCTTATTTCCCTTCTTTCTTTGATAATGTTATTAATATTTATTTTAAATAATACTTGACCCTTAAGTTATTCTTTCCTCAAATAAACGAATTAGACTATCAAATTATTATGATGGTTTCAAATGATCTTGTTTGTTACAAAATCTTTGTAATTATCTTCTTTACTCATATTTTCTCATATTTCTTTTTACTTATTATATTTATCTTCTTTCTTTTATAAAATTCGGATTTCCTCCTTATTTCTTACATTCTAGGAAACACTAGAAGATTCTAGGACGAATTATTTTATCTCCTTTTTATTTCTTAAAGTGAAATTGCATATTAAACCCCTTGTCTAAATCTAACTGAGTCATTTGTACATGAAACCTTGAAATGAGATTATATGGGAAATATTTAACCAATAACTATCTAAATTTCTCTTAAATCAAGACCAAGGACAAAAAAGAACGAAAATGGAGATTAAAGCTTATAGAAAAGAGTACAAAGAGGTACAAAGAGTTTTCAGTATGTTACACAATGAGTCTGGCTTTGTATCTCATAGTTTTTCCATTCCTATCTTTCTTTATCTTGAAGAACCACTTGTTCTTTAAGACTTTTCTGCCTTCAGGAAGCTTGCATATCTCATACGTATCATTTTTCTTCAATGAGTTCATCTCATCTTGCATTTCATACAGCCACTTGTCATGTTCCTAATGAGACTTTACTTTCTCATAGCTTTCTATATCCCCCAATTTTGTGATCAATGGCCATTTTGAATCAAAATATTTAGTAGACACACTTTTCTCTCTAGTAGACCTTCTTTGTTGTGGATTCTACTTGTTGGGGTTGCTCCCCTTGCTCAAGAGCCTCCTGGTCTTGGATGTCATGTACACCAGGATCATCCTCTGCCATATCCTGAGGGATCCCATTCTCCTCAATCTGCTCTACATCAACATTCTACTAGACTAAAGTGGGAACAGATGTATCAAACATAAAATCATATACAAACAATTCAATCTTTGTATTCACAATGTCAAAATGCATCTGATCCTCGAAGAAGACCACATCCCTACACCTGATCATCTTCTTCTTTTCTGGGGTCCATAGCTTGTAGCAAAACTAATCATCCTCACCATAACCAAGAAAAATACAAGGAGTAGATATGCCATCAAGATTCTGTCTCTTCTCCTTAGGAACATGTGAAAATTTCTTGCACCCAAATACTCTAAGGTGAGAGTAAGAAGTTATATTCTCTGTCCACAAACTCTCTAGAGTATCAAACACCTATTAATCAAGTGGCAAGCAGTATTCAGTGGCTCTAACTAGAACCCCTTAGGTAGTTTTGCATTCTTAGTCATGCATCTGACTCTCTCCATAATGATTTTCTTCTTCCTTTTAGGTAAGCCATTGTGTTGTGGGGTTCCTAGAACTTTCTTCTCATGTAGAATACTAAATCCTTCACAATAAGATCTAAACTCTCTAGTTGTAAAATCACCTCCATTGTTAGAGTGGAGACATTTAAAAATTTTACATGTCTCCCTCTCAACCATAGTATGGAGCTTCTTGAAGGTATCAAAGACTTGATCCTTCCTATATAGATAGTAAATCCACACTTTTCTAGATGCATTGTCAATAAAATTCATGAAAAAACTATTTCCACCCAAAGAGTTGACTTCCATAGGACCATAAACATCAGAGTAAATTTTGTCTAAAACATTACACTTCTTCTCACACTGAGCATTGAATTGGATCCTATGTTGCTTCCCAAGCAAACAATTTTCATAAGGACTAAGAAGTGCATTGTCACACAGGGGGTTAATTCTTTCTTCGCAAGCACTTGTAGTCCTTTCTCACTCATGAGCCCAAGCCCCTTGTGCCATAAATCTGGAGAACTCGAGTTGTTCACCATGTTGACACTATTAGTGTAGACCTTTACGTTCATCCTTTACTACGCCCAACAAACATTTCCTGTAGCTACAACCAACTATCCCTTGATGATAATTGTTTTCTAGTCACCAAAATGATATTTTAAGCCCTGGATGTCTATTCCATAGCCAGAGATGATATTATAATCAATTCTAGGAATATGTCTAACATTATTCAACAAGATGGTATAACCTAACTTGGTCTCAATGCACACATGACCAATCTTATGAATATTTTCTTAGGTTTTAGTAGCCATCTTTGTCATTTGAAAGTTCCTAGACTTGTACGAGAAAATGAAATGTCTATGAGGAGCGATGTGGTAAGAAGCATCAATATCCAACACCCACTTAGTGTTGTCACTAAAATGTAGACAATGTCCCATGGAAACTCCACATGTGAGTACCTCTCCATCATCTATAATGTCTCTATTTCTATCATTATCTACCACTTTAAGCTTCCCTTCTGTGATTTATCTTTTTTGCTATTTGTAGAATTACTTTACATGATCCAATTTGTTGCAGTGATGACAAACCATCTTACTTTTAGACTTTGACGTGTGCTTTGACTTTCCTTTGTCACCAACCTGGCTACGACTCTGATTCCCTCCCCTATCCTCAACAACAAGGGCATGTGAAGCAGATGTCTCTATCGAGATATGTCGTCTTCTCTTTTCATTTAGTAGGTTATTGGACACCAAGTCCATTGTCAACTTTCTATCTGGAGCAGAGTTTCTAACAGAAACAACTAGAGTTTCCCAACTATCAGGTAAAGAACCAAGAAGTAGAAGTGCTTGTAAATCGTCAAAAAGAGACCAACCCATTGTGGCTAGTTGATTTACTATGATTTTAAAATCATTTAAATGCAAAAAAATATTGTTGCCTTCTTTGAACTTGAAATTCAAAAGTTTATTGGTAAGAAAAGCTTTTTTACCCTATTGTCTTCCTCTCATGCAATGACTCAAGCTTCTTCCACAGAGAGTGGGCACTGGTCTCATTGATGATGTGATGGAAGACTGACTCATCAACCCAACAATAGATGAGTCCAATTCATTTCCTATCCATCTTTTTCCAGTCCTCATCTTTTGTGTCTGTAGTCTTTCTTGCATCTCCTTTGACCGGTTCATATAGATCACTACAATAAAGAAGATCTTCTATATTGATCTTCCTAGTTAGCCAATTAGACGCCATCAATTTCACCATGTGGTTTGCATTGTCCATCTAGTCCACGCAACCCAGTAATTCTCTGATACCACTTATAGGGGAGAAATTGACATGGAAGGTCCAACCTAATACATAATGAAGTTGGGGTTCCATTCCAAAACCAATTGGTAATTGGTGGAGAAGCCCACTGTCTTATATTTATGATCATATCTCCACACCCAGGGAATGTGGGATTAATTTCATTCACACATGACTTAACATATGATAACCATTCGAGGGAGGACAACACCAGCAATCAGGGCAAATGTTGAATGTGCATTAGACAAATCATCTTATAAAAAAGGAAACAAGCATCAATAGAGATCTTATATTCAAGTGCAGTGAGTCCAGATGGATACTCATGTGCCTTATATCGAGTATCACCATCAGGTCAAGGATAAGAGAGAAGGTTGTGAAGGAATCTTTTATGTAGGGTAAACTATATAGATTTTGGCATCCTCTTTGATTGTTCTCATTACAAAAAAAGACAATCCAACTACCCATACATAGTTTTTTCTAATGGACATCTTTCATTTAGTTATATGAGGAGATTCTAACAACTCACCTTTTTCATTGTTTAGGATATGACAATCAATTTGGTAGTTCAATTCCACTCAGCTGAATTCTAGATGTATCTATGTATTGTGACTCAAACCATTGGCCTTTAGTTGGGCCCTTGTGCTTAATTATTTCACCATCATGTTTAGTGACTAACATATTGCTTTTTGGTGCACCAAACCAATTAAATCATAACTTTCTTGACTTTATACTCTAACTCTAATTTTCACTTACCCAATTTAGTGAAAGAGATGAAATCATCAAGAAGAGGACTTTCTAGAATGATTGAGTCAGTATAAGTATAGTAGCATTCAAGACTGGAAATGTTGGAGAAGGAAGCAACAACGGATAATTTGTTCATCAAGGCTAAGTCTAGTTCCACTGGTTTAAAGAAAAGTTGGAAACAAGGACATTGAGATAGCTGAAGTTTCTTAGGCAATCCCTAATAGTTCCCCTTCTTATAGTTGAATGAAGATTATCAATTGGAACTTACAAGGTATTTGTGGTGAAGATATCCTATGAGAAATGAAAAAGATGAAAAATCATCACCATCTTGACATTTTTGCTATAATGGAACCTCATGTAGGAGGTCACCATGCCTTGAAGATCATTAAGAAGTAAGGTTTTTCGAGCTCTAGAAGCGGAAGGGTATTTTGGCGGCATTTAGGTGCTTTGGAATCCTAATGAATGGGAACTCCCCATTCCAACACTGAAAAGTGGTTCAATTCTTCATACATGATTTCTGGCATCTAGCCTTTGTTTGTGGTAGCCCACATTTGATGATTAGGTGCGTTCTGTGAAACAGTAGATTTTTACTTATATTTTCTCTCTCTTAAAATTTTGGTATTTCCAATAATACCCTCAACCATATACCTCAGTTATTTGATTAAAAGTAATGATCAATTTCATTATAAGATAAACTCTAGTTCATAAAGAGGTGGAATATATGTATTATGATACTTAGTCAATTTATACAACCAATCTTAAAATTTGGATCTAATTTTATACCATAGCTAGATAATGACATCATGAAGCTCTACCCAAATTTTCACTTTAATTTATTAAACCATGTGGGAGTTATAAGGAATTGAATTAAATGTGCATAATATCTTTTATTTAAGCCTAATGATCTAAGTTTCTAATTATTTGATCTGTAACATGTGACATTCATGTGTCATGCACGCCATATGTGACCTTGGATGCGGGTCACTCATTTGGGCATGCATCCTGGCTGCCTAATCACTTTGATCATGGATTAGGGAGCATCCAACGACAGGGCTCGTAGGACTCATCCTTAACCCCAACAGACTAGCCAACCGATCCAACCTCGCATGCTGAACTCCAACATGATCCACACATGATAATTGGAGGATAACTTCCTCTCTCCAAGCTGAGTTGAAAACCTTCACTAGGTCACTCCGCATTCTTGGGATAGCAAGAAATGAACCCCAGATGCCTACTTATCTTAGTTGGTTGCGGTACTCGATTTAGGGCTTCCTCACATGCTCACCCCCATGCCTATTTAAGACCAATGTTAGCACCGACGACCTCCCTTTTATCATCTTCAATCATCAATTGCCCCGTAGGACGCCCCATGCTCCCTGACCTAAATCACCACCACCTTGCCTGACCAGAGCACCTCCCTCACTTGTGAGATCTCCTCCTCCCAATCAACCGATGTCACACATTCCTAGGAACTCGACGAATCAAACAAAACCATCCGTAGGTGCCGCGAAAACACCAAGTGACGGGTCGAAAAGTTCCTGCAACTGAAATTTGAATCTCTATCGCCGACAAGGTCCCGAACTCCTCCAAGCTTCCTTGAGGTAGTTGATGCATCTCCAAACCCTTCCAAAGTTTCACGTTCCCTCAATATAACCTGAGGGGAGGTAAATCCTTAAAACCTCATCTCCATTTTCATCTTCGCCTGCTTGATCGGAACCTAAGCAATAGACCACCTCTGACGACCATTCTGGGTTTCCTGTCATCTACGTAACACCAAAATTTCAACCCATCTCAACAACCACCTAGCTACCCCACCCATCACCTCCACCTCTCACTTCCCGTGATGCTAGCATGGCACCAGAGGAGTAACTATCAAGTAGATGGACTACCCACCTTGCCCATACCATGTCACGACCATTCATCTAAAGACCATGGGTACTTTCACCATTGTGTCTCCCATCGCTGACCCTCTGAGTCAAACTATGTCTCGTGGGTAAGCGGGAGGATCCAAGAAATCAGATCCCTCACCTGATCCACAAAGCCAGGCTCATAATTCATTTTTTTATTTTCATTTTATTCTTCTAGTAGTTACCTGATTAGTCAGCTTTGTCAAATCTAGTATAAGTAGCCTCAATAATCCAAAAATACCAATAAAATACCCAAGTTCTTAGAAAAATAAGGAGAACCTTTATAAATTATCACATGTACCTAAATCCAACCCTTGTTAGATGTATCCTTTTATGACTTTGTTTTATGTCCTTTTCAAACATTAACTTTTAGAAAATGAATAAGAAAATAGATGTCTATAATTTTTGTGAAATCTTGAAGCATAAAATTTGAACCTGAGCCCATTGACTCAAAACCCTAAGATGATGATAAATGATAGGTTAAAACTCATTAATATCACATGGATGAGCCTTATCTTCTCTCTCTTTTAGTAATTGTGATTAAGGGAAAATTAAGCATCCTAAATACCTAAATCCACATTCTGATCCCAAACCTGAGAATCCTCCCTGCTATACTCTGATTTAAAATCCAAGAACTTAAATGAAAACCTTAGAAAGACCAAAACCCTAATATGAGGTGTTGAAAACACATTATGACATTAGGTCTTTATTTCTCTTTCAGGGGAATCTACTTCCTTAATCTAGGCTTGTTGAAATAAAGATATGAGATTCAAGGTATGTGGATATAAGTATAAGACTTAGTTTTTTCTAGATGATATAATTATGAGTAAATACTTGCATGTAGTTGAATAATCTTGTTGGATGAACATCTATACATATTGTCACTTTTCCACCATGTAGGAAAGAAAATAAAATTTAGTTTTTGATGGTTCATAAATCTCCCTATTAGAGAGGGAATGCATTAATATTGACTAGTACCTCCCTAATGGTACAAGGTATGACGGGAGATCCCTAATGGTACAAGGTACATGGGGATAGGGCCCAATAATATATGTTTTGAATGTGATAAGTCCACCATAGTAATACATTTCCATTAAAATATGATTAAAAAATCAGGTTTACATGATTTTATGCATAATGTTTTCTTTTTCATTCTTCTTTTTCAAGTATTTTAAATATGCTAGCATAGTATAATAGTTTTTTAACCATGTACCAACATTATGTTGATCATTTATTTCTTGTATTTTCTAGGTTCAAGGAACAAGTAAAGCATTTAAAAGAAGCTGAAGATGCGAAATAAAGTTATTTGGGGATAGCTAGTTATATGTTTGTTTCTCATATTTATTTCTATTTAGATAGTTGTTGCTTTCTTATAAATGAAGTATAGGATTCTCTATATCCTATGTACTTTTCATTCCATAGAACTAGTCTTTCTCTTCATGAATAATGTATTATGACATTTTACCTTATGAATGACGATTTTTGTGGCCACCTATATGATTTTGTGAACAACGACCTGGCTTCCGTGTAACTTTAGATGACAATCACAATCCCTTACATTTTCCCTCTTGACATCTTATAGATATGAGTGCACATATATCTAGAGAATGTCAACTTGGAAAGTGTACATGAATTGGGGTCATCACAGTTGGTATTAGAACTAATGTTCACACATCATAGTCACATAAAGTCTCATTCACCCTATTGTGAATTCAGGGTCGTCCTTGAGTTTGGTATATGAAGGGTTGAGGTGACTAGGATAGCATCTGCCATGGGTCTGGCTAAAGTCTCTGAGCCACTTAGCTTGGCTATCAGGAGGCTACCTGTATGGTAGTATAAGTCTGCCTAGACGATACCCTAAGCATCCCCTACTTCTTGGGAATACATTAATTAAGGACCCTTCTCATCTATAGATGTTCCCTCTCATCTCTTCTGTAGAAAGTTTTCCCTCTTATCTTTATTTATAATAATTCCCTCTCATCCCTATGATAAAATGTTAGGAAAAGAGTCACTCTATTTGAAAGTCCTAAGGACTGACTGATAAGGATTTTAGAGTATCCTCCACAAATCATAACATTAAGATCATTAATAACTAATAATGAAGAATAATGAAATGTAATATGACAAAAAATGGAAGATATATCTAATGTATTTCACCTTACTTCAAGATGCCTACAAAGACCCGTAACTCTAAGGATTTTAAGGAATCATCCTCTAAGAAGTGAAAAGAACTTGAACCTCATGAAGAATCTGATTCTGAGAAAATGTCCAGGGATAGGTCGGAAGAAAAAAAGAAAGTCCTCATAGACTTCATGAAGGCACATGCCCTAAATGGAATCCCAAAACCCATCTCATCTAGGAAGAAGGAAGTAACTGTAATAGATTTCATCAAACTGAACCTAACACCTTTTGAGGGGAAGACCATCCTGAGGTAATAAACAAGATTGAAGCATGGACCCTGTCTGTGGAAAACATCTTTCGTACCCTATAAGTACCCAATGAAAAGAAGGTTAAATTTGTGACACATCTACTTAAGGGAGGGTTAAAAATATGGTGGGAAAACTATGGCAGGAACAAGGAAGAAGAAGTGGACAAAATGGGATGGGAAGCCTTCAAAACCCTCTTCACTGATTGTTTTATGCCTATAAGTGAGAGGAAGAGGAAGGATAGGATTTATACTGAACTTAAGTAGGGCAGTCTCATGATGACTGATTATACTCGAAAGTTTAAGCTTCTAGAGCATTATGCACCTATTAAGACTGAAGATCACCTCGTGGAACACTATGTTGACTGCCTAGCTACTCATCTAAAAACCCTAGTCATCACCTCCCATCCCAGAAGCAAAGATGAAGACCTATACATGACCCTCAAGTAGGAAAGGGAACATGGTTTGAAGAAGCCTTCCAATGTGGGATACATAGGGTTAACCACCATTGAGGAGGATAAGTCTAGGAAGTTCCACCCAGGCCATCATAACAACAGATCACGATGAGGAGGAGGTTTAGGTAAAAGATGATAGAAAAACCACCAAAGCCAATAGAGGAAAACTCATCCCAAGTGCAAGACTTGTGGGATATTCTACGGTGCGGTATGCTGTCATCCCAAGCATGTCTTCTATAACAGCAAGAAGGAGGGCCATTTGATCGCCAAGTGCCCAGCTACATCCATCTTTGGAAATCCTACAACAGGTGCCCCACCCCCTCAGGGACACTGCAAAGCCAGAGTATTTGCAGTGACTACAGAGGAAGCCAATGAAAATCCCAATCAACTTGTTGAAGGTAACCTAAACTCTTTTCATATATCTAATATATGTTCAAATTCCTTCAAATTATTCATAACATAATCATCTTGTATAGGCATTGTATTCTTAAATGATCATCATGTTAAAGAGTTATTTGATTATGGATCAACAAAAACATTCATTTCTCAAAATATGGCATCTATGTTACACCTGCATATAAGGGACATGGGATATATTCTTGATGTGTCAACTCCTAGTGGAAGAATACTCACTACGTTACAGAAAATTGATGTCCTGCCTCTAAAATTCGAAAATCATGACATGCCCTTTGAATTCATCCTCTTAACTATATAAGACTTTGATATTATACTTAATATGGATTGGCTATACAAGTATCATGCTCAGATTGACTATAGAAACAAGATGGTAGTCCTCTCTCAACCTCATTCTTGTCCTGTTGTGATCTCTAGGGGAAGTGGATTATGTAATAATATTATACTTTCCTCTCTTAAAGCTAAAAAGCTCATTTCTAAAGGATGTAAAGTCTTCATCGCATTAGTCTTAGAGACCACAGACCAGTCCTAGTAGTGGGCATGTAGAAAGACTGGAGGTGGTACGTGATTTTCTTGATGTATTTCTGGAGAAGCTTCCTGGGCTGCTTCCAAATAGAGACATTGAGTTCTCCATAGATCTTCTTCGTGGAACCACTCTGATTTCTAGGGAACCATATTGGATGGATCCTACAGAGCATATGGAGTTGAAGAAATAGCTATAAAACTTCTTGGCAAAGGTTTTATTCGGCTTAGTGTTTCCCTTTGGGTTGTGCCTGTTCTTTTTGTCAAATTGAAAGATGGTTCTATGTGTATGTGTATTGATTACCACATGTTGAACCAAGACACTATTAAAAATAAGTATCCCCTCCCTCGCATTGATGACCTCTTTGATCATCTACGTACTGCCAAATTTTTTTCCAAAATTGATCTTCGTTTCGGCTGCCATCAACTTAAAGTCAAAGATTCATATATATATATATATATATATATATATATATATATATATATATATATAATTGCATTCCAAACTCATTATGGGAATTATGAATTTCTAGTGATGCCATTCAGTTTGACTAACGCACCCTATGTATTTATGAATTTTATGAACAAATTCTTCCAACCTTATCTTGATGAGTATGTAGTTGTCTTTATTGATGATATTCTGATCTATTCCGACTCTATGAAGTTTCATCATAAACACTTGAACGCAGTCCCTGAAATCCTTCAAGCTTAGAAATTCTATGGAAAGCTCTCTAAATGTGAGGTCTAGATTGATAAAGTCATTTTTTGTTGGCCATGCCATTTCTGGGGATAACATATCTATTGATCCCACCAAAGTATCTGCTATTCTTGATTGGCAACCTCCTCAAAACCCTTCTGAAATCTGGAGCTTCTTGGACCTACCCAGATATTATCATCACTTCATTCCTAACTTCTCAAAAGTTTCACTTCCTATGACTAAGCTTACTCAGAAGGACAAGCATTTCATCTAGTCAGCTACATGTGAGTCTAGTTTCTAGCAGTTAAAGCAGAAATTGACATCCGCTCATGTTCTAGTTCTACCTTCTGGCAATAAAGGATTTGTGATCTTCATTGATGCTTCAAGAAATGGGTTAGGATGTGTCCTGCAACAACATGGAAAGGTAGTGGCATTTACATCCAGAGAACTAAAAATCAATTAACTTAACTATCCCACACACGATCTGGAATTAACTGCAATCATCCATGTCGTCAAAATATGGAGGCACTACCTATGTAGGGAGATGTTTGGTATCGTTACTGATCACAAAATCCTAAAGTACATCCTGAATTAGAAAGACCTGAACTTGCGTCAACATTGATGGATTGAGTATTTGAAATACTACGATTTCAATATTGGCTACCATCCAAGCAAGTCTATTGTAGTTGTTGATTCTCTTAGCAGAAAAAGGCAGTATGTGCATCTTTATCTATTCTCGAGTGGAGGAACATGGAGGATCTAGTGGGCTGGAAACCATAGTTTTTGTCTAATCATCTCTAGGTCAACAACATATCTATTATGTTTGGTCTTCAGTCAGAACTTTTTGAGGCACATAAATCTAGTCCTAATCTTGTAGAGCTCTCCTCTCTCTTGTTAAAGCCTCAAAGACATTTCTATGTGGGTCATGGTGATGGTCTTTGATATAAGAATAGTATGTTGGTTCCAGAGTAGTCAACTGTGAAAACAAAGATTCTCAGTGAGGCACACGGGTCAAAGTACATAGTTCATCATGGAACCACTAAGATGTACAAAGACCTACAACATCAATCCTACTGGAGGGGCATGAAGCATGATATTGCTGAATTCATGTCTAGATGTTTAACATGCCAGAGAATTAAGGCAAAGCACTAGAGGCCAGGTGGTCAATTGTAGCCCCTTGAAATACTGAAATGGAAATGCAAACACATAACCATGGATTTCGTGGTGGGACTACCCAAGACCAAAAAGGGATATGATGTTGCATGGGATATAGAGGATCATCTCACGAAGTCATCTCACTTTCTCCTTATGAAGACTACTGATAAAGTATCTGAGTTGGCCGATCTCTATATACGGAAGATAGTACGTCTGCATGGAGTTTTAGGATCCATTACCTTGGATAGTGACCTGAAGTTCACTTCAAAGATGTGGAAATAGGTTCAAGAAGAATTGGGCACCAAATTTGTGAGAACCCGTTACACTAAATGAGATTACTCAAAACATAAAACATAATCAATCACCAATTAACCACATACCCAAAACTATGGGTAAATTAAAACTGATTTCATTGTCAGAACCTGCTCAGAAACATTTTTATAAGAGCCCAACATCTTTCTTTTATCCATTCTATGACAAAAATTTGATACAGATTGTTCTATCACCTTAGCCACAACATATATACACATGATAACAATATTTGTATATGCCACACAAACAAGCATTAACATGATAACAACATTTCGATTCGTTTGAAACCCATATCCAAACATTTCCTACCCAGACCTGAGAGTACAGGGATGACTCTAGGATACACTAGACATCTAATCAACTTTCCCATAGATTCATTACTATAACTCCTATATCCTACCACATGTTTGTTTTCATCACTTTCGATTACCTAGAAAAATGTGGCAAAGCACAAGGGTGAGACCCATGTCCCAACAAGAGATATATCCTCCAATAACACTTATTGATGACAACATTTTAAATAGTAGATAACTAAGTAGTTGGAGTATTTAATAATCAAATGAACAGATTGAACAGTTCAATTATGCTAAACAGATTAAGCAATTAATCTTAGCAACAAGTATGATCATCAATGCATATATAGATAACAAATAAATCCATTTCTTTGGATAGATATCTACTCTAATATCATAAAATTTCATCTAATAAAAATCATTATCAGTAATCTGAATAACATCATCTTCCTTGCTAACAACACATAGCATAAGCATCCCTGACATCATGAATATGTCTAGCAACATAACATGGCTATCAATATTGGCATCTCAAATAAAGGGAACAGATCTATATCATAAGTAGAACTAACATCATAACATAATGAACTACATAGGCATGATTAGCAGTTTAAGCATTTCTAATTACATAGGCATGGCTAGCAATATTAAACATAGCTAGCAGCAACATCTTAACCATCAATGTCAGTACATTTGAGAACATAAAAATGTTTACAACATGAACATAACTATAACAGAATCATATCTATTATCTCTTATTCTACTATACATGATCTCGGTGAGAAGAAAGAAAACAATGGTTATCATATAATATGAAGTGTTGTGTGTAACCCTAAATAGATATACTACACGGCTATATTACATCTTTTATTATGCTTTGAAGAATTTGAAGATACCACCCAAAATCCAACTGACCACTGCTAAGTCGAAATCAATGCCATACAAGATCTTGGAAGAGTCGGACTCCTAAGATCTTCTCTTCCCCCAGTCAGTACGGGTCTGCCACAATGACACATAAGTCCAAGTTGCTAACAACATAGTCTGTCCTTGGTATAGGTCATGACACTAGTGAAAGGAGGTGGGTATGCATACCCTACCATCCGAGGTACAACCACAGTTGTCCTCAAATCTCATCACATATATAATCACATTAGATGTATGAGACATGACCATAGCCATCTTCCACAACCTACATTGTGGATGACAAAAATATATCCTCAACTTGCCACCCCCACATACTCAACAATATGCGCTCTGATTTTCCTTTAGGAATACTTTTTTCACAATATGGAAAGTTATGACACTCACATGTATCTATGGCACAGTGCACTACATGATTAGAGTTTCACTTGATTAGTTATGCCAATTGGGTGAATTAAGGCTACATCAATCAAGTGGACATACAAACCCTAATTCACTTCTAGCAAGCATATAAATATCACAACTTTTAAAAATATAAAATGTGTGGAACATAATTTCTCATCTCATCATCACATGGTACAATATCATGGGGTATCAACCCTTATCAACACCAGAGGATTACACCTCATTCAGGGCTCAACCATGACCAAAGGTCATTAAGACCATCATATTATCACATGATATAAATCCTTTTTACAATATCATAGGGTATCAACCTTATCAACACAAGAGGATTACACCTCATTCAGGTCTCAACCATGCCCAAAGGTCATTAAGACCATCATATTATTCCCTATAAGATCATCATTATCTTTGCATGCCTTATAACAAGGCTCAACAACATCACTTACATATAATACACCAGATCAACACAATATTGCATTAATGAGCTAGGAGATATTCATAAACAATCATAGCAGGGTTATATTAACATTAAGAGCATTCTTTTATTTCATGAACATCCAAGGAATCTAGATATCATTAACCCTCATCATATTCATAATGCACATGTTTGACATAAGTATCAACCATGTGGCTATGATAAACACCAATTAACATAATAAGGTTATGATCATATTAAGGAGGTTATTCCACCATCATTCCATCATATCAGAATGTTAAACATGAAAAATCATATTTATCTATTTGCATTAGAGTTCGGTTCAACAAGATAAATCATATTAATGTTACTAATCAACACTTATACCCAAACCGTAACCCACAACATCTCTAGTGGATCATGGATGCATAAGGTGAAGCATCACCACTACATTCCATACTATTCTCAAGTATGAACCCACACATAAATCAAGGTGTAACCACTGATTTATATCATACTAGGGTTTCAACAACAGTAACAGAGTACTCCATGATTGTATTAGTCATTCAAGGACTATTCATACCCAATTACCATCATTTAGTTATATTAAAGCTAGGTCTAAAAAGCTATACCCCATGAGGGTTACATGAAAACACAATATGGTTATCATACCTTCTATTCATATGAGTGAATAGGTAAGACTACCTTATTAAGAGTACCCTCCATTTGTTCCATCTTCATTCAACCAATATCACCAAACCACAATTTCACCCAAAACTGTTGGATGTTTAAAAGGTAAGACCATTGGTTGTTTACATAAGTAAACACCTTGGATAAACCACCTATCAATTCCTTGATTTGTGCTCTAGAAAGAGTCACCATTTAACCCTAGACATCCCTTGATTAACAACACAAAAAGTTCCATTGAGAGTAGGGTTAAACCCACAATCAACTGTTCATTTAAAACAAGCCATCCATTATCAATAAGTAAGCTCCTTAAGTTTATCATATAAAGGAAACCATATTAATAACATTCTTAGGACCAACATATTAAATTATCCATCATTCCACTTTATTGGAGGAATAAACACTCGATCTTGACCATTGGGTCAAGTTCATATGTTAAAAACATCAATTACAGTATAGGTCCAACCATTGCATCAAGTGACACAAGAAACCATTGGTCTAAGGCTTAATTGATGTTACAATTAAAAATCTTAACTCACCATAGGTTGTAGAGACCTTATCCACCATCACTAGTGACCATTAAGTCACCATAGGTTGTTAGATCAACACTATATTCATTAATCAACATCAAATATTAAGCTAATGTCATCATTAATTGATAACACCAGTAGGGTACTTAATGGTTGATTATTAAACTTCTAATTGATCAAAAACCTGACCTAATAGGATGACCATAGGTTGTCACCATCATATGACACCTTTGATCACGACCATCAGTTGTCATGAAGACAACACCATATGGTTGTTGCAATGGTACCATCATTGGGTTATGTGTTTATAGAAGAAATCAGCTTAAACCCTAAAATTGACCATTGGTTGATAGGTGCTTAGCACCATAAGTTGCCAAACCAACCTGATACAAGTCATATTATACCTTAGGAATAATGTACACATGATCAAAGGTTCATCTAGAACTGAAATTAGAATAGGGAATATTATAAAAATTGAAATCCAAGTCAAGCATAGCCTTTTAGTGCATGGATCGTCATTTTCAAGCAAGAACATGAGCTACCAAGCTTATGGTAAGCAATAAACGTGGAACAAGTTATAAAACTTGCCTCTAATTATAATATGAAACTCCAAACATAAGAAAACTCGAGAAGGTAGGGTAGACAATCCAAGCATAAGTTGTGAACTCGTCCATCTAGCACCTTTCTTCATCAAATGAGCAAACCCTAAGCATAAGGAGCAAGAGAGGTAGGGTTTTAGAGCTTTAGAGCAATTTCTACCATGGAACAACATGATTATTACCTAGAGAAAGGTAGGAAGAAGGATAAAAAAGAAATAAACGGAGGAAAGAAGGATAGTCTTACTCTTTTAGGCCAAGATCGCCAGAAGAAAGCTTTTTAAACCCTAAAAGGAAGTCAATTGCAACCCTAGATTTTTTTTCCAAGAAGATCCCCAATTTCTTTTTACTTGGACAAGAAATTCATAGAAGCAAAGAGGGAGGATGAGTTTTGTAGAAGGAGGGAAGTGGTGGAGATAAAATGGCTCGTTTTGGCTCTTAGGGATAAGTATATGAAACTTTAAGATAACGAAAATGAAAAAGTTGAAGTTCTGGTATCTTTCCAAGTGTCCATGGCCTTAAACTATTAAGAGCATACAAGAACACACACAAGAATATAACCCTCCGTCCAAAGAGACACACTTATCCCTCGTTTCTAGAATTTCCAAGCAAAACAAATAATTCATTAGTTGATAGCTACTAAAGGTAGCTCATTCATGAAGGGGTAAACCCTAAAATACCCTTGGAGAAAACACCTTCAAACCAAGGATTAGATAGGTTCCCCATATATCAAAAAGCTCAAGAATTATCATATAATATCCAAGTAACATAAGGCAAGTGATAAATTGCAAAGAAAACCTCTTAATGGGGTAAATTGTAGAAAAGTCCAAAATGTGCATAAAATTGCATAACTTGCTCAAACAATGTCCAAATTGGACCAACTTTTAAACTTAAGCTTGTCTTATGATTTCAAAGCATATCACAAGGTTATATTAGAGTTTTAAGAATTAAATTATGATAATTCAGCTTATTCAACTCATTAAGCAAGTTTAGGGGCCTTACATAATTGAACTTTAGTTTGGCCTACCATCCACAGATTGATGGGCAGTCAGAGCGCACAGTACATATATGGAAGATCTTCTACAAGATTGTGTTCTTGATTGGGAAGGATCGTGGAACCACTATTTGCATTTATCTAAGTTTGTATATAATAATAGCTATCAAGCGAGTATTGGGATGCCTCCCTATGAATCTCTCTATGTCCAACCATGTAAATCTCCACTACACTGGATTGATGTCAAGGAACACACCTTGATGAAATCTGAGGAGATGCATTTGTATAATGGCAACGTTGCATTAATTAGGTGGAGGATGAAGCAGGCACATGATAGGTAGAAATCTTATGCAAATGCTCACAGATAGGAACGTCAGTTCAAAGAAGGTGACCGTGTCTTTCTAAAGATGAAACCTATCTGAGCTTTGTCACAGAACAAAGGAAAACCTAGTCCTTGCTATGTTGGACCCTTTGAGATACTTGAAAGAATTGGTGAATGTGATTATCATATTGCTTTTCCATTTCAGTATAGTGCCATGCATAATGTCTTTCATGTATCAAATTTGAAGCCTTATGTAAGACCCCAGTCACATTCTAAATCACGAGTCTCTAGAACTAAAAGATGATTTGTGTTATGCTGAGTCCCCAGTATGAATTCTTGATTCCAAGATGAAAGAGCTTCATAGTAATCGGTGCATAAATGGTGAAATTTCTCTGGAGCCACCATGATTAGATTGACTCCACCTAGGATCTTAACTTCGAGATCGAGTAAAAGTACCCACACCAATTTCAAGCTTATTGAACTTTGAGGACAATTTTTTTTAAATGAGGGGAGAATGTGACAGAGTGAGTTTTTACTTATACTTTCTCTCTCTTACAATTTTGGTATTTCCAATAATACCCTCAACCATATCCCTCACTTATTTTCTAAAAGGAATGATCAACTTCATTATTAGCAAAATCCTAGTTCATAAAGAGGTGGAATATATGCATTATGATACTTAGTCAATTTATATAGTCAATCTTTGAATTTGGAACCTAATTTTTTACCATATCTAGATGATGACATCATAAATCTCTTACTAATTTTTCACTTTAATTGATTCAATTGTGTGGGAGTTATAAAAAATTGAATTAAATGTGCATAATATCTTTTATTCAAGCCCAATGATCTAAGTTTTTGTTTATTTTATCAATAATATGTGACATTCATGCATGCCCTATCTAACATAGGATGCAGGTCACTCATTTGGACATGCATACTGGCCTCCCAATCACTTTGATCATGGATTAGGGAGCATCCAACTGTAGAGACTTCATCCCTAACCTCCCGCAGGACTCGACCCTGACCCCAATAGACCATCCAACTAACTGCGACCTCGCACACCTGACACCAGCATTATCCACGTGAGATAGTTGGAGAATAACCTCCTCTCACCTAGACAATCTGAACGACCCTTTCCAGCCTCGTCCTCCGGATAGTGAGAACTGACCCCCGAATGCCCGCTCATCTCAGTTGGCGGCGACACACAATTTAGGACTTCCTCACGCAGTCACCCCCATGCCTATTTAAGACCTCTACTAGAACCGAGGACCTCGTTTATATCATCTTCAACCCTCAATTGACTCATAGGATGACTCATGCTCACCGACCTGAATCACCACCGCCTCACCTGACCAGAGCCCCCATCAGTCTTGAGACCTCCTCCTCCCAATCAATCGAGGTCACACATTCTTTGGACCCTGACGAATTGAACAAAACCATCCATAGGTGCCTCAACAACACCAAGTGATAGGTTGACAAGTGACCACAACTGAGCTTTGAAGCTCTGTCGCTGGTGAGGTCCCAAGCTCCGCCAAGCTTCGTGGAGGTAGCCGACGCATCTCTAAACCCTCACAGTGCTTCACATTCCCTCAATCCAACTTGAGGCTAGGTAAATCCCTAAAACCTCATCTCCGCCTACTTGATCAGAACCTAAGCTATAGACCACCTTCGATGACCATTCTGGGTTCCCTGTTGTTGGCGTGACACCACAATTTCAACCCACTTTTTAGCACACCTCCACAACCACCTAGTTGCCGCAGCCATCACCTCACCTCTTACCTCCCTCGCTACTGCCATGGCACGAGAGGAGTAACAATCAAGTAGATGGACTGCCCACCTTGCCCATACCCTATAACGACCATTCATCTAAAGGCCATGGGCATTTTTTCCATTTTTCCTCCCATTGCTGACCCTCTGAGTCAAGCTATGGATCGCGAGTTAAGATCCCTCACCTGATCCATGAAGCCAAGCTCTTGATTCTTTTTTTATTTTCATTTAATTCTTATAGTAATTACTTGATTGGACATCTTTGTAAAATATATTACAAATAGCCCAAACATCTGTAAAATACCCATAAAACACCCAAGTTCTTAGAAAAACAAGGAGTACCTTTATAAATTACCACATGTACCCAAATCCAACCCTAGTTTGATGTATACTTTTATGACTTTGTTTTATGTCATTTTTAAACATAAGTTGTAGAAAATGAATATGAAAATAAATGTCAGTAATTTTTGTGAAATGTTGAAGCATTAAATATGATGCCAAGACCCTTGACTCGAAACTCTAAGATGATGATTAATGATGGGTTTAAGCTCATTCATATCATAAGAATGACCCTTATCTTCTCTCTCTTTCAATAATGGTGATTAAGGGGAAATCTACCATCCTAAATACCTAAATCCTCACTCTGATCCCAAACCTGAGAATCCTCCTTATTATACTCTAATTTAAAACCCAAGACACTAAATGAAAACCCTAGTAAGACCAAAAACCTAATATGAGGTGTTGATAACACATTATGACATTAGGTCTTTATTTCTCTTTCAGGGTGATCTACACTCTTAATCTAGACTTGTTGAAATCAAGATATGAGATTCAAGGTACGTCGATATACGTATACGACTATTTTTTGCTAGATGATATAATTATGAGTAAATTCTAGCATGTAGTTGTATAATCTTGTTGGTTCTTTTTTCCTTATTCTTTATCAAGTATTTTAAATATTCAATCATAGTATAGTATTTTTAAGCAACATACCAACATTATGTTGATCGTTTGTTTCTCGTATTTTCTAGGTTCAAGGAACAAGTAAAGCATTTCAAAGTACCTGAAGATGCTAAATAAAGTTATGGAGGATAGCTAGTTAGATGGTTGTTTATCATCTTTATTTCTATTTAGATAGTTGTTTCTTTCTCCTAGAGTATGCATAGGATGCTAGATATCTTATTTACTTTTCATTCCATAGAACTAGTCTTTCTCTTCTTGAATAATGTATTATGACTTTTACCTTATGAATGATTGTGTGGCCATCTATGTGATGTTGTGAACAATGATCTGGATTCCATGTAACTTTCGATGACAATTACAATCACTTATATTTTCCCTCTTGACATCTTATACATATGAGTGCACACATATCTAGGGAATGTCAACTTAGAAAGTGTACATGAATTGGGGTCATCAAAATGTTCTGTGAATTGATTGAGCTAGCAAGTAGTATCAATGGGCCTTGGGCCATGATGGTAGATTTCATCTGTCTTTTCTCTTGGTGAGAAGAGTGGGAGCTCCTGATTTAACTGGCCTATGGGTAATGAGTTCAAAACATCTCTAGAGGAAGTGTGTCTCATTGATGTAGCTTTTCGTGGCCATGCGTTCACTTTCAAATGAGTTAATCTGCAAGAAAGTCTTGATCGAGTCATGGACAACCAAGATTTGTATGATGTCTATCATCATATGATTGTGGACATCTACTGAGGGTCAGCTCACACCATGCACCTATGATGATCAAGTTTACTGATACTGAAGGAAATAGTGATCAAACCTTCTGCACCAAGGATGTATTATTTCATCACTTCTTGAATAATTATTAAGGGGGCTAACTTCATTAGTTGCTGGTTGTTTTATGAATGAACCCAAAGACTAGGATAACTCTATTATGGAAGCTAGAAGGATAGGTCAAAGAAAGCTTTTGTCTTGTATCGAACCAGAAAGTCTTAGCACCAAATGACTAAGATAGACTTGACAATGTGATGATGGACCTACAGATGGAGCACAATCAACATCTATTTATACCTTTCAAGTTTGATACTTTTGGATTCTTAGTGCCAGAGATAGTGGAGATTCTCAAAAAGATCTAAAAGGTTATGTGTAGTAATGTTATGACCCCTAGGACTATGGATTTAATATTTCAGAGAATTATTTTTTCCATACAAAAGAGTTGGCGGTACAGCTTGTTGTCCATCTACTTTCTATATCATTGTGTTCATATTCCATATATATTGAATTAAGAATACAAAATATGAAGCACGAGCCCCACTAGTGTGGAAGACATTGTAGGTGCTACTCATTGTAACACAGTGTATCCTATTTATGATAATTACAACACCACATTTATAATATAGAAAGTTCTACTACAAAATCATCATTTGTAAAAACAAATTAACCACAAAAATGTAATATCTTCAAACTCCATATATGTCATTACAATATACAAATCAGTGTAGTGTGTCCTTTATCTAGATAAAAATACATTTGCAAGACAAACCTTGTACCCCAAACTAATTCTCCCACATTGCATTTGTAATGCCACTAATGATGACAGCAACAATGGTTCACATGTTCTTCAAGAACACTTATGATGTGATAGTGTCATTTTTGTTTGAGTGTGCATATTCAATTGATTAACAACGTTAACAAGTAGCTAATACATCCATGCATTTGTTTGTTCCCACCAACCAACCAAAAACAAAAATTTTCAAAATTAAAGCCACTTTTCATGTGAAAAATACATTTCAGGCTATTAAGCTCAACAATTGAGTAACATTGACAATACTAAAAATACTTATTTCAGGCCGCCTTTAACTTTTTCACTTTGGTGGTGATATGATTTTCACCAAATGTATTACAAAAACTCATGCATTCTCTGTTCCTTTGTAGTTGAAATCAAAATAATGGTATTGAATATCGAGTGGACAAGTCACCTAGTATGAATGGCTCCGGTTCATCCCTTTCCTACACATGTAGGATATGATCAAAACCGCAATGCATAATATCTCTTTTTTCAGTGAAGTATGTGCATCTCTTTTTTTCAATAACCAAATAGAAAATGGAGTTAATACACTACTACAGAAACTGCCTTTGGCGTCGGTTGTTTAACCCCTTTTGGCATCGGTGTCCGGCCGAAGCCTATGTGGGTGCCGCTAAAGGTCGAACACTTCAGCGTCGGTTTTTTACCCGACACCTATTTAAATTACAAGCGTTGGGTGTTTATAAACAATCGACGCCAAAAGCGTTCGCGCCACAGAAAACGGCGACATCTAGGAAAGCCCTTTGGTGTCGGGTATCTACTAAAAGACCGCCGCCTACATGTATTAGAGACCAAGTACTGCGTTGGTCACATCAGGCGTCGTTTTTTTACAAAAACTCGACGCTGTACGTCTGTGCTGACGGTTTGTCTACTAAAAGACCGACGCCTACATGTATTAGAGACCAAGTACTGCTTTGGTCACATCAGGCGTCGTTTTTTTTTACAAAAACCCGACGCTGTACGTCTGTGCTGACGGTTATCTGTAAATAACCGACGCCTATATCTATTTTTTTTTCATATCAGTTTGCAGGCCTGCTGTGGCTGGTCAGCAGGATGAGAACCTGCAGTTCAGTTTTCTGAACTGCATGTTTACGACATCCATTGATATCAGCCTACAAACAGGCCACAAACCTACAAAATTAACAAAAAAAGATTCACACAAGTAGATACATTCAGACATCAATTCAATTCTCACGTTCACACATATAGAAACATTCAAATACATGTTTTAACATTTAGAAACATTCATTTACAAAGTATCATTCAGCATCACTATCAACATCCCAATTATATCTTACAATTGCCACTGTTTGTATGGCTATTGCCCATTCTTCTCTTACTTCATTTAATGCTTCCCTCGTATATGGAGCATGTACATTTTTTAAGCGTTTGCCTATAGTGTGGTCAATTTTAAACACCTGCAAAGAGAATGATGTATATATAAGTAATAATATAAAATAAGATTGATATATTTCATACTAACTAATGAGACTATATATAATACCTCATGTATGGTATCGATGTCCAATGCGGCATGTTTGATAATCATCTGCATAAATCGCATCACATAGTATGTGCATGCCCAGCCATTGTCTTGTGTAGCGCACTATAAATTGAAACATACAAAATAATACAACTAAGCACAATTCACATCAATAATATATACATTGGAGTCGGGGAGTCGGGAACTTACTTTTACGTTCTCCCAATTTATTGGTTGGTTATTTTTCCTTGGGACCTTTCCTCCAGCTTTTTTGAATGCATTTAAACCCCTACATGTTAATATAACACAGTAAATTGAATAAGTAAATAGTAATGTAATAAAAGATGTTAACGGATATAAAAATGAAATATTTCTCACCAGAATAATGGCATTCTCATTACGTGTCCAATTTTAGTGTTTAATGTACTTCCTGCGGGATCTAGATAATAAACAGTGAACGTCCCGGGGACAATAACTAGTAACTCCCAATGTCTACCTCTAGAGGTAAAAAGTTAACAATTAATAACTCAAAATGCAAAATAAAAATGGAATTTTCTTAAGTGCAAATTATAAATAAAGTAAATTGACATTGAATGGAGCTATTATTATCGTCTTCATTTGCTGACCAAAAATTGTAAAAGCATCTATACAGTATTGTTGAACACTATCAGGGTCTTTAGCTACCATACTAATCAATGATGGAATCAAAAATCCCACATGATCATATGCAAATTGTTTGCAATGATCTTCGACTAAGTAGCTGCAAAACATATAGGCGTATGCATTAATATATAAGAAACCAGATCACCGGATCTTACACAAGGTATATGGATGTATAAATAAGATCTCACCTTATCCATGTCTCTATCATTGATGTATTCAGCCAATCATACATAAACAACTCAATAATATCTTGTATAAATAAAGAGTTGTCGTATGATTGACCTGCATAATTTGCATCTAAAGAAACAATTATAGGGCAATGTATATTATGTTCCCGTAGCCAACATGCCATTCCCTACAAGCAGGACCTAACGAGTATGTTAGGTCAATTGGAACCCAAGTTGGTAATGCGGGAAGTGGAGGTGGAGGCCTAGGTGCTCCTGGTGTCTTCTTTTTAACCTGTATATATAATTTCAGATCAGTTGACATCATATATACACATTAACAGTCTAAAACAATGTAAATTTATCTTACAATTTCATTCATGTAGAGGACATCTGCTTTGGGCCACAATATGACCCCGCCTTCTGCCTCACCAAGTCTATCAATATCTGGGTGGGCATATGGCAACACAACTTCCCTCCAATCGAGTAATACATGTATCGGGCTCACACGAATGTAGCCCTGTGGCATTGGAGTCCCATGAAACGTTGCCCCAGGAAGGGACTGGTAAGCCTGCACCTCTGTAACAACATAGTCTTGCATTCTTAAGCGGCATGGCTTCAATGCCTACAAATTTACGTAAAGAATGTTATACATATATACATATCATCTTGAAAACATATCATCTTGAAAAGACTAGCTACAATGTCATAAACAATACTTACAGCAGACGTGTTAGGCGATGGGTCTCCAAGATTACTCGCAGTCTGTGTACCAGGAGAAGAGTGGGTCGCCATAGGCTGATTGGAAGCCTGAGATGCCTGCCACCGCAGCGATTCTTCCTTGACCTTCTCAGCAACTACATCGTTGCCTTCTTAGCAACTATATCCTCGACTCTCTTATTCTCCTATACATGGATAAAACAAACATTAGCTTCTTATTAATGAATTTTCTTTTGCAGTAACATTCTAAAAAAAGAATAGGATACCTCTTCTTGAGAAAGTCCCGCTCTGGGTTTGCGCTGGGATGGCCCAAAGAATGCTTTGATGCCCACACCAGCGCCGGCACCTCTAACACGTCCAGGATGCTCTGGGTTACCCAGAGCAACTGTCAATTCATCCCTTGTGCCCTGAGGGATGAACGTGCCTTGTTTCCTCTGCTCGTGCAGCTCCCGCTAATCACCATAAACAGAAATTGGTAAGTTAACACCACAAATAATCAATATTCAAACGATTGCTCTAAGAGTTGTATTTTACCATTTTTGCAGCCGCCTCAGCAGTTACGGGCTTCTTTATTTCACCCTTCTTGTTTTGCCTGCCAGCTATCCAGATATCATGGCGAGGCAAGGGTGTGGCAGACTCCTGAGTACGAGTAACATCCTGAGTAGCCGCAGACTCCTGAGTAGCCGCAGACTCCGCCTGTAGTCTTTGGCGAACGCTTGCATAGCCTTTTGGACCCATAGTGTGGTCATGCACATTCAGTGCACGCCTTTCTTTTTGTGCGTCACTGAGGGCCTAGTTAGTATGCACATTTATAATTAGGTTAGTAGCACTAAATGTTAATCTTGAATAGGTGAATACAATGTATATTAATTAAAATGGGAGTGACGCCTAATACCTTGAATTCTTCAGATTTTCTTGAAGCAACAAAATTGTCCCAATCTTCTTTGTCCAAGAAGTTCCATTGTTCAAGGGATGACTTCTTCTTCTTATCACCCTCTTTTATGTATTCTCTGTTCAGATTTGTCCTATAATTCCTAAGCATCTTTCCAGCGCATTGCATCACACTTTTACGATGCAACATCTCATCCAATGCAAACAGATTCTGTAAAATAGAAATGTTATTAACTAGTATCCAAAAATAGAATTGCAAATAATAGAATTTGTAATCTACAAAATAGAATTGCAAATAATAATAACTCATGCATAAATCTTTCCATATCAAGTCTTTCTTCGCCTGAGGAACTTTATGCCAATTATCATACTTAACACCACAACGGCTTCGAGTGACAACCCCAAGACAGTTTATAAAATTATTGTGGTTCACTCCAATTGCATTCCCTCCATTATCAAACTCCACAACCAATTTGGATCCACTGCCACTTAGCGCAATTAACTTTTTCAACAGAGTGATACCCCTTTTCTTGTTAAGTTTTTGTTGCTGCGCATCAAGTTGCTCAATTGCTTCAGTGGGTACCTGTGCATCATCAACCTAAAATTTGACAAAAATAAACACAATGAATTAGGCCAATATAGAAATATAGGATATATGACATAACTAGAAGATAATGAATTTTATAGAAATATAGGATATGTTTTTAGAACTTACATTGGTATCCTCGCCATGCTCGTCATGGACATCATGCTCATCATGGACTTCATGCTCATCATGGACATCATTCTCATCATGGTCAGCCATCTGAAAATGTCATTAAAAAGGCAAACATTTAGCATTTGTATCAACTAGAAAAAGGAAAACATTTAGCATTTGTATAAACTAGAAAAAGGAAAACATTTAGCATTTGTATAAACATACATGTCTCTAAAATTGTGATCTTTTATCAATTAACAATCCTTCATTGTGATCTCCGCGCACATATAAGTCATCATTAGCTTCAATATTTTGTGGAGTTGGCAACCCAACTGAGAATGGACTGGAGTCATCATACTTATCATAGTACTCTTCTTCATCTATAGGATCTTCAACGAACTGTCTTTTACCATGAAGAACAACCGACCATTTATCATTTGCAGGATCATCGATATATAATATTTGTTTTTCCTGTGATGCCAATATGAATGGTTCAGCCTTCTCGCCAATCTTTTCAAAGTTCACCAAAGTGAAACCCAATTCATCCACTATAACTCCTTTGGTGTTATCAACCCAATTACATTTAAAGAGCAGAATTTTGAAATCTATGTAGTCAAACTCCCAAATGTCTTCAATGACACCGTAATATGACATTTTAGCTTCACGTGGACTCTTATCCTTTGCACTTGCAAAGTACATAGTCGACGCTTGAAGAGTGACCCCACTATTTTGGACGACACTCTTATCATCTTGGTGCTTTGTGTAATATGTGAATCCATTAATGTCAAACCCTTCATAAGACATAACATTCGGTTTTGGTTTAAAGGCGAGGCATTTGATAGTTTCTGTAATATCATTTGGTGTTTGAGATAGTTGATATAAGACTTTATCTTCAAACCACTTAGTAAAAGTATTATTATGCTCTCTAGCAAGCCACATTGAACTTGCTTGAGGATGTTGTCTCTTTATGAAATTGGTATGTTCCTCGATATAAACACTCACTTCATCCATATTCTGTAAAATATACAAGTGAGCTTGTTCCAACTGCTCACGGCTGATTACTTTCACCCGTGGTCCCAAAATTCCTTTGCCCTCCTCAATATTCTTGTCATTATCAGGAGTGTCATTACCATTGAGAAAGTCATTGCAGAAATCCATAACCTCTCTCGCCACATAACCTTCAATAATACTCCCTTCAGGACGATAACGGTTTCGAACATCACCTTTAAAAACGCTCATGTATCGTTCAAAGGGATACATCCAATGCAAGAAAACCGGTCCCAAGATTTTCACTTCCCTAGTCAAGTGGACAACAAGATGTACCATGATATCAAAGAACGAAGGAGGGAAATACATCTCAAGCTGACATAGGGTAACAACCACTTCTCTTTGCAAATTATCGAGAGTATCAGGGTCAATAACTTTGCTGCATAGACTGTTGAAAAAGAAACAAAGTCTGGTAATTGCAAACCTTACATGCTTCGGCAATATAGATTGAATTGCCACGAGCAATATTTGTTGCATTAGAGTGTGACAATCATGAGATTTAAGACCTATCAACTTTAGATCTTTCATTGATACCAATCTACAGATGTTGGATGAGTAACCATGTGGCACCTTAACATTTACCAAGCATTCACAAAAAGTTTTCTTCTCCTTTCTAGACAACGTGCAACAAGCGGGAGGTAAGTATGTTCTTTTATTACCCATTTCACGTAATTCTGTTAATTCTGACCTTATTCCCATTTCACGTAGGTCCAGTCTGGATTTTATCCCATCTGTAGTCTTACCTGGTATATTTAACAGAGTACCAATGATGCTATCACAGACATTTTTCTCAACGTGCATTACATCGATACAAATTCTGACTATCAAAGAACTCCAATAAGGAAGATCCCAAAAGATTGACTTGTTCTTGAATGAAGAATTGTCACTCCGTGTGGCCATACTACATTGTGATTTCTTACCAAATTCATTGACAATGTCTTTTACTCTTTCATAAACAACATCCTCGGGTATAGGTTTAGGTGCACTCCGTTCATCATTCCATCCATTGAATGCTTTGCGCTTCCTACGATACGGATGAAATTTTGAAAGAAACCTTCGATGACCAAAATATACAGCCTTGCCGCCATGTTTTAGTCTTATTGAATCAGTGTTTTCTTCACATATAGGACACACTTTAGCTCCTTTGACACTATATCCAGACAAATTCCCATATGCCGGAAAGTCATTAATAGTGCAAAACAACATAGCGTGCAAACGAAATGTCTCTCTTGCTGAAGCATCATAGGTGATCACACCTTCAGCCCAAAGTTTCTTTAAGTCATCAATCAAAGGTTCAAGATAAACATCGATATCATTTCCGGGTTGTTTAGGGCCCGATATCAACAATGACAACATAACATACTTATTTTTCATACACAGCCAGGGAGGAAGATTGTATATAACAAGCATGACTGGCCAAGTGCTATGTTGGCTGCTCAATGTCCCGTACGGATTCATCCCATCTGTACAAAGCCCAATTCTTAGATTCCTGACTTCTTCACCAAATTCAGGGTACAATACATCAATCTTCTTCCACTGTGGGGAATCAGACGCACGTCGTAGGATCCCATCATTATTTTTCTTAACATCTGCATGCCACCTCAAATTCTTCGCATCTTTCGGATTTGCAAACAAGCGTTGAAACTGTGATATTATAGGTAGATACCACAACACCTTGGCAGGAGAACCAGTTTTGGACTCCCCCGAAGTCGTCAATTTATATCGTGACGCACCACATTTTGGACAATCTTTCAAATCTACGTAGTCCTTTTGAAATAATACACAATCATTCGGGCATGCGTGTATCTTTTTGGCCTCCATTCCCATTGGGCACAATATTTTCTTTACCTGGTATGTTGAGATTGGCAGCTCGTTTCCTTCAGGAAGCATTTCTTTCAACAAAGTCAACAATTCAGTGAAGCTTTTATCGCTCCATCTATTGTTAGCTTTCAACTTATTCAATCTCAGCACAGTGCTAAGCTTCGTAAACTTAGCACAGCCTGTGTATAACGGTATCTCAGCATCATGCACAATGTTTCTAAAGATAGGAGGTGGATCGGTGTGCTCTACCCTACAACTATCCAGCATCGCATCAACGATGTCAGCTGGAACTGGTTCGTTCACATTTACGTCATCGGAGGCAATTTCTTCTTCCACCCAAGCACTGCTATCGACATCTACTGGTTTCGATTTTGAAATCTCTCCATGCCAGTGCCATTCTGTATAGCCTTGTACAATCCCGTTGCACATGACATGACTTTTGATTTCCTCACCAGTGTTGACTTTCAAGTTGTTACCACAATGCCTACATGGACAGTAGAACCTATATGTAGGTTTTTTCCTATGTTCCTCGACAAGTCTAATAAACTGATCAAGACCAGATATAAACTCTGGGGTGCAACGATTACGAATGGACATCCATGATCTATCCATTCTATGATCAGAGAAAACAAGTATATATTAGGAAACAAGTATATATTAGGAAAAGATTAGGGTATACACTTACATCCTAAGTGTATAATGTGATGTCATTCTTATATATAATAAATGTGTACCACCTATCCCATCCTTGAACACCTAATCTCACTAGTAAGTGTATAATGTGTATTGGGTTTTCAAGAAAATTTCGGCAGCATTTCCCCACTGTTCTCTAAGTACATATGTACTTAGAGAACAAACGGGGAAATGCTACCGAACTTTTCTCGAAAACCCAATACACATTATACACTTACATCCTAAGTGAGATTAGGTGTTCAAGAATAGTCCCAAACCGGGGACTATCCAAGATTTACTCCTAATGAGTCAATCTTGGACGGGTTTCTAGGCCAACAAACACAATAATAGATATCTACAATGAAGCCGGACTCCATACAAACAATATATAATTTAGTGATTGTTCATTCTAATTTATACCAATGTACAAGTAATATAAAGAACAATGTGGATTATATGGGACATAAATTCATTGTTCATTGTCCAACATTAGGTTCAACACTTGAAACATACATTCATTTACAACATAAAAAATTTGTATCATTAGGGTCCAACATGTGGATTATATGGGACATACACATCAAGGTGGTCATAAGGGAGGATATTTCCTTATTTATGAGTAAGTGATATAAGATTAAGATCCATATAAAAATTAGGGCAGAAGGAAGAAATAAATCTTCTTTAGGATACAATAGACCCTTATGGATGTATTTAGGGTCATAGGCACCATCATAGAACAAAAGGGGTAGACTCTAGGATTTAAGATCACACTACATCATGTATTTTATACAAAATTACATGTATGTGTATATAAAATATATTTATAAGGAACTTCTATACATATCTAATCAACAAATCAGTAATTAACTAAGTATTCATCAATACTTACTATTAATCAGTATCTCTAATCATTAAAATCGGCAATCAGATGAGTAATTATAAATAACAAACTACGAATTGTTGAATTAAAGTAATCACTAAAGTAATACTAACCAGTAGTACCAATCATTAATCACTGAAAGCAGCAAGGAAATCAGTAAAACTAATCATGCATTACTAGTATAATAGAGCAATATGATATTTACTTCGATGCATTACAACAGTACCCAATTATTTCAGCTTACATACCTTTCGTTAGCGGCGGCGGACAAGTAGGCGAGCTCCCAGCAGTGGTGGCAGTGACCGGCGAGCTCCAGGCGGTAGGGCAGTAGGTGCAGCGGTGGCCGGCGAGCTCCAGGCGGTAGGGCAGCAGGTGCAGCGGCCGGCGAGCTCCAGGCGGCAGCGGCGTCAGTGGGCGGCGGCGAGCAAGGACGGGCGGTGGCCGGTGAGCAGGCGGAGCGGGCGGCGCCGGGCGTGAGCAGGGAGGAAGGAGCTAGGGCGGCGGGCGATTAGCGTGGAGGGAGGCACCGGAGGCACTGGCGGCGGCGTGGAGGGAGGTACCAGTGGAGAAGGCGGTGTGGAGGCACTGGAGGAGAAGGCGGCGGCAGAGAAGGTGGCGCGGCGGCACTGTCGTGGTTGCGGCGGAGTGGAGGTCGGGCGACGGCAAAGAAGAAAGGGTCGGGCGACAGCAGCGATGAAACAGAGAAGAAAGGGGAACAGTCGCGTGATCGTGGGATATTAAGTTCACCAATAGCATCGGTTGTTTGTCACAACCGATGCCTAAACCACTTAAGCATCGGTTGTTTAAACCAACCACCGCTTAAGATGGACGATATTTTCACGAAATTGTTTGGCGGGAACCACGTTCGGCGTCGGTTATCAACAGATAGCCGACGCTGAAAGTGACACTTTTCGCGCAAAGTTTCATCACACATAGGCGTCGGTGGCTATTTAACTAACCGACGTTGTATGTGACACTTTTTCTTTTCACTCAAAAATTGGATTTCATGGGAACTTTTAGGCGTCGGATTGTTATTTTCAACCGACGCTGAATACAAAGCGGTACCAGTGTCTGGCTGGTCTTCGGATATAGACATCGGTTTGCTTAAGCAACTGACGCGGTTATATGATAGGCGTCGGTTTTCCTTAATAACCGATGCCCAGAAAAGGGACACTGAATGCTATTTCTGTAGTAGTGATAAAACGCAAAATAGGAACTCAGGAACCAACAAATATACCACACACCTAGAACACAAATGAACATAAAGTATTCCAAACAAACATAAAACATAAACACTTGCATTACTTGTATGTCTGTGGTAAAACATAGAAAATGACTCATTGAGTTTAAACAACAACCAATAGACACTGAAAAACCCAATTTCAAACAACCTATAAATACTCAGATTGTAGATATGAAAATAAGAAAAAGGCTAGCAAGTTGTAGAACATCTCAAGAAATATATTAGCTTGTCAAGATCACACAATATTTAGTATTCTTTTCTTTCTTTTATTCTTCACCGACATGAACTCTTCACATGTTATCTTCTAAAATGATACTTATCTAGATCAAAATGAGTACCTTCTGATGTAAAGCCACCTTCTTTACATGATGGATCTTTCCTACTTATATTCTAATAATTCAATGAGAGAACATATCTTTTCTCAAAGTCAACTAGCTACCTATTTATCAATCAATACATTGAATGGTCCACTCCACCTCCAATTCCCTATTCAAGTGTTGATTACTAGCAATAAAACATGGTTATGAGAAAATATCAGACATATCCAATTTGTCTAGGAACTGAATTTAACTACGTAGGAGACTAAGAAACTTCCAAACTAAATCAACAACAACTTGAATATAACTCACTGAACATATGGTAGATATGACTTGTGTATGATTCCCAAAATTTGCAAATTTATAACTTATGCAATAAAAAATGTATTAAGATGCACATTTAGTCTACTAGAGTGATTTGTTAACAACAATCTTAATTATATGGCTTTGAATGAATTTTATTAATGATTTGAGATTAATACTTTGATTGAGTCTATAATATCTCAACTAAGTAATGTTTGTCTTAACTTGCATTATACTAATATTAGGCTTCAATGTAATATAGTTAGGCTAATTGAGTGTTACATTTGAAATTAAGTGTATCATGGAGCCTTTGAAATCATTAGATGACTTAGGTTGGAATCATGGTAATTATAATACAAGTAACCTTGATATTCAGTCTTTTTAGAAGATAGATTAATCCTGACCTTAGTCAATATTTTTTAAGCAATCAAGTCTTTAACATGAATTTAGAATTGTCTCGAGACTTTTGGAATCATTAGATGGGCATAGGTGGACCCATGCCCTCCAATGTCTAATTAATCCTATTACAAAATAGGTCCCTAACTTAAGAATTCAGGTAGTAAGGGATCCTAATAAATACTGAAGATAATTTCATTGACAAATAATTGGAATATACGATTATAGGAGAAACTTTAGCAAACTATAATCTATCTCATGATCTAGATAATTAATTGAATCAATATATAAATAAATTGTGGAAACCAAGTTTAAGACAATAGACATATGACTTGAAAAATTATATTTTTCCCTATGAGAGAGAATGGTAAAGTGAATATTACAATTTTAGGGACAAATTAGATATCCTATGTGGCCTAGGAATCATCCTTAGCACTGGATTTTTATCTAAATGAAAAAGAAAATGAAAAAATAAGAAAGGAAGGGACCAATGTCCAACCACACTATGGGTTAGTGGTGGTGTGATTTTCCACGCATGTGTGGTCTTTTAAATGTATAAGTCCCCAAATAGGATTCAACCACAACACTAAAATATGCTTCCACAAGCGCATGGGGTCATGTTATAGTATAGATGAGAGGCAAGCAAAGGGGATCGATCCACGGGGAGATAGGGGGCACTAGAGCTAGGTTTGTGTTGGCTACATTCCTAAAATGGAGATTAGGGTTGAAGGGTTTCAAGTTGGGTTTGGTATGATTACACTAAGTAAGCAGGCAAGTAAAGTCAATATGAAAACTAGATTACCAAAAACCCTAGATTACCCTAAGACTAAGTTAAGTAATAAACTAAACAAGAGCTAGATGATCTACACTACTCTAATAGGGCAATTAGCAACTAAGAACTAAGCTAAACACTAGAGCAAGCAAGAATCTAGGTGAACCCTAATTAACAAGAATAAGCAATTGACTATAGGAAATCAAGGCAATGAAGCTAACCTAGCATTAACAAGATAAGATGACAAATTAGGTATTAATCAATGGATTGATAGGTGGGCCATTTGTGAATTCACTTTGATATTAGTTGGGGGAAGGTCAACATAGCATGCAAATCTTACATTTTGATCTAGATGAACAAACCAAACAACAAGGCAAGTGTTATTCGAATATACCCTATACAACTAGTTGGAGAACTAAGGTTAGGTGTAATTCTAGTAGGACTTCCAAAGTCTAGGTTTCTAGGTTAAGTGATATTACGGCAACTGAGAGACAAGGGTATGAATGGGAGTAGAGATGAGGGTCTTTCACCTCATGTTTCTTGCCATCTAGCCTTTAGGAAGCTCTAGGCAATTGCACCTATCACACTAACTTGTAGAAGCATGTAGATGTATGTAAGAACAAAGGGGGCTAGCTAGGGATCCACTAATTGGACCTATGAGCCATTCCTAAGATTGCCACATACATTTCAATTTCCCCTAGAAGCCAAGTGTAACGACCCCGTCTCCCGGTAACCCCCACTTAAGGAAGACCAAGAGATCAGAGCCTTTATCCAATAACCTGGATCAAAGGTTCAACAAATAATCAATAATAATTATGAAATTCTACTAACTAAACTGAAATCTGGTATTAAAATAAAACTTTGCATACCTTTTTCAAATCTGGGATATCTACATCTATCCACGTCAGGAGTCTACTCTAAGTAATCCTCCTTTACACTTTAACTCTTAATTAATCTCACAAATGCGACTTTACTATTTGTCCTTTTCAAGCTTGTACCTAAAACGCTGACAAAAAAAACGTCGGTCAACATATCAGAATTTGCAGGTATGTGGGGACAACCAAAAGTTTGCACGTATGGATAACAATCTAAATATCACAATCAAGTTAATTAACAAGTCAATTTACGCTTTTCAATATGACATTCTCCACCGCTTTTGCCCTAACCCTGGCGTACCCACCTTAGGGTTTCTTTTGCCAATGACTTAACGCCACCTTCTCAATCCTGAGCTTGGTGGCTGGGGGTCACCACTCATGGTGCCCACTAGTCATGCAAAATCATAGGCCACCTTCTCATTCCCGAGCTTGGTGCCTAGGGTCACCACTCATGGTGTCCATTGGTGTACCCATCTGGGCCTGACCTTTGGCATCTTCCATCATGAGGCATGTAGGTGTGAGAATACATACTTCTATTATTAATGTGATAATCATAGTGACTTTATGATTTGCAAGTATGAACATCCAAACTGATAATTTGCATTCATTGCGATTAACCATCCAGAAAATCCTCGGGAAACTAAGGCAATTATTCATAATTAACCACATACCTGATTTGTAGATTTAACAAGCTAATAACGATTCCAAGCAAGAAAGTAATCCAAGAAGCACTTCAACAATCACAGAATTCCTAAAAAGCATACGTAACCTATTTACTACACTTTACCAAGAATATATCAATTTAATTGACTTGGATTCACTTTCTAGGGTTTCTAATCCGAATTGGGGTTTTATTAGGTTTCTTTTTGATCTTTTTACAACTTTCCTCATTTATACCCTAGAACAACAGTTCTAAGTGCAAAACCTTCACATATTCACTTTAGAGCCTTTTATCATCTTAGGTTCCTTCCAGATTAACAACTCATAGTTCATTATGATCTAATTCACCTATGAATTCCATCAATTCCAACTTTATCCATTAGAAAACCCTAATTATTAAATTAAGGGCATCTATCCATGATTAGGAACTTTTTATATTCAAAATATCTTAGAACCATCATTTAATAACATATTATCATATTTTTCAAATAAAATATGATCTTATCCTCTTTTACCCTAAATTAGGGTTTCTAAGTGCTTATTCATCCATGATTGGTGTAAAACCCTAAATCATGCAATAAATCATCTAGATCAGGTTCAAGTTCATCATTAACGTTTCAACAGGTTACTACTACTTAATTTTGCCAATTAAGCATCATGAACCTAGCCATTAATTACAATTAGGGTTTCTAACATAATTTCAAAGCACTTTTCATTAACTTAGCACACTTTTGCAAATAGGTACTAAATTAGGTTCTCAAACTAATTTTAATGTGTTCCTCGTACTTTTCTAAGAAACTATCATGTATAAACTTTTCTCATTAGAGCTTCCTAGAGGATTCTATGAATTTTGCAAAGAAAAATCATTTTCCTTATTTATTTGTTAATTCGAGAAAACCATTGGCCGCCCGATCCATGGTCCCATGGACCTCGCATGATCCAATGGCCTAGAATCTGTGCGCCCATGTTTTATATTTAAAGTTGTAAATAACTATTTTACCCGTACCTTCCTTCACAGCTGTCGGGGGCAAGGATGTATTTTTGCCCTTTCTCCTTCTTCTTCCTCACGAGGCCACCCCCTGTTCGCGACCCGTGTTTGCCCGTGGTCAACCTCAGGATTGACTCTGATCATCTGACTTCCCCAACCGTAGGCGGATTCCGCCGCACCCTCTCTGGGCTTCTCCGAACTCAACGGTGCCCTCGTATTCACAAAGCATGGCCCGGGTCGACGGGACGGAGGAGTCCCCTCTCCGGCGAGAAACAGCTTCAGGTTGGAGGTGGAAGTCGGGTTTCTTCTCGAAATTGACCCCGTGCTCTTGCTAGGCTCTCCCATACAAACTCCAAAGGAAGCTCTGGGCTTTCGCAAGGGGTGCACAACCCCTCATATATAGGTAGGATCGAGGGTGCCCCTACCGGATTTGGGAAATCCCGCATATGCCATGCCAGGTCCCAAAACCTGGTATGGTTGGGATCCTAGGACTTCCCAAACCAAAAGGACTTAACCTCAGACCGTCTCATGCCCAGAGTCACGATGACTTCCAAGAACAAGGTGGCCAGGAGTCCTTCTCGGACTGGGATTTACACGATGATCCAACGTCGTTAGATGCGAGACCTGTGGTTCAGATAACCCGCGTCCAAGATAACAGAGCTTAATTTTCCTTTTCAAATGAACTGTGACATTCATTATAAACCCAACACCTTAGGGAATCTTGTAAAATCTATAACTCCCAAACCAAGTATCCAATTAATCCCAAATTTGGAGGGAAAGTCCATAATGACTTAATCTACCTCACTACCTTAATTGGGCTCATTATCTCAGTCCTTTTCTTTAAGTGCAAGATATCTCTTAATTGTATATATATTTAACCTATTTTCTCTTTCCTTTGTTGTTAAATTATTATTTTGAGTTCCTTGAACCTCAAGGAACCTTAATGGCTCGAAATCCCCTCTTGGGAATATTTGCTTAGCCTCTTTCCTTATCTTTCATCCCTTTTGTTAATATTTTTCTTTTTCTATATTAAAATATCTCTTTTTGAGTATTTTTCTTTATCTCTCTTTTATTTCCTTATTTGGAGTTACTTTTAACATTAGGAATCCTTTGGATACGAAAATCCACAAAGATAACTCAATTTTACCTTTTTCCACATGTTTTCTACATTTTATCATTATTTTCAATTTCTTTCTTAACAAGGAGATACTTAATTGCGCTTTTCTTTCCTTATTGCATTTTCTTTGCAACTTTGGACTCCTTGGAACCCAAGGAAACCAAGAGGCACAAAATCCAACTTTGAATTATATTATTTTGCCTTCTAGAGGTTTCCACATATTTCTTTTCTCTAAAAACTCAATTATGCATTTATTAATTGAATTTGTTATTATTGGGCCCAATAGCCAATAAAGCCCACAACACAATCATCAAGGCTATTGTAAATGAAACTCATGTATTAAAAATTATATCATTATTTGTTCCAATTTCTTTAATATGAGAAATTACATTTCTCAGCAAATGAACCCAAAAAATTGGGGTTGTAACATCCTTCCACTCTTATAAGAATTTTGTCCTCAAAATTCCATCAAGCAAGCAAACAAACAGGATAATCCTTTCTTATGTCCATCAGGGCTCCCATGTGGCTTTACCCTTTCCATGATGCTTCCCAAGAACCTTCATAATCTCATATTCTTCCATCTGAGTTCTTTCTTACCTTGGTATATCATACCCTCATAGGTGACTCAGGACATTTTAGCCTCTCAAAAGCTGAATAGTTTCAGGGCTCAATACATGGCTTGGGTACCTCACATAGTGCTCTAGATCAGACTCATGGAACACTTTTTACATCATGCTATCCTGAGGGGTAAGGTTAAACCTAACCATATCCACCAATCCATCTCCAATGGACCCATATATTGAGGACTCAGCTTTCTCAGCTATAGCTTAGAGGGGTCGGGTTTTCACATCACATACTTTCCTACAGTGAACTGCATGTCAGTCTGCTTTGCATCATCTCACGACTCATGTCGTCTCTGGGCTCTCTCTCTCAGCCATTGCACGATCAAAGTGACTTCATCTGCACCCACTGTGGTTCTTTTCTGACCTTCGCGAGGCCTCCTTCACCAACATCATCTTAATGAAGTGGTGACCGACACAACCTCCTACTAGAACTTCTTGCATTCCGTTAAAGGCTATGGTGGTTATCATCACATCTTTCAAAGGAAAAGAACTGCCTCTATGTATCACCCTGAATGAGCACACATGCTCTCATCAGACCCTCTAGTCTGGATCATACTAACCATTAGTAAGGGCTGATAAACTGTACTAACATCGAGTTCGTCACGCATCTGCTTCCACCTTATGGAAGTGAACCTTTAGGTTCTACTCAAGAACTTTTGAACTCGCATCATGTTGTAGTTGAACCATCTCTCTCTCATATGTAGTCCAACTGGATCTGTCCCTTGACAGTACTCTTTCTTTCTCATGTCATCTAGGTAAGGTGATCTACCATAACCCATTTTGCATATTTACCTTCCTTGGTCTAGGGGAGACTCACAACATCCATAGTGAAGAACTCCCATTCCCTCTCGGGAACTCTTTATAATTTATATCCATGCATTGGTGTTCCTCCTTCACCTCTTGGCTTTCATGGCGACATACCTCATGCCACTTCATCTTAAGCATCCAAAGTACTACTGTCACCTACTATCTTCGTAGTACCATGGTGTATGGTGATCTTCAATCATTATTTCCTTAATTGTCATGATTCCTTAAGGTCGATTTCTCAGAAACCCTAAACCACTCTCATCAGGGTTTTATTACCTTCCTATCCAAAGAAGTGTATCTGAGGTTCTGTCACCATTCTCTCACTACATCAAAAATTGGCTAACCAAACAACCACTAACTTGATCAACCGATATCGTTACATCTGAGTGTTAGCCATACTTATCTCTTTTTCAAACTTAGGGTTAGCCTAACAGCCTCAACTTCTTGTATCTTCCAATTAAACTAGGCAACTATATCTCAACCAGAGCATTCATTACCACTTCACCTCCTTAGGTGCTAGGTAATGTTGAAGACATACACCTCCATGTATTCCACTTATTATCTCATCTCAACTCTAAGTTTGTCTTTATCAAGAAACTCTGAGCTCATCCTCATGGTGATCAAACTCAACCTTGTGATTCCTTGTAACACTTGCAAAAATCCACCTAGTTCAAGATAAAACATCCTCGCAAGATGATCTCCTAAATACTCTTAGTGTTTGTAAACCATCCATGTATTATTCTCTCCACAAAGGTATGTTATCATCTCTATCCTCATACCTTGTAGCAATGTTCCAACTTACATCATCTTTATCCTTGGTGTAAGGCATGTGTACTGTCCTATCTCTCACTCCCATAACAAGAGGAATTAAGCATTTGGCTACAGTCCAAATATAGAGTTTTTCATGTTCCAAGAGTAGAGATGGTACAACCCACCTTAACAATACACTTTCAAATCTAAGTTGAAACATGCCACATACGTCTCCACTTCACAATCATCTTGATATCGAAGTTACTTCCATGGAAAACTGATCTGGAACCTACTTGGGTCACCACACTATCCTTGGTCATCCCCTCTAGGTCTATAGGGTGCCAACACTTTTGGGGTCATCCCTTTTCCCTTATGCATCCAAAGAGTGCCCTATTCATCTGCCCTTTGGGTCTCATGAGTTCATGAAGGTGATCAATCTCCTAACCCATGGCCCTCAGATAATGATAGTTGTTACCTCCCAACCCTATGGTCATGTGCAACTAGGGAATTAGGCAACTCCTACTTTCATCGGTCTTATCCCTATCTAACCCTAGTATAGACTTAGGATTCTCACTTAGTACATGTTCAACTTAGAACCTTACCCAAACCTTCATCATCTCTCTCTGCATTCATGACTAACTATTCATCCCTTCATAGGGGTCATGGCAACCTGCCTACCTTGGTTAGGCCCCATACCGGTTACCTCCATGGTAACACATCCACATGCACTTAGAGATGGTTATCTATGGGTCTACAGGTTCATTCACATACCATGTACTTTTTGCTTCTCAAGATCTAATGAAACCTCTTTAGGTTACCTCAAAACTGGTATACACCCTACCAAAGGGTCCCTCTCCCAGGATGGGAGGAAACTACAACTCTTGACAACCATGTCACAACCGTCCTTAGGGTTTACATTCACATGAGCATGCCTAACCCAGCAGCTACTAAGGCACAAGCAGATCACCTATTAAACCATGCTAGGTCATACTTCTTCTCTTTCCTCAACATAAGATCAACTTAGTTGTGAGGGGTTCATCCAGCATACCTTTAACTTAAGGGATTTCCTTCTTCCTCTATGCATGAGGAGTACCATGTTCGAAACTATAGAGACTCAAATCTCATTATGAGCATCTGGTACACTACTTCCCCTCTTAGGTCTAGGAACCCTATGTTCACCTTTGGATATCCAACTGCATGCTCAATCTCTTAACCACGAATCAAGCATGTCCAAGGTATGTTATGTGCTTCCATGGTGCTTTATATAAGAAGCACCTGAGAGTTAAGTCCTCCTCAAGGACAACCAATAAGGTATAAAGCCTCACAACTGGTTACTTAAACCTCCTCAGGGTCTAAGGCACTCTTTGACTCATCTTAGCAGGTAAACTCATGTACCATAGGCACATAGGTTCCAGAAGCATCACTCTCTCTTTAGGGTTTGGTTCCTCTAAAGGATGCCAAGATATCATCCATTCCCAGGGATCAAGAACGAGGCAACCACTATCATCCACTTAGGTCGCATCATCCTCAACTCCCCACTACTCCTCATGTTTCGGAATCTAAGCTTCCAACCTTCTTTCTTGAGTCATGCTTTCTCTCTCTAGAGCTAACTCCACATCCAACCTTACTACTAGAGGTCCTCTCTCCATGAAGGATCAAGCTCACAAGCATACTTCTACATTGGTGAAGCCTATGCTCGAACTTACGTTTGCTCAAGATCATCCATAGCCCTTTATGCTTATTTCATAAGCCGTCCATCATGATCTCTTGACTAGGGTTGCAACCTACTGTCAGTACTAGTGACGTACTATGGGTGCAAGTTATACCCCACTTTATCCATGAAGGAGCTATCCTTCACTCTAACATGCACGACCCTTTCTAGGGTTGGGTTGTCAGAGGTACTAGGTCATCTAACCTCTCATGACTCATATGGTATCCAAGACATGTCTATCCAAACACCCAGTCAACCATGGCATCTAACTTACCATGTCATCTCTCTCTCTAACCTCCACTTAGGGTTAGGGTTAACATCATCCTCAGAGGATGTGCTAGGTCTCTACTTTTAATGGAGGTCTCTACCTCCAAGACTAACTTTCTCTACTCATCCTCCTGACAAGAAGGTCTAGCCTCAGGTCTTTCCTGAGGGAAATGACAACTTATGTCATACGACCTAAGCATGTATCTATTCTTTTACGCTTACTCTATTAAGCTTATGTCCATGACATCTTATTAACATGATTTTTATTAATTTAGTGGAGGATTCCTTAATCCTTATCAACCTTACCCATACCTCAAGAGGGTGAGGAGAAGATAGAAAACCCTAATCCTTAAGGTCCTTAACAGAATTTGAGTTGAGAAGGGATGAACAAGATGAAAGAGTCCTAAAGGTATCTTATTTCGAGTCATATCCTAAGACATCGGCTAGACAGTCATCGTATTCTGACTAGCGGTGCGGAGGAAAATATTGCCAGCCCCCAGACGTGATCCTTTTCTAGACACCTCAACCTTTTGGACAATCCTCTAATAAATCCATTGGGTTCTACGGAGTTTGTAAAGTTTAATAATTATTAAAGATTAGATGAGGAACCTAGGCTCTGATACCAATTATAATGACCCCGTCTCCCGGTAACCCCCACTTAAGGAAGACCAAGAGATCACAGTCGTTATCCAATAACCCAGATCAAAGGTTCAACAAATAATCAATAATAATTATGAAACTCTACTAACTAAATTGAAATCCGGTATTAACACAAAACTTTGCATACCTTTTTCAAATCTGGGATATCTACATCTATCCATGTCAGGAGTCTACTCTAACTAATCCTCCTTTACATTTTAACTCGTAATTAATTTCACATATGCCACTTTACTGTTTGTCCTTTTCAAGCTTGTACCTAAAACGTCGACAAACAAAACGTCGGTCAGCATATCGGAATATGCCGGTATGTGGGGACAACCAAAAGTTTACACGTATGAATAATAATCTAATTATCACAATCAAGTTAATTAACAAGTCAATTTATGCTTTTCAGTATGACATTCTCCACCGCTTTTGCCCTAACCCTAGCATACCCACCTTAGGGTTTCTTTTGCCAATGACTTAAGGCCACCTTCTCAATCCTGAGCTTGGTGCCTGGGGGTCACCACTCATGGTGCCCACTAGTCATGCAATATCATAGGACACCTTCTCATTCCCGAGCTTGGTGCCTGGGGTCACCACTCATGGTGCCCATTGATCTACCCATCTAGGCCTGACCTTTGGTATCTTCCATTAGGGTGGCATGTAGGTGCGAGAGTACATACTTCTATTATTAATGTGATAATCATAGTGACTTTATGATTTGCAAATATGAACATCCAAACTGATAATTTTCATTCATTGTGATTAACCATCCGCAAAATCCTCGGGAAACTAAGGTGGTTATTCATAATTAACCACATCCCTGATTTGTAGATTCAAAAAGCTAATAACGATTCCAAGCAAGAAAGTAATCCAAGAAGCATTTCAACAATCATAGAATTCCTGAAAAGCATACGTAACCTATTTACTACACTTTACCAAGAATATATCTATTTAATTGACTTGGATTCACTTTCTAGGGTTTCTAATCCAAATTGGGGTTTTATTGGGGTTCTTTTTGATCTTTTTACAACTTTCATCATTTATACCCTAGTACAGCAGTTCTAAGTGAAAAACCTTCACATATTCACATTAGAGCCTTTTTATCATCTTTGGTTCCTTCCGGACAACTCATAGTTCATTATCATCTAATTTACCTACGAATTCCATTAATTCAAACTTTATCCATTAGAAAAACCTAATTATCAAATTAAGGGCATCTATACATGATTAGGAACTTTTTATATTCAAAATATCTTAGAACCATCATTTAACAACATATTATCATATTTTTCGAATTAAATATGATCTTATCCTCTTTTACCCTAAATTAGGGTTTCTAAGTGCTTATTCATCCATAATTGGTGTAAAATCCTAAATCATGGATAAATCATCTAGATCAGGTTCAAGTTCATCATTAACATTTCGACAGGTTACTATACTTAATTTCTCCAATTAAGCATCATGAAACTATCCATTAATTACAATTAGGGTTTCTAACATAATTTTCAAAGCACTTTTCATTAACTTAGCACATTTTTTGCAAATAGGTACTAAATCAGGTTCTCAAACTAATTTAATATGTTCCTCGTATTTTTATAAGAAACTTTCATGTATAAACTTTTCTCATTATAGCTTCCTAGAGGATTCTATGAATTTTGCAAAGAAAAATCATTATCCTTATTTATTCATTAATTCGAGAAAACTAGTAGCCGCCCAATCCATGGTCCCATGGACCACTCAGGATCCAATGGCCTTGAATTCGTGCGCCCATGTTTTAGATTTAAAGTTGCAAATAACTATTTTACCCTTACCTTCCTTCACAGCTGTCGGGAGCAAGGATGTATTTTCACCCCTTCTCCTTCTTCTTCCTCCCGAGGCCATCCCCTGTTCGCGACCCATGTTTGCCCATGGTCAACCTTAGTGTTGACTCCAATCATCTGACTTCCCCAGCCGCAGGTGGATTCCGCCGCACCCTCTCTAGGCCTCTCCAAACTCAACGGTGCCCTCGGATTCACAAAGCATGGCCCAGGTGGATGGGACAGAGGAGTCCCCTCTCCGGCGAGAAGCAGCTTCAGGTTGGAGGTGGAAGTCGGGTTTCTTCTCGAAATTGACCCCGCGCTCTTGCTAGGCTCTCCCGTCCGAACTCCAAGGGAATATTTGGGCTTTCGCAGAAGGTGCACAACCCCTCATATATAGGCAGGGTCGAGGGTGCCCCTCCCGGATTTGGGAAATCCTGCATACGCCATGCCAAGTCGCAAAACTTGGTATGGTTGGGATCCTCAGGACTTCCCGAACCCAAAGGACTTGACCTCAGGCCCTCTCATGCCCAGAGTCATGATGACTTCCAAGAACAAGGTGGCCTGGAGTCCTTCTCAGACTAGGATCAACACGATGATCCAATGTCGTTAGATGCGAGACCTGCGGTTCAGATAACCCGCTCCAAGATAACAAAGCTTTATTTTCCTTTATAAATGAATTGTGACATTCATTATAAACCCAAAACTTTAGGGAATCTTGTAAAATCTATAACTCCCAAACTAAGTATCCAATTAATCCCAAATTTGGAGGGAAAGTCTATAATGACTTAATCTACCTCTCTACCAAAATTGGGCTCATTATCTCAAAGAAAACGTTCCTTTTCTTTAAGTGCAAAATATCTCTTAATTATATATATTTCACCTGTTTTCTCTTTCCTTTGCTGTTAAATTATTATTTTGAGTTCCTTGAACCTCAAGAAACCTTAATGGCTCGAAATCATCTCTTGGGAATATTTCCTTAGCCTCTTTCCTTATCTTTCATCCCTTTTGTTATTATTTTTCTTTTTCTTTATTAAAATATCTCTTTTTGAGTATTTCTCTTTATCTCTCTTTTATTTTCCTTATTTGGAGTTCCTTTTAACATTAGGAATCCTTTGGATACGAAAATCCACCAAGATAACTCAATTATACCTTTTTCCACATGTTTTCTACATTTTATCATTATTTTCAATTTCTTTCTTAACAAGGAGATACTTAATTGCTCTTTTCCTTCCTTATTGCATTTTCTTTGCAAATTTGGACTCCTTGGAACCCAAGGAACCCAAGAGGCACGAAGTCCAACTTTGGATTATATTATTTTTCCTTCTAGAGGTTTGCACATCTTTCTTTTCTCCAAAACTCAATTATGCATTTATTAATTGAATTTGTTGTTATTGGGCCCAATAGCCAATAAAGTCCACAACACAATCATCAAGGCTATTGTAAATGAAACTCATTTATTCAAAATTATATCATTATTTGTTCCAATTTCTTTAATATGAGAAATTACATTTCTCAGCAAATGAACCCAAAAAATTGGGGTTGTAACACCAAGTGTCATCAAGCATCACAAAACAAGAAATTTATGTTTAAAATCACAAACCACATGCAAGATAATGGGAAATGAAATATAAGCAAGAGGCAATCATAATAAAATGAAACTATTTTCATTACAAGTTATTTTCCCCCAACATGGTATCAAAGTCACATTTTAACCCCAAACAGCCCACCACCAGGGGCTTAGCTAAACATGCTCAAAGGAAAGATAAAAGACATGAGAAGAAGGGGATAGGACTCCATGGAGCTCGAAGTAGATCCTTCTCCTTCACCTCCTAGATGTTGTAGGGTGACCTCCCTCCTCCAAGGTGGATGATGGGCGTGGAAATGAAGGGGATTGGGTAGAAAACCTAGAAAACTAGGTTTATATGGTGGAAATGAGGTGGAAATGGTGGATGGAGAGCATAAATGCAAGGGGATTGCAATGAATACTCAAGAGTGGGTGGAGAGGAGTAAGGGAAGCTATCCTAGTGTTGTGGCCACCACCCATGTATATATAGGTGGTGGTGGAAGCACTAGGGTAAGTAGAGGCATTATTGGAAAAATAGTGCAAAAAATGCTAGGGTTTAGGTGGTAGCATGGTCGTGCTAGGCAGTACGACCGTGGTGCATAGGGGTAGGAACTTCCATGGTTCTATGGAACAGTCATTCTAAGAAAGTGAAAAAAATCATAGGTTGAGGTGATAAAATGGAGGTTGGTTGCACGACCGTGTTGGGTAGAACGACCGAGGCTAGGTAGAACAACTGTGTTGGGTAGCACGGTCGTGGTGGTTAAGTTGGAGGTGAGGTCCTTCCCTTCAGCACACATGTTTTGACTTCTGGAAGCACGACCGTGATGGGAAGTACAATCATTTTTGGGGCTTCATGGTACGACCATGTTGGGTAGCTCGACCGTAGTGGCGATATTGTTTTAGCTTACAATTTTGAGATTTTCTCTGTAACTTTAACATTGGCCAACACGTCCGTTCCTTGGCACCACAGTCGTGTTGGGACCTTCAGTAGCAAAATCAACTTGAATCTTCTTGATCAATGGACTTCTTTGCTTGATGTCGACCCTTTTTCATTAGGGTAGGTTGATGGAGCTTTGGGGTTGGACCCCTCAATGAGTGGAGGACTCCTAGAATTCCTTTCTTCTCTCTCATCCATCCAAAGCATGGTTCAAGTACTTGAAAAGTATGCAACGAACGCCCATTAGTGTAATTGACAATAATATGCATATTAGGGAATTTAACTTGCATTCTACTATGTTCATATGTGATTGAGATACAAAAATACATAAGATGAAGCCCTAAAATAGGGTTGCATCACCACCCTAAACTTAAAAAATACTTGTCCTCATGTATGCTCCAACTTAATCTCTCTCTTCAGTGGCAAAAATGATAAATGCATTGCAAAAGATAATTATTGACGAAATTGTCTTAAAAGTGTCTAAGTGCATGTATTCCACCTCTCTCCTCTCCACTTTCACAAACCAATCATGAAATGAGCACTGAGCATACAAACTTCTAATATAGAGCATAGAATACATAAGATTTCCATATGTCCTACAAGTAATTATGGGTAAACCATTCCATGTTAGGTTAATCAATGATGACTAGGAGTGTTGTTTCACTTTCATGTAATTCTGGGTAAACCATTTCATGTTGTCTTCAAACCACACCAAATGACCCACATGGCTATAGAAAGGGTAAAGTGAGCTAGATTTGATGTTTTTTGGCTCAATGAGTATGAAAATGGAAGAAAGGATTGTGATAATATTTTGGAGTGCCTTTACACACTCATCTTTTCTTTATTTAGATGCTCTTAAACATGAGCCTCTTTTTATTTTCTTTTAGATTTTTATTTTCTATTGTTCTTTTCTTTTACCCTTGATGTAGGTAGAGCATATGTTGGATAGAGTGAAATGGGGAGATGTAGATATTGTCACCCCAAACCTTTGGAGGTGTCCAAGGATGTGCTCTAAGGCATACTTTCATGAGGCAAAGAGGTCTGAAGATGGTAAAAGAAGAGTCATGTCAAAAAGGGGTCATTAATGTAGTCCTCAACATAAAATATCCTTCATGAAAACTAATCCAACACCGCATCAAATGATATCACACCACATGATTGAACAACATGAGATTCACATTTATTTCCTACGACTCCATAGGCTCTAAGCATTCATAGCTTGCTCAATTCACAATTCAACCAATATATTCACAAACTTGAGAGAGGTGATGTACATGTAAAAAGTCAAAAATTAAGACCATATGGAAATAAACTCTAAAAATGTTCCATGCATTTGTCAAAGATCAACATTTTCAGTTCAAAAATTGGAGATTAAGTTAAAACACACTTTTAGGCAAGAACATCTAAATTTGGCCAAAATTGGCCAAAATGGTGCCAATTTGCAATCAATCACATCTAAAACTAACTTTAGGGAAATTAAAACATAAAGAAAAAAATCCTAATTAAAACACACAAAAATTACCAAAATCTACATGAGAATGCAACGCATGACCTGGAGGAGCAAAAATAGTGAAAATTATGCAAAAGTGCATGAATTTGAACTACATGTATGCATGGTGCAAGAAAAAGGAAATCTATATTAAAAAGAGAAATGTCAAACAACTAGGGGTCAGGTGAGACAAACATCATCAAAATAAGCTAAGAAAGAGGGCATGCCACCCTACCACCTCAAACTTTTGAATCATTCTATGCTCAACATGAAAATAAAGCTTAGGAATGATGTGGTAGACGTCACTACTCTAACAGTGCAGGTTCATATGATGGGCCAGACTTTGGGGGTGGATGGCCCCAGTAGTCCACCTATGGAGGTCGATATGTCTCCTAGTAACCAGATAATCCTCCCCCCATTGGGGTTCCTTTGTACCTACACATGATGATACTGGTACGTGTGGTTGATCTGATGATGCATCTGTTGCTGATCTAACCACAAAGCCTGTTGTGTTTGTTGAATTGCCTCCAATTGTGCATGAATAGCTGACAAGTGATATGCATTTGTTGGAGGTGGCTGCCCATCAAAGTCATCATGTCTCTACCTGGTGCGGTTTGGTTGCTCAACAATGTGCTTCTCTAGCACATCCGTCTCTCCTACACCCTCTGGTAAGTCCACTGGCATCACCCTATAGTCCTCTCTAGGATGTTGGCTTTCCCACTTGGAGAGCTTGGCTGGCATATTTTTCAATGGCCTGACATCATCCATAAGAATTAAAGCATGGTAAGGTAGCTCTAGTGTGATGGCAATATACCTGGGTTCATGTTGTAAATGATCTTCTTGTCCCTTATGGTAATCATGTGTGACCTTGCATTACAGTTCAAATCAATCAGATTGGCCCCTTCTACCTTTGTGAAGTTCTGGAGATCACAATCAAGTGATCTCGCGGTAGTGGTCACAATCCCTCCCATTATGCAGGGAATCTTGGTGTTAGAGGGAATTGTTTTTATATGATCAATCGTCATCATCCCCAGATTCACATAACCATGACTCACCATTATTGATATCACAAACAAGTCTTTTTGAGAACATCAACCTTGGTTGCTATACCGACCAAAGATGGAGTTGGCGAGGAATTTCAGAATAGATCTCAAAGCGGGGTTGATAATCTATCTTGTTTTTTTACTTTCCCTCTGCAAAGGAGATTTTTCCAGTGAATGTCTCCCACATCTTGGCATTGTTGCATTTCCCATTTTTGTCAAACCTACCCCCATCAAAGTTTTGAGTAAATTCTTGTGTTAGTGCAAAAATCTTGTTGAATTTGGGGGCCTTTAATACATGCGTGGAGTGATTGAGCCTAAAATGGATAGCATCCTCTCCTTGATAGTGCACCTTCTTTAGAGACCCAAAGAATTCATGAGTCGTCTCCAAGTATGTTTCTTCCAAAGTGGTCAGTAATTTGTACAATTTACATGATTCTAAGAAATCCTTGGTGATAAGCTTCATCCCTAAGGCTTGCATGGTGTTGGGGCAAGCATACCTTGTGGGCATCACCCTCCTAGAAGTACACTCGGGGTGAAGGGGTTTCGTGAACACTCTCCTTGACGTGCCTCTCCCATAAGCAACTTCCTCGGGCTGCTTCTAGACCCACTTCCTCCTATCCTCCTCCATCGTGGACAAGAAGTCCACTGGCTCATCTTCCAAATCCTCACTCTCAGTGTCATCTACCACCTCCTCCTCATATGTGTGTGACCCCAAACTTGTTTCCAAGTTCAAGGGAACCATTTGAATGGGTGCATCATCAGCTTCTTCTTCAATCACCAACTAACGCCTAATGGGATGTTGTGTGGCGTGAGGTTGTGTCGATGAAGAGCGTCTCACTGGAGTTTAATGTGGAGGTCGTTGTGAAGTCGATGCATCAGTAGCCTTCTTGTCCCTCCTCTCTCGGGATGGTGCATCAATGTTCATGGAATCGACGATGTTCTCCATCTCTTCTTATTTCTCTTCCTCTTCCTTGTTGGGGTTTCTTTAGCTTGGATCCAACGTGTGGCTGCTGGAGGAGGATCAGTGTTGGTATGCACTCATCAATGCTAAGCGTCAGAGCAATTGGAAAATTGAATTAGACAGTCGCGTAGAGCTATGCGATGGCGTGTGACATTGGAGGCCCGCTTGGTGTGGCTTTTTCTGCCAGTGAAGATGTTCATGGTCTTCTCCACCCCCCTTTTTGATTGCTTTTCCCATGCTCTTCATTTATGCAAGGATCCTTAGTGGAAATCAAGCAAGAACAACAAAAATGTGCCTTCAGATTGTAGGGGCAGAATCTCCTTGGAGATGGAGAAAAAGATGGTAATGGAGGGTGGAAAATGGAGCTTGAGGTAGGGGAAGGTGATTGGGGACCAAACAAACTCAAATCCAGAGTTTGGGAGCAAGAGGAGGTGATTTGGGGGTGAATGGAGCTCTCCCTTATTGCCTCTTTTTGCGGAATGATAGTTTTGGGTCGAGAAAATAATCATTTGGTCGTGCTAGCTCAAACAAAATTGAGTAACTTAAGTACTGGGTCTGGGCCAGCACGTGTGTTCTGGCCAACACAGCCATTCTAGTGAGATGCCAGCACGGTCGTGGTGGCCAGCGCGGTCATGTTGTCGATGCCCCAAACTCGAGTTTTCCCTGTTGAAATGTGACAGCATGACCGTTACATGCCAGCACGGCCGTGTTGGATCCTCCAAGTTCAAAAATATTTGAAAATCATCAAATCATTCCATCATTCATACTCTAATCGTTTTAATCAACCCACTTGATGTTGTATCAATCATTTTTCACTGAAATGCACCTTGTTTCTCAACTGTCACTAGTCTCACCTGTCAAATCATCAAAACTAAAACAAAACTATCAAGCTCAAGTGTGCATGTGTATGCTCTTGGAATCGTGTGAAAACAAAGTAAAAGTATCAAAAAGTAAAGGTTGGGTGAAAAAGTTCCCAAACCTAGGTGGGTTGCCTCCTACTAGTACTAAATTGTACGCCTTCAGCCAAGCTTATTGATTCTTGAAGTCGATCACTCTTGTGTAATTGTCAAAAAATCCTTGAAGTAAACATTCCTCTCATGTGCATTCAAGCACATCTCTTCATTAAGATGGTGTTCCTCAACTAACATCACGATATCAAAACTTTGATTCGCTCTTTCTGGGCCAACTTCAACAACTACTTTCAGCCTTTGCCCATTCATGGTAAATTGTTTCGCTCCATCTTTCTCACGAATCAACATAGCCCCGACTGGATATACCTTTTTTATTAGATAAGGTCCTTCCCATATAGACCGAAGTTTTTTGGGAAAGAACTTCACACTCGAGTTATATAGCCATACCCATTTTCTAGGCTCGAAGCTTTTCTTCTTGATTGACTTATCATGAAGAAACTTTGTCCTTTCCTTGTAGATCTTGGAAACTCATAGGCCTCATGCCTCATCTCTTCAAGATCATGTAGTTGTAACTTTGTTTTCAAACCGGCTATGTCTCCATCCATATCCATGGCTTTCAAAGCCCACAATACCTTATGTTGCATTTCAACTGGTAGATGGCAACTTTTTACATAAACACGCTTGAACGGTGTGGTGCCAATTGTGGCTACATATGCAGTCCTATATACCCACAAGGCCTCATTGAGACATAGTGACCGATCATTGTGGTCCAGCCTCACCTATTTCTAAAAAATGAGCTTGATATCTCGATTGGCTAACTCAACTTGACCACTCATTTGAGGGTGGTAAGGATTATCCACACAATGATTCACTCTGTGTCTCTTTAAAAAACCTTCAAAAGTGTGATGGATGAAGTGACATCCCCCAACACTAATCATGGTTCTTGGAACACCAAACTGGCTAAAGATATTTGATTTCACCAAATCACACACCAGTTTGTGATCATTGGTTCTAGTTGCAGTAGTCTCAATCCACTTTGACACATAATCCACAACAACCAAGATGTACTCATATCCGAAAAAGGGAGGAAACAGACCCATAAAATCAATTCCCCAAACATAAAACACCTCCACCATGAGAATGGGTGATAGAGTTGCCATGTCCCTCTTTGATATATGGCCCACCTTTTGGAACTTCAAACAACACTTGAAAAATTCATGAGAGTCTGTAAACAAGGAGGGGAAATAAAATCCACTTTGGAGAACCGTGGCAGCCATACGTTTCCCACCAAACTGACCTCCACATACTCCAAAATGGCACATATATAGAATTTATTGCTACTTCATCTTCGGGATACATCTCCTAATGAGTTGAACATAATTTGTGACCATGGAAAATAGCCTTTTTCTTTCCACCCTTATCCACATGCTTAGTATCCTTCCACTAGCTAAGAAATTAGCTATATGTTTATACCATGCCTTTTGAGTAGATGAGAGTAGGAAGAGTTTTTCTTGTAGAATTGTTTCTTTAATTTGGCTTGTATCATCAAAGGGTGCTTCAATTTGGGAGAGATGGTCAACGGCTGAATTTTCCACTCCCTTCTTGTCCACAATGTCAATATCAAATTCTTGAAGTAACAAAATCCACCAGATCAATATTGGCTTTGAGTCTTTCTTCGCCATGAGATACTTTAATGCAGTATGGTCTGTATATATCACTACCTTGTTTTGCAGAAGATATGATCAAAACTTGTCAAGAGCAAAGATCACTGCAAGCAACTCTTGTTTTGTAGTCATGTAGTTCCTTTATGCTTCATCTAGAGTCTTGCTAGCATAATAGATGGTGTGCAGATCTAGCCAATTCTTTGGCCCGACAGAGCCGCCCCTACCATGTATGATGCATTAGTCATGATCTCAAATGGTAAAGAAAGTTTGGGGGCTACATTATAGGAGAAGAAATGAGCTTGTGCTTCAAGTGGTTGAAGGCTTTGACACACTTCTCATCAAAGTGAAATTCAACATCTTTTTCCAGATTATGGCAGAGAGGTATTGAGATTTTTCTAAAATCCTTGATGAAATGACAATAGAAGCCTGCATGTCCCAAGAAAGATCGGACATGTATGACAATAGAAGGAATAGTGAGAATAGAAATGAGGCCCACCTTGGTCCTCTCAACCTCAATACCATCTTTTGAAACTCGGTGACCCAGAACAATTCCTTCGGCCACCATGAAGTGGCTCTTTTCCGACGATAGCACAAGATGAACCTTGACACATATCTCAAGAATGGTGGTCAAGTGGAGCAAACACTCATCAAAGGTCTTCCTAAAAATAGAAAAATCATCCATGAATACTTCAAGTGATGAATCAAGCATGTCAGTGAAGATGGAGGTCCACATCTCTGAAAAGTGGAAGGGATATTACATAACCCAAATGGCATTCTCTAGTAGCAAAAGTACCACTAGGGTATGTGAATGTTGTCTTTTCTTGATCAGCAGGATGAACTACAATCTTTAAATACCCAGAGTATCCATCAAGAAAGCAATAGAAACCTTTTCCTACCAACCTCTCTAGAATTTTATCAAGAAATGGAAGAGGATAGTGGTCCTTCTTAGTCTTCTCGTTGAGTTCCTATAGTCTACACACATCCTCCATTTGTACTATTCTCTAACAGGCATCATCTCTCCATCAACATTATCTGCCACTGTGATCCCACCCTTGTTTGGTACAACTTAGATAGGGCTCACCCATGTTCCATAAAAAATGAATAAATAATTCTAGCATATAACAATTTCATGACATCTTGGGTCACAACTTCCTTCAATCTTGGGTTCAACTGCATTTGCATTTGGCGGATTGGCCTTGAATCATCCTCCAAATAAATCCTATATACACAAATGGAGGGGTCAATTCCCCTCAAATCAGCAATGGACCATCCAGTGCCTGAAGGCTCTTCTTTAGGACTTTCATCAATCATCTTCTTGCTTCGGAGAGAGAATAGAAGAAATGATCACATGGAGGGTGTCATTGGAGCCTAGAAATGCACACTTCAACCCTTTGGGGAGTGACTTGAGTTCAAAAATTGGAGGTTCTTCAAGAGAATTCTTCAATGGGTCAGAAATGGATGGGAGGTCCTCGCTTGCATCCCCTAGGGCTAGCTTGTTTGCTTCATCCTCTTCATCATCATCATCGAGAAACTCAACAATGGGCTCTAAACCTTACTTTGAGTGGCAGTTTGGATCCACGCAGGTAGGCACTTCTCTATGATCTCTTTAAGGCATTCAACAAGATAACAATCCTCTTTAGCAATGCCTATCACCTCAGTTGTAGCTGAAGATTTGAAGATGTTCAAATGGATCTTTTGTGTGCATGAAGGTCACATACATGGTGTTGGTTCTCACATGTATCACTACGCCAGTTGTAGCCAAGAAGGGCCTTCCCAAGATAATAGGCACTCTTCTACAATCTTTTTCCATATCTAGAAAAATGAAGTCAGTGCGGAAGAATGTGGAAGTCTCATCATCATGTCTAACTAGCACATCATCAACACACCCTCTAGGTGTTTTCACCGACCGGTCAGCTAATTGTAGAGTGTAACGAGCTTGACCTAATTATCCCATTTGGAGCTCAGTAAATAAATCATATGACATCAAGTTTGTTCTATAAGGGCTTGGTCTATGTGGTGTTCTCCAATGTAACATTCTCTTTCTCGGTATGGTGTGTTGTATAATTGAGCTCACTGGCTCGATGAGCTTGACTTTCTTTGTCATTCTCCCTATTGTTTTCCTCTTAAATGTGCAAAAATCTTTCAAAAACATGGCATAGGAAGGAATTTTCTTTACCACATCAAGAAAAGGAATATTTATATTCACTTGTTTGAAAGTTTCCATGATATCTTCAGTATGTTTCTTTTTTCTTCTTTCAGTAGAGGGCTCCTCAAGAGCATTAGGATAGGGGTGGAGTTGGGTTTCCAATCAACTCAGATCAATGGAATCATCAACTGGAGTCACGGGAATCAAAGTATCACTTCTCGGTATCACAGTATCAACGCTAGTCCGTGTCACAATATAATGAATCTGGATCTCAGTATCAACATGTCTGATCATAGTATCACCTCTATCCTCACTGGCTGCACTATCTACTGTAGCATCACGGGGCTGCTCCAAGGTCCTACCACTCCTCAAAAACAAATTTGCCTTCACATGCTCATGAGTAGAGGAGGAGGAAGCTTGTGGATTTGGCTGTGTCTGTTGAGGTGGTGGTGGCCTTGGATTTGGGCTTTAGAGGATAAATTGTGGCTAGGGTTGTGGATTTTGTGGTGGTGGATGTGGGTGATATTGTAGAGGGGCTTTTGGTATGAGTGAAGTGGAGGATATTGATAGTTTTAGGGGGGTTGGTGGGGTGGAGGAGCATATGGATGTGGTGGTCCTTGGTATTGGTGAAGTGGGGTTACTTGGCCTTGTAGTGGGACATAAGCGCCTTGAGTGGTTCTCACGTAACCACCATCATTGTTGGGATTGGCCATCGGTTGAGATGGAAGCCTCCCCTCTTCATGGCGAGCAAGTGAAAGGGAGATTTATTCAAGCCTTTGTTCAATTCAGATAATATTTTGTCCTTAAGAGGACACCGGTTTCTTTACTTCATCGAGGCTCCTTATCCTTACTAGGACTTCCTCCTCAAGCTTGGAGCTATACTTGGGCCATTGATGTTGCCTTTGCTTCCCTTGTCCCTCCTCATTTTGTTGTTTCCATGAAAAGTTTGGATGATATCTCTACTTAAGATTATAGGAGTTGGACATCGAGCCTTGGTTGTTTCAATTGATAAAGGCTTGCAAAGCATGGACTTCTTCTTCCTCAGCTTCAACTGCCATAGTGGATTGACTTGAAGAACCACCAACTTAGTTCTTCATCATATTCATCATATCCACCATCATTTTCATCATGTCACGGTTGACTGTAGTCCAGGAGGAGGTGGAGGGATGTAGTTCCGGTCACAATGTTCCCCTTTTGTAGATGCCTGATAAAGAGAATTCTGAACAAGTTGCTCAAAAAAGGGCCATGACTCCTCAGGTGACTTTTCCATGAAGGTGCCTCCACATGATGAATCAATATTGTTGCTTAACTCCACCAGCCCGGTGTGGAAAGCTTGAACCAACTGCCAAAAGGGTATCTCATGATGAGGGCAGTCGCGTAGGAGCTCATTTCTTTCTAGGAGAAAGCAGTGATACATCTTCACATTTGGGTCAACTTGGAAATGGGGAAGAACTTCTTGAGAAACTCATTCTTTACTATGTTCCACGTCACCAACTTTGTCTTAGAGACGTACCATTCTTTGGCCTTTTCTATTAGATAGAATGGGAATAGGGTCCTCCAGATGGAGTCATCGGTGGTAGCAGGGTGCAGAAGGTGGAACAAGTTTCAAGGAAGGCACCAATGTAATGGTAGAGGTTCTCATTCTCCATCCCATAGTAAGTAGGGAGGAGTCCAAGAAGTGCGGGTGGAATGGAGAATTGTTCACCCAACATTTGGTCAACAAGGGTGGTAATGGGGGAATTGTAGTTCCTCGGGGTGAAACACTCGTGGAGGGGGCAGTTGGGTTGTAGATGAGCATTTCTATGAGGTGTTTCAGCATCATGGCCACCCATCTCATTTTCTCAGTGTTGGTTGCATCAACTTTTTCATCTCCTTCTACCTATCTTAGGGTCATATAAAACCAAGTCACCTTCATAAAACATAAACAAGCAACAAAAACCAAGTTAGAATGACAATATGCAGAAGTGAACAAAGAATAAAGAATAGAAATGATGAGGGTAGTAGGAAAAGATAAGCTACACTAACTAGCTAGGTCGAGCACCTCACTCCCCGACAACAGCACCAGAAAGCTTGGTGCAATTTTCCACGCACGTGTGATCTTTAAAATTTATAACCCCCCAAATAAGATTCACTCACAATAATAAAATATGCTCCCACTTGAGAATGGGGTCACGTTATAGTATAGATGAGAGCAAAGCGAAGGGGGTCAATCTACACGGAGAGAGGGGGCACTAGATCTAGTTTTGTGTTGGTTGCATTCGTAAAGCGGAGATTAGGGTTGAAGGGCTTCAAGTTGGGTTTGGTTTTATTACACAAAGCAAGAAGGCAAGTAAAGGCAATATGAAATCTAGATTACCAAAAACCCTAGATTACCATAAGCAAGCTTGGTCTAAGAGACTAGGTTAATAAATCAAATCAACAAGAGTGGTATGATTGACATGGATTTTACAACAGTAACAAATCAACCTAGGGATTAAATCCCTAAGTTTTTTCCAAAACCTTGTGCAATAGTACCACCCGCAAGTGGACGAGTCTTATCACAATATAGTTCAGGATCAAATACCAAGGGACAATATTTTTAAGAATCTTTCTATTCAAATATGAATCAACTAAGACTACTATTTAGAACAAGAGTTGGTTTGGGATTAGTTAAACTAATTGCAAGGAAAGTAAAAGAGCTGGATTAAAATTGAGGTTAGATTAATGATAGGAATCACTGGGGTGAAATCTGGTTTCACCACCACTACACACATGCAAACACATCCAAAACACATCTAGGCAAGATACAACTATCCAAGTTGAGTAAGCAAAACCATCCATTAGGAAATAGGGTTTGCGTACGCATCTCCTTAGGCTCGATGTCTCGTTACCCACAAATCACATACTTACTACTCTAGAGATATCCCTTTGGAAGTTCTCGTCCGGACATCAACCATGTTAATTGATATTCAAATCCAAAGTATTTAAGTTCTTACAACAAAGGACTATAATAAATCATGCAAAACAAGTGATCAATCTGCAAAGCATGCATTAAATGATTAACCACAAAATGGAAAATTATATACAAGCCATGGAATGTTATAAAATGGACATGTAAGCATGGGAAGCGGGGCTCGTCCCCGCACCCTAGAAAAATGGACTACTCACTCCTCTTGATAGAAACAAAAAGAACAAGACGAGGGAAGACTCCTCCATGGTTATGGTGAAGAAGATGGTCATGGCTCGGTAGAGAAATGGTCTTCTACACAATGGCGGGGCATATCTAGACGAGGAGGGGAAGAACACCAAGACAAATGTGGATGATCTTCTCTCTCCTTTTTCCTTCTCTTTTCGTGCTCTTTCTCATAGGAGATGGAGCGGTAGATGGTTGATGGCGGAGTAGCAAGGACAGCACAGAGGTAGACTTCAGCGATGAAGATCATCTTCCTTAGCTGGGCATAGAGCAGTCACCTATCGGTGTCGTGGAGCAGAAGTGATGCCTCAAATGAAGGAGGGTCTCATCTATTTATAAGTGCAGGTCCGGAGAGAACCAACTTAGATGCCATAGTCGTGACCTTCAGCAGCGGTCATGGTACTCCTTGGCACAATCATGTCAGGGTGCACCCAACTATGCCGAGGTGGCCGCTGTCATGGTGGGGTTTTGTGGTCGAGGCGTTTGTGCCACGGTCGAGGGTCATGTGTTGTGGCCGCGGTGGGGTCTTCTTGATTATGGTCACAGTGGGGTCTTCTTGATCGCGGTCGTGATACCTTGACCTTGGCCTGACTGTGATGAGCTGGGCCCTATCATGCCAAGTGTCAGTCGATATTTCATCTTCGTCGTGGTCACGACATTGCCTTCATGGTCACGGTCACAACATCCTCTTATAGGTCGTGGTCACAGAATTATCTTCTTGGTCGCATTCATGACATCCTCGAACAAACCTACCCCCACGAGGGGGGCTATTTCTATGGGTCCGGCTTACATTGGTGAATCCTCTAACTAATGAGGATTCTTTCTGATGAAGGATATGGCCATCGAAAATAGGATCCAAATTATCAAAAGTTTCTTGGAGATGAATGGATTTGATCACCATCTCCTATACCGGCGCACATAGTGCAATGCTTATTCCTACAATGGAGATGAATGTATTTGATCAAAACTCTAAATAATCATCTAAAACTGAGAAAATTTGTATATGAGCAGATTCAGGGGGTATACGAGAGCTTCCAATGCAAAATTGGGCTGAAAATGGCGACTAAAACTAAGATGAATATGCTTTCATCAAAACACCCCGAACTTAAATGTTGCTCATTCTCGAGTAATAGAAAATCTAAAGCAGTCGCCAGTTAATACTTTCAACTCTTGTGATTGCCTCATCTTCACATAATGTTTGTTTCTTTTTTGCTAGGTATGGTTGGGCATCTCAACTTCCTGAGATTACTAAACACATCTTACAACATATTTGTTCCCAAGTTAGTTTCTCAAAAGCACTTCCTCTCAACTTTTTCCAACATCAAGCATGTCCAAGAGATTCATAAGAGTCCAGAGATACCCATAGAACAACAAGTGTGCATCTGATCTGACACTGTTGTTTACAAAAGAGTTGTGAAAATGAGGCATTCAATGTGCCTGTAGGTGGAAAAGGGAGTGAAGGGGGGTATGGAAGGAAGTAGTAAATCTCTCCTCTATTTGACTCAAGATTTTTATAATATGGTTGCCACTACATTGATTGCAACTCTTTTTTTATGCGAATCTCTCCTCTATTTGACTCAAGATTTTTATTATAAGATTGCAATTCCATTGATTACAACTCTTTTTTTAATGTGAATCTCTCCTCTATTCGACTCAAGATTGCATTTTTCATTGTGTGCACTCTGGCATCTTTTCTTTTTCATTTTGGTAATACACCCCTATTACATAGACAGGGGTATGGAAGAAGCAAATAAAGAGAGCAGTGGTGTGCCACCCCAAACTTAGGGTTTGGCATTATTTGTATGGCTTTTTGTTTCTTTGTGATGGATGAAAGGGGTATGAAGATGGTAGATGAAGTATAGAAGAGAGTTCAGATCATAATGCAACTTGATTTATAATTCAATGCAATGAGTTGTTCTCCTTATCATACTATGCTCAAATAATAACTTGATGGGGATTCAATGGAGATTCCATGCTATTGTTCCACTAGTTAGTTAGGAAGCACGATGTGTTTGATCCCTCTCAATTCGACATATACTTGTCAGTTTTACTAAAGGATCATGATGTTAGGATTCATAAGTTTCACTTGGTGATTTCTAACCATGGGCTAGTTTCAAAAATTGTCCCTCTTGAGGCTTTCTTTCGAATAAGGAGGGTATTTGAATTCAAAATTTCAAGGAAAAAGAAACTAGTCTCTAGGTAAAGGTTTTGATTGAAATAAAATCATCAAAACTTCATAAAGTTTCTATACAAAAGTACTTTGAAAACTTAAAAAATTTGAAAATTTTGATCAAAATTGCTTCAAAATTGCAATGATGGAATCTTAAGTCTAAAAGACATAGTTGTGGGTGGACAGTAAAGTATGGAACACCCACCCTCCACCCCAAACTTAGAAATTTACTCATCCCAAGCAAACTCAAAACCCAAGTTGGATGGCAAAACCGTGTCAGTTGGACCACCAGATGTGGTTGCTCATAGGAACATGTCCTCCATCTCAAATCTCAAAAATGAACACTATCAAAACTTAATATTACATCTTGCGAAGCATTGTATGCTAGGTGCAAAATTTTGTAATTCGAAACTGGAAGTAAAGGCTAGGATAAGGATCGGGTTGCCTCTCGACAAGCACCTTTGTCTTATGTTGTTGGCTCGACATGCTTCTTTGAATTTTCTAGAAGATAAACAGGTTTGGAAATATTCAATAATTCTTCAATTCTCATGTTAGTTGTGGTGAAATATGTCTTCAAGCATTGGCTATTAGCCACAAACTCTCTCGACTTTTCATTCCATAAAATGAAGGCACCAAGTGGGTAGATGTTCTTGATAGTGCATGGTCCAAACCATCGAGAATGGAGTTTCCCTAGGGAAAAACTTAGTCTTGAGTTAAATAGTAGAACTTGGTCTCCCACTTGTATATCTTTCCTCTTTAGATGACCATCCTACCATAATTTTGTGCGTTCTTTGTAGATTTGTGCATTCTCGTAGGCTATCATCCAAAGTTCTTCCAGCTCCTGAAGTTGTAGAATCCTGGCTTGTCCAACTTTCTTTATGTTGAAGTTTAGTTGTTTGATTGCCCACCAAGCTATGTGTTCAATTTCTACAGGCAGGTGACACGATTTTCCATAGTTTAGTCTAAAGGGTGTTTTTCCAAGAGGAGTCTTGAAAGCAATTCTGTAGACCCACAAGGCATCGTTGATTTTTACTGACCAATCCTTTAGGTTGAGGCCTAATGTCTTTTGTAGGATAGCTTTGAGTTGACGGTTTGACACCTCTACCTATCCATTCATTTTTAGATGGTAGGGGGAAGCTACCTTGTGTGTTACACCATATTTTCTCAATAGATCCTCAAAACCTATTTCCACAAAATGAGAACCTCTTGTCAGATATCACAATGCATGGAAATCCGAAATGGGGAAAATGTTATCTCTAAACATTTTTATGACTGGTTTTGAATCGGCAGTGACGGTTGGTATGGCCTCTACCCATTGAGAAACATAATCCAATGCAACTAGAATGTAGCAAAATCCATACAAGGATGGGAATGGGTCCATGTAGTCCGTTCCCATACATCAAAAATCTCAACTTCCTGCCAGAGTTTAAGGGACATCTCATCTCTTTTTGCAATGTTACCCGCCCTTTGGAATTTGTCACAAGACAAGAAAAAGTTGTATGCATCCTTGGATATGGTTGGCCAAAAGAAACCACACTGCAAAACCTTCAAAGCAATTTTCTTGGAACTCATGTGGCCTCTGGCGGACCCTGAATGGCATTGCTCAAGAGCAAGTTGATCTTCTTCCTCAGTGATACATCGTCTATAAAGACCATCAACACAGAGCTTGAAGAGATACAACTCATACCAATGATATTGCTTCACGTCATGCATGCATTTCTTCAGTGCAATGTCGATGCATTCAGGGTGGATGGCATTGGATGCAAGGTAGTTCATGCAGTATGTGTACCAAGGGATGGCATCTGATGCTTTCATGAGTTGGTCGTCTGAAAGAGAGTCATTAATTGGTATATTTTTAGTATCCAGGGTGTGGATATTACTCAAGTGATCTTCCATAACATTCTCTGTGCCTTTCTTATCTCTTATCTCCAGATCAAATTCTTACAAGAATAGAATCCATCCAATTAGCCTGGGTTTTGCATCTTTCTTTGCTAGGAGGTAACACATTGCAGCATGATCAGTGTAGACAATGACCTTCGAACTGATGAGGTAGGATGTAAACTTTTCAAAGGCATACAAATGCTAAAATTTCCTTCTCGATAGTTGCATAGTTCCTTTGAGCTTCATCAAGGGTCTTAGATGCATAGTAGATAACATGATTTTTTTCTATATATTGGCCCATTACAACACCGACTGTGTAATCACTGGCGTAGCACATTATGTCAAATGGGTGCTCTCAATCTGGAGCTCTGAGGATAGGGGTTGATGTAAGGGCATGCTTAAGATTGTTAAAACTCTTGATGCATTCTTCATTAAAGTGTAAATCAACATCCTTTAGTGATAAGTTCGTCATAGGCTTGATTATCTTGGAGAAATACTTTATAAACCTTCTATAAAATCCTACATGACTGAGAAATGCGCAGACCTCTCTTGCATTAGTTGGGAGACTGAGTTTAGAAATCACTTCAATATTTTCTTTGTCTACTTTAATCCCTGGATTGATGACCCTATGGCCGAGGGCAATGCCTTATTTTATCACAAAATGACATTTCTCCCAATTTAGTACTAGATGTGCTTCTCGCATCATTTCAGGACTAGGGAGAGGTGCTTCAGGCATGAGTCACATAAATCTCCATAAATAGAGAAATCATCCATGAAAACTTCCATATAGGTTTCAGTGAGTCCAACAAATATGGCTACCATGCAACATTGGAAAGTGGCAGGAGCATTACAAAGTTTGAAAAGTATCCTTCAAAAGGCATATGTCCCAAAGGGGCAAGTTCATATCGTCTTTTCTTAGTCATCTAGATGTATGGGAATTTGATGGAAACTAGAGTAACCATCGAGATATCAAAATTATTCATGGTGGACCAATCACTCAAAGACATGGTCTAGGAAAGGCATCAGGAAATGATCCTTACACGTGGCCTTATTCAATTTCCTATAATCGATACACATTATCCACCCAGTGGTTGTTCGAGTGGGGATGAGTTCATTATTTTCATTCTATATCACCGTAGCTCCACCTTTCTATGGGACAACATGTACATGACTTACCCATGGCGAGTCAGATATAGGATAGATGATTCATGTAATGAGCAATTTGATGACTTCAAGGTGGAATACCTCTTTCATATTTAGATTCATCTTTTGTTGATGTTTGACAGTCATCTTGTGGTCTTCCGCCATGGGGATTCTGTGCATGCAAAGTGCTTGACTGACCCCAGTCAGGTCACTCATTTTGTAGCTGAGGGCCTTTCTTCTTTCCCATAATTCTGTCAGGATTTTATCTTCTTGTTTGGATGTTAGGTCAGAATTTATGATAATTGGGCTGACCTTGAGATCATCGAAAAACATGTACTTCAGTACCTCTGGTAGGGGCTTCATTTTAGGGGCCTCTGGTTTCTCACATAGGTCTTCATTTATGTTCACAGCCTTGATTTCATAAAATTTAGCTCTAGGATCTTTTTCTACAGTGTTGAGGGTGAGAACACAATTCTTTAGCTGTTTGTCAATGGAATCATCAGCATATGGGTTTGTTAGAGCCACTTCTAAAGGATCGTCTGATTCATGATTCTCTTGCATGAGGAGTGACATTTTCTCTATGCAATCAATAAAATATACTTCTCCTTTCATGTTTGGTCTTCACATATTTTCAAAACTCTAAACTCGAGTATTTCCTTGCCCACTCGAAGGAGCAAGGCTCCTACTTCAACATCAATGAAAGCTCTTGAAATGGTGAGGAATGGATGACCAAAGATAATAGGGTATCTGGAGTCCTATTTTATGTCCATAATTATAAAGTCGAATGGGACATAAGAGTATTTTCCTACCTTGAATGGAACATCCTCAATGATTCCTAAAGGGAGAGTCATAGAATTGTCTGCAAGTTGTATGGTCATGCTAGTTGGGAGAAGTTATGCAAACCCTAGACTCTTGCATAGGCTAAGTGGCACGATAGAGATGCTAGCATTGAGGTCAGCTAGCCCCTTCTTACATGTTGAGTTGCTGATATGGCATGAAATCCCAAAAGATCCTGGGTCTTTTTGCTTCTTGGGCATTTTGCTCTAAATAATATCAGAGGCAGTTTTTGCTAATTTGATTGTCTCATATTCATTGGTTATATACTTCCTTGTGATGAGTGATTTTAAGTACTTTGTCTAGGCTGGTATCTCAACTAGTGCATCTAGAAAGGGTATATCAACATGAAGCTTTTCCATTGCTTCCTTGAACTTCATGAAACAAGTGTCAAGCCTTGTCTACTTTAGTAGAGCTTGGAAAGGAGGGAGAGGCTTGTATACTAGCATAACTGGCTCAGGCATGTCTTATGCTTCGGCAACGATAGGTTTCTTGGAATTTTCTTTGTCTTCCTTATCAGTGGTCAACGGTTCTTTCAGTTGAGATTCGGGTACTTCAATGTCTTAGACAATCAAGAGTCATTCTCGTATGTAACTATCAAAGGTGTCTTGATAGGAGGATCAGAATAGTCCTTTCCAGATCGAGTGGAAATAGGTTTCAGCTACTCAGGGTGTTTAGGATTATTCTCTGGTTGGCCAACAAAAGTTCTAGTAGGTGGCTTGAGGCTAGTTGAAAGTAGAACTAGTTGGGATTCAATAGCCTTCTGATGGGCTTGCTATTTTTCTATCATAGTCTGTTGTGACTGTAATATCTTCTCAATGGCTGACAGTTTGTCGTCAAAAGATATGGGACTGGCTTGTTGTCATTGTTGTATTTGTTGATGCGGGACCTAGTTGAGATTATGTAACCGAGAGGTGTTTTGATGCTGGTTGTAATTTATGTTCTGAAAGTTACCCCTAAAGTTCCCTTTATTCTTGAAAATTTTGTTGTTGATTATACTAGAAACCCGATGGGCCTTATTGTTGATTATCTGAACAAAGTTGTTGTGAGTTTTCCTCTCTCGAAGGATTTCCATCCTGAAAACCTAGATGGTTCCTGTTCTAATGCAAAATACAATACCCTTGACCAGGGACAATGTGGATAGCATTCAAATTTTCCATCTGAAAATTACTTCCTTGGGCACAAGCATTGCCCAAAATGACATTGTAGAGAGTAGTGTAGAATTATCAGTGCCTTTACATGCTTCACAAAATGGAGAAGCTGACTTGACTTGCTCTTGTTGTTGATGAGGTGAGTGCCTCCTTTCAAAGGCAATGAAAGATGATTTGAGGTTGTCTTGCTTGGAAACTAGTAGATTTAGAGACTCGGCGATAGACTTGTACTCAACTTTTTGACATAGCTACCTTCAACACTCCTTTTCCTATAGATATGCCCCAGTTGGCTTGATTTTCATCTCCATGGGTGACAACCTTCCATGCGCTATCCTCTAGATGAGGAGTCTAAAAGCTTCTTGATATCATCATCCACACCCCTATAAAATATTCCAATGAGTTGATTCTTATGTATGCCATGGTGTGAACACTTGTGTAGTAACTTATTGTATCTTTGACATGATCCTATTATGGTTTCACCAGGGACCTAAAACAATTGTGTTATTTGGCCCCTAATATCATAGGCGGGGGAAGGAGGGTAGAATTTTTCTAAGAAAACATTTTGAAGTTGCTCCGAAGTGGTGATGGAATAGCACTGTAAGGAGTTATACCAACTCATGGCTCTATCTTCAAGGGAATATTTGAAGAGATGGACTCTGATGGCATCATCTGTAATGCTATTTTGCTTTGTCATAGCACATAAATATATAAACCTCAGAAGATGTTCTTGACTATCCTCGCCTTGCTTGCCATAGAAAGGGTTGTTTTGAAGTAGTGTAATCCAATGTGACTTGATCACAAAGTTTGGAGTAGTGATGGTAGGAGGTTGCACTGGGTGTTGAACGTCAACAGCCTTTGGGATTGAGAACTCTCTAAGGTTCTTTTGTAACTCGGCTTGTTGAGTTGCTGCTTCGGCTACTTAGATTTCCTCTTAAACCATAGCTGGGGCTTCTTGCATAAACCTTTCTCTTTGTGCATTAAGGGCTTGAGTTACCCTTTGGGCAATTTCATCCTCTTGTGTCATCCTATCTTAGTTCTCTCTACTCTAATGATGAAAGGTTCATTCTATCTCATGCTCAAAGCTAGATGCAAGGTTGGTGCTGTTGGAGCGTGGCATGCACTAGTCTTTCGTGGTACACGGGATGGAAAGATCTTTCGGGATTCAAATAGACGGAGTAGAACCAAATTCAAGTAGATGATCAATAGTATCAAAAGTGATAGTAAAATCCTAGATTAGTCTCAATAGAACTAGATTTGGCTAGATGATTCTGTTGTCCCTGACAATGGTGCCAAAATTTGATGTGGCTTTTACTGCACTAACAAATCCACCTAGGGCTGAAATCCCTAAGTTTTTACCAAAACCTTGTGCAATAGTACCACCCACAAGTGGACGGGTCGTAACGCAGTATAGTTAAGGATCAAATCTCAAGGGACAACATTTTTAGGAGTCTTTCTAGTCAAATATGGATCAACTAAGAGTAATATTTCGAACAAGAGTTGGTTTGGGTTTAGTTAAACTAATTGTGACTTTGGTTGAATGTCATGATATGCACCATTGACTTATGCATAACTATTGATTTGTACTTTTGATAGTTGATTTTGAGTTTGATCTTATGTGTGTTTCTTGGTGTTGAATAGTTTAGGGTTATGATGTGGTTTCTAACTGAAGGAAACAAACAAGGAAACACCCACGGGTCAAGTGTGTTGAGGTATGTGACAGCAGTAGGGGTGTTGGCCATGGAACTTCTCCATAGAGTTGAGGGTATAGCCTGCTAGCATCGAGGGGCCATGGATGGCTGTATAGATATCATAGGTAGCATATAGGCTATGACCATATGATGGTGTTGTGGTTTGGTGGCCATCCACAAGTTTCCAATAACTATAGATCCCTCTCATGGTGGTGGTGGCAGTGATATGTAGTGGTGTACTTGCAGGGGGGTTCTGGTTGTTGGTTTCTCCTGATGTCGTTGTACTGTGGTGTTGGCAACATGGAGGAGTTGTGGCAGTTGGAGAGATCTGACACATGCCACCCACATAGAAAATCAGAGGAGAGGAGGTATCCTTGTAGTTGAAGTATACTATGGCGGTGGTCAGATTTCATGGGGCCATTTGATGCTTGTAGGTGGCGTGCGACCATCGTGTTGCAAATTTGTGGTGGCCAGGGTCCTTGAAGGTTGATTATTTGGTTGAGGCTTGGCAGGACCAGGTGGATTTGGTGATGGGGAAAGGCAACAGAGTTGAAACTGTTGGGAAGGAGGCTGAGTTTGGCAAGTTGGGGTAGATAGTGTTCGATCTTGTCGGGAAGGTCCAAACATCATCAGATTTGTCGGTCTGTTGTTTTAGAGTCAAGGAGGACCAAGATGTTGATGGATATGTGTCTTGGAGTGGTGGATCTAGAGTTGAAGCATCCATGACTTGCTGGTCATAACATCAGAGATCAATAGGTCGAGGTGATGCCATCAGAGGTGGCGAGGGCCAGAGCAGTGGGATCAAACTACCATCTACATCTTGGAGACTCCTCAGCGCCACCATAGGTGATTGGGGACACAATGCTCATGGCGAGGTTGTAGGTTGTCGAGGAGTCTTTATGGTGGTTGTCTCCCATTTGCAGATGTCGCCAAGGCTCATGGTGTTTCTCTGTGACTGTGACTGTTAGACGGAGGTTTAGAAGGGATGACACAACAGAGGAGACAATAACATGTTGTCTGTAGGTTCCACACCGAGATCTACTTCAGGCCAGCAGCCTGGATCTATAGATCTCATTGACAGGGTGTGTGATGCACGTCGAGTCAGTTTTGTAGATCGTTTAATGTAGGCCTATTATGCAGCGTCTAGATGAGGAAAACGAGGTTGTGTGTGGAATCCTGAACAACAATGACTTGCATGATTTCTCGGTCGTGGATTGGTTATGAGGAAGGTGAGGTTTGGGAGTAGCTTTTGTTTTGTGAGCGTGTGCCTTGCCCTCATGGCTAGGGCTTATGTAGTTGAGGGCGCTGCTACAGTTTTGGGGTGTCTAGGATATGAAGAGAGGAGATGAGGCAGAGCAGGTGAATGCACGACGCCTTTGGAGCGGCCGTTTCTTTGAGCAAGGAGAAAGAATTGGAAGTTACACATAGGGTAAATCAAGGGATTATGGGAACCATGTGAAGATGGGGCATTACCACATTTAATAAGAAACAAAACTAATAAAACTAATCAATGTATTTATCATTGTTCCTTGTATAACTCCTAAACTACAAGGTCGATTGCAATGGGATTTTAACTATGTCTTTATCTTCTATTTGACTAAGTCTTAAAACCAATTGAACCATAAATTTATGAATATAGCATATCTGACTCAACTTATCTCATAATTGATTATAAAATCTATTTCTTTTTATATGATTAATATTTCCCATTGATTCCAAATCAAGAGTGGTCAAATTGAGAGTAATCGATGGGTTCAAGATCTAATCGAGGAATTTATGAACAATAATAACAAATTGGACTATATGATATCAAAGTATGATAATTGATATTTAACTTAGGGTTTCATGCATATATTTTCTCAAATGAGTACAATAGATACATTTTGAAAAAAGGACTTGAATTGGATACTAAGATTTATCACAGACCATGATATTGAATCAATATAACTGGTTGGGGTTTTAAATGAAATACAACATTGCAAATAAGTTCAATTTTGGGTAAAACATCTCAACATATATTTAGTAGCCAAAATTGGGTATGTTACACTAATTTATAGTCTTTAGCTTGATTCTCTCTGGGTAGCATCATCATTCTTCCTTAGGTGGTTTTGGTGGTGGTTCATCTAATTACACCTCATCTCTTCTAGTAAATGCTTCATCCTCATAATACCTCTTCACTTTGTGCTCATTTATAAGGAAAGTCCATGTCTTTTCACTAAACATTTCCATCATCTCTGATGGATGTATCTTTGACACAGTGAAGGGTCCCACCATCTTGATCTTAGCTTTCCAAGAAAATGTCTAATACTTGAATTGAACAAGAGAACCTTGTCTCCTTCAGACACATCTTTTCTTTTCAAGTGGGCATAATGCCATACCTTAGTTCTTTGTTTGTAAATTCTGGCATTTTCATAGGTATACAACCAGAGATCCTCTAGTTCCTGTAATCATGGGAACCTATTCTTGTCATCCAGCAATGGGTCCATATACAAGAATTTAATCACCCATAAGGCCTTGCACTCTAGTTCAAATGGCAAATAACATGCTTTTCCATAAATCAATCTGTAGGGAGTGGTCCTTATTTGAGTCTTATAGGTTGTATGATAGCCACATAGGGCATCGTCGAGCTTCATTGACCAATTTTATCAAGTACACCCAATTTTCTTTTCCAAAATTTGTTTCATCTACCGATTTGAAACCTCAACTTGACGTAAGGTTTTTGGGTGACAATGGGTGGAAACTTTGTGCCTCACTCTATACTTTTTTAGAAGAGTTTCAAACTTCCTTTCCCCATAATGGGATCTCTCATCACTAATGACGGTGCATAAGACACCATATCAGGGAAGAAATAAACTTCTCATACAATCTTATCACGACTTTCAAATCACAAGTGGGGGTAGATTTTGCTTCTGCCCCTTTGGATACATAATGCACCACAACTAAGATGTATTGGTTTCCTCGTGATGATGGGAAAGGTCCCTTATATTAAATTCCTCATAAATTTAAAACCTCTACTTCTATCCAATTAGATATGAGAATCTTATTTCTTCTTGATATATTTCCTCTGTACTGACATTCTTTGTAATATTTAACAAAGGCATGTCCATCCTTGAACAACATAGGCCAGTAAAATCTAGATTGTATAATCTTAGTGGCAGTCTTGTCTCTTCTTAAGTGTCGTCTATAAGATGAAGAATGACAGTCGTTCAATATCTCTGGCACTTCTTCTTTTGGAATGCAACAACAATACAATTTATGCGTACACCTCCAAATTAGAAGCGGTTTTTCAAACAGTAAGCTTTGATCAGAAAGAAATGTCTTTCTCTCATTGTAATTTATTTCAGGGGATAGTTGTCAACATGCTAAGTAATTGCAAAATTTTTGAACGAAGGTAAAGCAGGTTAGACTGGCCTAGCCCTCATCAATGCCTCATCTATGAAATTGTCATTATGATGTAATGAATCATCATTTGCTAGAATAATTTGTGAAATGTGTCCAGACACAATGGTTTCTATCCCTTTCTTATTGATAATCTCATGGTCAAACTCTTGTATCAAGAGTTCCTACCTTGGGTTTTTGGCGTTGTATCTTTCTTTTTCATAATATATTCGATAGCTTTCCGCTCGATACACACTTTCACTTTTGACCGTAGAAGGTAGGTTCTAAACTTATATAAAGGATAAACTATTACTAACATTTCTTTTTTGGTGGCCATATACTTTGGTCTTCGTCGAGGGTTATGTTCACATAGTAGATAAAATATACTTTTTCTCTTTCTTCTAACCAAGTTCTACCCCTATCTCATTATCAATCACGTCACACATTAATTCCTTTTAGGATTGTTACTGTTAGCAGAGAACTTTTCAAGGTTTCAAAACCCTTAAGACATTTTTCATTGAATTCAAACACAAAGTATTTGAGGATAAGTTTTGAGATTGCTTTGGATACTTTGGAGAAATCCTTAATGAACAATCTATAGTGTCTAACATGTCCTAGAATGTTTCTTACTCCCATCACTGATTCAGGGGTGGGAGCTTAGAAATAGCGTCCACTTTTCTAAAGTCAACTTCAATTCCTTTTTCTGAATTTAATGACCTAATACAGTCCCTTCTTGTACCATGAGGCGACATTTTTCCCAATTTAACACTACTCACTTTTCTTCACAGTGCTTTAAAACTTGGAATAAATTGCTAAGAAAACCACCAAAATGGGTTTCGTACATGGAGAAGTCATCCATAAAACCCCCATAATGTCTTCAAGAAAGTCTACAAACATCAGAATCATGCACCTTTGAAACATTGTTGGTGCATTGTAGAGACCAAACAAAATTCTTCAGAAAGTGTATGTCCCATAGGTGCAGGTAAAGGTAGTCTTTTCTTGATTGTCTGGGTGAATGGGGACTTGCAAAATCCTCATTATCCATCCAAGAAACAATATTATGATTGGTGGGATTGACGTTCTAGAACTTGGTCGATGAATGGAAACAAGAAGTGATCCTTCTTGGTTGTGGCATTAAGGCTTTTGTACTATATGCACATCCCCCAACCTATTACCATTCACATTGCAGCTTCATCACCATTCTCTCCCTTAACAATATTCATACCACCTTTCTTTGGCACCACGTGGATGTTGATCATCCAATTATTGTCACTTATAGGGTATATTATGCGTGCATATCAAAGATGTATAGACTCTTTATTAGCTACTTCTCTCAAGTTCTGATTTAGCTTTCTCTGTGGCTAGGTTAAAGATTTTACATTCTCTTCTAGGTGTATTTTTTACATGTATTCAGTTGTGCATGTAGTCGGTTGGACTCAAGCCTACAATATCTTCTAAAAAATACCCTGTGACCTTCCTTAGATTGAGTTCACATAGTAGCCTTTCTTGTTGAACTTTCTTCAAGGCTTAATTTATAATGACTGGATTTCTTTCTTCCGTGCTAAGAAACTTGTACTTCAAGCCTTTAGGGAGATATTAGAGCTCTGGCTTATGTTTTGGATCTTCCTTATCTTTTGAAGTTTTCTCTAGAGAGATATTCCAAAATTTCTATAAATCCACCTTCCTCGTCACTATAATCATGTTCAAGTTTATTCAAATAGTTAAGTATTTCAACCACTTGTGGGTCTTCTACATCTTCACTAGGAACATTCAGAGCTCTTATTAGTGGGTCAACTATGGCAATCTTATCTTGAACTTCCTCGCATCATTGGTTGCAACTATCCATGAAGTAAACTGACTCAAAGAGAGAAGGTCCTCTCATGGAGTCCTGAGCATGAAGATCAATATGGTCATTTCCCACGCATACAATGATAATTTTAGCTTCAACATCTACTAAATCTCTACCAGTGGACATGATAGGTCTCCCTAATATCATTGGACAAGATGGATGTTCTATGGTGTCTACTATGACTATATCACAAGGGATGAATAAACTTCCCACACAAATGGGGACATCCTCTGCTACTTTGATTGGTTTTGTGAATGAATAGTCTATGAGTTGAATCTGCATTCTCATTTTAACCATGTTAGTCAAACCCAACCTTTTGGCTAACATGAGTGGCATCAAACTTATACTCTCCCCTAGATCATCTAGTCCTTCCTTACCTCATTATACATTGAATGGGATAGTAAAGGCTCTAGGATCTTTCTACTTAGTTAGCATTTTTTCTTGTACAAAGGCACTAGACATATTCGCAAGTCAAGTGGTTTCAATTTCACTTCCTCACCTCCTCTTTATGATGATGCCTTTTAAAACTTGGAATAGGTTGGCATTTCTTTGAAATGGGTTACTCATACATTGCTTCTTTACAGCTTGCATGAAATTTTCATATCTCTTCTCTAAATGAGCATATGTCATCTTGTATGGAAATGATATTCTCGATTCATATGGGTCTCTATTATTTATGGCTGCTTCATATGCACCAGGCTTCTACTATACCACTGGATTCTTTCCCTTATTGTTAGCTTTTGACTTTCCCGTCTTGGTGACAACCTCAACCTTTGGTTCTTCTTCTATTAAGTCAATTTTAGGTAGGGGCTCAATGACATCATTATATTCTCGATTATCCTTTCTTGTTGACTCTTGTAGTACTTTTCTTGAACAAAGTGTACCCATCTTTGCACTCTTAGTGGTATAAGAGATTTTCCTTGTGGATTCTTTATCAGCTTGGATAATTGTGCCATTTGTTGGCCTATCATCCTACTTTGAGCTTGCATATAATCCATATGAGAAGTGATGTACCCTAATTTTGTTAGCATTGTGTTTAGTAGTCTAGTGTTGTTGATGGCGCTTTGGTTCAGTTGCTCATTTATAGTTGCTTGCTTGCCTTTTTGCAAAATAAAACAATTTCAAAATTAGATCTTGTTGATTAGAGTTTCTATTCTGGCTTTAGCCTTGATTTGATCCACTTGAGTTTCTATTTTGACTCTAGCCTTGCACTTGGTGATTGTTCATGTTTTGCTGATAAGTAGCATTTTGTGTGAACATGGGTGGTCCGCCGCCTCTTGCAAATCTTGACAGTATTTTAGGTGGATCATTCAAGTAGTGATTATTTTCAGCAGAGTCTTTGTTTATGTAGGAGAAGGCATGATGATCTGGTCTCTTGAAGTAAACATAAGAAACATTCTTAGTATCAACTTCTTCTAGTTGGGTATAGATACAATTGTCCACTCAATGGCCTCCTTCTCCGCATGTAATGCACTTCATGACCTTTTCTTATTTATCCTTTCTCTTATTTCTAGAGTCCTTCAATTGTCTCACATCTGATGCAATCTTTTTAATATGAGTAGCTATAGATTCTAAAGCCTTAGACTTGACACTTTTCCCTCGTCTAATACCTTTTTAGCTATTTCCCTATCATATTCTAGATTGGCTTGTAGGGCAGCCAAATTGACAATTATCTTCATGGTCTTTTTTGGGTTCTTACTTAGGAAATCACAACCTATACATGCATTCAATGAGATCCTTTCAACAGAGGTAAGACCATTATAGAAAGTCATAATTGGAAATACTTTGTCATAGTTGTGGTGATGGTAGTCTCTCTAATATTCTTGGAACTTTTCCCATGCTTCATAAAAGTTCTCATTAGGCTTCTACATGAAGCTGATGATCTTATGTCTAATTTATAAGAGTTTTTTCCACCAGATAGAACATGGTGATAGATGTGTCAGCCAGAGGCCCGCATCCATTGATGCTTTTATCAGCCAGATCAAGGAACCTTAGAAAAGTTTTATCCCTTATAGAGAAGTTAAATCCCTTCTAGTAGATGACTTCCTATGGCAACTTGTTCAATCTTGATGGTGTCACAAATTTTTTTTAAAGCATAAAAGTTGATGATAATGGTTTTCATTTATTGAGTTTTATCTAAAAGTCTTATTCTAGATCATACTAATAATTGCTAGTTTTCATTCAAAGTTCGGAGCATTGAATTGAGGAATGATGATCAGACATCTAGACTCATTCGCCCAGGCGGCAGCCAATCATGAACAAAGGGCCTCCATCATCTTTTTCATCATAGTTTTTGTTCCACCTAATTCTCCTTGCTCTATCATGTGGGATCTCTTATTCTTCTTCATTGTTATGTTCCTCATGCTCTTCTTCTTCATGATGCTCTTCATATTGATCCTCCTCATGTAAGACTTCCACCCTTGGGTTGGGGATGACTACCATGTGAGGAGGCATGATTCTTACAGCTGGTAATGGTTTTGATTTGATTCACTAAAACTTCCTGAAATAAGTCACACGATCGAGTTAGAGACTGGATGTGTGATACAAGATATTCAATGAGATTAGTGTTATCAGATTTAGAATCTGAATTCAAGCCTATCGCTAGACTTCAGGCATGTGTATATCTAAGTAGACTCAAATTCTTAATAGTATCGGTTTCCTTGTCCTTGGAAATGGATCCAAAACATTGATCGGCCTAAATCACACGTCTAAAAGGAACAAATCTAGAGTAATAGGAATTTTAAATTGAAAACCCAACATTTAGGCCCCCACAACTATAGTAACGGGGTCTGATGTAGTAGATTAGGGTCGAAAATAGTGAAAAGGGTGGTAAGTGTTAAGTTTATTTAAGACTTGTCTTAGTTACGCCAAATAAAAAGGGTAACTTAAGATTTGTATTCCTTTAGGAACGATGATTCATCAACAAACAAGTAAAGAACAAGTAAAATAAATAAAGGTAGATAAAAGAAAAAGAATGTTTGAGGATAAAAAAAGTACGGATGGGGAAACTTGGAATGAGTTTCACCATCTATGATGTCTATTCAACATGAAACACTCAAATCTATTATACACCATTAGCAAGTTTACAAGCAATCATCATAAGTATATATTCCCTCCTCTCTTGAGCTTAGGAAAGATCTGTATTACAAGACTATCTCTCTCTTGAGATGGAGAACAAACAGTGAAAGTAAAATTGTATGATCATTATCTTAACCATTCCAGCATTCTCATGCATTCCTGCAACTTCACAACACTTAGATTTAGGTTAATACTACTCTTTCGAGGTACTAACAACCAAACAACACAATATGGTAGCTAATCATGCAAGTGAAGCATTAAGAACAAAAGTATGGATATAAGCATTGCTAAGAGCATATATATAATAGAAGTAAGCACTTATGTGTTGGGAGAGCCTTAGTTGTTATCTCCAAACCAAGTTAGATGACTAGCCATGCAAGGTGGTGAGTATCATGGCAAAATTACAAGTATGGTGAGACATGGAGATGGAAGGAGATGAAAGGGGATAAATGATTTCAGAGAAGAATTAGATAGATACACCAACATTAACCCTAGCTGAGTGGGGTTGATGTAAATCTTTACTTCTCTAAATCTAGTATTAGAAGTGAAGGTGTCTACTTTGTCTCCTTACTTCTCTCATAGAAGGAACCTAGAACTGCTTGGCAAAGATGGAAGTTCACTGATCCTTGGACTCTCATCCTTGGATAAATTTAACTGATGGATGGAAGTGGTGTGATCTTACTTAAGGTCTAACACTAATCAACTAGATGGTGACTAGATGCAACCCTAACGGAAAACACATAGATATCTCAAAATTTGTAATGGGACCTACTCCAACACACTGGCTTAGACTAATCACACTTCACACACAAGTGCAAAGGTTCATGCTATAATATAGGCAAGTGGTAAGAGAAGGGTCGATCCTCAGGGAGAGAAGGGGATACTAGAGCTATGTTAATGTTAGCTATGTTCCTAAAGTGAAGTGTAGGGTTTTAGGGTTAAAAGATTGGTTTTGGTTGATTACACTATGATTGCAAGCAATTAACAATGAGAAAGAAGCTAGATTACTAAAAACCCAAGATTACCCAAAGCAAGTTGAATCTAAGAGGCTAGGATAAAAAAGAAACTAAGAAAGAAAATGAACTACAATTATCTACACTAGCAAGGCGGTTAACAACTAAGAGAAAAGTTAAGCACTAAATCAAGAAAGAACCTAGGTTATCACTAGCTAATAGGATAAACACGAGCAAGCTCAAAAGATCCCTAACTATTTAAACAAGATCTAATGATAAAGAACTAATCATTTAGCTAATAATTAACAAAGGTAATTAACAAAACTAGCATTAACAAGCTAAGAGGACAAGGTGGGTTTTAAGCAATAAGATGGATATGTGGGCTGTTTGGGAATGATATTTTGATATTAGTTGGGGGAGGTTACATAACAAGCAAGTTTACATCTTCAATCCAGACCGCCAAACCAAACAACAAGGTAAGTTCTATTGGAATATACCATATGCTACTAGTTGGGGAACTAGGACTATGTACAATTTTAATAGGACTTGGAAAGTCTAGGTTTTTAGGGTAAGTGGTATTAGGTCAATTGAGAGACAAGGGTAGGAATGGGAGTAGAGATGAGGGTGTTTCACCTCATGTTTCTTGCCATATAGCCTTTAGAAAACACTAGGCAATTGCACTACACACTTACACTATATACTTAGATCTCACACCTACTTGTAGGAGAAGGGAGTTGTATGTAGGAACAAAGGTTGCTAGCTAGGGATCCACTATTTGGACCTAGGAGAAATTCTTAAAATATCCACATACATTCCATTTTCCCCTAGAAGCTAAGTATTATCAAGCATCACAAAACAAGCAATCCATGTTTTAAAAGCACAAAACACAAGCTAGATAATGGGAAATGACATAGAAGCATGAGGCAATCATCATAGAATAAAAATATGTTCATAACAAGTTATTCCCCCACCAAACATGGTGTCAAAGTAACATTTTAATCCCAAATAGCCCACCACTAGAAGCTTAGCTAGATATGATCATACAAAGGAGAAAAGAAAGAAGAAGAAAGGGGTAGGAATACATGGAGCTCATGGAATATTCTTCTCCTTCACCCTATAACTTCTATAGAATGACCTCCCTCCTATAAGGTGGGTGCAGAGCATGGAAATAAAGGGGGTTACAGTAGAAAACCTAGAAAACTAGGTTTCTATGTTGGAAATGGGGTGGAAATGGTAGGTGGAGGTCTTGAATGCAAGTGGGATAGCAATGAATGCTCTAGAGTAGCTAGGAGGGTTCTAAGGAAGCTCACCAGGTGTTGCATCCACCGCCCACATATATATAGCCTGTAGTGGAAGCACTACTATAAGTAGGGGTATAATTAGGAAATCAGTGTAGAAAAAGCTAGGTTTCAGGTGGCAGCACGGCCGTTCTGGACAGAACAACCTTGGTAGATGATGGTTGGAATGTCTGTGATGGGAGAGAATGACCGTGGTGAGAAATGAAAAATGTCAAAGTGGAAGTGATGAAATGTAGGCTAGTAGCATGGTCGTGGTGGGGTCTAGGTAGAATGGCCGTATTGGGTAGCATGACCGTGGTGGGCGAGGTGAAGTGGAGGTCATTCTAGTCAACATGCCCATTTATGATCCATGGAAGCACGACCATGCTGGTTGGTACGGCCATTTTGGGGACTTCTCAGCACGACCATGCTGGGTAGCACGACCGTTTTAGCAGTGTTGTTGTAGCTTGACAAAATGAAGATCAACCTTGTAACTTTTGCATTTGCAAGCACGACCATTCCTTGGCACCATGACCGTATTGCGGTCTTCAGTAGCATTTTGTACTTGAAACTTCATGATCCATGAACTTCATTACTTGATGCTTGTCAACTAGGGGTAGGCTAAGGGAGCTTTGGGGTCTTCTTTGGCCCCCTCCATGGGTGGAGGAATCCTAGAACTCCTTCCTTCTCTCTCATCCATCCAAGGCATGGTTCAAGTACCTAAAAAACATGCAAAGAACGACCATAAGTTCATTTCATAGTAATATGCATATTGAGGGAATTAACTTGCATTCTACTATATTTAGATGTGATTGAGATCCAAAAAGACACAAGACGAAGACCTAAAATAGTGTTGCATCACCACCCCAAACTTAAAACATACGTTTCCTCAATTATGCTCCAACTTAATCTCTCTTTCAATTCAATCAAGTAGCAAAGATAATGCAACATTGTGATTTTTATTGGCTAAAATGAGTTCACATGAGGAATTAGGCATGCAATTCACTACTCTCTACTTATTTTCATTCTTTTCAAGTGTGAGTCAAGAACAAAGCATAAGAACATAGAATATGGGTCATCGTTCACATATGCAAGCAATGCAATTTTAATAATGCTTTGGGTGAACCGTATCATGCATGATATACATTCAAAAGTTTAGCATTATTATTTCACTTGCTAGGACTACCTCATATACTTCATTTCACTTCTCATAACCCACTTGGCTTTTGTAAGGGGATGAGGTTTAGAGTTGATTTACCCTATCCTGCTAGGCATAAAAAGAGAAGAAATGGTTATGAAATGGAGTGGAGTGCTATTGCAGTGATCTTTTCTTTGTTTGAATGCTCCTAAACAGGAGCACCCTTTATATTCTTTTTGCTTTTTCTTTTCTTTTTTATGTATTGTTTTCCCTAGGTGTAGGTAGGGTGTATGATGACAAGAGTGGGGAGGTAAACCTATGACCATCCCAAACTTTTGGGGGTGGTAAAGGCTGATATGTTCACTTTGGCATCACTCAAGCAAGTTAGTCCATGTAACATTCAATAATCAAACAAGTCATGCATAAAATGCACGGTATAGTAGATTGCATCCTTTTCATAAAGAGCAATAAAACCCAAATGTTCAACACTTGCAAGAATCCTCCTTTTCTTCAAAGCAACAAATTATTTCAAGAGGCTTGGAGTACATTCAAAATTCATATATAGGACTCATTCCAGACAAAAACATCAAAAGCAAATTATAGTATCTAAGATTTAATCCATTCACATCACAACAAATAGAGATTCAATTGAAACACACTTTTGGGCAAGAACATTCAAATTAAGGAACAATTGGTCAAAATGGTGCCAATTTGGATTCACTCACATCTAAACCTACACTTAGGGAAACAAAAGCATAAAGTAGAAAATTATAAATAAAACACACAAAAATTACCAAAATCTACATGAAAATGCAATGCATGGCATGAAAAAGCAAAAAGAGCAAAACTTTGAAAAAATACTAAACAAACATGAAATTGAACTACACGTATGCTTGAAGGCAAGAGGACACACAAGATAAGGATAGACAAGTAAAAGGTTTACTCAACTGTTTGATCATATCGCAAAAATTAAGCACAAGGTACATAGATAAAAATGTGATGGAAGAAGGGCTTACCGCCCTACCACCCTAAACTTTTAAATCATGATGTCCTCAGCATGAAGTAGAAGTTTAAAATAGTAGGGTAAAGCGCATGGAGTTGTGGTAGATAGCCACCAAGAGATGGAGTGATCAATGTAGCTCTAGGTGAGTAGGGTAGGACCACCACAGCTGTGCTAAGAAACACAACCTTTAAGTCTTTCCAGCCAAACACCTGTGTTGTGTGGCACAGTCATTCTGGACTCCCTCTTGTAGCTCTTCTACTAATTTGCAATGTTCTCTTCAACTTTGAACTTATCCTTGGCTAGACCATTTATGCATAACCTTTTCTTCCTTGTACCTGTACTAACACGATTCACAAATAGAAAAACTATCAAGTATGGTGTGTGTGTGTGTTTCTTGGAAAAAATGAACTGTAATCAAGAAGGAAAAAAATGTTTTTGAGAGAAAGAGTCTCAAACTAATGTGTGTTGCCTCCCACTAGAGCTAAGTTTAGAGCCTTCATCTAGGCTTGTTGTTTGTCCATCAATCAACCATTATCCAGAAGAAAAATGTTTTCATCCTCATCATAGGCAATCCTCTCTAATGCCTTCATTGTTTGATCTTCCCCCCAAGGACCATGTGAGATTCTCAAGTGTTTTTCTTCATTTTTAGCTCCTCTGGGGTCATCATCATAGACCTTAAAGTAAGAATCATCATCAATGAAACTTTTCATCTCATTCAACATGATCCTCTTGGACAACTTCCCCCTTATCTTCTTTATCAGCCATGAGACCTTCAAATTTTTAATGCTATAATTTTGCTTTCCCATGAGGAATGGGACCTCATAGGCTTCAGAGAGAGGGGTCTCATTCATATTAGACACTTTATAACCTTGAAATATCACATTGGGATGTCTTCAATTAGTAATTGTGGTACTTGGTGGTGTAACCAAATGAAAGTTGGGACACTTGGTATCATTTCGCAAAAAGGAGTCAGAACAACAGATTTGCTAATGCCCTTGGCACTCTCCATAGAAGGTGGTACGTCAAGATCTCTAGTGCACTTGGGACTCTCACACAATGGTGGGACAAAATGGTTTTTGGTGTTCTTGTCACCCTCACATGAAATTCGTGATAGGGATTATGTATCATAATCTTTCACCATTTTATCCTCTTCCTTTTTGAGCTTCTCCACAACCTTTCTACTAAAAGATCTAGAGGGGGGTGAATAGATCTTTTTGGAGTTTTAAAGTTAAGTAAACAATTACACACTTGGATAAGAATTAGGAGGAAACAAGGATGTAGAGTGGTTCCTACCTTAGAAATCTAAGGTAGTTAGCCCACAACCCAATTGTTTCCAACTGGGATTTTGAAAGTGATTTATTTTATTACCTCGCAAGGATGTTACATAAAATACAATCACCTTCCTTCTAATCCTTGGAAGTAGCTTCAACCTCCTTGAAGCAGCCTTCTTGAAGTAACTTCAAGTCCACCTTGGAGCGGCCTTCACCTCCTTGAAGTAGCTCCACCACCTTTTGATAGCCTTCACCTTGAAGTAGCTCCAACATCCTTTGAAGCGCCTTCTTGAAGTAACCTCAAGTCCACCTTGGAGCAGCCTTCTCTTGATGAAGTAGAGCCAAGCAATCTCCTTTCAACAGCATTCAAACCTAGGAGTAGTCAAGGAGAACAATATACAATATAAAAGAAAAAGGTTGGAAGAAAGGAAATACTTAACCAATGAAGTACATTGCTTTGATACTATATCAAGTGTTTAGATATCCTATCCACTTAAGATGGACGTGGCTATATGTGGTGGCTAGGAGATTTTATCTATAGGATAGAACTATAGAGAACATGGAAGAAGATAACACGTAAATCGTAGCTTTGTTGCTCTCAAGAATTGATGCTCAAGTGTAACTTAAGTATTGTCTATGCAAGTGATGATTTGGGTGTCCTAAGGCCTCTCCTATTTATAGGAATAGTTTTCAAGTGTTTAGGGACGTTTTAGGGAGTGTCTAGAGTGATTTAGTGCTTAACTAGCCATTAGGTATAAAGTAGTTGGCTTGGCTAAATTCACGTTAAAAGTGAAGTTTCCAAAACTTTTCTCGGTCGACAATATTGTCGACTGGATAAAATTTTGCTTCAAAATATTGTCGACTAGATGACTGAATGGTTCTAACAACTAAACCTATTACAATGGCTATATTTTGGTCCACAATATTGTTGACCAAATTTTGGCTCATAACTAAAGATTTCCAAAGTTTTTTAATGTGTGTGAGGTCCTATTGATGACTCATATGAGACCTATCAACCCTAAAATATTCATGTGAGTGTGGCATAGGGTTTTGGGTAGATATGGAAGATCTAACACTTGATTTACAAGATATCTAAGTACTTGTACATTATATAATTGTACAAGTTTTTACATTGAGTACAATCATGAAAATATTAAACATTTAAGTGTATTATCTTCAATTTGTATTGATCTTCAATTATCCACTTAGTATGATCTCCTTATTTTCCTTGAACTCTGAAATACTCAAGTAACACATTAGATCCACAAGAATGAAATGTTTGTCATCATCAAAACAAAGGGTATGCTAATGTTCAATTTAGCCAACAACTACACCTCCACACTGAAACCTTCTTTACTTGGTCATGGGGAGGAGGGGGTGCATGTGATGGTTTTGGTAGTGGTGGTGGTGTTTTTTTGTGTGGTGGATTTGTATTTTGAAGGATGTTGGTTGGTTGTTGTAGAGGTGGTTGGTATGGGGTGGTTCTTGTGGTTGATATTGTGGTGGTGGTTGTGAGGTGTGTTAGAAGTTGAATGGTGGTTGTGGTGATGAATGAGCATAGGGGTTAGGGGGGCCTTAGTATTGTTAGAGAGTGGGTTCTTGTACATGTGGTGGGACATAAGCACCTTTAGGAGCACCCATGGTTCCACTAGCATTTTTGGGGTTAGACATGGGTTAGTAAAGGGGTCTTCCCTCCTCCCAAGTGGCAAGTGAATGAAAAATATCATTCAACCTTTTCTAAAGTTGATCATTGATTTTTCCATGAAAGGACACCTTTCTCTTCACTTCATTAATGCTAATTAACATTGCAAGCACTTCATCTTCAAACATGAAGCTATCTCCTTGCTCTTGGTCTCCTTTTTGCTCCCGTGAAAGGTTTGGATGATTTCTCCATTATGAAGTGTAAGAGCTTGACATGGATCCTTGGTTGTTATGAATGCCACATGATTATACAACTTGCACATCTTCACAAAGAGCTTTGATGGAGTTGGTGGAGTGATTAGAAGAGCCTCCCACATGAATCTTCATGATATTTACCATATCTTCTACCATCTTCATTATGTAGGGTAGTTGAGGGATTGAAAGGGTCTATGCCTCTCGGTCTATCATCTTGACTTCAAAGGGTTTCTTGTCACATGCACAAGGCACAAAAAATGAAAATAGGACAAGTTAGAAAATTGAGATGCAAAAGAAACACAAAGAATAAAGAATATCAATGGTGAGGGTAGTAGGAAAAGCTAAGCTACACTAACTAGCTAGGCTGAGCGCATGTATCCCCGACAACGGTACCAAAAAACTTGGTGTGATCTTACTTAAGGTCACACACTAAACAACTAGATGGTGACTAGATGCAACCCTAAGGGAAAGCACATGAATCTCTCAAAATTTATATATGGGACCTAATCCAACACATTGGCTTAGACTATTTGCACTTCACCCACAAGCGCATGGGGTCATCTTGTAGTACTGGCAAGTGGTAAGAGAAGGGTCAATCCTCAGGGAGAGAGGGGGCACTAGAGCTATGTTAATGTGAGCTACGTTCCTAAGGTGGAGTGTAGGGGTTTAGGGTTTAAAGGTTGGTTTTGGTTGATTACAGTACGATTGCAAACAATTAATAACGAGAAGGAAACTAGATTACCAAAAACCCGAGATTACCCTAAGCAAGTTGAATCTAAGAGGCCAGGCTAAATAAGAAATTAAAAAAGAGCATAGAACTACAATTAGCTACACTAGCAAGGCAGTTAAGAACTAAAAGAAAAGTTAAGCACTAAATAAATGAATAACCTAGGTTATCACTAGCTAACAGGATAAAGACAAGCAAGCTCAAAAGAGCCCTAACTACTTAAACAAAATCTAAATATCAATAACTAAGCAATTAGCTAAGAAGTAACAAAGGCAATTAACTAAACTAGTATTAACAACCAAAGATGACAAGGTGGGTTTTGAGCAATAAGATGGATAGGTGGGCCGTTTGGGAATGAAATTTTGATATTAGTTGGGGGAGGTCACATAATAAGAAAGTTTTACATCCTCAATCTAGATCGCCAAACCAAACAAAAAGGAAAGTGCTATTTGAATACACCCTATGATAGTAGTTGGGGAACTAGGGATATGTTTATTTCCAATAGGAATTGGCAAGTCTAGGTTTCTAGGGTAAGTGGAATTAGGTAAATTGAGAGCCAAGGGTAGGAATGGGAGTAGAGATGAGGGTGTTTCACATCATGTTACTGGCCATCTAGCCTTTATAAAACTCTAGAAAATTGCACTAATCACACTTACACTAGCTACTTAGATCTCTCACCTACTTGTAGGAGAAAGGAGTTGTAAGTAGGAATAAAGGGTGCAAGTTAGGGATGCACTATTTTGACCTAGGAGCAATTCCTACGATAGCCACATTCAAGCTCAGTGTCATCAAGCATCCTAAAATAGACAATCCATGTTTTGAAAGCACAAACCACAAGAAAGATAATGGGAAAGATAGAAGCAAGAGGCAATCTTCATAGAATAAAAATATGTTCATTACAAGTTATTCCCGCCCCCACCCCAACATGGAATCAAAGTAACATTTTAACCCCAAACAGCCACCACTAGGGGCTTATCTAGACATGAACATACAAAAAAGAAAATAAAGAAGAAGAAAGGGGTAGGAATCCATGGAGTTCATGGAAGCTTCTTCTCCTTCACCTCCTAGTTGTTGTAGAACGACCTCCTTCCTCCAAGGTGGGTGAAGAGCATGGAAATGTAGGGGGTTATGGTAGAAAACCTAGAAAACTAGGTTTCTATTGTGGAAATGGGGTGGAAATGGTAGATAAAGGTCTTGAATGCAAGGGGGATAGCAATGAATGCTCTAGAGTACCTAGGAGGGTGCTGAGGCAGCTCACCTAGTGTTGAGGCTACCACCCATGTATATATAGGTGGTTGTGGAAGAAATAGGGTAAGTAGGGGTATTAAATAGAAAATAGTGCAACAAAAGCTAGGTTTAGGGTAGCAGAATGGTTGTGGTGGATGATGGTTGGAACGGTCGTGGTGGGAGAGAACAATTGTGGTGAGAAATGAAAAATTTTAGAGTGGAAGTGGTGAAATGTAGACTGGTAGTGCGGCCATGTTGGACAACACGGCTGTGGAGGTGGATAGGTAGAACGGCCATGCTGGGTAGCATGGCAACGCTGGGTGAGGTGAAGCGGAGGTCATTCTAGTTAGCATGCCCATTCTGATCCTTGGCAACATGGTTGTGCTGGCTAGCACGGCAATTTTGGGGATTTCTCAGCACGACTGTGCTGGGTAGCACGGCCGTTTTGACAGTGTTGTTGTAGCTTGACAAACTTATGATGAACCTTGTAACTTATTCATTTGCAAGCACAACCGTTCCTTGGAACCACAACTGTGCTAGGTCTTCATTAGCATTTTGAACTTGAAACTTCATGATCTATGGACTTCTTTGCTTTAGCTAGACCCTTGGCCACTAGGGGTAGGTTGGGGGAGCTTTTGGGTCTTCTTTGGACTCCTCCATGGGTGGAGGAATCCTTGAACTCCTTCCTTCTCTCTCATCCATCCAAGTCATGGTCCAAGTTCCTAAAAACAATGCAAAGAACATCCATAGGTGCATTTGACAGAAATATGCATATTGAGGAAATTAAATTGCATTCTACAATGTTTAGATGTGATTGAGATACAAAATGACACAAGATGAAGCCCTAAAATAGGGTTGCATCAGGAAGGCACAAGTTGAAGGTTGATGGTAGGGTGGCTTGGTGGCAGCACTCCATCACCTCTCTTGCATCATGACCTACTGTCAGCTGCATGAGGTGTCCTATTCATAGTTGTTGCTTCATGACTCAAGGTGGTTGAGGGTGTATGTTGCTTTTGCCGCAAGTCTGGGTGCGTGCCTCAGAGAATGCACTTAATGATCTAAATGACCAATGTGTCCAATATTGCCATCACTAAGTGGGTCATGCAGGTGAGCCATCATCTTCTTGGTCATTAGTTGAGGTTTGTCAAGCAGACCATCGACGGTTTTGTTACTCGGTAGGCCATCAGTTTCCATTGTCTAGTCATTCCATTTGGTGACCTCAGAATGGCCATCGGTAGGCAGATTCCCATTATAGAAATTGATGGATGCATCCCTAGAGGGACATCGATCATGGGAACCAATGCTTTTTCTAGCAAGAGGTCTAGACTAGCAATCAGTTTTGGGGATTAATGGTTGTCCTAACTAGACCTTGTGACAATTGGGCACTTGGGCATTGATGGAGACCATTGGTTTTGGGAAATCATGGACGGTCAACTTCGTGGACATGCTGAGGGTGCACCATCAGTTTGTGGAAACCCATGTGGGATATGTCTAATGGTTAAAACCATCATTTTGTGAGTTACCTATATGCAAATGAGTAGTAAACATTAAATCAAGGCATAAATGGTAAACATGAGAAAAATAAGATAAAATTAAGGCAACTTTGCATAAGGAGAGACAATTAGGGGTAAAATTAGGCATGAATAGCACAAAATCGTATGTTATCACTCGCCTACTACTTGCCTATAGCGCACCAACATCCCAACTGCCTCTGTCAATTTCACCACCTGCTACCAACATGGATATCGTGAACCCTACTTCACCACTAGCCGCTACCAATATCCACTTGTACTGTAACTACCCCACCAAAACCTGGTGTCATCCTAGAAAGATCATTGTTGCCATTACCAAAGCCACTATCGCTGCCCTCTGATTGCCCTGCTACACCCACCAACCCAAATTGGGAAGCCACTGACCTTTCTCAAGAAAACCTTACCCACATCCATGTCTCCCTCCCTATCCTAGGATCTACCTTATTCATCCTACCCTCCTATAGGTCTATTGGGTTGCTCTATTCCCCATACTATCTACCCCATCATTAAATTTTGTTGTATTGATTGAAATTGCTTCCAGTATACAACAATAATTCTTTTGACTATTGTCCAATTTATGGGTCCTATTTTTCTACTATTGACTGTTGCAATATGCATGGTTATTGTTGATTGCTTCTTCTGACTGCTATTGATGCATGTGTATTTGGCTACTGCTAACTAGCGTTAACTACTACTGTTGACTACTACTAACTATTGTTGTTGACAACTACTTATTTTTGCTTCTACTCATGGTGTCAACTGAACACACTGTGTGTCATGACAATTAATTTGGGTGGCCCTAACTATCTTGGTCTGCATCCTTAGATTTATAAGTAGAAGCCCAAGGGCGTTACTCGCACCTCACTACCATGCTCCGCCTATACCTGTATCCACCTCTGATGATAAAGTCAAACATGCATATGATCATTGGATTAAAGAATATTATGACGTCATGACTTGGATGGCCAATAGAGTGGAACCAAAATTTGTCAGTACCTTCTTTGTCTTAGGACAGACAAAGAGATGTGGGATCAATTTTCACATGTCTATTCTCACCAGTAGAATTCCAAAAAGGTATTCAAAATATTCAAAGACCTGGATAAGAAGGAATTATCTACTAATGGATCTATTGAGGATTATTATCATCAATGTTGTTCACTATGGGATGTATTTGAGGTTTATCATCTACTCTCTACTACTATCAAAGAAATTAAGCGTCAACGTAATGAACTCTAATTGGTCCAATTTCTTGTTGGTCTACCACCCTCCTTCTTCAAGGATGTAGATCAAATCGTATCCAGTGATTCATTTCCTACTCCACATGATATTATTAAGTGTGTCTGATGTCTCTCATATGTATCTTCTCAGCCCTATTCACTCAGAAGTTGTTTCCCTAGCCGTTCACTCATGCAATTCCAACTGTGGTCTTGGTCGTACTTGTGGTTGAGGATGCAAATAGTATTCTGGAGGTCCTAGATGTGGTCCACCTCCTAGTGGTTCTGGTCATGGTCATACTCCTTCTAGTCAGCACTTTTATAACTCTTGTGGGTGTACAAACCACATTGAAGACCGGTGTTGGGAAAAACATGGAAATCCAACACAAGTCAATAAGGTTTCAATGGATATTTTTATTCTACTTTGTCGGATCCTTCTACCCATCCCTCATTTGACTGGATGCACTCAGAATTTTAATATTTGCTTAAAATACAGTTAACTCCTTCAACTAATGATGTGTATCCTAAAGGAGGTTTTGGCATTCTATCTTCCTCTGTGTCTTATGGTAAAAATAAATGGTTTGTTCATTCTAGTGCCTTTTCTCATATTTTTAGAAAGTTTGCAATTTTTTCTAATCTCACCAAGGTTACCACTGTTCAAAATGCTACATTGGCATATAGTTCTCAAAAATATAGTACATAGAAGTAATAATAGTCATAATCCTACAAATTTAATTCTGAAATATGTGCTTTATGTTTCAAAATTTCTTTTAAATCTTTATCTATAAGTAGAACTACTAAGAGTCTTCAGTGATCTATAACTTTTGACCTAAATGGGTGTGTGTTTTAGGATTCTGCATGAAGATGAGGATTGGTTCGGGCCATGAGGGACCAGATGGAATATATAACCTGGAAACACCAAATATTGTAACTATTTCTCTTCTCTCCATTGTTGTGACTGGTCTATAATGGCGCTATCAGTCCAACTATCTATTTTGCAAAGTTACAGTGTTTATTTCATGATGTCTCTGAAATTTTCTTTCATTGTGAAAGATGTCAACTTGGCAAACAAACTCATTTTGTTTATTCTCATAAAAAGAGTATTTGTTATAAAGGTTTACTTGATGTAGTACATGTTGATGTATAGGGGCCCTGCCCTGTAACAAGTATTACTGGATTTTGATGTTTCATGACATTTATTGATCATTTTCTTGGTATACATGGTTGTTTTTACTCGAGGATAGGACTCATATATTAGATACTATCACCGCCTTCTCTACTGAGTTTAAAGCCCAATTTTTTAAGCCTGATAAAACTTTTAGAACTGATAATGTGTTAAAATTCATGCAAAAATATGTTAATCAGTTTTGTACATGAATGGGAACTATTCATCGAACTTAATGCACATATACCCTATATAAAAATTTTGTTTCTAAAAGAAAAAAATCATCATCTTCTTGAAGTAGCACGTACGATTCTCCTTCACTACAATGTTCCCATAATGTTTTGTCCTGAGGAAGTATCTACTGCTTGTCACTTTATTAATTGAATGGCCTCATTTGTTTTACACAATTAGGTTCCCTATATTGTTCCATTACCTGATGATCCACTTTTTTTATTCCCCCTAGGATTTTTGGCAGCACATGTTTATTAAGAATCTTCATCCTAGTTTGATAAAACTTGATCCGAGGTCAATTAAATTAATCTTATTGTGATACTCAAGGATCCATAAAGGTTCTAGATGTTATGATCCCTTTGCCAAATGGTGGTTCATAAGTGTTGATGTGGTATTCTTTGAACACATGTCATTTTATCATGAAAAAGTCCATTATTTATCTCTTGATATCTTGGATGATACCTCATTACCTTTATTTATTGAGATTAATTGCAAGAGTCCACCACCATTTCTATTGTGCTGCTCAAAGTAGATAAAAGAAGACTTGAAGGTCCAATTCCCTCTATGACCCCTCCCATACTAAATCCTAAATCTTCATCAACAGATTTGTCCACTTCCCAGGTAATTTCTAATTTGAATGTTCCTATTAGTCTTTGAAAAGTAGTTTGCTCTTGTACTTTACATCCCATAAGTACTTTCCACTCCACTACTAACCTTGGTATGATCTTTACCAATTTTACTTCTACTATGTCCGCCATTTCTATCCCTAAGAATGTTGTCCAACCCATGCAACATCCAGCATGGAGATAGGCTAGAGAAGCTCAGATGAACATTCTTAGTGATAGACATACATGGGATCCCATTGAACCTCCTCTTATTGCTCACTTGTGGGGTGTCGTTGGATATTTACTATCATGTATCAACCTAATGGTACTATTGAAACACTCAAAGATTACATTGTTTCCAAAGGATACACTCAAACCTATGGAGTGTATTACTTGAAACCTTCTCTCCAGTTGCTCATCTTAATTCTATTTAGGTACTCAATTTATGTTATTGTTAATCAAGACTGGCCCATGTTTCAGGTGGATGTGAAGAATGCATTCTTATATGGTGATTTGCATGAAGAGATGTATATGGAGTAACCTCCTGGTTTTGTTGCTCAAGGGGAGTCCTCTAAAGTTTTAGAGTTCACAAGGCTAATTATGGATTAAAGAAAAGCTCACGAGCATGGTTTGATAAACTTAACCAAGTTATTGATAGGTTCATCTTCAAATGTCCTCATTCTGATCATTCTGTGTTAACTAAAAGGACTAACTGTGATATTGTTATTCTAATTGTCTATGTCGATGACATATTATTTTTGGAATTTATCAGGAAGGCATAAAATATACTATGGAGTATCTAGAGAAAAATTCTATTTCAAAATATTTAGGAAAACTGAGATATTTTTTGGGTATTGAGGTACCACGTTCTTCTTATGAAATATGTCTATCTTAACAAAAGAATGGTCTAGTCCTCTTGAGAGAAACAAGACTCTTAGGATCTAAACCTACTAGTACTCCTCTTTATCCCAATACAAATTAGGATGATGACAACTCAACTCCTTATTTTGATAAACAACATTATTAAAGATTGGTTGGTAAGATGATTTATTTGATTTTTACAGAGATGATATATCTTATGTAGTAGGACTTGTCAGTAGGTATTTAGACAAACCTCGACAATGTGATTGAGATGTTTTTTCTATCATATTCTTAAATATTAGAAAAGCTCCCCTGGGAAGGGTCTACTCTATAGGAAACATGGACATTGCAAACTCATTGCTTACTCATATTTTGATTATGCTGAAAGCAAAATTGAGTGCAAATCCACTTCTGGTTATTGCACTTTTATGGGAGGTAATTGTAACATACCAGATCTTGAATTCTACCCTAGAAGTTTGACCTTTTGGATTTAACCAAACAAGGTTGGGGATAGATCTGGAAGATGTTTAGTATAACCCTATCAAGCTAATGCACACATAAATCACCCTAATATAACCTAACATTCTCATATTAGTCTTAAATTAATAGACACATAAAATATTTCACATGAGATATTAATGAATTATGTAAAATTTCATGCAAATAGTCACATATAATTCTTTTGGTGATAATATTAAGATATTGAACATAATTGAATGGGCAAGAGTGATAATAATGAAATAATGTGATAATAATAGCCACAAATATTAATTTCGTCATAACTCATTAATGGAAACCCTAAAAGTGAAATCTAAGTTATCTTGGGTCCCAATTGTCTTGGGAGTCAAGTTTCACATTTCCACATAATAATAATTAATTTAATTCTTTTTGGAGAGAGAAGATCTAAGTTTTCCCCAAAATATCAAATAAAATAATAAATGACTCCAAAAGAAGAAAATAATCTTGGATTCATAATATACATAATAAATATAGCATCTGGGTGAATTTTCATCCAATTTAGAGAAAGTTTGCTTAAAAGGTGAAATCCGGAGAGAGAGTGTAGAACCTTCAAAATATTAAATAATTGTACAAATAACTCCAACATTTGAAATTGATGACCAATTCATATCCAACAAATTAAATATGACTTGTGGGTGAAGTTTCATCAATTTTAGATAATTCTAGACGTCGCTAATGTATTAGGAAAGAGAAAATGTGATTTACTTTAAAAGAATTAAATAAAATAACAAAAGTCTTCAAAAGAAAAAACTAATGTCAAAATAAAATTCTACATGTCTTAATTAGGCAAGGTATCAAATTTCATTTAATTTGGACCTTGTTTATACCTTCAATTGAAGAGAGAGACAAAGGAAAATAATTTAATCAACACTTCACAAAATTCGGATTAGGAAGTACCAACCCGCATAAAGAGTAACCGTGGGCCAAGGTCCGGCATTTTGACCATAACTTTCTCATTTCTTAACAAAATTTTATGAAATAACTTGCGTTGGATTGAAAATTTAATTCTGCATCTATCCATACCATATTCATAGACTAACGTGGAGAATTCAAGAAACACCCAAACTTTTTCTTTAAGTCTTCTGAAATAACTTCTCACACACCCCCACTTCTAAATACCTCTACCCCGGTCTTCCTTAATTATTTTGTGAACCTTCTCTCATCCCAATTTCATCCTTTCTTGAGTTTGTGGCAGCTGGTAGTCATGCTTTGATGTCACCTTACATCGTCATTTCAACCAAAAGTCGAACATGCGTCTTGGTTTGCGTTTGCGGCACCACTCCCTGACATCGTGTTTATTTTCAGAGCGTAATTGGACATCAGGTAAATAACTCAGGTACTTGTTCTTTATGATCGATTAGTTAATTTCATGGACGAATGATGAATGAAGTTTTTTTCCCAAATTCTCTAATAAGTTTCTCCTTGCCCATCCGACCTCTCTTCCTCTCTCAAAAATTCCCTAATGATTTGACTTTTTCTAATTTTGTAATTGGCCGATTTTATTAAATTCATATCTTTTAATTCATATTTCCAAAAATAAAAAAATGTTTTGGTATTAAAAGAATGTGTTCTTTCTAATAAGAATAGTTTCAAATCTTGATTTCCATGTTTTCAATGATGGATTTTTTAAGTATCTAATTAATTAATGTAAAAAGTCCTAAAATTGGTAACTAATCCATATCAACTCCAAATTTAGTAAATAAATATGTTTTCTTAATCAGAAAAACCTAATAAGTCGATTGGTTTAGATTTGGATTCCAAAATCTAATATTTTTTTAGATAGGTCTAGAATTAGGGTTACATTACATGTATATGAATTTCAAACCCTAAAACATGTGAACAATTTGTATTTAGGAAAGGTTGTTCTTGGAAACAACTAGTTTGGTAAAGAGAGTTTATAGGACCCTAATTTAAGGTATGTTGTATCCCCTATTATTCTTATTGATCAATTCACCTATTTTGTTCTTTCTGTTGGTCCTATAAAAATTAGTCTATACACATTGCTCTTATCTTTTGATATCATGGTTCTTGTAAACCATCATGTTTGTGGTAATCTTGGATATTCTCTTAATTCTTGTCTTGCGCCTTGATGCATGTTGATCATATAGAATGATATGTTCCCACTTTGAAGTGGATGTTTATATGTTTGTGTTGTCCATTGAGTGATGATAACATTGTATAATTATGACTATACCTTTTTACTTGCCTCTACATTTAACATGCCACGTGATTCATTAGCACTAGAGTAGTGTAAATTACATTGGCTTTGGGAGAAGTATTCCCTTGTTAATTATTGAGGAGAGTGGTAGTATCCCATTCTCTATACCTGAGTTTGGAAGTATTCCATTCTCACTTTTAGGAGATTGGCAGTATTCCTTTCTCTATCTGTCTATCATGTTTCAAGTTTATGAGACTTGGCCACCTTTGTCTATATATTTTTCTAGGGCTATGGTTATGTCACATGCATGCCGGTTGGTGATGATATGTGCTTATTTTTCCCCCATGGTAGTAGATGTATATATGGCACACTCTTTTTTTAAAGTTGTTTTAATGGCAAGTATTGTTTTATTGTGATTCTTTTCTCTTGATACCCACTTGGGTTGTACTTTTCTTTTCTATGGGAAGATTCTATTTATTTATGTCCTTATTTCTTTATATTGCTCAATTTTGCATTTTAGTATGCACATACCAGCCTTTTTGATGTCTTCCATTTTTCTCTTCTTGCTGGGACATGTTTCCAACCCTAGGTGAAGGATGTGGATGACATGGCATAAAGTTATGGACCTAGCTTAAGAAGTTAAAGCTTGGAGACAATACTGATGTGGTTTAGAATTCCCTCTACATGGATCCCTGTGATGTACCTTTACATATAAGTTTAAGATGTTCTTTTGTAACCTTATGAGAAATTGAATATAGTCAATGTTTTTATTCTGCTGCTACATGTTGGTTGTTATTATACCATAAATAATATTTGAAAATTTTACACCCACTCCAACATATCTTTAAGGCATGTTTGAACTGGAGGTTCTATTGTTCAAATTTTTAGTAGGGAGTGGTTCCCCTCTTGGATCCCACTCCTTACATCATGGTATCATAGCCCATGGTAGTCGGAATCTAACTATTTCAATTTTGTCTCCCTAGTTCGAATCATTGCCATGCATAGTCATCCTTTAGATGAGATGTTTTCCCACGAATCACCTAGGTGCACCCTTTTGAGATAAGATTTCAGATGATCTTACCCTACCATGTAGATTGAGTATGATTTGTGTCTCTTGGTACTATGATACTTGACTTGAGGAGCTATTAGGTTATGAGTTGGTGGTAGGATAAGGAGATCTTGTTATGGATATATCGTGACTTGGTATTCGCTTTGATTTGGAGCTCATATTTGTTGCATATTGGATGATTTTTTGAAGAAAAATATATTTTCAATTATACTACTACATGTAAAAAAAATGGATTTCATCTTATTTTTCCTAAGCTAAGCCACAATAAAGTGAGGTGTTTTTGGTAGTGAAACCCTAAACCTAGTGCTAACCTTAGTTTTGACTTTGGAGTTGTGACTAGCATTGATATAAAGGTGTAGTTGACCTATCCAATGAATTATGGATGTTTATGTAGGGTTGTTAGGTTAGAGACACAAGGACCTAAAACTCAACCTTAGATGGTGCGACTACTAGTTGGATACATGAGCAACATAAATTTCTAAAACTTTCACAACTAAAATATATGTGGGTAACCCTAAATGTTGTTTAGTTTGACTTGTTAGGTTAAACCTTTTAAGGGGTGGAGACTAGTTGGTTATAGATGTTTGGATCTATAGATTTCGAGGACCAAATCCTATTAAGGGTTGGAGTGTTGTAATATACCAGATCTTGAACCTTTCCCTAAAAGTTTGACCTTTTGAACTTAGCCAGACATGGTTGAGGATAGATCTAGAAGATGTTTAGTATAACACTAATAAGCTAATGCATGCATAAATCACCCTAATGTAACCTAACGTTCTTACATTAGTCATGAATTATTAGTAGTCACATAAAATATGTCACATGAGATAATAATGAGTTATATGAAATTTTGTACAAATAGTCACACATAATTCTTTTGGTGATAATATTAAGATATGGAACATAATTGAATGAGAAAAAGTGATAATAATGAAATAATGTGATAATAATGGTCACAAATATTAATTTTGTCATAACCCATTAATGGAAACAGCAAAAGTGAAATCTAAGTTAAAAATTGTGTTCCTTGGGTCCCAACTGTCTTGGAAGTCAAGTTTCACATTTTCACATAATAATAATAACTAATTTAATTCTTTTTGGAGTGAGAAGATCTAAGTTTTCCCCAAAATATACAATAAAATAATAAATGACTCCAAAAGAGGAAAATAGTCTTGGATTCATAATCTACATAATAGATATAGCCTTTGGGTGAATTTTCATCCAATTTGGAGAAAGTTTGCGTAGAAGGTGAAATCAAGAGAGAGAAAGTGTGTAGAACCTTCAAAATATTAAAAAAATTTGCAAACAATCCCAAAATGTGAAATTGATGGAAAATTCGTATCCAACACAATAAATATGACTTGTTGGTGAAGTTCCTTCAATTTTGGATAATTCTAGACGTCACTAATGTATTAGGAAAGAGAAAAAGCAATTTACTTTAAAAGAATTAAATAAAATGAAAACAAGTCTCCAAAAGGGAAACCTAATGTCAAAAGCTCCTAATTAGGCTAGGTATCATATTTCATTTAATTTGGACCTCGTTTGTACCTTAAAATAAAGAGAGACAAAAAGGAAAATAATTTAATCAACACTTTAAAATTTTTAGATTAGGAAACACCAGACCGCATAAAGAGTAACTGTGGACCAAGGTCCGGTATTTTAGACATAACCTCCCCTTTTCTTAATGAAATTTTACAAAAAACTTGAATTAGATTGAAATTTTAATTTTTCATCTATCCAAATCATGTCCGTAGCCTAACATGGAGAATCCAAGAAATGCCTAAAAGTTTTCTTCAAGTCTTCTGAAACAATTTCTCACACCCCCCCACTTATAAATACCTCTACCCCGGTCTTCCTTGGTTGTTTTGTGAACCTCCTCTCATCCCAATTTCATCGTTTCTTGAGTGTGTGGTTGCTGGTGGTCGTGCTTTTATTTCACCTTGCATCGTCATTTCACCCAAAAGCTGAACACAGTTCTTGATTTGAGTTTGTTGCACTGCTCCCCGACGTCATGTTTATTTTCAGAGCGTAATTGGACCTCAAGTAAATAACTCTGGCACTTGTTCTTCATGATCAGTTAGTTTGTTTCATGAATGAACAATGAACAAAGTTTTATCCCAAACTCTCAGATAAGTTTCTCCTTGCCCATCTAACCTCTCTTCCTCTCTCAAAAATTCCCTACTGATTTGACTTTTTCTAATTTTGTGATTGTCTGATTTTATAAAATTCATATCTTTTTTTTTGAGTTAGGAGAGACATTAGTCTCCCCACTCCCTCAAAGAGCAAGCCAGAGCCCAGATTACTACAAGGGTGGTAAATATTGTGCGCAACGGGAGGTTCGAACCCGGGTCCCCCGGGGAGGACCTATCGTGCTCAACCATCTACGCTAAACAAGTCGGGTAAAAATCATGCCTTTTAATTTGCTTTTTCAAAAAGTAAAATAAAATATTTTTTGGAATCGGAAAAATGTTTAAGCATTGTTATTGTAGATAATATATTAACATTGAGCAGTAGGATTATAAATATTCAACAGTAGGTAAAACATTGAATAAGCCATGTAAAGCAGTATTCTCTAAGCAATCATTTCAATTATAACTTGATTGAGTAACAAGTCATTTAATCAATAAGGAATATGAAGAACATGTATCTTACTTGTCCAATTAGGACTTAGTAAACAATGTAGCATCAATCATTGTTTTTCGTAGTTCAACCTAAGCAATTATGCTACACGGCTGATTATGTTTTACAAAAATACGTATGCCCTGAGGAGATGAGGTATATCGCTCATACTCCAACTTACCATTATGAAATCGCAATCGATACCATACATAGGTCATCAGAAGAGCTGGTTTCTATGACCTCATCTTCCTCAGTCAGTGTGAGGTTCAACATGCAGGACATCTTGTGTCTCTGCCATAATAGCTTTCCAGGGTATTCTGGCAACTTTGCTATTGGAGTTACAGTGGCATGCTGCACTCTCTTCGCCATCGAGGGATTTGTTGTGTATCTCACATCGATGCGGCATTAACAACATCATCGGGAGATTAATGATACATCATCCCGGCATATACATATAATGAAGGATTGAGAGATTAAGTGTTTATCTCACATCAATTCCTCCATTAAGACGTAAGGATATTCGCGTCCATAACCCCCACATACTCAAAAGTATGCTCTCTAGGAGTTCCCTTAGGAAAACATGTTTCACCATCATCTAACTTATGACGATGATGGATCTATGGTCAGGGCTCTACATGATATCATTATACTTGATTATTTAAGTACATTATGGCATTCTTTTAGCATCAGGCATGTTTTCAAACATAAACCATTAAAATAACTGTTGTAAAGAAAGAGTACTAAATGTATCAAGTTCATTTCACATCTGGTTAACATTGCGATATCAATCCCTAATCATCGCATCATTATGACTCAAGAACATGGGTATTCAAACCCTTAGATCAACAAAATACTTGTTACTAAGTATCATACTGCCTTCAAGTCATTTGACAGTATAAACAAGATAATAGTAATGTTGATATTTCATATGGCTCATGTAGTCTGTCAAACACTTATGTTACCTCTCACTAGGCAACATAACATATCATTGTTTACAAACTCATTAAGTACTTTTGATAAGCAAAGCTTCATAGCTCATACCTGGCTATGTTCAATATTCCATAAAACCTGCATGATTAGTACAAATTAATATAAACACATCTATTTTAGATCAGCATAATGCAAAACATTAATAACATCACCATTTAAGGGTTGCACCACTATGCCCTTACCAGGGTTAGCGTTTCCCTTTTTTAATTCAATTAGGGCTAATGACTTATCATTGCATTATCCAGCCATAGAGCTTCCCATTATAAAGCATAACCCAAAATTAGGTTTTACTATTCACATTACATCACATTACCCTAGATTAGGGTTTACTTTTCTCACTACATCACATTACCCAAGATTAGGGTTTACTATTCACATTACATCATATTACCCTAGATTAGAGTTTATTATTCACATTATGAATTATAATCATACCTTCATCATGTATTAGGGATACTTCCATTACTACCCTCAAATTAGGGTTAGGATTCATTAACCATCATAATTAAGGTTTCATGATCTCACTAGCATGGATCATACCCTAATTAGGCATTCATTCATATTGAGTGTCCATTACTTGATTAACATTCATATAAGAAGTCTTTTCCCTCTCATCCCTTATATAGGTTGATGCTTTCATCACCCTTTATTAGACTACGTCAACTTAACATTGACATCAAGGGCAATGCCATTACTATTGTGATCATTAAAGCTTACTCAATTAAAGAGTACTGATCACTCTATCCCATCAAGGATACCTTTATTATAATCAACATTGATTATAGCATACACTAATCAACTAATCACTTGGTCCTTTAATCACTTTAAGTATCCATGAGGTTTAGGTTAATCAACCACCAAACCATCTTAACCATTAAGACATCAAATGATCTTGACCTACTTAGACCTCAAATGGTCTTGCACACTAAACCTCCAAACGGTCTAAGACCATTTGGACCTTCATGCGGTCTTGGTTTGACCTTGAGACCATTTGGTAAAGTTGCACACTCAAGACTGTTTGCTAAAGTTGATTTTGAAACCGTTTGGTGGTGAAGACTGTTTGGTCAAGTTTGAGTTTGAAACCGCGTGGACACAACCGACCTAGAAACCGCATGATCCTCAAATGGTTTGGGATCGTTTGGTCCCAAACGGTCTTGAGACCGTTTGGACTCTAACGGTCATGAGACAGTTTGGACAGTCTTGAGATCGTTTGGTCCAAACCACCTCAAAACTGCAAGGACCAAAAGGTGTCTCAACCACTTCAATTGAATTAGGGTTTCCAAAGATGAACCCCTCAATCGATCAAGTACATGTTAACCAATCACCAATTGAGTTAAATAGGTCAACTTTCAACTAATTTGACCCTCAATTGACCCTCAATTGACCATCAATTAGGGCTTGAATCAACTGAATTAGGGTTTGGAATTGATAACCCTTTAACATAATTCAATGTGAGTCAAATTGATTGAACCTATTGAACCATCATCCAATTTGGTCATGTCCTGACCCCAAACGGTCTTGGGATCATTTGGATGACCTCCAAACATTCTTGATACCGTTTTCTCAAGTTAACACCAAAAACCAAGTCAACCAATTAGGGTTTGATCTATTGGATTGATCATCATATCAACAATTGATTGTACTTTAAATTAGAACCTTTAGATCTTCAATTGGTCAACTATACTTATCCCTAGACCTCCAAACGGTATTGGGTGATCATCAAACGGTCTTGAGACCGTTTGGGTGATTCCCAAACGGTTTTGAAATAGTTTGGGTCACTCAACCCAAACTTCAACATAAAACAATTATCAAAATCAGCAATTAACCCTATTAGGGTTTAGATGATTGATGGGCCTTTAATTGGTGAACCAATTGAAACTAATTGATGATTATTTATACATTTTTGATGTAAATATTTTTCAACAGACCTCCAAATGGTCAACGCCTGGTCAACGCCTCCAAACGGTCTTGGACCGTTTGCTTCTATGCGGTTTGGTTGAAACCGTTTGCAATCAAACAGTTTGAAACTATTTGCTCCCAAACGGTTTGGGAAACCGTTTGAGCAAGGATGGGAGACCGTTTGCTAAATTTACTTTTTGAATAACCATTGAAATTAACGTCACCTCTGTTCAACCAAGAATAGGGGTTGTTCTTCACGGAATTGATAGCAAGAACACAAGAGTAGTAAAAGAAGAAGAAGAATAGCTAACGATTTTTCATGGAGATGAAGATGCATTCACAAAGCTTGAGGTTTAGAGCTATAAAAACCCCCTTTAGGTCTGATCCAGAGATCCTACTCCGTATCTTTAATGGTGGTTTGAGATCCAGCCATTGTCCAAGGTTCCTTCTTCACTTTTTGGATGAACAAGATGGCTAGAAAGGAAAATCGTGTGAAGAAAACCAATAATCCAACCTTGTTTTATGGTTTCCACCATGAATTCGAGGTAGATGATGATCAAAGCTTACCAACTAGCTTGGTCGTCCTTCCTTTGGTCCAGAGATTTCCCCTGGTCGGCCCAAGCAAGAATATAAGGAAAAGAACTAAGGGAAACGATCCCTTGTGTTGTTGGAAAAGATTCCTTTATATATTTATGGGTTTTTCCAAGGCAAGGAAAAAGGTTGTTATCTCTTTTAATTCCATATTGTTTCCACCAAAACTTACTCCACTCTTCAGATACATAGCCACCTTCTAATCTCATGCAAAAATCCTCCACTATCCAAGGTTTAAAGGAAAAGAAACCAAACATCTTAATAAGTTGTGTATTAAAGAGTCATTTGCTTAAATCTTTATTATTTTAATATCAAGATTATCTCTCCTCCATGATCATTCAAATGAGGCACCCCTCTCATTTTCTTTGCTCTAGTTTATGCCAAGAAACATGAGAGACCCTCTAGAGGTGATATTTTGTATGTTAAACCCTAGGTTTTGGGTAAATTTCAAATTACACCAAAACTAGGTTTTAAAGCACAAAGATTGCTCTACAAGCTATATCTTGGTGCTCAAGCTTGTGGAATCCATACCACTTCATCATGTCCATTCTCATGATGTCTCAACATCATAGGAACATCTCATCAAGTGTAAATTGCAAATACACCCCTCAACTTGGTTAATTTGCACTTTAGTCCATTATTAACAGAACAATGTCTCAACATTAACAAAAGGGACTGAAATTGAAATATAAGTTCCTTAAAAGCCTTAATTACTTTTCAACAGATAAGAGCAAGCAACTAATAAACTTTATTAGGCAAAACACCTAGGGTTAGTACATAACCCAGGTCAGGGATGTTACAAATTATCCACCCCTTACAAGATTTCGTCCCCGAAATCATTATAAAAACATATTAAGAGAAAAGAGCAGGGTATTTCCTTATCATCTCTTCCTCTAGTTCCCACGTGGCTTCTTCAACACCACGGTGATTCCAGAGGACTTTTACAAGACGTATATCTTTGTTTTTCAGCTTTTTAATTCTTTTGTCAAGGATTTTTTTTATTAAGCCAGGAGGTTTTCTATTCACCTCACCCTCCTCATGTGAGCACAAAATAATCAAATACATCTCCTACTGGAAATCACAGGTATACCCAACACCAAGAACCAAGACAACACACATTCACAAACACAAGCCGATCAACACCCAAACACACACACAAAAAAACCCTCAAAACAACTCCTGAAGCAACTCACCACACCCTTCTCATGAGAGACACCCGTCAGGGGTGTTTGAACTGCATCACCAAATACGGAGTATGCTTCTTCTCTAGATCAACCATTCCACAAATCCTAGGAGGCGTTCTTCTTATATCAGATATCACCATCGGCTCATAACTATTGATACCCCACTTACCAATCTCCCTAGGAATTGAATTGAGAGCCCTATGAACCAGCGATCCCACAATGCCTTCCTCCTCCATGATGCTCCTCAACTCCTTGACAACACGGAGCAACCTCCAAGGGACGCTAGTTGTTCCCCATAAGGTGTGGTAGGTACTATCATCATCTATCTCAATGACTGCTATCCTCAAGCACTAGTTCTCCGCAAATTTCAGACCCACATCACATGCTTGAAGAAAGGCAGTAGCATGGTCATCAGTTGTAAGCCAAGATCTAGTAATATGACACACAGCTGCATGATGGTTTCTAATGATACTAGCCATCCACCACCTCTTACATCCATTAGGGTCTTTACTTCTACCAATCGTCACATTCATCTTCAGGGAGTTGATATCAGGGTTCGTCCACTTCAGGAGCTTCACTTCCCTAAGAACATAGTTAGGATCTTCAATACCATAACTGGTGAGTCTACTATGCTCTTCTGGTTTAGCAAAGACTCGGAACCACTTCTTCTTCATCATAGAGTTCAGCTGCGCAGTCATGCAGTCCATTTCTCTCTCGAACGGTGCTTTGCAACCATCATATCGAGCTCTACATCTCCACCGCCAAATATAGAATGAAATGATCATCGCTAGGCAAGCTGCTATCCATACCATGACAGCATCTGATCTCCCATTTGAGCAATAGTCCAACAGCTCCCCTTTGTTAGTTGGATGCGTCCTATCTGTAACGAGAACAAATCTATTCCAGAATCGCATCGCCATCTGACCATGGAACAACAGATGATCAATGTCTTCTATATTGGGCTCCTCACAACACTCACATTTAGACGCCAGAGCAATATGGCATCTAGAGATGTTATCGTCAGTCGGGACCGCATGATTAAGGATCTTCCAAACAAATGAGCTGGCCTTAGGCGCATCTATATACCAAATCTTCTGAGTACCAATGGGGTCATCGATGTAATTCATGGTCAGAATCTTCTTCACTGATCGAATTGAGAACGTACCTGTCTTCTCCAGACTCCAGAAAATCTGGTCATCATCTTCTGAGAGCTTCTGTTCTGCCTTCTTAATCAGTTGAATGCCTTCATCATCAAGGATCTGCCTAAGGGTCACCCAATCCCATCCATCATTAGGAATCCAAAAGTCATGGATAAGGAACGGATGATTTTGATCACTAGTGTGTAGTGCATGATCGAACAACCTCTCATCACACCATAAGGAATCCCAGAATGGGATTTGACCTTTCCCTATACGCCATCTGCATTTTGGAAGAATCGTAGGGAACATATTCCATATATTTTCCAGTAAGGGGACGCCGAATCTCTGTATCGCACATGATTGGGATAGATCGCAGATCTGCTGAGCGCAAACCCAGCAGACACACCTCATTGAAACCGTAGCCCAGGTATTCGAGAAAAAACTCAAGCACAGCTTATAGAATCCTCCGAAAATCCAAAACACCTCATGATTTTCTTAATAATTACCCATTCGATTCTATCATACGCCTTTGACATGTCTATCTTTACCACCACATTAGGTCGCTCACCACCTTGGTGTATATCGTGCATCAATTCTTTGGCCATCCTAATGTAGTGTGTGATCTCCCTCCCATGAATAAACGCCGCTTGTTCCTCAGAAATAACAGAAGGAATCAACTGTGACATTCTGTTTCTTACAACTATTGCTAGAATTCTCAGAGCAACGTTCTCTATGGAGATAGGACGGAAATCTTTCTCTATAAAAATAGGGTTCTCAACCTAGGGAATGAGTAAAATTCGATAGCAAAATAAGCTTTGGTGGCAGTTATGTCCTTTGAAGAACATCTCGGTCATCTTCATGAAGTCCATCTTAATCGTATCCCACATGGCAATAAAGAAGGGAACAGTAAAGCCATCTGGACCAGGGGCTGTGTGAAAGTCCATCTGCTTCAGAGCATGAAGAACCTCATCCTCCATAGGAATAGCAGTGAGGGAGCTATTGTCATCCATAGAAATCTTCTCCGAAATAGATTGCAACATTTCTGCTAGAGTCCCTTCATCATATGATGAACTGTCCTTGTAGAACCGACTGTAGTGATCAGCAGCAAGATGAGCAATGTCGCTCGGGTCCTCCAACCTAGATCCATCATTGAGCAGTAAATAACCAACACTGTTATGCTTTCTTTTGGCTTTGACAATCGCATGGTAAAATCTGGTGTTTCTTTCACCATCATTAAGCCAGCTTATTCTAGATTTTTCTCTCCAGATGCTCTCTTCAATATCAAATATCTCTTGGAGCACATATTTTGCTGTTCTGAGGTTCGTCTCGTTCTCCATCGAAGGGTTTTCATCAAAAGCTATTTGTGTGGTGTAAACAACATCCTCCAAATCCTTCTTCCTTTGACCAATATCCCCAAAAGTTCGTTTGCTCCAAATCTTTAGGGCCTTCCTAACCTTCTTGATCTTATAGTAGAAGACATCTGACGGGTGCCCCATCAAAACCTCTGCCCAAATATCATCAATTATATTACGACAATCTTCATGCTGCAGCCACATCTGCATAAACGAGAAGGATCTTCTAACGTTAAAACTTCTCATGATTCTAGGCTGATAGAGCACCGGACAGTGGTCTGAGACCCTGTAACGAGTAAGGTGGAAAGCTTTTACGTTCGGTTTCTTTGCACACCAGGCTTCATTCAGCAGAATTCTGTCCAGCCTCTCCCAGATAGTAGGTGTACCATATTGTTTGTTAACCCAAGTATACTTCCTACCTTCAAAAGGGGCCTCCCTCATATTCACATCATGGATGAATGATTTAAACTCCATAACCTCTTGAAAATTTCTGTCAAGGCCTCCCCTCTTCTCAAGGTTATTACGAATGATGTTAAAGTCACCAGTTATCTGCCAATAGGCATCCCCAATCGTTGTAGAGATGTCAATGACGTCCTCCCAGAGGTTCCTTCTATGGGCATAATTGTAGCTCGCATAGACCATAGTAACATAAAACTCATTGTTAATCTCATTTGTGAATTTCATCGTTATGTGTTGTTTATGCATTCTAACTACTGAAGGGTTGATCGCCTTGTCCGCATAAATCCATATTTTACCTCCTTCAGCCTCATTATTGGTCGTCCAGTCCAACCGAACTATGTCGAGCAGCTCCTCCTTAGCTATGGCATGGAGGAAAGGTTCGGCAATACACACAATCTTCGGAGAATGCCTCCTACAGAGTCTTCCCAAGACCTTTCTAGTTCTGTTGTTCGCCGCTCCTCTAATATTCCAGAACAAGATTTTAGAATCCATAAAGGTTGAAACTAAAAACACTCACCACTCCACTCCCGGTCAGCAGCCTTCCCTACCTTTATCCTCCCAGTCTTCATCATAGAAAGGGATCTCTCCTTCAGAAAGTCTTCTTCTATGGGCATACCTAAGATGTCCATCTGTTGGAGTATCATAATGATACAAGTTACCATCATCACAGTTCCTTCGAGTATTGGGTCTGCTACTGCTTCTTCTATGTCTCGATCGGAAGCCCTCGTCTTCAATATGGATGAAGTCATGTATACTTCGCAGCTGTAGTCGCTTCATGTTTCCATCTCCATCAATCACAATCATGTTGGATTGACTAGCATTTGGCGGTTGTCTGCCTCTATCAATCTCTCCTCCATCTGCATTAGCATGCTGAACATCATTCCTCTCAAGTTCTATCGACACGCCCTTCTCCACAGGTTTGCACAACTGTTGTCCGTCGTTCACATATGTAGTTCTGTGTATAGAAAACGCCTCCATTGGAATGCCTAGCTCTTCACCTATCTCAGTTCTCGAAAACAGGCTCGATCGAGGTTTCCCTCTAGCAACAATCTGTAACAGCACATCCGATCTACGTTCTCCATATGTCAGTGCAATTTATTGAGGCGCGTCCTCATTAAAGGCTTCTACAAGGACTAAGATCCCTGAGAAATCGTCTGGGTTCCTCACCCAATCCGAGACAAGGACCAAATTCCCAAAACTATTGACAATATTGTCAATGGCATCATCATCTCTACACACAATGGGAAGGTCAGCTATCCAAAACCACAGAGCTTCCTTTCTAGAACACTTCTCTCCGTCCTCCAGGAACTTAAGGGATATGTTCCTACCTTGAAACAAAAAGTTCCGTTCCTTACAAGCCTCCATCGCTTCCTCCCTAGTCCCAAAGAATGCCACTGCCTTACTTCTGGCATGTCGATAAATGTCAATGACGTGCGTCCACTTTTTCTTAATCATTGGGCATAGCTCCTCCCATGAAATGTGTGTCGACTAAGACACCACCACTGCACGACCAAGAGCCATAGCTCTGCTCTTTCTGTCATCAGTATATGGTCCCAGATTAACCGCAATATGCTTCGGAACATGCTGCGGGCCACCACGGGCTGGAATTCCAGCCTTCATCATCGGGAATTCATCTATGGAGAAGATGTTAGGAGGATGAGGTCTAGGGTTATATGAGCATCTTCTAGCAATATGCCCTGGTCTTCTGCATTTGTAGCAAACAATGGTGCTTTGGCACTGGGATTGCCAGTGACCCTTACCCAGGCACCTTTAGCAGGTGTCTTTAGGTACGTCAAGCTCCCACGATCCACGTCTAGTACTCCTTCTATCCTGATCCATGTTCACTATCTGAGAGACATGTCTCAAGATAGTATCTCTGCTCTGTGTGCTCCTCGATTCATATGCAGCATTGACAATACATGCTGGTCTATGACCTCCCTCAGCGTCTTCATGTATCACATTAGACTGCACCTGGATAGGATCTATCACTGGCAATACGACACTCTCCACGATTCTATTAGATGACTCGATCAGACAGGTTGCCCCTTCTTCTCCATCAGGATTCAGTGTTTCCTTCGACGGGCTCGACAAAAACATCAACGCTTCACCTACCTCAGTAGGGTTCATAACCACAACATCGCTGCCTTTATCATGTATCTCCTTACCAGTCTCAGATTCTCGTCCTGAAGGACTATCAGTTGTCTGCTGGTAGATCCCCGGACTGGGTGATCTCAAGATGTTCCTGATATCTCAGATAATAGAGTCAGTTGGCGTGGTCAGAGACGCAAACCCTACACGTCTCTCGTGCACTGCTCGTTGCGCCTTCATGGCCTACACGCTTTGTCTCGTAAGTCTTCTTGTAAAAGGGGACGACAACATCTCTCCAGAAGCTGAGATCACCGAAACCAGATGGTTACGCTCTTGTACCAGGGCGCCGGGCCGATTGGAGGTGGATCTCGGTAGGCGGGATGCCTATCCGAGATGTTGGGGACGGCACCGCCAGACGATCGCCCTCACAGAACCCTAGGTCAATCCCGCTCTAGACGTGTAGGGCTAAATTCTTTTGTCAAGGATTGTCACATGTCCTTCTTCATAAGATACATCATCATTCAATTCTACTTCCATAGGTTGCAGAACTGATTCTGTATCAGGGTGACATTTCCTAAGCATGGAAATGTGGAACACTGGGTGTAACTTTTGCAGCTTTGGTGGTAACTCTAGCTTATAAGCTACCTTTCCAACCCGTTCAATGATTGGATAAGGCCCCATAAACCTAGGAGCTAACTTTCCTTTCCTTCCAAATCTAAGAACTCCCTTCTAGGGTGAGACTTTGAGGTACACTCTGTCTCCAACTTGGAATTCTAAAAGTCTATGACGCTTATCAGCATATGATTTCTGCCTATCATGTGCACTCTTTAACTGTTGTTGTATTATCTTAATCTTCTCGGTGGTCTGCCGCACAAGATCAGGACCTAAAAGTTGATATTCACCAGTTTCATACCAACATAGGGGAGATCTACAATGTCTACCATACAAAGCTTCATAAGGTGCCATGTCAATGCTATGTTGATAGCTATTATTGTAGGCAAACTCTATCAAGCTTAGGTGTAGATCCCAACTTCCTGTAAATTGAAGGACGCATTCTCTAAGAAAGTCCTCCAAAGTATGTATAGTCCTTTCTAATTGTCCATTTGTCTGACAATGAAAGGTTGTACTAAACCTTAACTGTGTGCCTAAAGCTTTATGAAGTTGCTCCCAAAAATGACTCATAAACTGGGGACCTATGTCAAAAACAATGGTTACTGGAACCCCTTGTTGTCGTACTATTTCATCTACATATAACTATGCCAGCTTCTCAGCGGAATAGGTTGTTCAGACAGGTAAGAAATGTGATGTCTTTGTCAACCTATCAACTATTACCTAGATGGAATCATGACCTTTGGCTGTCCTGGGTAAACCAACCACAAAGTCCATGGTTACATGATCCCACTTCCACTATGGTATGGGTAAAGGTTGCATTGTTCCTGCAGGCTTCTGGTGTTCAGCTTTAACTTGCTGACACATAGGACACCGCATAACGAACTCAATGACGTCCTTCTTCAATCCAGGCCACCAATACATATCTTTCAAGTTTCGATACAACTTGGTGCTTCCTGGATGCATAGCATACATTGAAGAATGAGCTTCTTCCAGGATTAACTTCCTCAAGTTATCCACATCAGGCACTATCATCCTACCATGGTAACAGGCTACCTGATCATATGAGTCATAGAAACCATCTCGTTTCTCACTACCATACTCTGATCTGAACTACAAAATTAACTTGTTGTGCCTCCTTAATCTGCTGTCTCAGAGTAGGTTTTATATGCATCTCAGCTAACAACCTGGTTAACAATGATACTTCTAACTGTACATTGTCTTGCCTTAAGGAGATAAGAATATCTCTCCTTGAGCACACTAAGGAATTGATATGTGCTTTATCTAGGGATGGTGTTGCTGATTTCCTACTCAAAGCATCAACAACCACATTGGCCTTCCCTGGATGGTAATCAATTGTACAATCATAGTCCTTGATTAACTCCATCTAGTGGCGTTGCCTCATGTTAAGCTCATGCTGAGAGAAGATATACTTTAGGTTCTTATGGTCTGTGAAAATCTGGAATGTCTCTCCATAAAGATAATGTCTCCAGATCTTCAGGGCATGAACACAACAGCTAGCTCTAAATCGTGTGTTGGATAATTCTCCTCGTGTTTCTTAAGTTGTCGAGAAGCAAAAGAAATCACTTATTTATCCTGCATCAACACACATCCTAGTCCATTCTTAGAGGCACCACAGAAAACTATATATCCTTTCCCTTGCTCAGGTAACACAAGCACATGTGCACTTGTCAACCTTTCCTTCAACAACTAGAAGGATTGCTGACACTTATCACTCCAGGTAAAAGGAACACCTTGTTGGCTAAATTGGGCATTATTATAATCCCTATATTTTGATGATGACAAACATTTCATTCTTGTAGATATAACGTGCTACTTGAGTGTTGCAGGAATAAGGTGGATGACAAACACTGGAAGATCTATATACTAAAATTGTGTTAAAGTCATGAATGTAATCAAATGTAAAAACTTGTACAAGTATATAATGTACAAGTACTTAGACATCATGTAAATCAAGCGTCAGATCTTCCCTAGCCAATCACAACACTTAGATAGGTCATCCCCTAAAATAGTGTCACAGCTGCACACTCATACATACACTTAGTACCTAGTTTAAAACATTGAAATAGGGTTAATCTCGGTCGACAACATTCTCGACCGAGACACTCTCGGTCGACAAACTCTTCGACCGAGAATGACCCAGATAGCCGTTAGACGTAGCAGACAAGGTAGTTGGGAGTTGGAGTAGAACGTTATACACACTTGCTCCAGACAGTCCCTCGGTCGACAAGTCCTCGACCGAGAAGGACTCTCAGTCGATAATTCTTCGACCGAGAAGAGTTCTGTCTGCACTTTTCAGAGTTAATTAACTAGCCATTTCTAAAGCAACTAATGGATACCTAACGGCTAGTTAAGCACTTAGAACCCCCTAGAAAGTGTCTAGAATGTCCTTAAGCACTCATAGGCCATTTCTATAAATAGGAAAAGCCTTAGGACACCCAAAACACACTTGTGCAATACTTGAGCTTTCATACTTGCAATTGGCAATCTGTTTTGAGCAATTGAGCAACACTAGTACTTGCTACTCATTTCCTTGCTCCAAATTCGTTCCCTATAGGCTAGCATCTCCTATTCACTAAACCTACACTTCCATACTCTTTGGTTAGGAGATCAATATGCTTGATATAGGAAATCAAGCCTTGAGCTTCAAAGTGGTAATTGTAATTTCCATTTCTTTTCTTGTTCTTTCTTATTCCTTGTACTCTCCTTGCTACTCCTAGGGTTGGAGGCTGCGGATTGGAGAGAGTTTGATCTTCTTGGTGAAGAAGGAGATCTTTGGACTACTTCTAGAAGGTTGTCTCAACGGGAAGCTACTTCAAGGGGGAGCTTGAAGTTACTTCAAAGAAGGCTGCTTCAAGGTTGATGAGACTACTTCAAGGTGAAGGCTGTCCAAAGGGTGTAGAAATCGTTGTAATTTTATGTATTATCCTTGCGAGGTAATAAAATTAAATACTTTCAAAATCCCGGTTGGGTAAGAAACCGGGTAGTGGATTGACTGCCTTAGTACTTGCTAAGGTTGGAACCACTCTAAACACCTTGTCTCCTTCTTATTATCTCAATTGTGGTTGTTTGAGTTAAATTATTTTAAAATATCGATGAAACCCTATTCACCCCCTCTAGTGTTTTTTCAATTGGTATCAGAGAAGGCTTCAAGGAGCTCTAATCGAGTCTTGAAGAATGAAGGGTGGTGGTGTCCACAACTACAAACAAAGGAAAAGCATGGACCAATCTTCAACAAGTTGTACATGGTGCTTAGGAACAAGCCACAAAACACTCAGTTGTCCTTGGAAGAAAAAGAAGGAAGATGTGCATAAAGGATGCCTTATTGGTACAATAAGTGAAGAAGAAGAAGAGGTAAGCCATTTTGATTTACCTAAAGAATATTTAATTGCTAGACTTCAAGAAACACATGAAAAATATATTGAGTGTAAGAAGAAATTAAAGAAATCAAATAAAGCAAAGATGAGCTACATGTTAAACTTCTTTCTCTCACATCTGAAAATGAAGATCTCAAGAAGGATATTGAAGATCATAATATTAAGCTAAAATTAGTAGAAGCAGATTGCAATCTTCTTTCCATAGAAAAGATAAACTTGCAAACTCAAGTAAATGATCTTCAAAAACAGCCTATTTTGTGTACACATCTAGATTATGATATTATTGTGAAAGAAAGAGATTCCTTGTTATCTAATCTAGATCAAGCAAAGTTAGACATCAATAAGAGAATGGATGAGATTGTCAAGCTACAACAAAAAGTTAGTAGTTTGAGTAACAATGATACCCTTGATAAAATTTTAAATAATCCTTATCATCAAATTGGAAGGAGAGGACTAGGTTATAATCCTAAAGGAAAATCTTATCAAATACCTAGTTGGAGAAAGAAACAAGCGCTAGAAAATCAATCTTTGTATGTACCTAAAGGAAAATATATATATTTGCCCAAGAACAACCTAGAACAAAATCATAGAAAGAGATATGAGGTTGATTCTATATGTTGTCATTATTGTTTGCATCTTGGACATTATTCTTTCTCATTTCCCTACAAGAAAAAGGATGTTGAGTTAGTATGGGTTCCAAAAACCCCAAACTAAATGAACAAAATTAAGTTGAGATATGACAAAAGACTCTAGTTGTATATCTCTATGTCTATCTCAACTTAACATAATGAGATAACAAATTTATTCAAGTAATTAAAATTTCTAACTTGAAAATATACATTTTTAAACAAATCTGCAGAGACACATCTTTGAAATTTTGCCTTAATTAGAGTCCTCAAAACATAAAGACTTAAATATAATTAGTTGAGATTTGATCTAAATGTTACTTTGATATTCATATGTTCTATCTCAACCAAACTGAGTTTTTAAATTGCATAATTGAATTGGAAGTGATCTATGTTTTATTTGGAAATCATTACTGAAAACAGTACAAAAACAGTAACAATTTCGGTCGAGAAATTTTCGACCGAGACAATGTCGGTCGAGAAAACTCTGGCAAGACTGTTTAAAATAAATGACACTTAAATCACAATCAACTTAAGCATATAATGAACTTTATATATTATTGTACCTTAAATATTTGAATGATCCAAATCAAAAGGAAGAATATATGAGCATCAAAATAAAATACTTCTCGTGATTAAATTATCAAGTATACAACAGAAAAGGATCGGTTTTACTAAAACTGCTGCAAAAATGTTGCTTGCAAAGAAAAATGATACTGAAATATATACTCTTACTGCAAGTAGACATACTTGATTGGAAAAATAAGTCACATATCTTGAAGACAAATTTCTCAAGAATATTAGTAGTTTGCATCATTACATATATGTTAATAACATCCTTATTAAACTTGATGCAAACCAAAACTTGTGAAATTATGATTTGTATGCAAATTGAAATTGATTATACTTTCTTATAAAATTCAAATGTTATCAAATTTCAATTGCTACTTTCTTGAAAAAGATGATTAAGCATAAATAGTCTATCTTAAAATTTTCATTAGAATGATGAAAATAATCTGTTCTAAGAAAATCAAAAGAATAAATATCATTGTGACACCTACATATATATGCACTAATTAAGTTTGTGATATGATCAATAATCTTAAATTGAGTAACCTTATATCTATCTCAACTTCACACAATTGAATAACATAAACTAGAACATACTGATTGCTGAATAAAATCTGTAGAAACATTCTCGGTCGAGAAATACTTCAACCAAAAATAATTCGGTCGACAAATTGTTTGACCGAGCAAGAGTCTGGAAAATATGTTCTGTTATTTCTTATTTGCTATCAATTCAGCAATAATAAAAATTGATTTAATCAAGAATCACAATTCTTGGAGACCATTTTTTTGGATATATTGATCTTCTGCATCATGAATTGTTGAATGAAGGTATTTGAAAATCCTTGAATCATGTTTAATCAAGAAAATCATAAATATGCTTCTTATGAAATTATTTTGGTTCATCTCCAATGGTTTAGCTTGAAACTGAAAAATTATGAACCATGCTGATTTTAGTAATATATCAGTCACATGATTTATTATAAGTATTTCTTGGTCTATCTATATAGGAACCATGTGTATTGAAATTTGGTTTAAATGATCATAATTATTATCATAAAATTATATGCTTCTACTGTTCTATCATAATCATTGTGCCACTGGTTTGTCTAAAATAATTTTTGATCTATATATACAAACCATGAATGGATAATGTTTGTAATCATTTTGATTGATCTCATATGAAGATGCCATTTTGCATAAAATTTATGGCACAAATGCATTTTTAAAATTGAAAAGCAGAAATTATACTTCACATATAAATGTCCAAATTGGAAATCTACAGAAAATTGCCTCTTGGTTGAAATTAAGTTTAACCAAGGGGCGCTATGGTCGTAGTCAAGGTCGACCTACAATAAGCATGACAAAATGCTTATTTGTACATCATTTTAGTGTACTTAATCTTAGTATCTTGATTCAAAATGTGCTTTTGATAAAAGGTCAAAATCAAATCTTAAAAACTAGTTATGTCCTTAGAAACAATGATTACATTATTACTCCCCTAGAAGATATATATATATATATATATGTTCTCTACAAATCTAGTCTCTCACTTGCATTAAAAACTAGCTCAAAATTTTATCCACAGTAACTTCGTCGGTCAGCAAAAATTTTTGACCGAGACACACTCGGTCAACAAATTCGTCAACCGAAAACATCTCGGTTGGCTATACTTCTCGACCGATGCTCACCAAGTAAATGATGTACAGCTGAACCCAGATATATTTTCGGTCGACAAAATGTTCGACCGAGCCAACATCGGTCGATAAAATTTTCGATCGAGGTCAACCTTGTGAACCCCCATTTGCATGAATTAAAAAGCAATATTCTGATTAAAATATAAATAAATAAATAAATTTGTAACGACTAGTTTTCGATCGACCGTTGGACGACCGAGAGGAGCGTCTGTAGAAACGACCGTTGCGGTCGTCGGTCAACAAATTGTCAACCGAAATGGGTTCTGTTTTGCTATAAATAGAGCCCAAAATGACCCCATTCTTCACAAGCTCACATTCTCACTTCTCTAGCTACTCTCTAGTGCATTCTTGTGCAAATTTTTAGCTTCTCTACATCCAAGTCTTACCTTGCTACTTATCCACTTCAAAGCAACAAGATGGATTCCTCATCATCGCGTGGAAAGAAGCAAGTCATAGGTAGGAAAGGAAGGACGGTCTCTCCAGCGCTGTCGTTCATCAACAACATTCCATTCAACGACGCAGCTGTCGGAGATCGCTACCTTAGGCTATCCTCAAGAAGCCCTCTTCCATGACGGTCATTCGACGTCATGGACTTCTACAACATTGTTGATCTGGAGGAACTCTTTGAGGTGCAACATCTGTCTGAATTTCTGAATCCCTACTTCCATTCCTACTCCTCAAAGGTAGTTAACGAATTATATGCCAACTTAACCCCACATCCTGACCATGATTCCTTCTCTTCTATGGTTAATGGGTATGGATTTCATTTTTCTGAGGAGGGAATTCTTAGCATGCTTAACATAGATATAGAAGACTATAAAGATTTTATTGATCTCACCACCGGAAATCCACTAAATAAACTTTCTCAAGATGATACTACCACTAGCTTAAGTGACATTAAAAGAGCCATCTTTCTATCTAATACTACTTGCCATGAAGATAGGGGTACATATTATGCCATAAACTTAAAACCTGAATCTAGGAGAATAAACCTCATTGTTGCCACCAATATCCATCCTAGGGAAAATAAATTTGAAGTACCCACTTTTGGCATGTACCTTATCTATGTCATCTTAAAAGGTATTCCCATAAATTTCATTCGTATCATTCTTAAGAATATGCTTGAATTCTCTGGAAATCCACCTTATGCTGATTTTGTTTGCCAAATTACTCAACATTTTCTTAAGAAGAACATTGAGGACCTAGGTTATACATGGGATAGGAAACCCCAAAAGATAAGTAAAAATACAGTAGAGAAGATGGGAATTGACTTTGGCCACAAAAGGGCTAGGACTGAAGGGGAGACATCCACCCAAGACATACCTCCACCACCTCCTCCTACCAACCTACCCCATGATCCTATCACAAACACCTTGACATACATAGCTGGATCTCAATATCACCTAAGTAGGCAATTGGATTACAATCATCATGCCATGACTTATTTAAATCAAAGGATGCAAGCCCTTTCTCCTGACCAACCTGATGAATATCCTTATTCCCTTAATCTTGGCATGCTAAACCCATACAATCCTTCCTACAATTACTATCAAATTCCACCTCCACCATCTCCTGACCTCACTCATACTCAGTTTTCCCCAATCCAACTCCAAGATATTGCTGCCCATTTTCGCTTCGATCGTGTTCCCACCTTCTTGGAGGCTTATGCTTTAACCAAGACAAGTGCCTTGGAGTGGCAGACACTGGTCAAATACTATGGAGCTGAGCCCTTTCTTGGAAAAGACCCAGAAATTGATGTAATCCTTCGGTCTTTTCAGTGAGATCATGAGATAAATGGCTATCTTTGTAATGTTTGTAATGGATATCTTTTTATAAGCAAGTATGTCATGCTTTATGGGTCATCTTATGAATTTTATAAGCACTAAATTGTTATGAATAAAAGTGTTTTTTCTATGGCTTCATTTGGACATATCCTTGTTATATAAGAATATTATAGTGGAGCATAAAAATCAGGGGAGTAATATATGCAATGAACCTAAAAGGATCTCATTCTTTGAAAATGATTGAAAAAGAAATTATGGCTAAATTTGACAATGTGTAGTGTGCATTCATATTAATAACTTGTTTTAAAATTGAATATCTCTTTAAGGGGAGAATAACATAAAATTAAGGGGGAGTAATAAAAAGCCATACTAAAGGGGGAGAAATAATATAAAATAAAATGAGTTTCATAATATCTCGGCCAGCAGCCACTTGCAAAACAAGAAAGGCTACAAAAAGTAAACTTCAGGTATGAAACTCATATGATTTACATTTCCTTATTTTATATTTAGGAATGTTTGTCATCTTCAAAAAGGGGGAGATTGTTGGCTAAATTGGACATTATTATAATCCCTTTGTTTTGATGATGACAAACATTTCATTCTTGTAGATCTAACATGCTACTTGAGTGTTACAGGAATAAGGTGGATGACAAACACTGGAAGATCTATATACTAAAATTGATTTAAAGTCATGAATGTAATCAAATGTAAAAACTTGTACAAGTATATAATGTACAAGTACTTAGACATCATGTAAATCAAGCGTTAGATCTTCCCTATCCAATCACAACACTTAAATAGGTCATCCCCTAAAATAGTGTCACAACTGCACACTCATACATACACTTAGTACCTAGTTTAAAACATTGAAATAGGGTTAATCTCGGTCGACAACATTCTCGATCGAGACACTCTCGGTCGACAAACTCTTCGATGGAGAATGACCCAGGTAGCCGTTAGACACAGCAGACAAGGTAGTTGGGAGTTGGAGTAGAACGTTATATACACTTGCTCCAGACAGTCCCTCGGTCGACAAGTCCTCGACTGAGAAGGACTCTCGGTCGACAATTCTTCGACTGAGAAGAGTTCTGTCTGCACTTTTCAGAGTTAATTAACTAGTCGTTGCTAGAGCAACTAATGGATACCTAACATCTAGTTCAGCACTTAGAACCCCCTAGAAAGAGTCTAGAACATCCTTAAGCACTCATAGGTCATTCCTATAAATAGGACAAGCCTTAGGACACCCAAAACACACTTGTTCAATACTTGAGCTTTCATACTTGCAATTGGCAATCTGTTTTGAGCAATTGTGCAACACTAATACTTGCTACTCATTTCATTGCTCCAAATTCGTGTCTTATAGGCTAGCATCTCCTATACACTAAACCTACACTTCAATACTCTTTGGTTAGGAGATCAATGCGCTCGATATAGGAAATCAAGCCTTGAGCTTCAAAGTGGTAACTGTAATTTCCATTTCCTTTCTTGTTCTTTCTTATTCCTTGTACTCTCCTTGCTACTCCTAGGGTTGGAGGTTGCGGATTGGAAAGAGTTTGATCTTCTTGGTGAAGAAGGAGATCTTTGGACTACTTCTAGAAGGTTGTCTCAACGGGAAGCTACTTCAAGAGGAAGGCTACTTCAAGGGGGAGCTTGAAGTTACTTCAAAGAAGGCTGCTTCAAGGTTGATGAGACTACTTCAAGGTGAAGGCTATCCAAAGGGTGTAGAAAGTGTTGTAATTTTATGTAATATCCTTGCGAGGTAATAAAATTAAATACTTTCAAAATCCCAGTTGGGTAAGCAATTGGCTAGTGGATTGACTGCCTTAGTACTTGCTAAGGTTGGAACCACTCTAAACACCTTGTCTCCTTCTTATTATCTCAATTGTGGTTGTTTGAGTTAAATTATTTTAAAATATCCATAAAACCCTATTCACCCCCCCTCTAGTGGTTTTTCACATCCTTCCTGGTCAACTTGGTCAAGGGTAAAGCTATGGAACTAAAATTCTTAATGAACCTCCTGTAATATCCTGCCAACCCTAAGAAACTGTGAATCTCCGTTGGCGTTTTCGGTTGTTCCCATTGTAGGACAGATTCTACCTTTTTAGGGTCAACACGTATACCTGAAGCAGATATTACGTGCCCAAGAAAAGATACTTTTGGTAACCAGAACTCACACTTGCTAAACTTAGCATATAACTTGTGATCTTTTAGCAAAGTTAGAGTCTGACGAAGATGTTGTTCATGCTTCTGAGCATCTCTACTATAGATCAGAATGTCATCTATGAAGACAACAACACACTGATCAAGAAAAGGTCGAAAGATTCTATTCATGAGTTCCATAAATGTAGCTGGTGCATTAGTTAGTCCAAACGACATAACTGTGAACTCATAGTAACCATGCCTAGTTCTAAAGGCAGACTTTGGTATGTCACCATCCTTAATACGCAGTTGATGGTATCCCAACCTCAAATCTATCTTTGAGAAGACAGTTGCACCACGCAACTGGTCAAAGAGATCATCAATCCTTGGCAAAGGATACTTATTCTTTATAGTTACTTTATTTAATTGTCGGTAATCAATGCACAACCGCATCGATCCATCCTTCTTTTTAACAAAGAGGACTGGAGCACCCCAGGGTGAAGTACTCGGTCGGATGAAACCCTTCTCAAGCAACTCTTGCAGTTGTTTCTTGAGTTCATCCATCTCAGCAGGCACCATCCTATACGGTGTTTGTGCTATAGGTTGCGTATATGGGATTAGATTAATCTCAAAATCAATCTCTCGGGGTGGAGGTACACCTGGAAGTTCTTCAGGAAATACATCTTCAAATTCCCTGACTACCGAAACTTCAATAGGACTAGAACTCTTCATGGTGGTATCTACCACATGGGCTAAGAATGCATAACATCCTTGCCTCGTCAGCTTCTCAACAACCATAGCTGACACAAGACAGGTGGGTAGAATCTTTCTATCTCCTTGAAAGATCCATGTGTCACTATCAATAGTGAACACAACATGCTTGGATTCACAATCCAAGACAACCTTATACCTTTCTAAGGTATCCATCCCAAGGATTACATCAAATCCATGCATCTCAAGTTGTATAAGATCCACTTGAATGCGATGTTCAGAAAAGAAGAGGATGTAGGGAGAACATATCTCCCACAAAACAGCAGATCCCATCAAAGCAGTTTCTAACAACAAACTATCTGCTCTATGTTTTGTAGTCAAGTCACAGTCAAGAATCACTCTTCGAGTGATAAAGGAATGTGTAGCACCCGGATCAATTAAAACAGATACGACGCAAGATGTAGACATATTAGAATTAAACAACTCCATCTGACCTGCCACACCCAAGGGTTGATCACTGCATCAGGTGGATTCATTGCGTAAAACCTTGTCGTCGCATGCGGTTGATTCGGTGCTCGATGACTAGATGTCGACGATCCATCTTGGGATGCTTGTCTACGTCCTCTAGTGTTTCTTGGAAACTGTCTCCTTTGAAGACCTTGCTGACTCTACCTTTGAGGTTGAGTCACACTCACTTCTCTGGCTCTGTAGACCTTCATCAGATGTCCCACTTTTCCACATTTATAACAACTTATGTTCCCTTGCTGGGGTCTGGATGGTCCTGTAACTGACATAGATGTTGAGCTGTGACCTCCTTCTAGTGGTAGGCTTCGTCCTCTACCCCTATTCAACATCTACTATGTATGGGTACTGAATCTAGGTGGTGGTGTAGGCACAGAAAACTTTGGTTCTTAAAATCTCTAGATGAGGATCCTTGGAACTGGGGATACATCGTCTTGTTCTTGGTCTGTCTCTTCTCTGACACGGACCTCTCTATCCTCCAAACTGACTCCACAAAGGTAGCACATCTTTCCTTGTTCTCCAAAGCAGATACATGGGTGGTCAATTCAGCATTTAACCCCTTCTCAAAACTCATAATCCTTTCTTCATCTGTTGATGCCATGTGCGGGCAAAGCCGCAACAGCTCCATGAACTTAGCCTCGTACTCGCTAATGTTCATAGGTCCCTGCCTTCACCTCTCAAACTGAGAGATCTTCTCATCCAAGAACATCTTAGGGAAATATCCGTTGACAAATTCTCGTCGAAATACTTCCCATTCGATCTCCACAGCTCGCCTTTTCCCCTCCTCCATGGTTCACCAGTGGCCAACACCCCCTTTGAGAAGATACACAGCATGTCTAACCTTCTCAGCTTCTGAGATGTTCAAGATTCTAAAGGCTTTCTCTAGTTCAGTTAGCCACAAGTCAGCATCTATTGGGTCAGCTGTTCCAGCATACTCCGTGGCTCCAACTCGGCAAAGTCGTTCAAACGTCTTGCCGATTCCTTGTCCTTCTGGATGGGTAGGTGCCCTAGGTACATGTATAGGCATCCTATCAGTCATGTGTGTCATGGCAGTCATGAACTGCCCAAACATGGCTTGGAAAGCCAGTTCAGCTGGATTGAACTGGGGTGGTTCAGGTACAAGTTCCTCCCTTTCTTGCACCTCCTCCAGGTACAGCAACACTACTTTCTGCAACGTGTTCCTCGTGTGATCCAAACATCCTTAGTTTTATCTTCTCCTCCTATATGAACAGAAGACACTATCAGATATACTGGAAGGCACTAGAACATACTCTACAACCCTAATCCTATGTCTCTGTAGACTCAGCGAACCTAGAGCTCTGATACCACTAATTGTGGGACACGTCTCAGATAAAACTTTATTAATGATGCGGAAGCGATTAATTAGCAGCGAAATTACTGAAAATCACTAAAATTTAGAACTTTTTGTTAAGAGATCCACAACCTATAAAAAAATTTCATAAAAAAACAAAATAAGTTATTTACAAGATGATTCATCATTACATCTCTGAATTATCTCATCTTGAGAGTCATAACATTAACTGCCCTGTAAAGTTGTACATGAGCAGCATACAAAAATCTCGAGGCATTAAGCCAAAAGTCTCAGATATATATTGAACCATCTACTGACTCCTAGGACCTGAGAGTACAGAGACGACACATAGGACTCTCTATATAAAAGACCTAACATACAGTGACTCCACCTGTGGATCACTGTTGTCCTTGATGTTGTTACTGCTGCCAATGTTGTTCACCCACTGGAAGGTTTCTTCTTCCTCGGTGTCTACCTAAAAAGTTGAATCCCATGGGGGTGAGACAATTGAAAGGAATTGTCCCAATGAGAGTTATAACTCCCCACCAGAAGCATTGTTATTGCAGATAATATATTAACATTGAGCAGTAGGATTATAAATATTCAACAGCAAGTAAAACATTGAATAAGCCAAGTAAAGCAGTATTCTCTAAGCAATCATTTCAATTATAACTTGATTGAGTACCAAGTCATTTAATCAATAAGGAATATGAACAACATGTATCTTACTTGTCCAATTAGGACTTAATAAACAATGTAGCATCAATCATTGTTTTTCGTAGTTCAACCTAAGCAATTATGCTACTTGGCTGATTACGTTTTACAAACGTACTTATGCCCTGAGGAGATGAGGTATACCGCTCATACTCCAATAGACCATTACAAAATCGCAATCGGTACCATACATAGGTCATCAGAAGAGTTGGATCTCTATGACCTCATCCTCCTCAGTCAGTGTGAGGTTCAACATACATGACATCTTGTGTCTCTGCCATAATAGCTTTCTAGGATATTCTGGCAACTTTGCTATTAGAGTTATAGTGGCATGCTGCACTCTCTTTGCCATCGAGGTATTTCCTATTTATCTCACATCGATGTGGCATTAACAACATCATCGGGAGATTAATGATACATCATCCTGGCATATACATATAATGAAGGATTGAGAGATTAAGTGTTTATCTCACATCAATTCCTCCATTAGGACATAAGAATATTCGCATCCATAACCCCCACATACTCAAAAGTATGCTCTCTAGGACTACCCTTAGGAAAACATGTTTCACCATCATCTAACTTCTGGCGATGATGGTTCTATGGTCAGGGCTCTACATGATATCATTATACTTGATTATTTAAGTACATTATGGCATTCTTTTAGCATCAGGCATGTTTTCAAACATAAACCATTAAAACAACTGTTGTAAAGAAAGAGTACTAAATGTATCAAGTTCATTTCACATCTAGTTAACATTCGGATATCAATCCCTAATCATCTCATCATTATGACTCAAGAACATGGGTATTCAAACCCTTAGATCAACAAAACACTTGTTACTAAGTATCATACTACCTTCAAGTCATTTGACAGTATAAACAAGATAATAGTAATGCTGATATTTCATATTGCTCATATAGCTTGTCAATCTCTTATGTTACCTCTCACTAGGCAACATAACATATGATTGTTTACAAACTCATTAAGTACTTTTGATAAGCAAAGCTTCATATCTCATACCTAGCTATGTTCAATATTCCATAAAACCTGCATGATTAGTACAAATGAATACAAACACATCTATTTTAGATCAGCATAATGCAAAACATTAATAACATCACTATTTAAGGGTTGCACCATTATGCCCTTACCAGAGATAGGGTTTCCCCTTATTAATTCAATTAGGGCTAATGACTTATAATTGCATTATCCAGCCATAGAGCTTCCCATTATAAAGCATAACCCAAAATTAGGGTTTACTATTCACATTACCCTAGACTAGGGTTTACTTTTCTCATTACATCACATTACCCTAGATTAGGGTTTACTATTCACATTACATCATATTACCCTAGATTAGGGTTTACTATTCACATTATGAATTATAATCATACCTTCATCATGTATTAGGGATACTTCCATTACTACCCTCAAATTAGGGTTAGGATTCATTAACCATCATAATTAGGGTTTCATGATCTCACTAGCATGGATCATACCCTAATTAGGCATTCATTCATATTGAGTGTCCATTACTTGATTAACATTCATATAAGAAGTCTTTTCTCTCTCATCCCTTATATAGGTCGATGCTTTCATCACCCTTTATTAGACTATGTCAACTTAACATTGACATCAAGGGCAATGTCATTACTATTGTGATCATTAAAGCTTACTCAATTAAAGAGTACTGATCACTCTATCCCATCAAGGATACCTTTATTATAATCAACATTGATTATAGCATACACTAATCAACTAATCACTTGGTCCTTTAATCACTTTAAGTATCCATGAGGTTTAGGTTAATCAACCACCAAACCATCTTAACCATTAAGACATCAAATGATCTTGACCTACTTAGACCTCAAATGGTCTTGCACACTAAACCTCCAAACGGTCTAAGACCATTTGGACCTTCATGCGGTCTTGGTTTGACCTTGAGACCATTTGGTAAAGTTGCACACTCAAGACTGTTTGCTAAAGTTGATTTTGAAACCGTTTGGTGGTGAAGACTGTTTGGTCAAGTTTGAGTTTGAAACCGCGTGGACACAACCAACCTAGAAACCGCATGATCCTTAAACGGTTTGGTATCGTTTTGTCCCAAACGGTCTTGAGACCGTTGGGTCCAAACCACCTCAAAATCGAAAGGACCAAAAAGTGTCTCAACCACTTCAATTGAATTAGGGTTTCCAAACTTGAACCCCTCAATCGATCAAGTACATGTTAACCAATCACCAAGTGATTTAAATAGGTCAACCTTCAACTGATTTGACCCTCAATTGACCATCAATTAGGGCTTGAATAAACTGAATTAGGGTTTTGAATCGATAACCCTTCAACATAATTCAATGTGAGTCAAATTGATTGAACCTATTGAACCATCATCCAATTTGGTCATGTCCTGACCCCAAACGGTCTTGGGATCTTTTGGATGACCTCCAAATGGTTTTGAGACCGTTTGATCAAGTTAACACCAAAAACCAAGTCAACCAATTAGGGTTTGATCTATTGGATTGATCATCATATCAAGAACTGATTGTACTTTAAATTAGAACCTTTGGATCTTCAATTGGTCAACTATACTTAACCCTAGACCTCCAAACGGTCTTGGGTGATCACCAAACGGTCTTGAGACCATTTGGGTGATCCCCAAACAGTTTTGAAACCATTTGGGTCACTCAACCCAAACTTCAACATAAAACAATTATCAAAATTAGCAATTAACCCGATTAGGGTTTAGATGATTGATGGGCCTTTAATTGGTGAACCAATTGAAACTAATTGATGATTATTTATAGATTTTTGATCTAAATGGTTTTCAACTGACCTACAAATGGTCAACGCATAGTCGACTTCTCCAAACGGTCCTGGACCGTTTGCTTCTATGCAGTTTGGTTGAAACTGTTTGCAATCAAACGGTTTGAAACCGTTTGCTCCCAAACGGTTTGGGAAACCGTTTGAGCAAGGATTGGAGACCATTTGCTAAAGTTACTTTTTGGATAACCATTGAAATTAACGTCACCTTCTACCTCTGTTCAACCAAAAATAGGGGTTGTTCTTCACGGAATTGATAGCTAGAACACAAGAGTAGTAAAAGAAGAAGAAGAATAGCTAACGATTTTTCATGGAGATGAAGATGCATTAACAATGCTTGAGGTTTAGAGTTATAAACCCCGCCTTTAGGTTTGATCCTGGGCTCCTAGCTCCGTAGCTTTAATGGTGATTTGAGCTCCAGCCGTTGTCCAAGGTTCCTTCTTCACTTCTTGGATGAACAAGATGGCTAGAAAGGAAAATCGTGTGAAGAAAACCAATAATCCAACCTTGTTTTATGGTTTCCACCATGAATCCGAGGTAGATGATGATCAAAGCTTACCAACTAGCTTGGTCGTCCTTCCTATGGTCCAGAGCTTTCCCTTGGTTCGCCCAAGTAAGAATATAAGGAAAAGAACTAAGGGAAACGATCCCTTGTGTTGTTGGAAAAGATTCCTTTATATATTTATGGGTTTTTCCAAGGCAAGGAAAAAGATCGTTATCTCTTTTAATTCCATATTGTTTCCACTAAAACTTCCTCCAATCTTTGGATACGTGGCCACCTTCTAATCTCATGAAAAACTCCTCCACAATCCAAGGTTTAAAGGAAAAGAAACCAAACATCTTAATAAGTTGTGTATTAAAGAGTCATTTGCTTAAATCTTCATTATTTTAATATCAAGATTATCTCTCCTCCATGATCATTCAAATGAGGCGCCCCTCTCATTTTATTTGCTCTACTTGATTCCAAGAAACACGAGAGACCCTCTAGAGGTGATATTTTGTATGTTGAACCCTAGGTTTTGGGTAAATTGCACATTACACCAAAACTAGGTTTTAAAGCACAAAGATTGATCTACAAGCTATATCTTGGTGCTCAAGCTTGTGGAATCCATACCACTTCATCATGTTCATTCTCATGATGTCTCAACATCATAGGAACATATCATCATGTGCAAATTGCAAATAAACCCCTCAACTTGGTTAATTTGCACTTTAGTCCATTATTAACAGAATAATGTCTCAACATTAACAAAAGGGACTGAAATTGAAATATAAGTTCCTTAAAAGCCTTAATTACTTTTCAACATATAAGAGAAAGCAACTAATCAACTTTATTAGGCAAAACACATAGGGTTAGTACATAACCCAGGTCAAGGATGTTACATTTAGACCTTGGGAGAGGCTTATTCTGCAACACCATCCATAGGTTTTAAACGCCCACCCTCATCAACCAGTTGTTTTCTCTACACAATGATAGATCCAAATCACAAGCAGAAAAGAACAATGTTTTGAAATCATCCCTAGCAAACGTCTAGAGGTGTATATGTTGTTCTTTGGCGTCTTCATCTTAGATCTCAAATAACCACTTGTGCACACTGCTACAGTATTTCCTCCTTTTTGTATCATGATGGACTTATTTCTTTCTTCCTTTGTTATTTTTGTTAAAACTACCATGAGCAAGTAGTCCTCTCGCTAGGTTTGTGGAGACTAGCCCCACTACCTGATTGTGTTATCCTTACTACATATATTTTTTTGCAAACCACTATATGTTTAGTATCAATAATTCTATGCATGTATGCTTGTCTGACCAATAGGTTCCATGTTTATAATGATCTTATATGTAGAAAACTTTGATCCCAAGATCTAAGATATCGATTGTTTCATGTAAAACCCTTGATGAGAACTTCAAATAGGTGTACATTGAGGCAATATATCTATGATATCTAGGTAACGTGACAACGAGCTTAGAGATGGCATCTATTCAATTTTAATCCTAACATCCGAAGAGGGATTTTTCTTGAATCAACATATTTGTGTCCATGCTTAACATGATGCAATGAGAGAGTGAAGGATAGGCAGAAGTGGTGAAACCTGTTCCACCTAAGTGTTCCCATTATTGATAAATCTAGTCTTTCATATAACTTTTTATTATTTGTAATTAGAAACACAACCATCAATCTTGTGATAAAATACTAGTTTTTGTTTGGTTTACTTGATTAGTTTCTTCTTAAACAAGTTGGCATTTGGTTTGGATCCTAAACTATACTACAACATTATACGTCTTCTTGTCGGTGGTGATTATTTTACATTGGTCAAGGTAAAATCTAGGGATTTAACACCTAGTGAATTTGTTGGTGTAATATCACACACGCCAATAAGCAATAAGAGATTTATATTACTTGGCTTAACTACCTAACTCAATGGTTCCACAAGGTCTACAACTTTGAGTAGTAATTGTCAAGATATACTATAATGGGTGCAACTAGGATATATAATTAATATTGGGTACCTCACTATCTTAAGAAGACCATTCTCATTGGTCTTAGTCCCTTGTATCCTAGAAACATGATTTGTATATCTCATCTCATTTGATTCTAGTTAGTATGCCTTTTTACTCCTGCATAGTGTAGACCTTTGTCATACATTATATGGTGTTCAAGGCATGTAGAATCTAGTTTATTTTTTACTTTCACTAGTTATTCATCGTACTATATACTTGTGATCTTCACACTACATTTGTATCACTCATTGCCATTTTTGATACATTGAAGTATTAACTTTACATATTATACAATTTTTGGAACTAACCATATTGAGAATATAAAAGTGTTCTACAAAGATCTAAGTAGTCACTATGCAAAATTTAATAGTATCCATTCAACAATATAATCACATTATTTTTCCTTTTTCACTACTATTTAATAATAAAGGAAAACCTATGCATAAATGTTTAGAAATATAATCACATTATTTTTCCCTTTTCACTACTATTTAATAATTAAGGAAAACCTATGCATAAATGTTCCTCAAATTTCTACTATCACAAATTATCTTGAAAATTACATACAAGAAATCTTGGTCCTAGTATAATGTTCATCCATCACAAGTTTGTCAACACAATCAATTTGACAATGAAATCTAGAATTTAACCTTTCTAGGCCAAAAAATAGGAAAACATGATATATATTTCACCTTTTAACTTTATTTCTATCAAAGCATAGATGAAGAAAAATATTCCACTCACCTTAACTAGAATTTTATCTACATACCTCAGATGTAGGCTAACACAATTACTAGGTGAAAAACTCATAATTTTGTCACTATAGGTTATTTTCTTCCCCCGCTCATAGGTGATTGCCACATCAGAAAAGAGGTAGGGTGAAAGGAATAGAACCCCTTGAAACATCCCTATTGTGAATTTCCCCCAAGAACTTGGGATGAAAGAAGAGAAGAAATACATAAAATTTACCTTGGTCTATTCTACGTATGTTTCTCCTTGTCTATTTTGTTCTTCATTGTCACTCATTTCACCCTAAAAATTACCTCCACAATCACCGCTTATTAGATTTTAGGTCATGGGTAGTTTTCTTCTAGTATAACGATTCAAAATTCCAACACAATTTGTTAGTATTTTCTCAAGGTATCCATTTTTGTGGTTGGATGCTCTAGAGGAATAAGGAAGTAGCCGCATCAACATCTCATTGTAGCACTACTCTTAATAGTGTGAGTTGTGTGGAATAGCTCTACACTATTCCCTACATCCATCATTGTAGGTTATCCCATGCATTCAAGATATGTTTGAAGAATGTAGAGAAATACTAAAGTTTTCCCATCTATTATCCCACACTATCCACCATACACTGATCAATGCATCTTGCTTAAATCTCTATGAAATTTGTGATGTAACTTGCTTCTATTGAAGTGACCTTCTTACATCAATGTGATAAGAATCTGATCAAATTGACCCATCTTTACCTTTTGGACAATGTGATGCATTCATCATCATTGCCACTCATTCATAGAGTGATATCTATTTTTTTTATAAGAATTAAATCTTTCTTGAACTTGTATGTAAACATTTTTCTATCATTTTACCTCCTTTTAAGCTTAATCTCAATATATATTAACAAAATTATTTTTTACTTTGCCAAATCAAATATTTTTTTTGGTCTGTCAAAAATGCATGTTACTATAACCAAAAACTTTAGGTACATTTGCACCCCTAAAAAGAAAAACTAAGCCTTGATACACCAAATAGGTGGGTATTAAGGAAATTAAAAATAAATGTCACACTTGGACACTGAACAGGAAAGACTCCACTCTATACACCACAAAACCAACAAAACATGACAATAGAGAAGACCAGTCCACAATAACATTGAGTGCACCCACAAAGTATGAAGACATAGACTCCACCAGCATCCTGCCTCGAGAGGTAAGGGGAGCATTAAGACTAATACCCCTACAAGCATCCAAGGTTGAGAGACTTTCCAGAATTATGTGCAATCCCAGCAGAATCACTTAAGAAAACCTCAACAAAACATAACTGAAACATTTCACTCCAACTCTGACCAAGAAACAATGTGAATTCAGATAGGTATCCATTTAAAGTTCCCTTCATTGCATTAATGATCACCCACAAGTGTGACTGAGATCTCAAACAGAGCACCTTTCTTTGTCACAATCCTCCTAATCTTAGCTGCAACGGAAAAACAAAAATGTGGCATGATGAAAAGGACTCATCCAATTCCATCTAGCTAAGAAGAGTCTCCCACATCTCCTCCTTTTGTCTTGGGTTTCTTCCTCTTCTTCTTTTGCCTCGGGCTACCATTGATCTTGAAATCCTTCAAGAGGTACAGTTCGAGGTCACAAGAGCAGCAAGACTCTTCTCCGAAGTCCTAGTTCATTGTCTTAGTGTACTTTAGGTAAATACCTGATGCTTGCATCAGGTTCTTGGCTCCTTGTGAGGAGAGCTTCAAGTTGGAGAGGGACAACTCCCAATCTAGATTCAGTCCTTCCATTGATTCTATGGTAGAGGAGTAGAACATCTCTGGTTCCATGAAGCGTGGAGGATCCTTGCTAGATTCAGTATTCAACTCTCTCTACACGGTAGTCAACTTCAAAGCTTTGGGTCCATGCCCCTCAGCAGGGACCTTCTCCTTGGCCTTCTGTCGAGCACCTCGAGTGTTTTTGAGTTTCCCAGCACGGAGCTGAAGTTCGTTGATGGCTGCTCTGCGCCTAGCAATCAATGGGCAAGAAGTTTTCCTATAGCCAAAACAAGAGCACTTGGAACAAAAGGTCGGCCTCGAGATGAACACGAGCTTGAGTTTCCTTGGAGCTCCATCCAATTCCACCGTCACACCCTGGGGAAAACCTAACTCAACAGGAAAATCCACACAGACAAGGGCTTCTTTGAAGCAATTGACAGTGAGGGTCGATTCAATGAAGTCAAGCGGCTTTCCTATCAAGCTAAAGATCCCATTTATATTACTCATCATCCAAGGAAGGTTAGGATTTTCAATCTTAACCCATACCGGAAGCTTTTGAAAAGACAGGGGGTCATGGGAGACTCCAGGTTCCCAAGGATGGATGATGACCAAAGCCCTGTCAAACATCCAAGGGGCTTCGTCCAACACTCTATCCCTTTCCTTGGCTGTCGAAAGCTTTACTATGAACCCTTCCAACTCTTTGGAAACAATTTGGAAATCGTCAATAGGCCTCCACTGGCGCTTGATCCAGCCATGAAGCTGGCTCTTGAACGGTTTCCTCACTGTGAAGTGAATAGAAACATATTCATTCCAGGAAGGGATAACCACATCCTTGCTCGATAGAGCGAAGAGCCTAGATCCATTTTGACGACTGACTCAACATATTCCATGACATCGGGAGCACTACAATCCCTATCAAGACGACTGACAAGCATCCAATCACACACCGTCGAGTTTGTGGTTGTGCCTTTGTCCTTTTATGGCGATTGCGAGGAGGAAGATGAAAGACGGATATGTCTTGAGGCGGATGAAGGATTCTTAGAGGACTCTTGATTGTGAGGGATTTGGGGGTTCTCCACTCCATCGATCTCACTTGAGTCCACCGTAGGGATCGATGCCAACACCGACCCATAAGAACCACTACTATCACTTGCTTCATCAGATCCCCTAGAGAATCGCCCTCTGCCTCTCCCTCTTCCGCTCTTCTGGCCTCTCACCAAATCAAATATTCAATTATATACAAGCACTAGTTAAGTTAAAAAATAATGGGAGGCAACTCTAATTTTTTTTAAAACTAATATTAGGGGTCTCCTTCACCTTAGGGTACAAAAAATGATGGTTGTAATAGTCTATCCCTCTAATAATTTTTTTTCCAAGATTCTTATAAGAGTAAAGGATAGTTGTCACACCTATCAGATTATAACTCTCACGTAGGTTCCTATACACCATGATTCCTCCATAGTACTTTCACCAAAGGTATTTATCTATTCTTGAGTTTCTAAATCCTACCATATAATATATGTACATGGACTTGCACAATGTAAACATCTTGTCTCAAATGTAATGGATAAAGGTATATGATTTTTTCTGGAATTGGTTAACATTTTTTTGGTATAAAAATGAAATACTTCATGTGGATTAGCTAATTTCAATGGCAAATCACAATTATATAATATTGTCCAAATCCTCTATAGGAAGGACCAATATATTTAGGAGTTACCTATCATTTTTTTTGAAATTATAGAATTCCTTTATATGGAGAAATTTTTAGATATACTTATAGTCTAACATCAAACTCAAGCAGTGTGCATCTTTTATCTACATAACTTTTCTATTTGTCCTTTGTAGAACTCAACAACTATATAATAACTAAAATATTATTTGGTTTTTGGATAATCTAGAAGGTTTCTATTCATATCACCCTCATCTTGTAAGAAAAATCAAACAGTTGTTACAACTACTTACACAAAAGGAAATGTCGTAGTACTACTACAATTACATGGTTTTGGATTAACCATGTCCTAGATATAAGGGGGTCGATAACTATACTCATAATTCCAGTATGTGTCTTTGAGGAGAATCTTAGAAAAATGATCAAAAACTTTTTTCTTCTAGTTTTGTACATGTTGAATTATCCACTTAGTACTCAACTAACTTCTTGGTCAAGACTATCCAGTATGCATATTTAGGGTTCATAGTATGACCACCAAAAAGCATATAGAAACTTTGAGGCAATCTATTTGCACAACTACTTTGTTAAAGATTCACTTTGTAGATATTTGGAGTGCTGAAATGACACCAGCCATTTCAGCTTCCATTACATCTGTAGTTTTCACCCTACTACCATGTCCGACTATCCATCTACTAGCCTAGCCCTTGACACATCTTCCACAATGCTCCAAGCATCTAGTTAGGAAATTGTTGTCCTGACTAGCTATATGGTCAAACAATTGCCTGTTATGGAAGATTGAATTGTACCAAACACCAATCCTGAACATATTTACATCCTCATAGTTCCTCCGAGTGAATTTATTGATCCAAAGTGAGGCAATATTAATAGTAAGGAATTGAGAAAGTTTGTTGTGAGGAATCAATTTCTTCCAGACTTCCTTAACTTTATTTACAGTTGCGTTGAGCATGTAGAGTACTCTCTTCCAATCACAGGTGGGGTTATCAGTTATGTGGCGAACAATCTTTCATTGGTTGATAATAAATTCCTCATGGGTAGTCAACCATATAAGCAACCTAGTTATAGGAGCAACCTTCGCCTTCCCTAACCTTTCTCAGTCACATCCCATAGAGATGTTCTTGGATTTCCTTAAGATAGTGTAGGCGAATTATATAGTGAAATTTCCTATGGGTGTGTGATACCACACCCTAATATCATCATTACCTATTTCTAGAGCCTTCTTAACTTCCACGATGGCTTCCATAATATCTTTAGGAGACCAGTAATATAAGAACACACGATCCTCACTTGATATACAAACAAAAATACTAATTTGTAATTTGTAGAGTTTTGTTCGAAAATGTCTTAGTGATACATATTTCATAATAAGAAATTGTTTCTAGTACTTATTAAGTCCTACATTAATACTACAGTCATTTAGCTAGACAATGTAGGAGTTTTTCTGAGTGAAGTTCCTAACTTCAACAACTACTTTAGCCAGTCTAAATATGCTCTAAATATTCCTTGTTGTGAAACTAGTTAATGTTTCTCTCATACCCATACACCAAATTGATTATTGTAGATTCAGGAGGTCCCATGTGTTATTCAAATCAAGGGCCTTGTTCCATTAACGCATTGACTTGATGCCCAGACCTTTGATTTTTCTTGGAGCTACTAATTTTTTTCTAGGTTACAAGCAACATGGGGTGAGATTTGTGACTCCCCTCGAGATGAATCTCCTTGTTGTTCCAGCAATGCTATCACAAATCATCAAGGGAATGGTTACAATATGCATACTGTACATTGGGATGGTAGTGTCGGTGCGTATGCTCAGAGAGCCAATCATACAATGATGTTATGGCATATTACATAAAGGATTTGATTATTAATAATAAAGGTCAGCTTCCAATTCATTATGTTTCCCTCAGTTATGAGATAATGAGGAAACATAATGAAATTCTAATGAATGATAATACTTAATGACATATTTCTTCTAGAACGTGACTCGAACAATGAGATTATAAGGATGTTAAGAGTATGTACATTCTTATCATGTCCCTAGTCGGTTGTTACTGTGGAAGGTAAATAGACAATAGTAACACATAAGGCTGGTGTGTGTGTTGCTTGATGACGAAATATCATCTGTCATGATATGTGATATCAAGCCAAGCACACAGATAGTTGTTAGAAAATAGTGTGTTGGACAGGCCCACCTTAAGAGTGACACATGGAAACCATATTTGGTAGTCATAATAATCTCTTCATAGTGAAGGTGTTTATTGTGATTCTTATACTTGAAGTCACTACACTCATCACATGTCAGTCGATATACTTTAAAAGTTTTCAATGTAACCATGAATAAGGATTTCCCTAATGGTGATGATTGGGTAGGTGTGACACTTGGGGATTGATTATGAGTGATGTAGATGGGATTTGTCCCCTCTAATGGAGTTTGATATCCAAGCCACTTGATAAGCAAGACTGAGAAAGGCATGTTCATGCACATGTGAATCAATATATGTTATTGAGGTCACATATATCTGATACAATCTTCTCTAGGTTGAAGGAACATAGATTAAATGTTGAAGAGGATGATGATTCCATGCCTCGAGTTCATTCTGGATATCAGAGACAAAGGAAATAGAAAATCACTATAACACCTAACATAGATTATAGGCCGAAGTTGTTCTCGAACTTTATAATCAGTTAGGTAGCACTGATGTGCGACTAGGAATTACTCTTTGCTTGTGATGTCATAAACTAGTTATGGACATTCACTGCCAATGTGATATGGGACCTATAGGGGAACACACTTAGGATAGATCTAGAAGAGGAGTTTAATCATGAATTATAATTGAATTGATGACTAAAGTGTTTAGGTATTCAATTTAAGAAACAATTCAGTTGTCTGAACTCCCAACTGATTGGTGCAAGTGTTGAACAGATTGGTTGGAGTGTCAGGTTGATTAGAAATTGAATTGGCTAAGTTCTTCCTAAATTGGGGAATGAGCCGATCGGCTCGAGTCACTAACCAATCATTTAGTAGGGTGAGACGCCCGGTTCGTGGAGAAATTTGACTGCATCAACGATTGGTTCTTACATCATGTTGTGCATTAATTGGATTTGAATTGGCAATTCATATGTGATTGGGCAACATGGCAAAATGACTAGTTCATTGAGTGCATCGATAGGCTTGCATGTGAATTGACTAGTTTTCCAGTTGCATATTGCAAAAATTCATGATCTTCTGGTCCTTTCCACTCCCTTACGAACTGGGAACCCAGACCCCAACCCCTCCTATAAATAGAAGGGTACTAGGGGCTTCTCATATACAACTCAATTTCCTCTGACAGTTGTTGTTCTCTCTAGTTGTGGTAATCAATAGAGAGCCCGAGTAAGTCCTACCCAATAAAGAGATGGATAGCATGGAAGAATAATTTTGGGAGAGCAAGTTGGTGACTAGTACACCAATGGGAGGGACAACTCCTTCTTGTCTATTCTAGTAGAATGATAAGAGTTCTAGGTGGTCCGTGTGGACTATTATAGAGTTGAGGAGGCTGTTGTCTGCCACTAGGTGGACAATTACAATATGCAGTTTGTGGGGAGCTACTACAGATGTCGTCCAAGTCCATTGTCCATGGTGGAGACTAGGAGCTACTATAGACAAGTCTCAGTGCAATTAGGAGTGCTTCACTACCGCAATGTGTTGTAGTCATTAGACTTGCTCCAAGACCAGGTATGAACTCATTAAACCATTCCTCCCATTACTTAGTTGTTGATGACATCTTACTTTTATGAGAAATAAACAATAAATGTTTTATTTCGATTTCCTACTATGTGCCATTATTTCCCAACAGGTAGTGAGCATAGCCTTGGCCATAAAGACATGGCAACAAGTGATAAGGCCCTTGATATATGGGCATTTATGTGATTTTCTACCTTAGCCACAATCTTTGGGTAGGTTTGCTGATTTACTATTATGTGCAAAATAGGAACTCCCAAGTACTTCCTAAGGTCCTCATGGATTGGAACCCACACATAGAAAGAATGCTTCTTCTTATGTCTCTCAGAAACTTTTGGGAAAGAGCATCCCAATCTTCTTTATTGAGATGGATTGACCATATGTTGCTTGGAAATCTTTAAAACACTTGCAAAATGTAGATATCTGTGATTTACTAGCCTGGAAAAAAGGAGTAGCTTCTTTGCAAGCATCACATGAGCAATCTTTGATCATTTAGAATAGAGTTTATCTAGTTTCTCAGCACATATCACCTACTAAATCTTGTGAGTAGGCCTCTTTAGATAGAGGACAAAAAATTAATGGATTGCCTCGTCAGAGGCCTCTTCTAGGGATAGAAGATGTGTATAGTATCATGTTACATGTTATCTTCACCCATCCACCAATTACAAAGTTCATTATACATCTTCTGATATTCTTAGGTAAATCAATCAATTGAATTGTCTCCTCACTGCAAGGCCGAGACATTTGGTCATATGCCTTTGTGAGATTCACTTTAATCGCCATTACCTTAAAACCTTTCCTTATCTTCATAGTATGCATGGGTTCTTGGACTAGAGTAATTTTTTATGTGATGTGATGACCAGGGACAAAGGAGCTTTTCTCAGGTGAGATCCAACAAGGGATTAGAGCTTTCAACCTTTCAACAATAACTTGGATGCTATTTAGCTTTTCTCAGGTGAGATCCAACTATCAATAAAACCTGTCAACCTTTCAACGATAACCTTGGATGTTATTTCAAGGCAAATATTATTGAGAGAGATATGTCTAAAGTGGTCGCATATTGTAGCTTTAGTTATAATTGGGATCGAGACATAATGGACTTGTAGATGGTATCAACCAGAGGAAGCCTCTGTCACGAAACCGTTCTTACCCCAATCCCAATCCTACTACCTAGATAGCAGTAAGAGGATTGAAGCACCCATCCCTGAGTGGCCTGATAGGATCTATCACATTAGCATATACAATAAGAAATAATAACTCAAAAAACTAGATATTTAAAGAACAACTAACCCAATATGGAGATATATCTGATTTATCTTTGTCATCAGAGTATGTAGAGTGCAGAAGTGATCTTATTCAGTATTCCATTTGTATTACCTAAAATCAAGAAAATCAAGACACAATCATGTAATTGCACGGTACACTATCAAAATCAAGCAAAGAGATTTATAACAAAATAGTATACTTGGCATGATTATATTCAAAAGAATAACAAGCAATTTGCAAAACCAACATTTATTTGATAAGTTTTTCAAGCAATTCAACTTTTATTACGAGTTCCCATTATGTTGTAATTCGAGAAGCATGCTTATATATTTTGTGTGACTATTACCCAACGCGATGGGGAAGGTCACTAGGCTCCTTCTCACCATAGGAACATAGGAAGCCAAGGTACAAGTCCCACCCCTCAATGAGGGGGGTTGCTTGCACCCAATATCAACATTATCAACATTTTCAACATCATCATCATTATCAATATACAGGCAGTCATAATGGACATGTAATTTATGTTTTCATGTTTCCAAAATATAGTACAGAAAAACAGAAGACTAATCATACGGAACAATAGCTCATCCAAGTAAGTAGTGAAGTATATAGTCAAGAGATACATAAAAGTATCTGCAATACAATCAAGGAGGAGTTATATAATAACGTGCCTTTCACCGAAGATTTCGAGTATAGATCCACTAGTAATAGGTCGACCCTTCGAGTTAGATCCTAAAACACAATGTTTGGATCAAGGGTCAAGATCAAGATATTTGGATATCATGTTTCAATATTCGAGATTAAGGTTACATTTTCCCAAGTCAACCTTAGGGTTGGGTCATTCACTTATAATCAATCAATAGATCTTCATTCATATACAAAGCTAGATGCAACAACTAATAAACCAATCACACAAAAGTTGTCTATTTTGCAATAACTATAGAGATCACTAGCCTTTTAATATCTACTTGAGATAACCTTTGTAATAATCATCAAGGTAAACCTTTTAAAAGTATAGTAAAATTCAATACACGCATTGACCAAAACCATTTTTTTATTATCGAGAGAACCGCCCCCGTAGAAGCGCCACTTTGTGCCCCCCCCCCAGACAACGTAAAACTCTCGGGCTCCGAGCGCCCCGCACACCCGGGAACCGGTTAAAGCGCACAGTTGGCCGGCCTGCACGACAGGTACCATTTCGGAGGCGGCCGCTTGGTTTCGAACCCGGGTCCCTTCATGAGGGGACACCGTGCCGAACCACCTGAACCACTCCTCCCGGCGACCAAAACCATTTTCCCATGTGGGGGTTTGATAGTCAAACCTAGTTGATATTGCAATGCTTTAATTATGGTGATGGAAAAGTATACTAGAGAAGTTGTGAGTGGCTAACATGTACATTCAGCAATCATAACTTCATTGTTTCCCTAATCTTTCCTCCTCTTCTTCCTGTAAAGTTCTATCAATAATGCCAATCTCCATTCATCTGCAAGTCTACTAGCAACATGTAATGAACAAATCACACAGATTCTTTCTACGTTGTAAATCAACATAGCCATCGTTGACATTTTAATATGTACTTCAGATAACATTGATAAAGATAATCACGGTAAACCTTTTGAATGTATAATAAAGTGTAGTACATGCGTTGAACAAAACCATCTTCTCATATGGGTCTTGATAGTCAAACCAAACCGATATTGCAATGCTTTGATTGTGGTGTTGCTGAAGAATGTGGAGCAATTAAGAATTTAAAGCAGTTGTGAGTGGGCAACATATACTTTCACCAACTATGACTTCATTGTTTCCCAAAAAATCTCTAATATAATCAAATCAAATTAGGCTAGTTTCTACTTTGTAGCCATACCTATACATAAGAAAACATAAGGTCATAAAATACCCAATCAGAGTCATCATGAATGTCATATTGAAGCGGATGGTTCTCATGAATGGGTTAACGTTTTCCTATTGAGGCACTGTGCGAGGCATAAGCCTCAGATAGAAGGCGTAAGCAAAAATCCACTCCCTTGGCGACGTTAGCGTGCAAAAACACGCACCGAGTGGACACGCACACCTCAAAAACGCAGGCGCATGCACGCATCGTCGAATTATCTGTTTCTAAGTGCCACAAACAAAATATAATGATATTAGTTGTAAAGACAAAACAAAAAGGAACCAGCTTTTGCTATGTGCTTGCAGACTATATATATGCAAGGACATCAAATGTTCAGATGCCAACACCAGTTAATAAAATGAGAAATTTTATTTCTTAGAGACTATCCAAGTGATTCCTCACAAAGAAACTAACACAAAGATGTTCTTTTGTTTTTCCATGAGGGCTACATCACATAGAATAAACCTAGACAACCTAATACATATGGGAAACTAAACATACACACATTTGCCAAATTATGCTGTTAGCTTTGGAATCGAGAAAACCAATTGCTTCTTCTGAATCTGGCATGTTAGATCAGTTATTGGGAGAAGGGGTCCATCATTTGTGAGTGCCGACTCCAATTGTTCCAAAACCTTGACAATGACTGAGAACTCAGGCCTCCTCTCTGGTTGCACTGCCCAGCAACTTTCTATCAGATTACGGATGGATGGAGGGCAGTCGGTAGGTATAGTAGGCCTTAAATCCTGAAAATTGCAATGAATGTTAATTAGTCCACACAAGGAGCTGCTATTGAGAGGTAAATTGCAAGTAGAAGAGATCGAACTAGAGTTTCAAAGCTTTTATCACAATAACCTAAATGAAATTAGAGAATGTGGTAGTTTTATCATATGATATGAATAAGGTGCAATGAACTGCCAATTTATAAAAATGAGCTTCCTATAGATATTTCATTGGCGCATAACACAATCAGTGGCACTTCAAGTGAGATCCAAACTTAATTAATATAAGGTGTCATGAAAAATACCTTATTGACCACAGCAAAAGCAGCTTGACACGGTGTCATATCTTGGTAAGGGAGAGTTCCTGCAAGCATCTCCCACAATATCAATCCAAAACTGTAAACATCAACTTTGCGACCATATGACTTGTGTTTGATCATCTCAGGCGCCATCCATCTAAAAGTACCCAAATCATCAGACAGAGCATCACAGCTTGACTCATCACAAGCTATTCCAAGATCAGCAATCTTCACCGTCATATCCTGATCGAAGAGAATGTTTTCGGGTTTGAGGTCACGGTGAATAACCCTGTTAGAGTGGAGGTACTCCATTCCTCGTGCTATCCCCAGCGCAATGTTGACCAGTTTTTTCATGGGTAATGGTTTACGCTCCATTTTGCGCAGGAAACCTCGTAGGGATCCTTCAGAGAGGTACTCTGTGATGATGCAGAAGGCAGGTGGATCTTTGTAGGCACCTACCAACTGTAGCAGCATAAATACCCTCAATTAGAAGCACATAGACATACTGTTCCTGAAATCATTAAGTGGGATCTAATATTGTATTAGACAATTAATGTGTAAAATGATACAGAATCGAAGACTAGCATATTGGTCGCCTTATGACATAATAGCAACAAAGACGAAAGATTGGCACAAAGTTATAGATTCAGAAGAAAGTGATGTTGATGTGATTTTAAAAATCGAATTCAAAAATTCGTTTTAACGACAAAATTTGGCACAAAGTTGTGCATTCAGAAGAAAGAAAGGAGTATATGTGATTTTAAAGATTAAATTCAACTTGGTAGGTAATAGACAAGTTTTCATGCGCAGATAAACTGCAACAGGAATTATATGTCCTCAAATTTTGCGCCTCAAATTTTTGGCTCAATTTTGTGATGAACCTTTTGGGCAGTAAAAGGGCGTTTTTAGATAAAACGAGGAGAATTCGTATAAGAACTCATTTTTTTACAAGATTTGAATGTTCTATGGGAGGCTATATTAATGACTGAACTCAAAATTGATTTTACAACAATTTGAATATTGAAAACAATATAATCAATTTAATTGCTATGTATGATTGAGGAAGAATAACTGGCGGTTCACGCGGCAAACAGAAATTGATATGGTTTATTGATGGATTCTTTACAAGGGACCCTTTGAAATGGACCTACCTTGATAATATTCGGATGGTAGAGGCGAGACAGATGTCCAACTTCTCTATTAAATTCTTTCTCTACCCTTGCTGCCATGGCTTTGCTAAGGTCATCTTTGTCGTCCGGCTGCTTAATGATCTTAACCGCTACAGGCTTGTCTTCGTAGGTCCCTTGGTACAGTGTGCTGTGTGCTCCAGATGCGAACTTGTGCCCCAAGAACAACTTGGACAGGTGGACCTTCCATTGCTCAGTTGTCTCCAAGGCGGTGACTTTGCCTCCCTCTCGGAAGAAGCACCTCGCCCAAGACGCCTCCTTCTTGTTCTTTGCCCTGTTTGAAGAGGAAGCTTTCATGAAGAGTTGGCGCAGGAGATGTTGAAGGTGATGGTGGTGGTGGTGGCAGTCGTGATCTTTCTTCGAGGGAGTTGGGGCAGAAATCTGCATACTCTCGGGTGGCACGTTCTTGGCTGCATTGGAGAGCGCTGCGCTGGTGGCGGCTTCAGAGGACATTTTGGCTTTGGGAATATCTGGATGCGCAGATGCGAAACAGGACGTCGCGTCCGTGGTAGGTTGCGCATTGAGCCGAGGATCTTGCAGGCAGGAATCGTCAAGCGAGTGGTGGGGGCACATGGTGTGGGAGAATTTCGCCCTCCTCACCCAAGAACACCCCTCTCCCTCCTCCATTGTCCCGCCGTTAAAATTTTTTGCCGTAGCAGCGAGCAAACTCAAAAGAAGCAGACTATTTTACAAGTTGAAGAAAGCGGAACAGATAATCCGTTCGAACCCATCAGCCGCGGGCCAGTAGTAGGGCCTGTCCCACCCTCCTTCCATCGACAGAGGGCGGCGGACAGGTATCCAGCTCCGTAAGGGGTTGAAGAAGGATTAACAACACCCACACCTGAGACGTCCAAGCGCCAAGGAGTAGGAAAACGAAGAGCCCGAATAACTCCCCACGATTATAAAGAAGCCACCTTTGCCCGAGCCCTGGCGGCTCCGAAGCAGATCTGGAACACCCAGATGGAAACCGATCGGAAGTGATTGGAAAGCGGAAGAAGACGATTTAACTGAAGACCCATCCACGTCGAAAAAACCGCAAAAAGGCAACCTTTTCCATCTCGGCTTGCGCCATTTTCCAGTGGATTAGAAGACCGGACAGAGAGAAGAAGGGACGGCAAAGACGGTGGACACCTTTCCCACCGACCCCTTACGATGATGTGATCCTGTAATGCAGGGGGGGCGAGAGGGATGAAGGAATCGGAGGAGCTATGTACGGGAGGATACCTAGGGGTAGGAGGAGGCCGTTGGGTTGGATTGGATATGTGGGGAGGTGAAGAAAGGAGCCCGAGGAATTGGGGAAAGCTGGCGTTGATAGAAGACACCTGTTGGTTTCCGTCTGTGCTTCTCCCTTGTCCTCCCGCAATCGCGACAATGGCGGGACTCTGTAACGATTGCGAGCGTAGACGGTGGCCAGGATTATGCGCGAGCTATAAATAGACCCCGTCTGCTTACTTCGAAAGTTGTTTATATCTGGAATCCGTTCGGCGCGCTAGGGGATATACATGTCTTTTCGGATTCGGCTACACATAAAACAATCTTGGAGGGTGTCATGTTCAGTTACGAAATCCATATAAATTTCACACGCATTGCTAGTCTCATCTTCAACAACATACAATTCCCTAAATAAACAACCAATCTTTTTTGCATGGTAAACAAAATAATATAAAGATATAATCACAAGAAGTAGTTGATGGATCATATTTCTATTTATGATATATTTCAAAATCAAATTAGTACAATCTAGTTAAACGTGGATTAACATAAAAAGCGTTCTTGATTATAAATTTCTTTTGGGTAAACGTATTTGATATATCTATAAAAAAATGTGAAAGTGTACTCGTGATGAGAAGTTTTTTCCTACAGTTCAACAATTTATCTATACTTATTGACGTCATTTATGATTATTATGGCATTATCCACAAACATATATGTATGTATATAGAAGACTAAAAGAATAGTGTACATAGATACATGAGCTTGTATATACCCATCTTGAATGATGATGAATTCAATACTCTATTAGAAATCCAACTTTATGGATGTGACATTTACCCGTTAGATAACATGTGCATTAAAACTCATCTCTATGTGACATTCATAGTTCATGGAATGCAAGAAGATTCATATTTTCTAATCAACAATAACTTGTAAGAATTGCTTATATGTACTCAGGAAAATGGAGATGGGTTAGTTTATTATGTATAATTATACAATCATCATAAATGATCGTATGTGTGTATATTTATGGGATTAAGAGAGAAAGATTTCTCCCCCCACCTACCCTCTCTCATGCCCGTGACGGAGGTCGAACGCCCGGGAGGGTGGTAAATCAAGGCGGCAACTGAGAATCAAACACAGGTCCCTTTGTTAGGGGACACCGTGCTTGACCACTTGAGACACTCCTTGTCGGTGTGTGTGTGTGTGTGTATGGGATTAAGAGAGAAAGATTTCTCCCCCCTCTCCCATAACCTGTGGCGGAGGCTGGACACCTGGGAGGGTGATAAATCAAGAGATGCTTCTCCGTGTGGTTTCGAACCCAGCAGAATTCGCCAACGGGGTTATTCCCTTGCCGGCTGTGTGTATATATGTATGTATCGGAATTGTTTGTGTATATATGTATGTATGTATGTATGTATGTATGTATATATATGTGTGTGTGTATACATATCATTAAAATAGTATATGTATATTACATCAACTAGATCCAACTACATAGATTGAATCCACATTGTCTACATTTGACATATTTTAAAACCCACAACAATGTCTCACATATATCATGAGATATAGCTCTTTTCCATCCAAAATTTTTTCCAATTTCTACAAGTCACTATTGATTAAACATGTGTATCTTCTTGCAAACTATCAAGTAAAATGCATCAAGAATGAAGATGGTAGAGTGCTGGTGAAGGACGATGATATCAATAATCAATGGAGAAATTACTTCCATAAGTTTTTCAATGAAGATACTCTAAATAATGTTAGAGACTCGTATGACATGAATATAAGAGATATCATTTACACACAACAAGTTTCACTATTTGAGGTCAAGAATGCTTTGAAAAAGATGAAAATGAGAAATACATACAACCAAACGATATTTACATTGATGTATGGAAGAGTACAGGGGATAA